>OZ025242.1:62904355-62983466 GCA_964019155.1 Osedax fenrisi
AAATCTACAAATATTAGGCTGGCCTCAAGATTCTTTTCTTTAACACCTTCGATTATCCTTCTTACAGTTAGAATTTGTCCGACGGTTGATCTGTTATTTCTGAAGCCATGTTGATTTGGTCTGAGGATCATATCTAGGGTGGGTTGTATTATTTCTCTTAGTAGCGTATTATATATTTTAGCCGCGATACATGTTAGTGTAATACCTCTATAATTGTCTGTAACAGTGAGGTCACCTTTCTTTGGGAATGGGAGGATGCAACCTTTCGCCCAGTATTCAATTGGTTTCTGAGAGTATGCATCGTTGCAGAATTCTAGTAATATGTGATTGAAGTGACCTGTCTTCCATACTTCGGCTGGTATTTCATCTAATCCGGCGATTTTATTTTTCTTTCTTTTTCTGAGTACCATTTCAAGTTCTTCTATAGTAAATGGACCTTACTCAATCTGAAGCTCTTTGTCCACTATTTTTACTATGTCTTGATTAGTTGTTATCGGATTTTTTCCTAGTAATAGAGAGAAATATTGTTTCCATTTTTGTATACGCTCTTTGTCATCTTTTGCTTTAATTTTAGATATATTTGTTGTCTTTCTACCAGTAATGTTGTTTACAATTTGCCATGCTATAGCGGATTTCTTATTATCTGCAGCTGTCTTGATATCATCTATTTGTTTTTGCAAATATTTGGTTTGCTCGTTTATATATGTATCTTGGAGATTTTTTCTAGCTTTGTTAAACTCAATTTTTTGGTTAGTGTTAACATTTTCTTTCATTTTCAATGATAATTGTTTCAGTGCGTTTCGTTTCTCTATTATATTTATATTTTCCCATGGTACTCTTTTCTTTTATTTTAATCGGAATAAATTTCTTTGTTGCTTCTGCATGAGAATCAACAAATGCTAAGTATTTATCATTTGTACTTTTACATGATTTAATTGAGTCTTCGAAATGTTGTTTTAGATAGCTTGTATAATTCTTTTCAATAGATTTGTCTTTTGTCAGAGTAGTCCAGTCATATCGTTTTTTGTTAACTATTGACTTTTTATTAGATCTTAAACTTAATTTAAGTGTAGCGGTAACAATTCTATGATCAGAGTAAACACCTTCGAAAGTATTGTAGGCTTCACAGTTCTTAGGACTATTTATCCATTTATTATTGACAATTATATAATCCAGTTGGGATTTGAAGCCATTTGGATGTGTATGAGTCCATAGTTTACCACTTTTCTTTTGAAATTTAGTATTTAAACTTTTCAAACCGTTTTCAATTATGAAGTGATCAAGTAGATAACCGTTTCTATTAGTTTCAGTATGATATGAAAATTTATTATCATGATCAATACCCAGATGTGCATTGAAATCACCTGCTATTATTAAAACATTATGTTTTGGTACATAACGAGTAAATGAACTCATGTTATTATAAAATTCAGAAACATCATCTTCATCAGAAACATTTGTTGTGCTATAACAGGAAACTACTGTCGTAATAGGGTTTCCATTTAAGTTTTCTGTAATTAGGCCTATTCCACCAATGAGCTGTTCGATTTATTTTTCCATGAAGATGCTGTCACAAGAGTCCATCCATAGTTTAATATATTATATTTAATATCGATATCCTTATGGTATAATCTATGTTCTTGTATGCATATTATGTCAATATCGTGTTCTATGGCATATTCTACAAGTTCAGATGATTGGCAGTCACTTTTAAAAGTTCTGATGTTGAAAGTCGATATACGTATATGTTTTGAACTCTTTAAAAACTTATGTTTCTGGTGTATTAATAAGTCAATAGCTTGTTTTTCGTGATGCAGGGCCTGACATTGTACCCTGACACGCGCTCCTTTATTATCCGCGAGACGAGCGATGCGGCATGATTGTTTGGTTTTGTTGTTGTTCATGTGATTTTCGTTAGCTTATTACGCAAATGTGCTCGCCACTACTACATTGCGGGCAGTTGCCTATTTGACTCATTAATATTAACCGTTGGCCTTGAGTTGGTTCTTGAGTTGGTTCGGAGCCACTGAGACACACAGGCAGTTAAATATACATTGATAGCTGTTTCTCAAAATGTTAATTTTATGAATATTGCTTTACTAAAAAGTCCTGAACTTATTTTCTGTTATACAAAATTTCTATAATGTACACTAGATATAGAAAATATTCAATGCAAAATAATATTGATTTTATTCATTTTTTTTCAATTTTTTCATTTTTATATTTGAACTACTCCTATTATTAACCAAATGTATATAATAAAAAATAAAATCGTAATTATGATAAAAAAAAGTATTATTATTATATCTGCGCAAACTTTATATTCTACTACTACTACTACTACTACTACTACTACTACTACTACTACTACTACTACTACTACTACTACTACTACTACTACTACTACTACTACTACTACTACTACTACTACTACTACTACTACTACTACTACTACTACTACTACTACTACTACTACTACAATACTACTACTACTACTACTACTACTACTACTACTACTACTACTACTACTACTACTACTACTACTACTACTACTACTACTACTACTACTACTACTACTACTACTACTACTACTACTACTACTACTACTACTACTACTACTACTACTACTACTACTACTACTACTACTACTACTACTACTACTACTACTACTACTACTACTACTACTACTACTACTACTACTACTACTACTACTACTACTACTACTACTACTACTACTACTACTACTACTACTACTACTACTACTACTACTACTACTACTACTACTACTACTACTACTACTACTACTACTACTACTACTACTACTACTACTACTACTACTACTACTACTACTACTACTACTACTACTACTACTACTACTACTACTACTACTACTACTACTACTACTACTACTACTACTACTACTACTACTACTACTACTACTACTACTACTACTACTACTACTACTACTACTACTACTACTACTACTACTACTACTACTACTACTACTACTACTACTACTACTACTACTACTACTACTACTACTACTACTACTACTACTACTACTACTACTACTACTACTACTACTACTACTACTACTACTACTACTACTACTACTACTACTACTACTACTACTACTACTACTACTACTACTACTACTACTACTACTACTACTACTACTACTACTACTACTACTACTACTACTACTACTACTACTACTACTACTACTACTACTGCTGCTGCTGCTGCTGCTGCTGCTGCTGCTACTACTACTACTACTACTACTACTACTACTACTAATACTACTACTACTACTACTACTACTACTACTACTACTACTACTACTACTACTACTATCAATCAATCAATCAAAACGATTTATTTAAACACTGCAAATAACACACCAGGCGTTCTCAAGAGTGTAACAAAGCAAACAAACAAAAATAACATAATTGAATATAAAAAAAAAAAAAAACCATATGATATAATGTCATATGGAAAATAAAACATATCAATAACATACATAACATAAATAACGTAAAAATAATAAATTAAGACTTTTCAATATTGAATAAATAACGTTTTAAATTAAATTTAAAGGTATCGTGATTAGGAATCATTCTTATTTGCAAGGGAAGAGAATTCCATAGTGGCGGCGCATAGTATTGAAAGGCTCTCTTGGAAGTTACTGTTTTCACTGATTTCTTGACTTGTAAGCAGTATACATCATTAGATGATCGAAGTTCACGACAGATAGGCACTTTAACTGATAGGCAAGTTCTAATATATGAAGGACCTGCAGTGAGTGATTTGTGAATTATACATAGAATTCTATATTTGCTTCTATTAATATTGTTGAGAATATTAAGATTATGTTGACGCAATGTAACACTCGAGTGATCAAATAAAGGTTGTTGATAGATTAATCGTACTGCCGAATGATCAATTCTAAAGATACATTTATTAAATTTTTTGGATAGACCTAAATATATCGAATTACAATAATTAGTCGACGAAAATACCATTGCTTTAATTAGCATCGTAGTGAGGTCTTTGCTAATGAACTTTCTTATATAGCGTATATTATATAAATGAAAATTTGCTTTCCTGCAAACAGTTGACATATGATCATCAACATTCAATTTATTATCAATAGTAATACCAAGATATTTAATTTTTAGTGATTGAATAATTCTAATATTATCAATAAATACATCAGTGAAGTTATTAAAGTTATGCGGTAAGTTCAGTAATTCAGTTTTGGAAGTATTAAGTAGAAGTTTGTTCATAAGTAGCCATTTATTCACTTGATTGGCACATTCAACTAGCTCATTATTCATGACCAATCTACTATTAACAGAATAAATAAGAATATCATCAGCATAGAGATGAAATCTTAATGTTTTAAATGATTTGATGATATTAGTTATTGGGTTCAGATATATAGAGAATAGTAGTGGACCTAAGACGGATCCTTGCGGAACCCCGTACTTAAATGATTGAGATTTAGAATAGGAGTTATTGATCTTAACAGAAAAAGTTCTATTAGTGACAAATCCAATTAAGAAATCATGAGCAGTTGAAGATATACCAATGTCTAAAAGTCTATCTGAAAGGATATCAAAAGATAGTACTACTACTACTACTACTACTACTACTACTACTACTACTACTACTACTACTACTACTACTACTACTACTACTACTACTACTACTACTACTACTACTACTACTACTACTACTACTACTACTACTACTACTACTACTACTACTACTACTACTACTACTACTACCACCACCACCACCACTACTACTACTACTATTACTACTACTACTACTAGTACTACTACTACTACTATTATTAGTATAGTAGAAATAATAATTTCCACATGAAATATTTCAAAAAAAAGGTATAATACGTATAAATAAGTATACTATAATAATTAAATTAAGTTGGTCATACATTATAAATATAATAACATTAAATACATACATATATTATTTGATACGAGTACACCTATTTGATTATTAATGATACGCCCGCACATGTTTGATGTTTAACTTCATTGTCATCCCTTACTTAAGATGATAATGTATGACCAACTACTTCATAAACCTTCACGTACTATGGTATACAACATATATTATAATATAGTTAGTCACCGCTATCTGAACCATTATAATCATTTATCATCTGATAGTTAACAATAGACTGTGGGTGTTATGAAACCCATGTAATATATTATACATGTGAATGTATTGATTATATTCAACCTATAAATAAAATTGTATTATTTACAATAAATTTATATAATATGAAATTAAATATCTAATAGCTATAAAGATATATCTTAAATGCAGTTAGTGTATTCTTAAATAGAAGGTTCTAGATTAAATTTTGATAAATCCAGATATCAATAATTATTTTTTAATAATTAAAATAATGCATTTCAATATAATTAACGTATTCGTATGATAATGCATGTATCTCGAAGTGGTATCAGTGTATGTATGCTATATCTTATGAGATATCCTTCTATATATTATGAGATATCCTCATGTATGCTTTCCTACACATGATTATAATTCATTATTTGCTAGTTCATACACGAAATCTACATTTATATGTGTGTGTGTATGAAAGGTAATTAATTACATTATTATCGTACACTATTATTTATAAAATATTAAAATATATTAAGTATTATTAATAATAAATATTATTAATAATTTCTTTTAATCAATTTGTTCTATGCTAACTATATAATTACTAATTATTGTGTCATTATATAGTTAGTTAACTATTATTCGGTTGTATTGATTATATTGTTAGTTAACTTCTATTCATATTTATGCAGCTGTTAATGTGTTAAATATGTATACATATATATATATATATATATATATATATATATATATATATATATATATATATATATATAAATATGAATTTTAGTATAAAGATAATAATAATATTTGTTAATGCAGTCTTATAAAATTAATTATTTTCAAATATAATAATTACAGTGAGAACGACTCCAAGATTGAAGAATGACTGGAAGAATATATTGATATTATCGATTAAATCGCTCTATTCTAGAACCTACATACTTGACATGGATACTTTACTTTTACATCAACAAGTGCGTTTCGTTTCTCTATTATATTTATATTTTCCCATGGTACTCTTTTCTTTTATTTTAATCGGAATAAATTTCTTTGTTGCTTCTGCATGAGAATCAACAAATGCTAAGTATTTATCATTTGTACTTTTACATGATTTAATTGAATCTTCGAAATGTTGTTTTAGATAGCTTGTATAATTCTTTTCAATAGATTTGTCTTTTGTCAGAGTAGTCCAGTCATATCGTTTTTTGTTAACTATTGACTTTTTATTAGATCTTAAACTTAATTTAAGTGTAGCGGTAACAATTCTATGATCAGAGTAAACACCTTCGAAAGTATTGTAGGCTTCACAGTTCTTAGGACTATTTATCCATTTATTATTGACAATTATATAATCCAGTTGGGATTTGAAGCCATTTGGATGTGTATGAGTCCATAGTTTACCACTTTTCTTTTGAAATTTAGTATTTAAACTTTTCAAACCGTTTTCAATTATGAAGTGATCAAGTAGATAACCGTTTCTATTAGTTTCAGTATGATATGAAAATTTATTATCATGATCAATACCCAGATGTGCATTGAAATCACCTGCTATTATTAAAACATTATGTTTTGGTACATAACGAGTAAATGAACTCATGTTATTATAAAATTCAGAAACATCATCTTCATCAGAAACATTTGTTGTGCTATAACAGGAAACTACTGTCGTAATAGGGTTTCCATTTAAGTTTTCTGTAATTAGGCCTATTCCACCAATGAGCTGTTCGATTTATTTTTCCATGAAGATGCTGTCACAAGAGTCCATCCATAGTTTAATATATTATATTTAATATCGATATCCTTATGGTATAATCTATGTTCTTGTATGCATATTATGTCAATATCGTGTTCTATGGCATATTCTACAAGTTCAGATGATTGGCAGTCACTTTTAAAAGTTCTGATGTTGAAAGTCGATATACGTATATGTTTTGAACTCTTTAAAAACTTATGTTTCTGGTGTATTAATAAGTCAATAGCTTGTTTTTCGTGATGCAGGGCCTGACATTGTACCCTGACACGCGCTCCTTTATTATCCGCGAGACGAGCGATGCGGCATGATTGTTTGGTTTTGTTGTTGTTCATGTGATTTTCGTTAGCTTATTACGCAAATGTGCTCGCCACTACTACATTGCGGGCAGTTGCCTATTTGACTCATTAATATTAACCGTTGGCCTTGAGTTGGTTCTTGAGTTGGTTCGGAGCCACTGAGACACACAGGCAGTTCAATATACATTGATAGCTGTTTCTCAAAATGTTAATTTTATGAATATTGCTTTACTAAAAAGTCCTGAACTTATTTTCTGTTATACAAAATTTCTATAATGTACACTAGATATAGAAAATATTCAATGCAAAATAATATTGATTTTATTCATTTTTTTTCAATTTTTTCATTTTTATATTTGAACTACTCCTATTATTAACCAAATGTATATAATAAAAAATAAAATCGTAATTATGATAAAAAAAAGTATTATTATTATATCTGCGCAAACTTTATATTCTACTACTACTACTACTACTACTACTACTACTACTACTACTACTACTACTACTACTACTACTACTACTACTACTACTACTACTACTACTACTACTACTACTACTACTACTACTACTACTACTACTACTACTACTACTACTACTACTACTACTACTACTACTACTACTACTACTACTACTACTACTACTACTACTACTACTACTACTACTACTACTACTACTACTACTACTACTACTACTACTACTACTACTACTACTACTACTACTACTACTACTACTACTACTACTACTACTACTACTACTACTACTACTACTACTACTACTACTACTACTACTACTACTACTACTACTACTACTACTACTACTACTACTACTACTACTACTACTACTACTACTACTACTACTACTACTACTACTACTACTACTACTACTACTACTACTACTACTACTACTACTACTACTACTACTACTACTACTACTACTACTACTACTACTACTACTACTACTACTACTACTACTACTACTACTACTACTACTACTACTACTACTACTACTACTACTACTACTACTACTACTACTACTACTACTACTACTACTACTACTACTACTACTACTACTACTACTACTACTACTACTACTACTACTACTACTACTACTACTACTACTACTACTACTACTGCTGCTGCTGCTGCTGCTACTACTACTACTACTACTACTACTACTACTACTACTACTACTACTACTACTACTACTACTACTACTACTACTACTACTACTACTACTACTACTACTACTACTACTACTACTACTACTACTACTACTACTACTACTACTACTACTACTACTACTACTACTACTACTACTACTACTACTACTACTACTACTACTACTACTACTACTACTACTACTACTACTACTACTACTACTACTACTACTACCACCACCACCACCACTACTACTACTATTATTACTACTACTACTACTAGTACTACTACTACTACTATTATTAGTATAGTAGAAATAATAATTTCCACATGAAATATTTCAAAAAAAAGGTATAATACGTATAAATAAGTATACTATAATAATTAAATTAAGTTGGTCATACATTATAAATATAATAACATTAAATACATACATATATTATTTGATACGAGTACACCTATTTGATTATTAATGATACGGCCGCACATGTTTGATGTTTAACTTCATTGTCATCCCTTACTTAAGATGATAATGTATGACCAACTACTTCATAAACCTTCACGTACTATGGTATACAACATATATTATAATATAGTTAGTCACCGCTATCTGAACCATTATAATCATTTATCATCTGATAGTTAACAATAGACTGTGGGTGTTATGAAACCCATGTAATATATTATACATGTGAATGTATTGATTATATTCAACCTATAAATAAAATTGTATTATTTACAATAAATTTATATAATATGAAATTAAATATCTAATAGCTATAAAGATATATCTTAAATGCAGTTAGTGTATTCTTAAATAGAAGGTTCTAGATTAAATTTTGATAAATCCAGATATCAATAATTATTTTTTAATAATTAAAATAATGCATTTCAATATAATTAACGTATTCGTATGATAATGCATGTATCTCGAAGTGGTATCAGTGTATGTATGCTATATCTTATGAGATATCCTTCTATATATTATGAGATATCCTCATGTATGCTTTCCTACACATGATTATAATTCATTATTTGCTAGTTCATACACGAAATCTACATTTATATGTGTGTGTGTATGAAAGGTAATTAATTACATTATTATCGTACACTATTATTTATAAAATATTAAAATATATTAAGTATTATTAATAATAAATATTATTAATAATTTCTTTTAATCAATTTGTTCTATGCTAACTATATAATTACTAATTATTGTGTCATTATATAGTTAGTTAACTATTATTCGGTTGTATTGATTATATTGTTAGTTAACTTCTATTCATATTTATGCAGCTGTTAATGTGTTAAATCTGTATACATATATATATATATATATATATATATATATATATATATATATAAATATGAATTTTAGTATAAAGATAATAATAATATTTGTTAATGCAGTCTTATAAAATTAATTATTTTCAAATATAATAATCACAGTGAGAACGACTCCAAGATTGAAGAATGACTGGAAGAATATATTGATATTATCGATTAAATCGCTCTATTCTAGAACCTACATACTTGACATGGATACTTTACTTTTACATCAACATTACTATACTATAATTACAATACATATATGTATAGAAGTTCTATAGAACTAGTAGCAAAGTTGGTTACGCTTATATCAATAGGCCCTTTAATAACACGAAAGAGTATTTATGCAGCGCTTAAGGTTAACAATCCGCGTCGAAGCTAAATATATTTCAATGGAGATACTACTGCCAGCAGTTGTAGGGGTTAGTTATTACTCAATTTGGGTATTTAAGGAGTGTATATCCTTGATTCCCAAAATAGTAAAATTAAGTTAGGACTTCATTTGAAAGTCGATTAATTATACTATAATGATTAATCGTATCAAGGGAATATCATGAAATAATTAGAATTAATTGTATACACTATAAATTATGAAATATTATAATAATCTTATTTAAACATTAGCCAATAATCGGTTATTTATAAAACCACATTTTTATTATTTAAATTATTGTATGTATTATATTCTAGAAATGTTAAGTTTTAGATTTATCAATTTATTTATTATATATATTTCGAATGTTTCACTTGAACAGAATAGTATGTATCGTGCATTCGGATACAAAATAGGCTATGTCATCGACAATAATTCTAAGTTATTTCATTTATTAATAACTTGAAAATCAAATAATACTGAATTATTTAAATAAAACTGATATAAATATAGGATACCCTATATATATAATTGTATTATATATTGCAGAAAATTATTAAAATCTAACTTATAATCGATTATATATATAATACAATATTGTTTAAATAAGGTAACACGTTTCATTGATTGTGATATATAGCCCCTGTATGTAGTAAAGTGCATTGTACGTGTACGCTATCGATATATGTCATTATTAATTCTGATTGGTTAATATCATTAGCGTATCGAATACACGAATAGCGTACACGTGTAGAATATCGTGTAAACTCGTCACGGTACAGTGACTTCCAGAAATATATAAATATGGAAATAAATCATATATTTGTAGTCAACTCAGATCGTCATATATGTACGTATAATACTCTATAAATGTGAGTGGATATCCATATATATATAGATATATATATATATATATTGTTATATATCATATAGTGTTATTGTAAAATATACTAATAATACAATAGTTTATATATATATATATACATAATACAATAATGTTTTTATACATAATATAATACACTGTATTATATATTATGTAATGATAAATTGTTAATTAGTTATTCCTAGTTATTAATTAATTATTAATAATGTAATTAATAATCATAAATAAACTATTGTTGAATAAGTATGATTTACTTATTATTTATAAAAACAATATAATTTAAATTATTAATTTATTAATAAAGTGTTGTTAAATTTTCAATTTATTATATTATTATACAATTTTGTTTAAGTGATTTAAAGTTATATGTGAATTTATTGACATTATTGAACTCCACATATAACCTTAAATCACTATCGCGAGACATAACCAGACCGCCATAATTATTTCAAAATTCACTCCACCCTATATAATATATATACCATATATAATATATATACTTATATATGGATCTATTGAATTTAACATTAATATTGGTGTACATTTAGATTCGAGTTAAAAGATGAAGGTGATTTCTATCGTACTATTATTTTCCGTGGTGTTAGGTAAGTGTTTAAATATATATATATTATATACCATTACACACATATGTATCATGTATACTAGATCACGTGAGTTATGTATCATTAATAATCTATTAATAGATTACTAGATTATAATCTATAATACTATGAACAATAATACGATACGCATAATACACGTACAGTGTACGTCGTACAGTGAGATTTAAAATTAAAATTTAAAATTAAAAGCATCAATCTCAAATATAAAATATCAAATATTAATTTTTCGGTTCGGTTCTTAACATATCGGATATATAATAGTATTTAAATGTATCAAATATTTTCTTATGATTTAAGTTAGATTTTTATATTCAAATTAATTTTATAATTTCCCATTTTAGATGTTATAGATACACAAATATATTTGATTTTATCATTTTTTATTATTTCAATAATTTATATAACATACTTTATTTCATATTGTTGATACTTATTATTATATATGAATATTTATAAGCTAATACTAAATTGTCTACTATTTAAATCTATTATTATCATATACTGCAGTAAGTTATACACGTTATAATGATATGTTTAAGTAGGCTTTCCTAATACATATAATAACATAATACAGGCGCGGTGATGGCAACTAGAAATAGCGCTGAAAGGAAAAGATCGCAAACAATTCACTTGGCTAAAAGAGCGATATTAGCGCAAATAAAACAACCCGCCCACAAAAATAACAATAAACGTTACCATGGTCAGAGTTCAATGTAATATATCAGGATATATACAATATAATCAACGCTTATAGGGATAGAAAGACTATATTACATTCAGTGAAACACGTGTGATCGTAACACATATGTCAATATATACGCCGCCTGCATTAGTCGATAGTTGTATAGAACTAATCATACATTAGATTAGGAACAAAAAGTAAAGAAGCAAATGTAAATCACAGCTCTAATTTTTTGTATTATTTCACCTTAAGTAAGTTTTATTTACAATTATAGTTTTATCAGGTATTATATTCCATTTTAAACGTTTAATTTTACATATAAAATAAATGAGAAACTCATTTACATACATTCATTTATATAGAAAAATCATCGTTGAATATATTATTTACATTTATTCTACTGGTCAATGTGAAAATAAATTAATATTTATAACGTTGAATAAGTATATCTTTTCTATGTTAAATATTTTATATATTTACGATTTAAGTCATAATATATATATATATATATATATATATATATTATATATATACATATATATTTATATTCTTCATAGTAATAACCAGATCTCGATAGCGACTACAGTCCTTCTTCGCTATCTATTATTACTAATTATAATATCGCATATTACATTTAGTGTATATTAATATTGAATATATGTTAGATTAATATTTCTTTTTTGTACAGTTTGTGAAGATTCAGTATCTGATTGCAAGGAACAAGTTAATGGAGACCAGTTACTATGTTTGGACGATTATTTTAAATATAACAAATGCTGCGAAACATGTTCATCTACTGTAGAGGGTTAGGTGTCTATTATTATTTAATTATAATTATTGCATATCAGATAAGCGTATATTAATATAGAATATATATAGTACACAGTGATCGACACCGATACTTTTATTTTATCTAGGTGAATCAGATCACGTTTCCGATCATTTATTATTATGCGATCATTTTCCCGATCCCGATCCTAAATTCGTTACCCGATCTCTACCGATACTGATCCTGTTCCTTGTGTTTTATATATTTAATAACATATATGTATTACATTTAATAACATATATGTATTACATGTAATACATATATGCAGGGCTGGTGTCATGTAATACTTCATCCCCATTATAAAAATCGATAAGGTCATGTGACTAGGAGATCGATGACATGTCACTAAATACACATACGAATCGCTTCAAATTTAAACCACGTAAACCTATAATTAATATGTATACACACATGTATACATATATGTATATACATATATACATTTGGAAAAAATCAATTTATAATTATGCTTTAAAAGAAAGTAATACACAAATATATAAAGTATAACGGAGATTATTTTAATAATACCAGATTAAACGACAATAAATTAACATTTATAATTCTGATTTTAGAGAAGTTATTATTTTGTAATTATAAGTTTAATATAATAAGTTTGTATTTAAAAAGGTACTGCACTGAATACTCTATGTACAATTTAAAAAAAACATTATATGCATTTTCGGTAAAATAATTAACGAGTTGGAATTTGAATTTAATGCGGGTGTCGCGCGTTTGACACCCGCAGAAAGTTATAAATAGAGTATATGTTTATATTCACGCATCTAAATATGTATAATATGTTTTACTTAAATTGGTACATAGAGACAATTTTAGAATACAATCTTATCGTATTATACCTATAATTGAACAATAATATCTTCGGTCGATTCAGAATTTTAAAATATTAATTTAATATCATTTAATCTGGTATTATTAATGTCACTTTCGTTATACTTTATATATATGTGTATATCACTTTCTTCTAATGCATAATTAGAAGTTTATTTTATTCCAAATTTGTGTATATACATACATTAATTATATGTGGTTTAAATTTGAAGCGATTCGTATGTGTATTTAGTGAAATATCATCGACGTTGTAGTCTCGTGACCACCGATCGGGGACGATTTTTGCGACGGGAATGAAGTTTTATATGACACCGGCTTAAGCATACTATGGGACCATGACAAAAAAAGTACGGGCCCTATATTTGTTTAAACTATATATATATCTATATATATATTTCTCTAAACATATAACAATGCGGCATCGTCGCGAAGCGACGATTCTACGAAATTAAAAAATAAATGCAAGATCGGAAGACACCAGTTATACTCATCTTTGATTCCTCTTTAATATGCACTATCAAAATGTTACATTGTACCGTGTTATCATATATTAAAGTGGATTTATAAATTAATATTTTAAATTAATTCGCCTCTAATAATCAATAGGTGGAGCTTTTTAATAACATTATTTTCATCCAATGAGATTCATGGTTACCAGTAATCTCGTACGAAGTAATTTGGTACGATTTTTAAATTTATTTAAATTTATTTTATAATTATACAAT
The DNA here is from genome assembly GCA_964019155.1 of Osedax fenrisi. NCBI lineage: Eukaryota > Metazoa > Annelida > Polychaeta > Sabellida > Siboglinidae > Osedax > Osedax fenrisi. Next base: position 62,919,027 of record OZ025242.1, read on the forward strand.
TCTTATACGAATATATATTCGTATATATATATATATATATATATATAACTTATTTTATTGAGAGACGAGGTGTTCCTATAGGGATAACTACGATAGGGCTAATTCAGATAGGGCTAACTCAGATAGGGCTAATTCATATATGGCTAACTCCGATAGGGCTAATTCATATAGGGTTAACTCAGATAGGGCTAATTCAGATAGGGCTAACTACAATAAAGCTAATTCAGATATGGGCTAACTCCGATAGGGTTAATTCAGATAGGGCTAACTCATATAGGGCTAACTCCGATAGGGCTAATTCAGATAGGGCTAACCCAGAGAGGGCTAACTCCGATATGGCTAATTCAGATAGGGTTAACTCCCATTTATTATGTATACTATATTAATTAGGTGGAGCTTTTTAATAACATTAGTTTAATCCAATGAGATTCATGGTTACCAGTAATCTCGTACGAGGTAATTTCGTACGATTTATTAAATTTATTTTAATTTATTTCATAATTATACAATTCTTATACGAATATATATAACTTATTTTATTGAGAGATGAGGTGTTCCTATAGGGCTAACTCCGATAGGGCTAATTCAGATATGGTTAGCTCAGATAGGGCTAATTCCGATAGGGCTAACTCCGATAGGGCAAATTCAGATATGGTTAGATCAGATAGGGCTAATTCAGATAGAGCTACCTCCAATAGAGCTAACTCCGATATGGCTAATTCAGATAGGGCTAACTCAGATAGGGCTAACTCCGATAAGGATAATTTAGATAGGGCTAATTCATATAGAGCTAATTCAGATAGAGCTAACTACGATAGAGCTAATTCAGATAGGGCTAACTCAGATAGGGCTAACTCCGATAGGGCTAACTCTGATAGGGCTAATTCAGATAGGGCTAACTCAGAGAGGGCGAATTCAGATAGGGCTAACTCAGATAGGGCTAATTCAGATAGGGCTAACTCTAATAGGGCTAACTCAGATATGGCTAATTTAGATAAACTAACTCAGATATGGCTAATTCAGATAGGGCTAATTCAGATAGGGCTAACTCTGATAGAGCTAACTCAGATAGGGCTAACTCCGATAGGGCTAATTCAGATAGGGCTAACTCCCATTTATTATGTATATTATATTAATTTCTCAATATTTTTTTTTTATAACATAATTAATTTAAATCAAATAAATAGTATATTTCTTATTTCTAAAATACTCCTAGATCATGCAATATTTTAATAATAACTCATAATTATCAACTATCCGCATATACACCGGGCCAAAACAGCTAGTATATATATATATATATATATATATATATATATATATATTATACATAAATTAAGAGGGGCCTCCTTCACCGGATGTAAATAGTTATATAAAAGTAACATTTTGTAAAACTCCGACTTTGAAGATATTAAATATTTTCACATCATTTGCCACAGTGTATATTAAAATACACAATTATATGCGATCACATTTTTATTTATAAATTATATATTATTTAAAAAATAAATGTAATGTAAAAGTATACATTTCTAAAAAAGTAAATATAACGATAATCGGAATATCTACGTATATGTATGTCATCTAAATATACGGAAAATGTCGATAATTTATAGTAAAGATTAATATAATTGCGGACTGTTTAGTAATTCACCAAATTTAATACTGAGAAATTAACTGTCAAAGTTTGGTGACATATGTTAATTGTATTATAATGACTGTTTAATTTTAATAGTAGATTCTATATATCATCATTTATAATTATTAATATAAATAATATAGATAATATGTGTACAAGAACTGAGAGATGCGTTATTGTGTAGATACACAAATATTGTTATTGATATAATCATAATCATTTCTTTTCTCGCCTATATATTTGAAGAATGCATCAATATTATTTAATACCGCAATTATAAAAGTTGAACTTTATTGCAAACAGCTTTATTAATTGCTGGAAGAATGTATTCTACAAAGTAATAAGCTCAATATTTTGTATAATATTTAAGTTTAAAATTCTTTTATTTTATTTAATAATACCCTGCATCTATTAATGCAAGTTACGTGATAAGATATAATTCATTATATGTAATCGTTCAAACATATTTCTGGTATTGTCATATCTTTGAGCTCTACAATATGTATATAGGACTTATTTATATACCTACTTATTATTATATTTAAAAATTCTAATAAAACATTATCTAATTATTGACCAATATGATAATGAATATCTGCGTACATCAATAAGCATTCAATAACCTGCCTTAGTATGTATGACGATGAATATTAACTGATATACATGTGATATATCTGGAGTTGAGTCCACTGTTATACTATAATATATTGAATGTTATATTTCTTCAATTATTTAGTTTTCATCAGTTCTCCAATACTAATAAAGCCATAGTAGCCGTTTATATGTAAATAGATAGTTAAGTGCGATATCAATAAAATCATCCATTTATAAGTATACTTATATAAGTATATAGTATATATACTAGTTAGCTAATTACATACATTTCTATAATATTATGTTTTGGTTATATATATATATATCTATAAATAAAATATATTTCAATAAATATAAATATAATTTATATTCGTAAAGTCTGTTGAAAAAGGTAATTATTTAATTTTACTTTTGTCATCAATGTAATTATTATTAAATCAGAAAACTTCAGTTGAATACAAACTATTCATATACATATATATATATATAATATATATATAGTATATATTATATATATATATAATTCACAAACTACAATGAATCAATAAGTTTTACTATTAACTGTCTTCCTGTAACTTATATGTGATAGTATAATATATTTTATAGTGTACAATTTAATGCACAAGTATATTAATCCAACACACACGAACACATATAGGTATATATATATATATATATATATATATATACATACACATATCATAGACATTATAATTAGGTTCAACACCTATTTATAATGTATATTACTCATACCCACATCAATGATCAAGTCAAGTAAATACATATTACTTGAATCTATTTACATACAATAAATGTTAATACATATTAGTCTGAAATATAGGTAGCAATACTATCAAATAGTATTAAATAATTTCACAAGAGAATTGTCAAAGTATTGTTACACAATAAAGCATATTACAATATATGTATAATGTTATATTCAAAATTAAACTATCGATTCATCATATATCTCGAATATGGCTAGGTAATACCTAGTAGGTATATATTTTAAGAAAAGTGGTTATAATCATAAAATAATGTTATATTCTTAAAAAAACACTATAAATACATTGTTTTTGTATCCAAAAATGTACATAGCTTTTAATTTATAATAGTGATATATTTATTTATATGTTATCATATAAACATATATAAACTAAAAATAGAATTATAAATAAATAGCGCAATTTGTCATTAAGTAATATTCACAAATATATTAGAGGTATATATACCATTAAAGATATATATATATATATATATATATATATATATATATATATATAATATATCTATATTTATATTCAGAATCTTCTGAGGAGATCATTAATTCCGTGTCAGGTCCTTCACTTAATCTATCACTATCTATTACTACTATTTATAATATTGCATATTAAATTCAGTGTATATTGATATAATATATATATATATATATATATATATATATTAAATGAATATGTCTATGTGCACAGTGTGTGAAAATAAAGACCTTCATTGTGACTTAATGTTAAAAATTAATACTGATGCGTGTAAAAGCTGGAGATTCAGAGAATACAAATGTTGTCGCACGTGCAAAAATAAAGTAAAACGTTAGTCCTTCGATACCTATTATATATCGACATATTTATCATTTTTACATGTCAGATAAGCGTACGTTAATATAGAATATATATATATGATGATGTTGATATACGGTTGATATATATATATATATATATATATATATATATATATATATATAATATAAACATCTCTAAATATATTGTCTAGATAAGAAACAAGTATTTCTTATCTTATACATGTATATATATACTACTTGATTGATTATATTTAAATACAATTCTATAGGATTACTATATTATATAATTTATTTTAGAAATATGTATCATACAAATTGCTTTTTATGCTATTTATAAATGGATATAATTTTGAATTTGTTGACATATACTAAATAATACTACCTTAGTATTCCATTATAATATTTTTTATTTATTTTGTTGTTTTTAACATATTTTACTATGCGGTAAGTAGATTTAATTCTAAAAATGTATCCATACTTGAAATTATTTATTATTCGAGCTAATTTCATAGAGAGTTCATTATCAGTTTAATTTTCAAGAAGCTTCTCTCTCAGGTATAATTAGTTGTCATTACATACAGGTATATTCTTAAGATAATTTCTATATTTGGATTTATATATATCTAGCCTACTATATATTTTATATGTTCATATTTGGATATTACATTCCTTTGAAATGTATACATATCTATATCAAGTTATCATCAATTATATATATATATATCAAGATAATATATACATATGAATCATCTTATTTACTAATTAAATGCTATGTCAGATGATATAAATAAATATATATATATATATATATATATATATATATATTAATTATGTATATAATAAAATTAGTAATCTATAGGCTATAGCCTATGATATATCATATGTTTGCTATACTTATTAATTAAATTCTCAAATATTGGTAGAAAATGGTTAATTTTGAACTTTTCATATGATGTATATTCCATATGTGATAATCATATATTTTATTTTGTATTTTTGTTTTTATACTCCAATAAAATACTCATAATCATTTCCTTTATCTCCTATATATTTGAAGAATGCATCAATATTATTTAATACCGTCATTATCAAAATTGAACTTTGCTGGTAGACTTTGTTCTACAAATTTCTACTAATATTAGCTTATTACTTAAGTAATAAGCTTCATATTTTGTATAATATTGAAGTTTCAAATTCTTGTATTTTATTTAATAAATACTTTGCATCTATTAATGCAAATTACGTGATAAGATATAATGCATTATATTTAATCGTTCAAACATATTTCTGGTGTTTTCATAACTTTGAGCTTTGCAATCTTTATATACAGATTCTTATTTAAAAAATTCGAATATAATATTAGCTAAATATTGACCAATATGATAATGAATATCTATGTACATTTTTGAAAAATCATCTTTTCATATCACGTAAATGACTCATATTTACTTAATTTATTACATTATTTTAAGTTTTTAATCATAATTAAAAATGAATAATATAAAATAGAATGTATAAGGAAAATACACTTTAAAAAAATAGAATGTATAAGACATTTTTTTATATAAATATAAAATTTATTTTCTTCAAATAATTCATAGGCCCTTCAAAATATTGGTACCGAGCAATTTCCCGATTTCCCCTCCCCTTAAGCCATTCCTGCATATATGCATTACATGAAATAATATATATATATATATATATATATATATATTATTATATTGTATTATAGTGAAGTAAAATAAAAATGTCGTGGTACCTACATTACATAGAACTATTCCTTGTACGTTGAATACAAGTCGGTGGCACATCTATATGAGATAAATTTCAATAGACCATTCTTTAAAGTAGTAGATGATGGTCATAATATCAAAAACCATCACAAGTATGGGCATAACTTGAATACATGACGCATCACGATTTATTACGTCATTAGTTTCCACTGATTAGAATATAGTTGATAAAAGTAATGCTACTAATACTATACGCAATATATATATATGTACATGCGTGTATTTACAATATATTACTAATTATATATATAGTGATATTATAACTATTTCGTAGATAATGCCAAATATAATCATTTGGAGGACAATTTTTAAAAGATATCTATGAAGCTGAACATTTACACGTTTATTAATTATGATAAACTCTTTGCATATATTTAATTATTTTTTCAAAATAATCAATAATAAAAAACATAACAATAATGTCTACCAAATATATATTATGTATAATTTATGATTTTGTGGACAATATTAAAATTAATTTTGTATGGACTTCTTGCATAATGAATCCGCTCTAACTTTAATATTTTCTAAGTTATGTTCTATATTTAATGATAAGAAAAAATTACGCGCTCGTGCAATTATTTAAATATATAAATATATACATATATAAATATATAAATTAATTAATCAAATATATATTGAGTATGAATGACACATTTTATTTGTGTATGTAATATATATGATCCATGCGTAATATAGATTGTAAATGTATCAACACCCTACATATATCCAATAATACTATGTATTTCATTACAAATGGTATGACTACTAAATGGTAAAATAATAAATAATATATAAATATAGTTTATATATATTAATGATATAATTTTAGTATAAGTCAAATTTATACCAAAAGTGATAAATTATTGCACTAACTATTTAATGGACACGAAATTGTTTATTTATCCCGTGTCAGGTTAGTACTTCACTATCTATCACTATCTATTACTACTATTTATAATATTGCATATTAAATTCAGTGTATATTGAAATATATACATATATTAAATGAATATATCTATGTGCACAGTCTGTGAAGATAGAGACCCTAGTTGTGACTTAAAGTTAAAGTTTAATACTGATGCGTGTAAAATCCGGAGATTCAGAGAATACGAATGCTGTCGCACGTGCCAACCTAAAATAAAATGTTAGTTCTTCGATACCTATTATATATCGACATAGTTCTCATTTTTACATGTCAGATAAGCGTACGTTAATATAGAATATATATATATATATATATATATATGATGATGTTGATATACGGTTTATGAGGAACTAAAATATAGTCATGTATACATATGGTCTATAGACCCTTTCTCTCGTATATATATATAATATAAACATCTCTAAATATATTGTCTAGATAAGAAACAAATATTTCTTATCTAATACATATATACTACTTGATTGATTATATTTAAATACAATTCTATAGGATTACTATATTATATAATTTATTTTAGAAATATGTATCATACAAATTGCTTTTTATGCTATTTATAAATGGATATAATTTTGAATTTGTTGACATATACTAAATAATACTACATTAATTAATATTCAATTATAATATTTTTTATTTATTTTGTTGTTTTTAACATATTTTACTATGCGGTAAGTAGATTTAATTCTAAAAATGTATCCATACTTGAAATTATTTATTATTCGAGCTAATTTCATAGACAGTTCATTATCAGTTTAAGTTTAAAGAAGCTTCTTTCTCAGGTATAATTAGTTGCCATTACATACAGGTATAATCGTAAGATAATTTCTATATTTTAACGAAAGGCTAGGGGAAGTAGTTAAATCTGAATTAGGTAAAAATTCCGATTCAATTAAGGTACTTCCAGCACAAATCCATACAAATATTTCTGAATTAGAAAGCAATTTTGATAATAATAATAGTATTATATTTTTTAAGTCAAACACGGATGAAATTATAACAGATAATATTGAAAATATTGATTTTACTAATAAAAATACATTTACGGAATTTATAAATACCAATCTTGATTTAAAAATCAATATAAATGACATTGTAAATATCAATATAATTAAACCGAAATTAAATAAAGATACTGTTGATAATTCTAAGTCTAATTCTACTAAAAAAATATAAACAATAAATATATCATAAAACTGAATTCTATTTATACTAAAATAGACATACTAAAGAATAAAACAAACATTTTAAATTCTGACTATAATATATTTCCTTACGTAAATTCTGTTACTAATAATATTTTTTATAAATCACGAGGATTGGTAAAATCTAAAAAAATCCATAAAACTTGGATATATAAAAATTCAGTTTATATAAGTATCGATAAGGATAATTCAGATTCACAAATAGCCATAACCGATATTGTTTTACTTGATAAATATATATAAATTTTCCGTTTTTATTTTGTTTTTTTATTTTATTTTGTGTTGTTGACTTCGTAATTTTCCGTTTTTATTTTGTTCCGTTTATATTTTGTTCTTCTGTTTTTTTATTTCCTTATTATACATTTATTTTATATTTTTTATATTTACATTTTTATATTTTTACATAATGAATTATAAGTTATTATCTATTGATTCTTATAATTCAAATGTTACAAAGAGAGATGATATATCAATATTTCTTTTAAATATATGTAGTTTTAATAAAAATATTAACCTTCTTACGGAATATCTTAATTGTAAACACAATAAATTCAATATAATACTTTTAACGGAAACTTTGTTAACAAATCATGATAATCCTTCAATTTATTTTCCTACATATAATGTATTTCAGTTAAATCGTTTATGTAAGAAAAAGAAGCGAGGTGGTGGAGTATTAGCATTAGTTGATACAAGTTTGGAGGCATCTATCGTAGAAGAGTTAACTGATCAAATACCTGATGATATTGATATGATGACTTTTAAACTAAATTTTATAATATTTCTTATAATTATATACATATATGTTTATTATATAGACGACCAAATTATAATAAACAATTGTTTTATGATTTTATTTATAAACATTTTTCTAATTTTAATTGTTCTAATTTAATTTTTTGTGGTGATTTTAATATAAATTTATTAGATAAGTTAGATTCTCATGCATTTTTTAATATTTTAAATCAATTAGGATTAATTAGTAGACTTTCTGACACACCAACACGTATTACTAATAAAATATCCACTCAAATTGATAATTTTTTTATTAATACTTTATTTGTTCCAGAATCTGTATCCGGTACTCTTTCAGCAGATATATCAGACCATTTACCTTTATTTTTTAATTTTTCTTCTAATTATTCATCTAATCAGCCTATCAAAACTAATTATTTATTAAAAAGAAATGTGTCTACGCAAAATATTATTAATTTTACTAATGATCTAGCTGCATATGATTGGTCTACAATGAAAAGCAGCAGTGATGTTAATAAAGAGTTTAATGTTTTTCTAGAAACTTTCAGTAATCTATATGATAAAAATTGCCCATTTATTTCACATAAGATTAATAATAATAAAAAAAAAAAAAATAATAATAGTATTATATGGATTAATAATAAAATTAAAAATGCTATTAAAAAAAAAATAAATTATATCGAGATTCTCTTACTTTGAAAAATACAGTAAGTATTAATAGATATAAGATATATAGAAACAAGGTAAATGCTATAATACGTAGACAAAAGAATGCAGCTTATAAACAATTTTTTTGTAACAATAATTGTTCAGATATGTGGGTTAAAATTAAGAAATTAACTGATCATAAAAAATATAATACCATTCCCGATAATATCTGTTATGGTAATAATATATTTAGTAATTGTGAAAGAAAACGTGCATTTAATAAGTTTTTTAGTTCAATAGCTACTGATCTACAAGATAAGTACTTACCAATAGTTAATAGTGAAAATAGATCATCCCACGAGAGATATTTAAAAAATCCTCAAAAAAATACATTTTATTTGTCACCTATATCTGCTAATGATATTTTGACAGCTATTGGGGATTGTAAATCTAAATCTTCATTAGATTTTTGTAACATTGACATGAATATAATCAAATTTTTTTAAATTTTATTTTAGATCCACTAACTTACATTTTAACTTAATAATTTGTGACTCTACTATTCCAGATAATATGAAAATATCAGTAATAACCCCCCTTTTTAAAAAAGGAAAACTAGATGATATTAATAACTATAGACCGATTTCCTTATTATCTCAATTTTCAAAGATTTTAGAGAAAATAATTTATAATAGATTTCTACATTTTATCGACAAACATAATTTATTATATGCTAAACAATATGGTTTTATTAGAAATTCTTCAACTTCGCACGCACTATATGATCACTATAATTTTATTGAATCTAACTTAGAAAGGAATAATAAAGTAGCCTCATTATTTCTAGATCTAAAAAAGGCATTCGATCTTGTAGATCATAAGATTCTATTAAACAAGTTAAAATATTATGGTTTTAGGGGCACTTCTAATCGTTTAATTGAGAGCTATCTGAAAGATCGAATGTTATCAACTAGAATAGATAATGAACTTTCTGAAAGAAATATCATTAATGTTGGGGTACCACAGGGATCCATTTTGGGACCCTTACTTTTTATTTTATATATAAATGATATTCATATGGCCTTACATAATCTAAATATTAATTTTAATCTTATACTTTTTGCTGACGATACTTCGGTTAGCATTAGTGAACCAATTAATAAGATTCTATGTAATCGTTTAAATTTAGTTATTTTAAATTTACATGAATGGTTCACTAATAATAGATTAATATTAAATATTGATAAAAAAAAAGTATTACCTTACAAAGATGCTCATATTATTAAAGCTATATCTATTAATTCAACTAATATATGCTTAGTATCTAGTTATACTTTTATTGGTGTTATTATAGATAATAATTTAAATTTTAAAGAACATATAAGGAAAATACAATTGAAATTATCACATGTTATTTATATATTAAGAAAGCTAAGCTATTTACCTATATATATTTTAAAGCTACTTTATAATTCCTTGTTTTTGCCTCATATCATGTATTGTTTAGAAATTTGGGGAAATAATTTTAATAATAACCTTCAATGCATTTCAACTCTACAAAAAAAGGCTATTCGAATTTTAAATAAAAACATCTTTAAAATTGTCAATAATATTTTTATTTTGACTAATACTAACAATTTATTTTTAAGATTATTTATTATTAAAATTTAAAGATTTAATAATTTATAAAAAATTGTATTCATGCATAATGTATATTTAAAGAAATTCCCAAGCAGAATTTCATTATTATTTCCTACATATAATAATATATACAAAAATACTTTTCATAATTTTAAATTACCTTATATAAAATCAAGCCGTTATCATAATTCATTATCATTTAAAGGCCCTAAATCATAGAATAATTTATGTTTAAATAATTTATTATTTACAAAAATGTATATAAAAAACTTTTAAAAAATATTAAAAAAACATCTTTTATCAAAATATGAAAATTAATTAAACAATTGATTGTAATCAATAATTATCTAATTTTTTTCTTTTTTTTTACGGGTACTTTTTTTTTTTTACTATTTATTATATCTTTCAGTTTATTAATTTTAGTTTTTATGTTGTATTTTTGTTTGGTTAGTTATTTAATTTCATTTATAGTTTGGTATTCAGAATTCAACTCGTTTCTGTGATTTTTTATATAACTTTACATATTTATTTTTAAACTTGACTTATTGATACATATTTTGTATTCTTTACATTTTAATTATTTATATTTACATTTTTTACTCATGAGAATCTAACTTATCTAGAATATGATGATTGGGGAAGTCCTCGCAAAAACAAATTCATTTGTTTATTAACTTCTCCATTATTTCATGCTTTACAACATGACATAATAAATCTGATTTATTATTTATTTATTTATATCTAGCCTACCATATATTTTATATGTTCATATTTGGATATTACATTCCTTTGAAATGTATACATATCTATATAAAGTTACCATCAATTATATATATATATATCAAGATAATATATACATATGAATCATCTTATTTACTAATTAAATGCTATGTCAGATGATATAAATAAATATATATATATATATCTTAATTATGTATATAATACAATTAGTAATCTATAGGCTATAGCCTATGATATATCATATGTTTGCTATACTTATTAATTAAATTCTCAAATATTGGTAGAAAATGGTTAATTATGAACTTTTCATATGATGTATATTCCATATGTGATCATCATATATTTTATTTTGTATTTTGTTTATATACTCCAATAAAATACTCATAATCATTTCCTTTATCGCCTATATATTTGAAGAATGCATCAATATTATTTAATACCGTCATTATCAAAATTAAACTTTGCTGGTAGACTTTGTTCTACAAATTTCTACTAATATTCAGCTTATTACTTAAGTAATAAGCTTCATATTTTGTATAATATTGAAGTTTCAAATTCTTGTATTTTATTTAATAAATACTTTGCATCTATTAATGCAAATTACGTGATAAGATATAATGCATTATATTTAATCGTTCAAACATATTTCTGGTGTTTTCATAACTTTGAGCTTTGCAATCTTTATATACAGATTCTTATTTAAAAAATTCGAATATAATATTAGCTAAATATTGACCAATATGATAATGAATATCTATGTACATTTTTGAAAAATCATCTTTTCATATCACGTAAATGACTCATATTTACTTAATTTATTACATTATTTTAAGTTTTTAATCATAATTAAAAATGAATAATATAAAATAGAATGTATAAGGAAAATACACTTTAAAAAAATAGAATGTATAAGACATTTTTTTATATAAATATAAAATTTATTTTCTTCAAATAATTCATAGGCCCTTCAAAATATTGGTACCGAGCAATTTCCCGATTTCCCCTCCCCTTAAGCCATTCCTGCATATATGCATTACATGAAATAATATATATATATATATATATATATATATTATTATATTGTATTATAGTGAAGTAAAATAAAAATGTCGTGGTACCTACATTACATAGAACTATTCCTTGTACGTTGAATACAAGTCGGTGGCACATCTATATGAGATAAATTTCAATAGACCATTCTTTAAAGTAGTAGATGATGGTCATAATATCAAAAACCATCACAAGTATGGGCATAACTTGAATACATGACGCATCACGATTTATTACGTCATTAGTTTCCACTGATTAGAATATAGTTGATAAAAGTAATGCTACTAATACTATACGCAATATATATATGTACATGCGTGTATTTACAATATATTACTAATTATATATATAGTGATATTATAACTATTTCGTAGATAATGCCAAATATAATCATTTGGAGGACAATTTTTAAAAGATATCTATGAAGCTGAACATTTACACGTTTATTAATTATGATAAACTCTTTGCATATATTTAATTATTTTTTCAAAATAATCAATAATAAAAAACATAACAATAATGTCTACCAAATATATATTATGTATAATTTATGATTTTGTGGACAATATTAAAATTAATTTTGTATGGACTTCTTGCATAATGAATCCGCTCTAACTTTAATATTTTCTAAGTTATGTTCTATATTTAATGATAAGAAAAAATTACGCGCTCGTGCAATTATTTTTAAATATATAAATTAATTAATCAAATATATATTGAGTATGAATGACACATTTTATTTTTGTATGTAATATATATGATCCATGCGTAATATACATTGTAAATGTATCAACACCCTACATATATCCAATAATACTATGTATTTCATTACAAATGGTATGTCTACTAAATGGTAAAATATTAAATAATATATAAATATAGTTTATATATATTAATGATATAATTTTAGTATAATCAAATATATACCAAAAGTGATAAATTATTGCACTAACTATTTGATGGACACGAAATTGTTCTCCAAATAATCATGTCTACTATATGGTTAATATTCTGCTAGAAATTTCTACAAAATCTGGTATGATTATATATATATATATTATAATAAATATATATCTACTGAATTGCATAATAAATATACGTAGATAAGATTATAAAAATAAAATGATTTCCCATTACAACGAATCAATAAGTTTTATTATTAACTGTCTTCTTCTAACTTATATGTGATAATGTAATATATTTTATAGTGTACAGTTTAATGCATACATATATTAATCCAACACATACGAACACATAACTATATATATATATACATACACAAGCATTGTATGTACATTATAATAGGATTCAACACCTATTTATAATGTATTTATTACGCTTACCCACATAAATGATCAAGTCAAGAAAATATATTTCACTGGCATCTATTTATATAAAATAAATGTTATTAAAATACATATTATTCTGAAATATAGGTCAATATAGCAATACTATCATTTCACAAGAGAATTTTCAAATTATTGTTACATAATAATGCATGTTACAAATATGTATAATTTTACATTCTAATTGACCTATTGATTCATCATATATATATATATATATAGAATATAGCTATATATTTTAAGAACAATTATAAAATCATAAAATAATGTATATTCTTAAAACTAACACTATACATTAAATTATTTTTGTATCCAAAATTTTACATAACTTTTCATTTATACTAGTAATATATTTTTCAAATTTACATATAAAAAAATATAAACATAAAATGGAATTATAAATAAATGGCGCAATTTGTCATTATTGACACAAATAAATTAGAGGTATATATATATTTTCTTCAAACTATTTTTGACCATATACATATGTCTAGACATACACATATATCATATCATATATACAAACAAATGTATTTCCATATAGTCATTTAGATTGGCATTTAAAATATCTTTGCAAATATTATTTACATTTAGCTTAATACATTTCAATGATGTATAATACTGCTTCATATGAAAATAAGTTACTATTTATAACATTTAATTGATAATTATTTATATATATTTTCTACGTAAAATATTTCACATATTTTCGCTTAAACCATATCAATATATATATATGTATATATATATATATATATATATATATATATATATATATATATATATATATCTCTATTCATATTCAGATTATGATCCAGATGTCAGTAAACCATTTACAAGTTCGTCCTTCGCTATCTAGTATATACTATTTATTTTATAGTAATATTACTAATTATAATATTGCACGTTATATTATGTGTATATTAATATAAAATATATGTTAAATTAACATTTCTTTTTTTAAAGAGTGTAGAGATTTAGTACCTGATTGTGAGGAACAGCTCGAGTGGAATTATCATAAGTGTTATATAAGTTATTTTAATAAGGAATGCTGTGAAACATGTTCAGGTATGAAGCAAAATCCTTATATCAAGCCAAAGGTTAGTCCTTAGCTCTCGATTATTATTTATTATAAGTATTATATATTAGATTATGTATATATTAATCAAATATATATGTTGTAAATTAACATAACTTATTATGCAGGATTATTAGATATGATATAAGAATGCGAAGAACGGGTTAGAAAGCTACATCAATGTGTAGTGACATTATTATACGTCAGGATTTATGTTGTATCAAACTTCATTAAAACTTAGATATATATCAATAAAATAATGTCCATGTTAATATAATGTTATTTATTGTATATAATAAAACATAGATAACAATAGACCAAAGCTTGTAAATCTATACGGATGAATGAGATACTAGGTTGTATACCTCTAAGTAATGTCTACACACGTTCCGATCTCGTCCAATAACATCCCTCTTAGTATGTGTGTTCATACTATACGTAATATCGGTGTAATAATAATAATAAACCAATACTGTAGACACTTGAATAACACTAATGAAACAACTCTCTACATTTTAATCTTAATTTAGAAAAGTATCAATAATCAGTATTGAATGTATTTGAAAAATGTATTAAATATTGATAATATGTTAAAATATGTTTCTTCAATTTTTTTAAGGAAGATTTCCGAGGATATTTCAATTATTTTAGATTATAAATTATTGAGATCAAGGTATTCTAGATATGATTACGTTTTAATCCCACGTATAAATATGCGGTGTATTCTAGAAGATCTACCAGGTAACGATACCTACTAACCATCTCAATGTTCTCAGATAATATCATCATGAAAATCTATTCGTATATGATATATTAAATATAATGTATATGAATCTTCGAATAATTATTTTAATGTTAAATATAAATGGGAGCTATAATTAGAATTATATTACCATCTACTCTGTATAAAATAAAATGTGCTATAGTATCTATATATATATAAATATATACTTGATTACTCACTTATTCCCATGACGATGTAGTCATAGTAATGACGAACATAACTTCTTCCATTATTAACGATTATTAGTCTTATTTAGGAGTTCGCACAAGGGGAGATTAGTTTAATCTAAGATATCATCCATTCAGTTTCTCTTTAGTCGGCCTCTCTTTCTACTGCGAACAATAAACCTTCAATAATATCTTTTCTAGCGATTCATGTCTAGAGATATGCCCAAACAAAGTAATTTTTCTACTTACCACTATGACTAAAAGAGGTACATAGTTTCCTATTTTCCTTTTTATTTTGGTGGATATGTAGATATATGGTTTCCTTTGTTTGTATATTAATCAGTTAGTAAGAATCGCGTCAAGATATTTGAAGTTTTTAACATTCTCGAGCTACTCTCCATATAAGGTGATATTTGGTCCATATCCATCATCGTTTATGAGTATCTACCCGTGAATTATTTTCATACTATATGGCGCATCACTTTTTTACAAATATTTTGTTACGGATTGTAATTCACTTTGTTGAGCCATTTAGAAGATCAATATCATTAGAGAATCGTTTGTTGAAATTTGATCTTCATTCTCTTGATATTATTAACTGATGGTTTTCTAGATTGTCCTACATTATTATCTCTAGAAATATATTGAATAATACTGAAGATAATAGTAAACCTGTCTACCCCTCCAACCTTCTTTGGAAATGGAAGACTAATTTGGTTATTCAATAGGATAGATCATGTCATACTCTATCAAAAGTTTTTTTAAAGTCGATGCAATTTTGATAGAGTTGAATTTGTTAATAAATGTGTTTCTCCATTAGACGTCTACAGTTTAGAATTTGTTCGATGGTGCTACAATATTTCCACTAAGCCTGCCTGTTCCTCGGCAAAAATATGTTCGCCTGCGGGGTTAACCGATTCAAAATGACTCTTAGTATGATTTTACTCGAGTGACTTAGGATACTAATTGTGCAATAGTTTGAGAATTTCTTGAAGTCACCTTTCTTTGGTATAGGTAAATCAATTATGTAGTCCATGATTTTAGCTATTCCTTTGTAATCCAGATAGACAGAGTTTAGTAAATATCTCATTTATTGCCGGTCTACCTTCTTTGATAAATTCATTTGTCACTTTTCACATTATAGATTTTCGGTGATTTGTAATTCTCCAGGAAATGTATTGTTTTTTTAACTTATGATTTCAGTATTTTCAGCGGCTGTTACATTATGGATTGATGATTGTAGTTCTGCAATTTATCGCAATCAGGAATAATTTAATAGTTATAGAGATCTTTGCAATACTCTGTCCATCTTTCTATTCTGGAATTATGTTCAGCAATCAGTATACTATTTTTGTCTTCGATGATTGTCATTTTTTTAGATTTCGAATTGGTTATTAACTTTAGCGTATTGAATGTCATTTGTATATGTATTTCAAATATGTATTAATCGACTTACACTGTGAGCTTAGCCATTCATTCATTATGGCTTTCATACTTCTACGTATCATATTATGTATCCGTCTTTATTCTTCAATCTGATATTTAGTTGTCTTCAAGCTTCTTCTTTTGTTGCACATATTAAGAATATCGTTTATAATACATGGTTTTTTCTTAAATCTATACTTTCCTAAAATGTTTTGAGCCATTGAAGTGATTATCTTAGAAATTTGAGTATTTAATTTAGTGGATAGTTAGTCTATGTTAACAGATATCAGTTTATTTTCCAACCTTTTACTGTCTTCTGATTTATCTTTTAAAATTATACTCTACTATCCCTGCTATTTTGATGTGTTAACAGGAAGTAATTCTAATTCGTGGCTTTAACTTCCTGTTACAAGACTAAATCATGATATCTACCCCAGGATAGGTTCTAGTTTTAGATTTATATATGCTTTATTTCTACCGCTGAGGAGTTAAAATGTAGTCAACTTGATAGTTAGTCAGACCATTAGGAGAGTAACAAGATTTTTGTGAGTTCTTTTGTGGGTTTAGTTTATTTGCAAGCATGAGATTGTTCTTAGTGAAAAATTCAAGAAGTCTATTACCTCGGTGTTAGATTTTCCTAGTATAAATATACCTACTGCATTACTCTAGTTATCATATGATACTCGTACACTGTATTCCAGTAATCTTAAATAATAATTAAATCTTTTTTATGTACTTTAGCCATTGTTACCTTTATTTCCTCATATAATTCTTTAATTTCTTCGTCTTCATCGTCACTAGTTGGAGTATAAATGTGTATGATTGTTAAATTATTTGGATGGGATGCTATCCATAATGAGATGATTCTGCTATATAATTTAGAATAGCTGAAGTCAGCTCATTCCTCACGATAAAATCCACTCCCTTATGATGGAATTTTTATAAACTATGTTATGACCTTCATTAGTAAGAAGTTCACAAGAGTTTTCCATCTTATTTCTACTATACCAATGATGTCCAATTTATAGCGATTTAGATCCCTTGTTAGTTCATGAATTTTCCTGGCTCCTATAAGTATGCGGACATTGTACCTATGGTCGTGCCACTTGTTAATAGTTTAATTATCTTCTTTGTTGCTTCCTTTGATATCGTTATTGTTATTGTTGTCGTTACTATTGTTATTGATGATTTCGTGTTTATCAGTATTGTATTTAATTAAATATATGATTTCATTCATTCATTCATTTAAAATATCCATCCTGGAAAACATTTATGTTATGTACAGTCGTTGATAATTCGGGCCTCACCGATCCGGCATTATGGAATTGATATCGTGAGTAATGTGTTCTTTCCGTAGTCTTGATTACGTTTGGCGACACCTACCTCCTCACCAAACTTTTCATATCAGTCGATATGCTATATATATATATATAATAAATCGTCTAAATGCTGTACACTTGACCGATGAGATAATAATATATTCATCCTCTCTTAACCGTCGGTTGGCTAATAACTCCTCCTCCATAGATATAGTGCAGGGATCACAGTCAATTGTCTTAGCTCACTTGTTGAAAGTGTTACTAGGGATTGGTACGAGTAGCTGACAATGATAGTTGAGAATAAGATGTGTGCTAAACTAGCTAATCCTTCTTGGTTAGAGATGACAGCAGTTATATAGTTAATGTATGCCTAACCCTCCCTCCCCATTTACCCCTATATATATATATATATATATATATATATATATATATTGATATTGTTATTTATTTGTTGGAGTGATTTATTTCCATCCAGGAACTTAGATGATGTTTTACTTATTATCATAGGGCTCTAGTGTCTATTCGAAGCAACTCTCATGTTAAGGTATCCATGATTTTAACCAGAGTCGCTTATTTAGTTATGCATAGTTAAATAATATCGCTTCTAAATATTATTTTAAGATCTATTTATTAGTCCGGGCGGGGCTTGAACCCGCAATCTACTATGTTTATGTCTGACGCCTTAACCAACTGAGCTGCATAGGCATTGTCATATTCATATATATATATATAGCATATTTTTTCCATCATTTAATTTGTTAAAGAAATATAATATCTAACAGTAATTATTCAAATTAAAATGATATATATATATATAGGGTGAGAGGTCACACCTAGCCATACACAGACTTGTATAGCATACCTCGTTCCTCCCGCGATGTTTACTAATGCTGTAATAAGCATATGTCAGAGGATACATCACGTGACAGAGCCCGTACTGTACGATGTCCTGTACGATGTCCTTTAGTGGTAACCATCGCAATTCTTCACCGGGCTCGGGCCTATCAAACCATCGTACCATCTCTATATTAACATGATATCGTCCAGGACATGATATCCGATCGCTATCTACGCAGTCGTCATTATTTTATTACGAAGTAGCTAGGTAGTGGTGTATTTAATTATATTTAAATGTTTTAACTTTTATCAGAGATATATAAGATATTTATTTTGTTGTCAATAAAATGCATTCATATTTTAATTGTAGTTCGATATAAATATGTTATTAAAATTATGAATGTATTTATAAATTGTGGTTTAAATAGAACATTTTTTTCAATATTCTCAATATAGAAAATTCATATAATGTAATCTGTATTACTTTATAATTCTATTTTAATTCATTAAAAATATTTTTTAATTTATTTATATATAAAATTAAAATATGTGGACCTCTAGACCATGATGGCAAAAAGAACTCAAGCGTAAGATAAACAGTTCACAAAACATTTCCTTGCTATCATCTACACGTGTATACTAACCACGTACCGTACGATACGCACATTAAACGGCATGTTAGTAGATACGATAAGCCTTTCCTAACTCGACGTACCAATTGTGTGATAGATACGCCCAATTTCTTTAGTCGAAAACATATCTCAGTAACTGCTGAAATATATATTAGTAATAGTTACATAGTTTAATACAACATAGTTTAATATATATATAAATATACAGTGATGGGCATGATTGTCGATCACGATCATAGAGCTAAATAGAAACTATAAGTACGATGTAATCCAAGCTAGAGGAATACCTACAATACCAATATCTTCGAGACGTGTAATTAAAATAGAATGATAAATAGTATCAAATTCCAAAGATAGATCTAATAAAATAAGCTGTATATTAAAATTATTATCAAGCTTATTAATAAAATAATCAAGAATAGAGATAATGAGTGTTTCAGGAATATGAAATTTCCTATATGCACTTTGTCTAAGGTAAAACAATGCATTTACATTTTGATAATTGATTAATTGATTGGAAACTATTCTTTCCAATATTTTACTTATAAAAGATAATTGAGATATTTTTCTATAATTAGATAAACACTCAATATCCAATCTTGGTTTCTTTAGAATAGGTTTCATTGTAGCATGTTTTAAAGATGAAGGTACAATACCAGAATGAAAAAAATTATTAATAATATTTAAAATAAATGATGTTAGTATAAATGTAAGCTTATGAAAAAGAAATAGAATCAATGGATCAATAGAATAAGATGATTTAGAAGCCAATATAATATCTAACACTTCACAGATATAAGTAGAAAAAAACGAGTCAAAATATACATAACATCCATATCATAACATAAAGGAATAAAAGCCACGTTATTAGTTATAAGGTTAATTTTAGAAATAAAATTTGAAACTTTATCCTGAAAAATAGAAAAATTAGAACATAGTGTTATATTAGTTAGAGTAGGAAATATAACCGACTCTGTTTCAGTTAAGGAGTTTAGAGAATAAATCGTTCTAATATTATTTTCAGAGTAACTACAATTATTATAATAATTATTATTTTTAGCAATTATAATAGATTATATTTAAATACCTATAATTAACAAATGTAGTATATGTTTCATTAGAAGATTTAATTTTATATAAGTTTTCAAGTTTTCGTACATTTATTTTTATGTTATACAATTCACTATTCACTTGATCCAATTTTTCAATGAAAATAATATTGACATTGCATTTATCACGGAAACTTGGTTGAAAGACAACGATAATCATATCATATCCGAATTATCTAAACCACCATACATCTTCAATAGCTACCCTCATATAGGTCATGCTGGCGGCATCGGAATACTTCATAAATCAACAATATCATTAACTACTTCAAAACTTTTGCTTACATCTTCAGCTGAAATAGTAATTTGTTCTTTTTCTTGCCGAGGCTCAGTGATCATAAAAACTATAATTATATATCGTCCACCAAACTTGGCTTTTAAACAATTCCTTGCCGATTTCACAATACACATTCAACCAATTATCACTAAAAATACAATTATACTAGGTGATTTAAATATACAAGTCAACAATACAACACTGAAATCATTCTATTCTGTTCAATTCAACATTGATTAAAAATTCATTAGAGCAACACATAAAATTCCCAACTCACGTTCATGGAAATACATTAGATTTGATAATAACCAGAAATAATTCTCATATTACATCTAACTATTCTTGTTCAAAACTAATTTCAGACCATTACGCTATTAAATTCTTGATCAACTCTGTAACACCCAAACGACCAAGAAAAACAATAACATATAGAAAGTTATCACTAATAAATGATGTTGATTTCTCCTATGATTTACATCTAAAACTATCCGAACATTCCACTTTACAACCACTCGAAAACCTGAATACATCTTTAATTTCAACACTAAATGCGCATGCACCAACAAAAACTACTACCATAACAGAATGCTCTAACAACGAATGGTACACAAATGAATGTGCAGAACATAAAAGATTATTACGTAAACATGAAAAATTGTATAGAAAGTCACTGTCATCAAATGATCTTAAAAATTACAGAAACCTACAACATGAACATAATCTGATGTTATTCCTGGCAAAATCAGAATATAATGCTAACAAAATAATAAATGCTGGACATAATCTGAAAATACTATTTGAAATTTCAAACGATCTTCTAGGAAGAACAACTAAACGGATACTTCCTGATTTAAACGATGACGTATGCGCAAACTCTTTTCATAATTTCTTTCGATTAAAGTTACAGATAATCATAGATTCCTTACCTATATGCACTTATTCCTATCAACCTCTGAATAGTGACATCCACATTATTGACAGTTTTTCTCCCCCATCTATTGAAAAAATTGAAATTTTAATACGAACTATTTAATCAACATCAAAAGAAGATCCTCTACAATTGAAATTACTGCAGTTTCAAGCATCTACACTAGCTCCGTATCTCCTTCAGATAATCAAGTGTTCATTCGAATCAGGTACTTTTCCTGCTTCTATGAAATTGTCATCAATAATACTATTGATCAAGAAACCTGGAAGCGATAAGAATATCCTGAAAAATTATCGACCTATTTCTCAACTTACTGCTTTCTCCAAACTCCTCGAACGAATTGTTTCTACACAAATAATCAGTCATCTATTAGCTGCAAAAGTACTTCATCCTCATCAAAGTGCTTATATGCCCGGACTGAGCACAGAGACAGCCCTATGCCGTATAAATGATGATGTTCTCAACAATAAAACCGGCTCACTCATGTTATTTTTAGATGTATCTGCTGCCTTCGATACGCTCAACCACAAGATTATTATACAAAGGCTAATCGAGAGTGGATTTTCTGGGAAAGCTTTAGATTGGTTAAAATCGTACATTTCTGATAGAATGAGTAGAGTCAGTATTGGCGATTATTCTTCCGAATATCAAAATATGACTCACGGAGTACCACAAGGATCAGTACTAGGACCACTACTTTTTTCGATATACTTATCACCTGTTTTCAAAATCTTCGCCAACCATCCATTAATTAAATTTCATTCATACGCCGATGACATCCACATTTTTACTGATGCTGATAATTAAAATGACTCATCTGCCCACATCCGTTTGCAGAACTGTCTACGTGAACTCTCTATCTGGTTTCACGAAAACTCATTACAACTGAACCCTTTAAAAACTGAAGTAATGTACGTCAATCACACTTCTAAACACTTTTCAACATCGTTCACTTTTTCAGTTGACAAGTGTTTACAAACGATAAAGAATTTGGGTGTAATTTTGAATTCTAACCACGACATGAAATCTTTTATATCAGAAAGAATTCGTTCAGTAAACTTTCAACTGTACAGAATTAAAAAATCAGAAAATCTTTAAATTTCTTTACTTGCAAAATGTTAGTGACTAGTTTAGTATTAGGAGTTATCGATTATTGTAATGTGCTGCTTATAGGTCTACCAGTTATCAAATTGGCTGAACTTACCTCCCTTCAACGATATGCTGTACGTATAATTCACAAGCTACCTCATCAAGAAGAAAATAACCATATCAGCATTACACAATTAATGAAGGAATTACACTGGCTACCCATAAAAGAAAGAATCATCTATAAAATATGTCTTATGACTCATAATGCATTCCACTTTGAAACGCCGTCATATTTATATGAATTGATAGAGAGAATCGACCAGACAAGAAGTCTCAGGCCGTGTCATGTTAATCGTATACGACCTATATCGACTATACATTCTACTGCTGCCCGTTCACGCGCCTTCTCGTCACAAGCACCGATAGCCTGGAACTCACTACCTGCAACACTCCGTGCTGAAAGAAACTCAGAAAAGTTCACAAAGAATTTAAAAACATATTTATTTACACTATAACTTTCTTATTATTTCATTATACATTATTGTTAACTTAATTGTTTAAACGATGTCTAAATAAAATGTCTTCTTCTTCTACTATTAAACCATGGATAAGTATCATGTATTATAACTAAAAAATTCCTAATAGATGTAATAATTTAGAATAGCTATTATTAGAATAGTTCTAGAACTATTGAAGTAATCATTATTTATATTATAATTTAAAAATGAATTGATAGTGTCATTAACAAAATATTGTCATTAAATTAATATTCAATGTTTTAAGATTTCTATAGTTAACTAATGCTCTTTTTCTTTTTGTAATAATTAATTTCAATCGGAAGTTAATAGTAAAATGATTAGTTAATAATTTTGATTTAATTGGTATAGCATAACAATTGGTATACAATATCTGAATCTGAATTTGTTAAAACTATTCTAACGTATTTCCTAAGTAATGGAAGATTTGAATTCAAGATGAGGGGATATTAAATAATCATAATGAAAATTAAAATAACCGACAAATATAGTATTATATATAGGAATTAATAACAAGATCAGAAAATTCTTTAAAAAATGTAAAACTATTATTAGGTGGACGATATATACCAATAATTTAAAAAATAATATAATTGGAAGATTTTAGAGTAATAGATATACCATCACTATATGAAAATATAAGACAATTCGATGATATTATATGAAATTAGTCATGAATCATAATAACAACAACACTACCTCTGCCATAAAATCTATCACTAGGAATACAATAATAAGTATTTAAATTAGTTGTGAAATTAGAGAAGTATAATGGTAATGGTCTAAATATCATATGAAGATAACCATGTTTCAGTAAAAGCAATGATTGTCGGATTTTATTCTGAAATATAGGCTAAAATAATATAAAATATTTTCTTAATAAATGCAATGTTACATAACGAGTTTAGTTAATTTTCAGAAATAGAATAACTCACTTTTTTACTATTGCTATAAGCTAAAGATGAGTCTATCCATTCATTCATCTCAGCATCAGATACTGATCGAGAGTTTTCCCAGTCTATTGCAACGTTACCAACAGTAATATAAGTGCTATATAAGTGGTAAGTATTTGATTTATGATTAAAAATTGATTTAAATCCAGTAATAAGTTAAGATTTAATCGCATGATAAAAAATCCTTTCTTTTTTTAAATTCCTTATCACTAATGTTATTTCTGAAGAATAAATATGAAAACTTAGATGATTCCAACATGGATATAGTTGAAAGAAAGTTATCATTTGCATATATATTCGAAAAATATATTATAGCTATCTTATTTTTAAAGGAAACATAATTAGGTAGTAACACAACCTAAACACAACCTAATTGTAGATTCATATATTACCAGATAACTAAAAAGGGATTTTAAATAAAGAGAATAATTAATCTATTCGGTTGATTTTCAATAACAGTCATGATATTAATATCAATCTTAGAATCAGTTATAACAGTATTGTTTATTTCATTACAACTAGAAGAATTAAGTAAACTAGAATTATTTGACAAATTTAATTGAGAAAAATTTATTTTTTGTTATTTGACAATATCAGGAAATGATCCATTTCTAATATCAACTTTATTATGTAGTTCTTCAAGTTTTTTAGATAAAGAATTATTAATTAAAAAATCATTAATATCTTCAATTTGTTTAGATAAAGAAATAAGTGACATAGATTTTTTTTATCATTGCATGATTTACAAGTAAAAGAGGTAAATTATCACACTAAAATATATAAATAGCATATTTTTATATAGTTTACTAGTATTCCACGAAGATGTTAAAATACCAGCAGCATGAATATAACCACGGCACACGAATAGCATGGTGACATAATAGAAAAAAAATATATATATACGATCAGAAACTAATGTGCATACAACTTAAATATATATAAAAATGCATATCAATATACATATATAAAAATATAGATAGAATATATATTTTAATATAATAAATAATTGTAAGAATTAAATCAAATAAATATATTATTCAATAATGCAATTAAATAAAATATATATTGAATACAAAATTTATAAAAAATATATATATATATTCAAGTGTAAATAGAATAAAATATACAAATAATTTATTTTAATTAAAAATAAATATTTGAATCTAATTAAAAATAGGTCAAATAGTATATGTGATTTATACTAAAAATTATACATACAATATATATATATTAGTTGGTAATTTATTAAGCTAATATCTAATAATGAATAAAAGATATTTATATATTATAAATAAATTAACGCATATATACAAAAATATATATATTTAATAAATATAATAAAAGTACATAGAATAAATATAATTCAATTCAATTCAATTTATTTTAAAGACTCTTTGTGCCATAGCAATCAAGCGTCTAAAGTAAAAACAAAAAACAATATAACGGAACATAAACGAAAATAATAAACTAATAATAATATAAATAGGAATACAGAAAGTACTCAACATTAATATAAATTGTAAATAAAATTGTAGATATTGATAAATAGTGATACAAAAAATGATCAGGGAAATGCAATAGTAAATAGATATGTTTTTAATAGAGATTTAAAAGAGGTGGTGGATTGAGTGGAGCGTAGGTTATGTGGTATTTTATTCCATAGATAAGGGGCCGATATGTGCCATGCACGAATATTAGTGGTATGTAGATTAAGCTTAGAGGGTATACCGTAATAGTATCTATAGATGTAGAAGGTAAGAAGTAGTTGAACGGAGAGAGATAGTGTGAGTAGGAATAGAGATTAAGGAAGATAGATATTCAGGTCGGTTGTGGTGAAGAGAGTTATGAGTTAATAGAAGAACTTTAAATATTATTCTAAATTTTATTGGTAGCCAATGCAATCTATGTAAATATGGGGAAATATGTATTTGGGAAAATCGATCAATTTTAAAAATTGATCGTACTAACGCATTTAGTAGTATTTGTAATTTTTTAATTTGATAGTCAGGTAAGGAGAAAAGGAGAATATTGTAGTAATCGAAAAGCGGTAATATGAAAGATGAGGCGAGAGTTATAGAAAAACTTAGGAAGATGGAATTACGGATTAGACGGAAAGAGTGAAGATGAAAGTTTATAGAGCGAAGAAGATTTGAGATTTGGCGATGAAAAGATAAAGAACTGTCGAAATAAACACCAAGATATTTAACATTATCAGAATATAAGATATTATGATTGTTAACCATGATAAATGGTGGGACTGTTAATGGGCGTCTGGGAGAAGGGAGGTGAAGAAATATAGTTTCTGTTTTATTGGGATTCAGTGATAGAGAGTTATTTGAAAGCCAAGTATGTATAGATATAATACAGTTAGACATAAGATTGGGATCAAAATTGATATCAGAAGTGCATTTTACGTTAAGTTGTATATCATCAGCGTATGAGTGGACTGATATAAGGGGAAATTTAGAAATTATATCAAAAATAGGAAGTAGATAAATATTAAAAATAATCGGTCCTAATACAGAGCCTTGGGGGACTCCGTAAGAAATATTTCTAGGAGATGATATGTGCCTATTGATAAGAATAGAAGAAGTACGATCAGAAATGTATGACGTAAACCATTTAAGTGCATTACCGGTGATACCAATATTAGCTAATCGTTAAAAATATATATACAAATATTTATATAAGTGACCAAGCTAATAAACACGTACGTCTTTATGGTACAGAGATTGAATTAAGATTGAAATTAATATAATAAATATATATTTACTAAAATTAAAGTTAGAACAGTTATGCCATTGTATTTTCTTTCAAATATTGAACCCATGCTTTGTAACAATTAAATTTAAATATACGTAATATACATAATATTAATAACTTTAAAAGAAATTAAACTTATCATTTTTATAAAAAATATTAGTGAGGTAGATCCATTTATTAGTTTAGTTTATTTTAGATATCTACTCAACTTTTTATATTGTTTTGATTTTATGTTTTATTACCCAGTATTCAAGGCTAGTTAAACTGCAGTTAAACTGAAGTTGAAACTGCAGTTAATCTCAGTTTTTGTCAACTTTTATCTGAAGTTAAACTACAGATAAAACTGTAGTTAAACTGCAAATAAAGCTGTAATTAAACTGAAGATTTAACTGTGGTTAAACTGATTTTAATATATTTTATAATTTAATTTAAGAACAACTTAAATTCAATAATAATAACATTTTAATATTGAATACAATATTTAAACAATATTTAATTGTTATATATTCAATATTGAGCAATTAGTAAAACATGATTTACAATTGTATTATCAATTTCATTATGATTACAATTGTAGTTTAACGTGTCACTTGAATGATTTTATGCTAATTTTGAAAAATCCATAGAATAACATAAATTTAGTTTTTTAAATAATTATTTTATGATTTAAAGCAGTATATTAACTTAAATATAAAATTAAAATAATATTTAATAATTAATTTACTTAAATATAAAATTAAAATAATAATTAATAATTAATTTGCATAAATAAAAATGTAATCAATATATTAAAATAAATAAAAGATATAGGTAATACCTTAAATAACTCAGTTTATATGTAATTAGTTTAAATGCAGTATAACTCCCGTTATAAAACTGCAGTTATAAGTCACTAGAATAACTGCAGTTTAACTCAATTTTTTAAAAATCACTTTATATGTGATCAGTTTAACTGCAGTTTAATTCATGTAACAACAGTTTTCATTAGTTTCTTCTAGTTTCTTTGCATTAGTTTAACTACAGTTTAACTGTAGCCTTGAATACTATTTACATTTATTTGTACATTTTATTTTATTCATTTTTTGACATAATATACAATTCCAAAAACATTTTCATATTCTTTTGACATTATATAAAATTGCACTCTTGACGTATTATAACACACATTAATTTTCTTTATAGTTTAATTTTTTATTTTTTTTAAATTTGTTGATATAATATAAAATTACCAAACATTTTACTTATTTTACATTCATGACTTAAGATAATATAAATTAAATACAACCTACATTCTTTAAATACATTACCTTCTTTTGACAAAATATAAAATGATTAACATTTGAACTTTTGACTTATTGTATAATAATTGAAAATAAATGTGTATATTAATTAATTAGTTAATTATTAAATATATAATTATAAATTATAATATTTCTAAACTAACTAAATATACTAATTAAATTTACTTATAATTCATAGAATTAAATTAGGAAAATATTTGTTATTATGTATTTGATTATTAATGAGTATTAATTGTATATATATTTATATGTTTAACTATATATTTATTTATATTCTATTTCTAATTATTTATTTATTTGTTTTAATTATTTTATTTTAGTTATTGTAGTTATTTCATTTTTTCATATCTTACATCCTACATTTTATTTATTACATTATGAATGACATTATGAGGAGTTTTTTTTAATGTATCTCTCTATTTTCGTATATTATTTATAATAAAATATTACCATTATAAAAAGTAATCTATTTGAACATACCATTAATGTAAACTCTATTTTATATTGTGTTTTTTTTTATGACGGAGTGGCTAATGTTTTGTTGTTAGGGTGGGATTGGTACGTATCGGGGAAAATGATATACTTGTAGTGAGAGGCAAGTATTGCCAGTATTATTATTCTTGGCACAAATAAGATCCATAAAGCATTATACCTGACGAACTAATATCCTTGAAGTTGATATATACTCATTATTTTTAATAACTCTTGGAATTTTTAATAATTTTGTTATTTTGTATAAATTTGTCTTTTCTACATATAAATCTTAACAATCTATTTCATTTTTTATATTTAATTTATATTAATTTTACTTTTACAATACTTTTCTCCTCAGAATTATTCTATAGATAAGTATTTAATCGAAAATCTTTAGTTGTGAAAATGTCTTTAATCGAAAATCGATCATAGGTACTTTACTGCCAATTATATGGCAGTAAAATATATAGAGTGTAATACAACCCCTAAAGGTTTTATATACAGTAATATATATATATATAAATATATATATATATATTTATTAATATTAGATACATCATATGATCTAACTTCTGTGAATTATTCATTCGTTGACTAATTTCATTCTTTTTGTTCAGTTTGAAATGTTGACATATATAATTTAATCATAACTTTAAAATCTTCATCTCCTACTGATCCTGTCCATATATCCTTATTTCATAATATTGCTTCTTTTCTAATTTATTTTATATTCACGACTGTTAACAGTTTTCTTAGCACTGGGATGATAACTGATATTTTAAAGAATACAGTAGTTTTACCTTTTCTAAAAAAGCATAATCTTGATAAATAAATATTATTCAATTATAGACCAATCACAATCACCCTTTATTAGTAAAATTATGGCTGAGCAATAACATACTTATTTAATAACGTGTTTTTAATGGAATTATATATATTGAATTCAAATATATAATCATATTCCTAGACCATAATGCGATACGATAAAATCATTCAAGCGTAAAATATAAATTTCACAAAATATGATTTAGCAGACGTATTTTAGGTCACATCAATACAAATATGCATATTAACTCAATATAATATATGATTTGCTACTATATCATGGTTAACATTATTGTTTCATATATATTACATTTATTTGTTTAAATATTATTATCAGGAATATTATAACATTCCTTGGCTGTTGTTTTAAGGCGGTTTATATATGCGACATTTTGGTATTATATCGCTATATAATATCATCTGATGATATGTATACCTTTTTGTCTAAACCTGTAAGATCACTAATATAAAAAAATATTGTTGTCACCTCTAATTTGACCTAAAAAAGAGAATACATATATAATGTGTAAATATAAAAACTTTGACCCAAAAAAATATTCTATATATATATATATATTCTGAATATAGTTTGTGTTCAACTGATTAAGTCTGCATACATATTACGTAATGTATACATGTATACGTGTATATCGTGCGTCGTGCGGTAATAAGATGCATGCATCATTCATAAGTTATGAATCATAACGGACTAAGTTCTATAGGATACGCGATAAAAGTTCATTACCTAATAAGCATGACGTTATTGATGGGGTAATTGTAAGTACCCCTATAGAGTAATTAGGGTTATTAGGCTGATTAGGGTGGATTCTAAGAATAAAACATGCCTGACTATTTACGTGACTTCTGAGAATACAAGTTTATTTAGTTTTCTAACTAAACACACTTTTTATAATTCTAAAATAAGAAACTTGGATTCTTTGACGGCAATTCTATTTTTTATAGATACATTAATGTATCTGCGGCTAACATAAAATAAAGCAATTGTTTCATTAGCATACCCGTTAATACTATGGTTACATAATAAGCATATAGGTATGAGTCATATGTAGGTATTTATATTGTTTTCTGTATAGATTATCACTTTCACTATATCATTTAAAAATGTGTGTATATATTAGTGATGTAAATGATGCTCAAATCTAAAGCATGATGCAGTCTCAGTCTCAGTTACCAAAAGTCTCAACTCGGCCTGGGCTCGTTTTGTTAGAGTCTCGGCTCGGCTCGGGCTCGCTTGACTAGAGTCTCGGTTCGGCTCGGGCTCGTTTTTTTTTTCCGAAAATGAAAGTCTCGGCTCGGCATCAAAAACCAATAGTCTTGGCTCGGCATCAAAAGCTCGGTATCATTTACATCCATAGTATATATATATATACATTTTTAAATAATAAAGTGAAAGTTAAAATCTATACATAAAATCATATAAATACCTATAGGTGTATAAATGTATACATATGACTCATACCTATATGCTTATTATGAATCATTAATGAAGTAGTATCGGGTATTCTAATGAAACAATTGCTTTATTTTAATATAGCCGCAGATACATTGATGTATTTATAAATTAATAGAATTGCCGTTAGTCGTCAAAGAATCCAAGTTTCTAATTTTAGAATTATAAAAAGTGTGTTTAGTTAGAAAACTAAATAAACTTGTATTATCAGAAGTCACGTACATAGTCAGGCGTGTTTTATTCTTAGAATCCACCCTAATCACCCTAATAACCCTACTTACTCTATAGGGGTACTTATAATTACCCCGTCAATGTTTATTAGATAATGAACTTTTATCGCGTAACCTATAGAACTTAGTCCGTTATGATTCATAACTTATAAATGATGCATGCTCTTATTATCGCACGTATAGGTTTTAATATAGCATGTTTTAAAGATGAATGTACAATACAAGAATGAAGAGAATTATTAATAATATTTAAAATAAATGGAGTTAGTATAAAAGAAAGCTTATGAAAAAAAGATAGAGGCAATGGATCAATAGGATAATACGATTTAGAAGCCAAAATAATATCTAACACTTCAGAGAAAGAAGTAGAAGAAAAAGAGTCAAAATATACACCACATCTAAGTAAAATATCATGACATATAGGAATAAAAGCCACATTATTTGTTATAAGCTTAATTTTAGAAATAATATTTGAAACTTTATCCTGAAAAAAAATATAAAAATTAGTACATAATAATTAGGTAGAGTAGGAAATATAACCGACTCTGTTTTAGTTAAGGAGTTTATAAAATAATAAATCTTTCTATTATTATTTTCAAAGGAACTAAATATTATAATAATTATTATTGTTAGCAATTAGAATAGATTATATAAAAATACCTATAATTAACAAATGTAGCATATGTTTCATTAGAAGATTTAATTTTATATAAGTTTTCAAGTTTTCGTAAATGTCTTTTATTTTATGCAATTTACTATAAAAGCATTGACAATTATCATGTATTGTAACTAAAAAACTCCAATTAGGTGAATAGATATCTAATACATTTAGAATAGAACTATTGAAGTAATCAATATTTAGATTATAAATTGAAAGTGAATTGATAATGTCATTAGAAATACCATTAATAATTAGTAATGGTTATAATCAATGTAGGTTTCTATAATTAATTAATTCGCGTTTTCTTTTGTATTAGATAATTATAATCGGAAGGTAGGGGAAAGTAACCAAATATGGACACTTTAACAATCAATGGTCTTAATATTTTATGACTCAATATTTGTATTCATAAATTACAATATATTAATATTTTATGATTATAATCTATAATTTATAATCTATAATCTATAATTATAGATATTATTATGATTTTAAAATTGTAATTAATCTTTTTATTCAATAGATAATGTGGGTGTCCGTATTCGGAACCCATGTCCGAATACGGACACACTGTGTTATAATACTGACACCCTATATAGTATATACCACTAGATAAACTATATATTATTGATGAACCAATCAGATAAATTACAATTATATTATTTATAATTAATTTTATGAATAATTTAATATAATTTAATTAGTAATTAATTTATTAATTTTTATTATTATATTAATTAATAATACAAGTTAAGTATCTAAATAATAATATTTTTAGATTTAGCTTCATTGGTGGTATTAATATTATAACGCACGCGATTTTTATGAAAATCAGAATAGTTCACACGTTTCGCGCTGATTAGTTATGGGGTGTCCGACGGACATTGACCGTATTAGGACATTTACAGTGTCCACATTAGGGATCTATATGACCTCTAGATATATGCTTATAACTTAATTAATATGTGTTAACAAATATAGCAATTATGTATATGATTTTTAGATTTCTTTAGATTTAATAATATATTGTTATGTTTAATACATTTATATATTATTGAGAAGGTTTTAAGTTGAAATTTGTTTTCATAAATTTAAAAATGTAATAAAAAAATCAGTTTATTTGATATATCAGAACTATTTTGAATAATTGATAAATAAAAAATACTTATTTATACTATTTATATAATTATGAATATTTTATTCATTAAAATTTTTTTTATAGGATTTATGGTATATGAGATACCGAGAAGGTCCGTATTCTGGCAGTGTCCGTATTCGGATACTTTCCCCTATGGGGGGTTACTATTATAATAGTAAAATTATCAGTTACTAATTTTGATTTAATTGGTATACCATATACAATATCTGAATCTGAATTTGTTAAAACTAAGTCTAACGTATTTCCTAAGTAATGGGTTTTACATAGGACATGTTGTTTTAGCGATAAAGAATCAGTTAAATATTTGAATTCAAGATAAGGGGATATTAAAGAACATTAATGAAAATTAAAATAAACCATAAATATAGTATTATATATATTATAATTAATAACAAGCTCGTAAAATTCATTAAAAAAATATGTAAAATCATTATTAGGTAGACGATATATAACAATAATTTTAAAAATAATATCATTGTAAGATTTTAAAGTCATAGATAGTCCATCACTATATGAAAAGATATGAAAATGTGATGATATTATACATGTGTGAGTGTGGGTGTGTATTTGTATATGTGATATTATACATGTGTATTAGTATTACTTATTGATTGGCTTATCTTCATATTATGTAGTTTTTTATAAGTAAGATGAGGTTACAATAGGTATCACTTGATGTTTCTTAGTAATCAGTAGTATTCTGATAATACGTGATATATATATATATGATGATGATGATGATGATGATGATGATAAAGTTTATTAGCACTTATCATAGGTGTGGCCACCCTCGTAGGTGCATATAACAATATAGAACGGAAACAATAAATAGCTAAATAAATTAGATAAATAAATAAACAAAACGATAAAATAATATATTTTATAAAAATAGTAATATTGTATGATTAAATAAGTGAATATATTGTATATTATTACATCGATGATATGTAAGCTTTGAGGTGTGTAATAAGGGACGGGTGTGAATGGATTGATCTAATAGAGGCAGGGAGGGAATTCCATAAGGATGCAACCATATAACTGAAGGCGCGTTTATGGTATTCCAGGTATGATACACGAGGGCAAATTAGGGAAATGTCAGCATGTGATCGTAAGGAAGTCAGTGGGCGTCTTAGTGTTAGTAGGGAAGTCAAATAAGGAGGAGAAGTATAATATATTGCTTTATGCGCGAGTGATAGAAGATGTAGGAGGGAACGTTTTTTTTGAGGGAACCAGTTGGATATGAGTTGGTGGGAGTCGTATACCGAATTCCATTATAATGGAATGGTCAAATCGATTTATTGAGAAAATGGTTCGTATAGATGCACGAATTATACGATTTAAAGGTAAAATATATTAGTATTTAGTATATATATATAGTATTTAATATATATATATATATATATATATATATATTTCACTGATAAAGTGAAAGTGATAATCTATACAGAAAACAATATAAATACCTACATATGACTCATACCTATATACTTATTATGTAACCATAGTATTAACGGGTATGCTAATGAAACAATTGCTTTATTTTATGTTAGCCGCATATACATTAATGTATTTATAAAAATAAAATTGCCGTTAGCTAACTAAACGACTAGTTGTCTAAGATTCCAAGTTTCTAAATTTAGAATTATAAAAAGTGTGTTTAGTTAGAAAACTAAATAAACTTGTATTCTTAGAAGTCACGTACATAGTCAGGCGTGTTTTATTCTTAGAAACCACCCTAATCACCCTGATAACCCTACTTACTCTATAGGGGTACTTATAATTACCCCGTCAATAACGTCATGTTTATTAGGCTTTGCACTTTCATCGCGTAACCTATAGAACTTACTGAACTTGTGAACGCTGCATAAGTCTCATTACCGCGTCATTCTATCACTTACTGTGTCACTTAATGATACCTCGCCCCGTTCATGACAATATCGTACCTACATTGTCATTATTAATACGTTTAAGGGGATATCGCCATGGGACAGCTATTTTATTGAATCTACGTGTATACGAATTGCCTCCGTTTATTGAGTGTTTCGAAAAAAAACTTCATTAAATTTAAAAAAAAAAATTATATCAGAGTGTAATATAATGATGTATTCAGCTAATATTAAATCAATATTATAAAGTATTATATATGTTTTCTTATCTATATATATATATATATATATATATATATATATATATATATATATATATATATACATATTATGTTATTAGAATTTATATATTATATATAAAACATTATATAAAAATGTATATTAGTTAAGAATGTAGATTTCAAAATAAAAGTAAAAAATCCAGTTTTAAAATTTTTGAAATTGTTTTTATATATTATATAAAACATTATATAACAATTTATATTAGTTTTTAATGTAGATTTAAAAATAAATATTTTTTTTAAAAGGTGATTTTTATGCTATTTCTAAACGGATTTCATAGATCATTTTTCACAGTTACTAAATAATATATCATTAATCAATAGTACATAATAACATTTTTTTTTCGATTTTAATGAATTTACCGTTTACCCTTTACCCTACAAATTTCTAGCGGAGTATCGAAAAATAATAGTTGATTCATTATTTCCAAAGATACGAGGAAGTAATTTAATTTAGATGCCTGTGAATTTCCTTCTGAAATTAGAACACATTCAAAAAACGCTCAAATTTCTAGCATAGTATAGTACTTAATCTTGCATTCATCGTTGCACTCACTACACTCCCACAAAGTAGCCTTTTGGACAATGAAATTTCTTTACTAAGTCTATATATTTATGATTATATAATAAAGAAATATATATTTCTAAACTATATTGTAAGGTGAGTTTTAATGTACTATGTGTTAGTTATACAAGTAGTGTATCGTAGTGTATTATTATTAACGGATAAATATAAAATTAATCATATATGATTAGGTTTGGTTATAACCAGATACAGACAACTCCTTCATTTATAAATGATATCCATTCATTGTACATGTTGTTCATACCACAGTTCTAAAATTAAGTTTTTTTATTTTGTTACTGTTTTTTCAAAAATCATATAATTAAACTTATATATATATCATTAATGTCGTGTTGAAATTTCGAAAAGAAATATGCATTAAAAATAACATAAAATGCATGTTTTATGAATGAAGTATAAATAATAAAATAATATTTCATATACATTTATAACATAATAATAATCACATTATTTAAATTTAAATTTAAAATTATTTCATAAATAAATAATATATTTTGTAATATATATCTATATATATTTATAATATAAATTTTAAATATAATTAGTAATTTAGTTTTTTAATTCACTCAGAATAATTATTTTTAACACACATGTCTCTTACAATTGAAGTTATAACTTAAATTGTTAAGATTATTGCTCAATTTCTTTTGTTTTATCACAAGTATATATAGCTATAATTACATGTTGAGATATTTATAATTATCAACTTTCTTTCTTAATAACTATCCTAATATATGCTTTAAATATAATTTTAATTGTTGATCATATTCAGGTACTATTTTTATAATGTAATAATGTATTTATGAATTTATTGAAATATCTCAACATATAGTTATACTCACTCTTAATACAGATACAAATTGTAATTATTCAAAAAATTCAGGCAGATACTTCATTTTGAATACATGTATTAAATCTGTATCTCCCCATGTTACATTTGAGACCGGTAGTATCCCCTTAACCATGATCAAAATTATATAAAGACAATCTATGTACCTACATTATTTATTAAAATTGTATCTGTTAATAATGTGAATTGTGGTTACTGTGGCGTATGTGATATTGTTATTGTTATTTTATACGTCCCTGTCTTAATGTTGTTTTGTCCAAATATAATTTAGACAGCATTTCTGTTTTCAAAAATGGAAAACTTAAATCGAGGAAATTGCTCAAGCTTAAACATATTTAATCATACTAATAACAAATTATATTTTTAGTTTCAATTATTGATCATTAAACTTAAGAATTTGATCAATGTCTTTGATTGAGGCTACTCGCTGATAAGGCATATGTATTAATATGTCCGTTGCTTTATTAGGCTACAATAACTTGATAATTATGCTTTATATTTGATTTTGTAAAAAAATAATATTATATAATTATATTTATATTCATTTATAACATATAAAATTTATATATTATATTATAACTTAAATAAAGTCAAAAACATTTAATTTGAAAAATAATGTTTCCATACAAATATTAATTATTTCATTATATATCATTAATTTGATCATGTAATTTATAACTTTAATAGAAACTGTTATATAATAATAGTACTATATAATATTATAACATTAAATGTTATTGTATTTAATATGTAACTCTATAGTAGATACATTAAATTGTATTTACACTTGTAAATAATAATATATAGCTGAATTGTTTTTTAAGAACTCAACTTTGAATGTTTACATTTTAGTGCGTTTGTTTACTTTATTTTGGTATTACATTGAATGAATGGCGATTGTCAGCGCTTGGAAGTTACACTATACTAATATAAACACTAACCATAACTGTACTGAAGAGGTGTGTATTTGTGTGTGTGTATTCGATAATAAAATCGATTATGATTCATACGTGTTCCATTACGCAGTAGCATCATTAAACTGAACTTTGGCCCCGTATTAAATATCAGATAAACACCCATCGAGTGAGTGAAAGTAGGCCATTACCTCGCGCCAGTATGTTGTGGTTCGGTTGTATCGCGTAATAGAACTGTTACGTAATACAATAGAGCTAGAGAGAAATAGAGTAGTAAACAAGGTATCTGACATGCAGAAAGCATCGATCTAATTTGGTCACCTCAAAATGGCGGATTTGACCTATTTAAGCATAATCTAGGGAGAAAGCGTATTTATCTTTATACTCTATTATTATATATGTGTATTATCTATACATTAATAAGTAAATATACTTTATATATACATCATATAAATGATTATTAATACAAATATAATATTTTATTCTATATTAAAATTAATTTGCCAATAAAAAATAAACTATAGTTCAAATAGAGTCATATCAGGTCAAATCCGCCATTTTGAGGTGACCAAAATAGATTGACCCATTCCGCATTGGCTTACACAGCCAAGCATAGCGCATTACCACTCTATTTATCTCTAGCTCTGTGCTTAATACGGATTCGTCAACCGGATGTACATCGTAAGCGCGATAAACATCCGGTTCAGTGTTTGCAAGGACAGGACATGTATCTTCTTATCTACTGCGACGGTAATTGCTATGTGTCTACTCTTGGTACCCCAAGTATACACATTTCAGTGGTATACTTTGCTTTTCCTATTGAAAGTTAACAATATTGCCCAGTCATCTGGTATGTCTACTTTAAAGTTAAGAATATTGTAAATGTAAATATAATTATATGTATACATATGTACAAATATATTTGTAAATATTAATATCCTTCCATTGAAATCAATGACCGTAAAACAAATGTCTGTCTAACCATATTCCTCATTAAAGTGTACGCGTATATCGCAAGTTAACGTGCAATGTACGGCGTACTGTATACAGTGTACATTGTACGTTATACAGTGTACATTGCATGTACAATAATGTGTTTTATAGATAGGTTATTTTCCATATTCATGTTACTAATAAACGAAATATTGTTTTCTTATTACGAGGTTTTTCTAACATACGATGTACGTATAACGGGATTATTTTATATTGATTACAATTCCAACTAATCAAAAATAGTTATTTCCTTATAGCGAGGTTTACTTATAATGAGGGATTTTACTATATATATATATAAGTGCGATATAAAAAAGCGATTATGGTTGATAATCGCGGAATTACCCACAATGCAATATGAACATGGCTACGACGGGCGGCTCGCGATGGTACACGATAATGATACGCAGTGCATGCACATAGTATGTGGGTGTGTGAGTGTGTGAGTGTGTGAGTGTGTGAGTACGTGAGTGGGTATATGAGTGCGTGAGTGTGTGAGTGAGTGAGTGCGTATATATGCACTAATGTGTATTATGGTGGCCTACAATGTGTCGATCAATATTATCGATGTCTTATCTCATTTTATAAGTTACATTACACGTGTATTCTCACTTATATATTAATCAATCATGTTTAATCTCACATAATAATCGTTTATATATATTTGCCTGGGTCTATGGCTCAGTGGAACAGTCAAAGGCTAGTAAGCCAGAGGTATCGGGTTCAACTCCAGGCAGTTCTTGTTTTCTCTCGTATTTATTAAGAACTTAAATCAAAACACAATAAAACAAAATGTTACTGATTGTTTTGTATTGTCCGGGCCTCTCGCAGTTAATTATAACATGTACAAGTCTATGACTTCTTGAGGTCTCCATTTATATTGTATTCGATATATATATATATATATATATATATATATATATATATATATATATATATTGCACTATTTAATGTGTTCACTCATAATGTGTTAATTACGTAGTCTGTCTCAAACAACAATAGGTAAACAATATATGTGTCACGTGACAACACAGGAACTAGATACCGTTAACTTCCGGCTAAAGTGGCGCCCCTCTAGAATAGCCGTTGTCATATACATACGTATGTAGACAATTAAAACACGTGTGTTCATAGAGTTATATATTGCTACTAATATTATAGACACTATAATATAGAGTGTATACATGGTCTACTTAAGGACATTTACATAGGCTACATAAGGACATTTACATTAAAACTTCCCCCATATTGAATGGACGCAACGTGACTGCAGCCCATGGGCATCACCTCGTATGTACCTGCTAGGTTATGCGTCACTGTGGGTTATGAGCAGGGTGAGTAAAATTCGGCTTTTTCGTCAGAAGGCCGAATTTTGCCGAATATAAGGATTTTGAAAGGCCGAAAATAAGCTAAATTCGGCCTTTTTTTAAAATATTAATTATCCTATCTTAAATCATTAAAGAAATGAAATAAAATACTTAATTGTAATATGTATACATATTACAATTAAGTATATGTTAAGTATTTTATAATATATATATATATTATATGTAAATAATACTACAAGTAAAAGTAAATTTTGATACAATATTAGTAATATAAGTAAGTAAATTCGTAATTATTGAAGATTAGGGGAATTATAATAAGATTTTAGAATACTATTTTATACTAATAACAAAATGCATGATGTACTCCTATTACATTTTCCTATCTTTGAGAAGCATACAAGCGAAGTTTTACTTACGTAAATATCACGAGTTGGTTAGAGTATTATTAGAATTTTAGGTATTTGAAGACTGGAAATATAAAATTATTTAAATAACAACGGATGTTGAAAAAAAGATGACAGGACATATTAATGGTTTTTATAAATAATATTTATTATTAAATTGTTTATATATTATTATTATTCAATGTATATCAAGTAGAATACAGCTTCCTTGCCAGGATTAGTAAGGGTCTGGAGTGGGGCTCATCAACTGGACTTGGCGTTACAGACGTTTTATACACATTCGATGTTAATGAAACTTTTACATATAGGGCTAAATTAATTAATTAAAGTATACTTTACTAAAATTAATCTGATTTTTAAGGAGGCCATTTAATTTAATAACTAAAATGAGATCTAAATGTCCCAATGTAATACAATTATAGAATACATATATTATGGGATCGAGGAAATTGAGTACGAGAATACTATTGCAACCAATATAGAAAAAAGTTTGTTTATAAGTAACACTGGAAAAGATATATTGAATTTGATAATGAAAATTAGTAGGTATAATATTTGTCCAGAAAGAGATGTTAATAATGAAAGTACAATGATCGGAGAAATGAATATCACAGCAGCAATAGGATATGTTGGTTTGAAATGCAATGCATGTCTATGTGGCGAGTAAAATCTAACTTGTTTCGCATGCATTTTAATAAAACAATGAAAACTATATTGCATAAAAAATGCGTCACACCTAAATCTATTTCAGTGGCGATACTACTGCTAGCAGCGGCAAGGGTTCGCTATTAATTACATTGCGTAGATAGGCAGTGTTACATATGTTCTAAATATTATTGTAGAGATGACGTAGTTATACCATAGTGATGAATACTCTCCTACCACATTTAAGTAATGTGTTATATTGTGGGGGGGGCTTTATTAAAATGGGGGTTATTTAATAGGGGAGGGGTACCCGGTACCATCCAAGTGGGAATACAAGTAGTAAATGTCGTATTATCAATATATATATATAGTATGATATAGGTTATTACATAAGTACATAGGCAGGGTAAACTACATTGTACTACTAAATAATGACACCAATTATACTGCATTCCCTGTATCTCTTTATAACTCTCTCCCTCCAACCCCTATCCCTAATATGAATGCTCATCAATGTTGATATACATTCCTGCCATTTCTTAGTGTATTTATTATTATCGATATGTCACGTGACGCACAACTCGATTTACCACGTGACAGATATGTCATAATAATAATATAAAGGTGTATTGACTCAGTTGAAAACGATGGACGTTTATATGCGTCAAATTGAAATAATAAACCAAATAAATAATTACACGAATAATAATAAATTTAAAAATATGAAATTATAATGATAACATATATGAATGTAATCTACATTTAAAAGTAATAAAATATGAAAGGGTCCGTAATTCATCTGGTAGACTGTTCCAGTACTTCGGAGCAGCAACAGTGAAAACATCACCTGCATATATAGATGCTTGCGCTTCCGCTTGCGGTACAGATAGTTTCATCAGCTCACATTTGCGACTCGGACGAGTAGTTGCTCGAATTATAAGTCCCTTCGATATGTATGACGGAACTCCCATAGATATAGCCTTGTGAGTAATGCAAAGAAGACGAAACTTTCATAAATCTCGAAAATTCAACCACCCGAGAGTTGCCATTATGGAATGTATAGATATGGTTATATCATTATGCTTTAGCTTAAATAATGTGCGAACAGCTCTACGTAGTATTGAATCGAATTTGTTCATACATTTTTGCGGAATATTAATGAAAAGCGAATCACAATATCTAAGTCGACTAAATACTAATGAATGTAATAATGATTTAGTTAAATTAAATCTTAGCTTAGAACGAGCCTTGCCTATATTATACAGGAAATAATTATCAGTGCGGATAGTGTTTGATATATGTACTGAGTAATCTAATGCATTATTTATAGTAAAACCTAGAGTGGTGATGATGTTTGAGATAGGAAGTGAGATAATGAATGGATGAGTGTAAGTAATTGAAGAAAGAGATCTAGAAAGTATAATTCTATCAGTTTTAGTAATATTTAATGAAAGTTAATTACAGGAAAACCAAGAGATTAAATCATTAATACAGTTAGCAATTGAATGTTGAATTATGTCAATATCAGAACCAGGTGGAAAAAATATAAATTTGTAAGTCATCAGCAAAGAGGTGATAACGAATATATGGGTATTTAAAAAAAAAATTAATGGGAAGAATATACAAAATAAAAAGAATCGGACCCAGTACTGATCCTTGAGGAACGTGTGATCAAATGGAGCCGACAAAGATGACTTGATCTTTATCGAATATATTCTATTAGAAACAAATGACATCAACCAGTTGTGAACTTGTCCATGAATAACTATTTCACGTAGATGATAAGAAAGAATCCTATGATTTAACGTATCAAAGGCACTAGACAGATCAAGAAGAACCAAATAACAAGAATCCTTATTATCCATAGATAGTATAATATCGTTAAATACAATGTTTAGGGCAGTTTCTGTACTACGATTGGGAATTCCCAATCGGGATCCATACCATTAAGGTATGCACTCTGAAAGCAATCCACAATAGAGTTCGATATGATATAATCAATAAGCTGACGCGCAACTATGCGTTCCATAGTTTTAGAAATTGATGATAATTGCGTAATAGGACGATAGTTGGATAGTATGGAAGAATCGAGATTATGTTTCTTTAATATCGGATATATATAATACTTCATCGATTGTGGAACAATGGATGAAGATAATGATAAACGAATTATAATATATTATCAGTAATTATATCAATTAGATAGGGAGATAATATACGAAGTAAATTAAGAGGAAGAGGGTCTAAGTGAGGAAATTAAAATAAGACCAGTGAGTATCAGAGAAAGAGGGTGGATTTTCAAAATAAATAGAATCTACTATAGGAAGATCTTCTATTATTTTTA
Organism: Osedax fenrisi; assembly: GCA_964019155.1. Lineage (NCBI taxonomy): Eukaryota > Metazoa > Annelida > Polychaeta > Sabellida > Siboglinidae > Osedax > Osedax fenrisi. Next base: position 62,963,211 of record OZ025242.1, read on the forward strand.
AAACTTTATTTTGAAAAAAGTCAGCAAATAAAGAACGAAGATTATCATCAGAACCATCTGGTAGTTTTTTATTCCGATTTTTACCAATTAGAGAAAAAGCTAATTTAAAAGCTTCTTTGGAATGTGGAATATCTCACAAGTTACAATATTTCCAGCAAGTTGCCGGAAATATTGAAACTTTAAAACCATTTTCTATCAAGTTGTAATGGGATACCCCCTATATATACAGTTACTATATTTGAGGAAAGTTTTAGGAAAATAGGGGGTATACCACAAAATTGTAATTAACTTGATAGAAAATCGTTTTAAAGGTACAATATTTCCAGAAAGTTGTCGAAAATACTTGTAGTGTGGTACCCCATTTATTAACACACAATATCATGTATACACTATAGTTACATTTGATCAAATATAAAATGTATATAAAATTTACGAAACTATCAAATTACGTTATTATATAATAATGATATTGAATGTCATTGATGAGCATGTCATATGTCACATTCTGACATGAGTCATACACATCATCATCGTTATATCAGTATCATCATGATGATTTACTAGTGATATAACTATCTCGTCGGGCCCAATGAAAGCACTGCAGCGAGATGGGAACATGAGTGGTGTTATCTACATCGTTAACACACTGAAGTATGACAAATGCGATGGATCATTGATATTATAATGATCATTACCAATAATAATCAATATAATATAATTCAGTGCATAAATAGACACCAACGAATATCCTAATATGGCGAAGATACAAGTTATCGTATCATGTATACAATGTATACAATGTATACTATACATAGTATAATAGTGTGTAACCAGTATCTACGGATAGCTGGCGATAGATTAAAACTGGTAATGATGCGATACCAATAATGAAAATGCGATATAAAGAAAATAAATAAAATATAACGGTTTAAATTAATGTAAAAATAAATGTGAAGATATATTATACAAATAACATATATTCATGTAATGTATACATTATTTTATAAATGTATTTATATAATATGTATTTATATTTATTTTTCGTTAATTAAAACCGTTATATTTTTCGTATTTTATATTTTCTTAATATATGATTTCCCAGTATTGTTATCGTATTAGCGTGTTATAACGGAAGCTACCAGAAGCTACCAGAAGCTACCAGAAGCCACCATTATACATATTATACTAACGAATATATATTGACAAACAAGCATATAGTATGTAACTACATATAGTTGTTACAACTATATGTAGTTACATACTATAGTATGCGGAAGTTCGGAACATTTAGAGAGAAGTTAGTAACCGACGTGTATTGTTATCATCACGTGTGTGTACATTGTATACACAGGATAGTACACATATGTATACACAGGATAGTATACATGTGTACACATATGTACACAGTGTACAATAGCGGTGTGTTGTTTAGGTTATCTGTTATGCAGTGTTATCTCATCATTCTGTATTTAACGATATATATATATATATATAAGTATTCTTCACGGTTAATTAACCGACTATATAATAATACACTTGGTACTACTACACTACCACCCTACTATAGTACTATATAGAACTATAGTACTATACCGTATACTATACGGCGTATATTCTTAGTAGAATGTATGCTATAGCATATATAAAAATAAATTCATAGTAAAATAGGCTAATATTTTTTTACAGTGTAATGAACTTAAAGGACGTGATTTGTTAAAGATAGTTTGCAAGGCTTCTCTCTTTCTACACTATATCTATCATACATATAGTATTACTAATGCTATATAGTATTATTAACTATACTACATAATACTAGGGTATTAATTGTAAACTGTTAAATTGGGTTATTTCTCATAACTTAAGATCCAAACCCATAACTCAATTCAATTATATACTACGCATTGTTGCTAGTATCGAGGTTTTTATATAGTGTCATACGGTGTTATATGCATTCGTTAATGACCCGGTGCACTTACCACAGCTGCTTAACTATAGTTACACCCTGGTCTGCGGCATGTCACGTGACAACTATAGTACGTAACTGACACGTGATCACACCACGTGGTCATCTAAAGCGTAACTTCTGATAGCGTAGTATTATATACGTGATATATATACATATACACATAAACTATAATTGTAATATCGATTATATATAGATGAGGATTTTTGTAGATATATATATATATATATATATATTGTATACCGATATATATATCGGTATACACATATAAGTATACGTATATTAGTTTGACGTCATACCTTTAGCAATATTTGCGTTATGTTCTATTTATAGAACGTATGCAGTGCAAACATCGTAGTGTGTGTGTATCATACGTAACTAGATAGGTGGCTACCAGTATAGGTACCGGTACACGGTCATACACGTTGAGAAGGAGGAGGAGAAGGGTATGCTAACGAGCTCGCTCTAACGTATTTACCGACGTGACCTCTGAGTGACCTCTGCGTGACCTCTACAGCGGTCGATATCGCGCACGTTAACCGTAGGGGGCACTCGTGCACTCAGATAAGACAGATAATGTAATGATCGACATATCTCGTATAATGTATGCTGCTAATATTAGCTACAGTTAAACACATCGACTCTTTAAATGATCGAGTGCATTATATTAGACTAGTGTATGCATTATAAGGTATGAGTCATAGCGTATTACCCGTTACCGGATGTAGTTATGTGTGACAGGAGAAAGAAGACAAAGGAATCAAGATGAAACGAAAGTTGCATCGAGGGAATTCCTTGCACACTTTTTAAATAAATATACGTTTATGTTTATTCAAAATAAAAATATATGAGATTTTTTTATTTAGAATAAAACTAATATTATTGATTAAAAAGTAAAATATGTATACTTAAATTTGTATTTACCCCCTTGTTCCTTAACATATGCACTGATCTACTCAAGGTATAACTCAATCTTGACCTTGACCTCTAAAAATATGAATATCGTGACTGAGGTCGACTATTGAAGCGATGCTTCTGGCTGTAATGATCCAGCTTCATCACTAACGAATAACGTGAAGATAACAAAAGTATAGAGAGGACATATATAGGACAGAGAGGGGCGTTACCATACTATCGATACGAGTTGGACAGTCAGTTGATATATTTCATTAATACAACGGTAGTTTGACATTCTGTCCATATATCTACCTTTCCTCATACCCATAGTCAACAAATATGGTATCCCGACTAATTAAAGGGGCGTGGTTATCATACAGGAGAGTTACTCAGTTATTGACAGCTTGTCATATCGATGTATCGTAGCGACATCTATCGGTAACTGATCATTAATCTTGTTTATATAGCACGATAAATCTGTGTTATAATTTACCGCAACACAATAATATTATTAAGGGCCGACGAAACATATGAATATTTCCAAAGAGAATACAGGATATTTTGTATTACTAAAAGTGTGATAATATCTGAAATTAATAAGATTTTAACTACATATTTTATGTATTATTAATAACTTTTAGATATATATATATATATATGTATATATTTACAGTCTATAATATAATATTATTTATAATTAAAAATATATTTGTTTCGCCGGCCCAAAGCTGAAATAACAATCAATATTATCTCGAATTTCACAATATTCGTCATTATTTGTGAATGATAATCGCTGTGTACATAGATTACAAATGTAAGATGTCTACGAATATCCGCAAATACGGTTTTCGAGCGAATATCCGCCTGATATAAGGCCCCAGCATTAGATAATAAGCGATATCACCCGACACACATACACACATACATACATACACACATAAACAAACACGAGCTACTCGAAGTAGTGGTGCAGAGATCATAGAAACTAACGCTACGTAATGCACCACTTCTAATGTCTGTGATGAATCTGTGATGTAATCTCTAATCAATGACACGCCCCTCGATACCTGACCTATCTACGGGTACACTGGACAGTAACGCATACACGCATGTATATATATATATATATATATATATATATATATTTATTTATATATAGTTTATTGACTACAAAAACACATGGTGGTTATAGGCGTCGTTAGATAATAAAAAAACAAAAATAAAAATAAATAGAGAACGAATAATAAAATAGAACGAATTACAATGACTTAAAATGGACATATAGTTTACGTTTAAACAATGAAAGTGATGTTACACAACGAATATCATAAGGAAGTGAATTCCAGCTTTTCGTAGCAATAACCGAAAAAGCTGATTCAGAGTATGCCAATGATGTAGATCGTTGCACCAACTTCATGATGTGGTACTTCCGACTGGATCTGTTCGAACTCTGAATAGTAATGGATTAAGCTAAATATTCAGGAAATCCACGGTGTATATCATTATGTGTAATACACAATAGTCTATGTATACAAATATATCTAAACTTAAGCCAGCTTAATGATCTCATTAAATCAGATATAGAAACTATTGAGGCAAGGTTTAGTTTATATAATACACGTATAGCACGACGTTGAATACTCTCAATTTTGTATATAAGGTTAACAGATACATTACATAATAGTGAACAGCAATATATAAGTCTGCTGAATATTAGCGAGTGAATTAAACATTTCGTCATGGCGAAGGTAAGCTTATAACGAGATTTTCTAATATTATATAGAAAATAGTTGGCAGTGCGAATCATGTTATTAATATGTGGAGAGTAGTCTAGATGAGAGGTTAGAGTGAAACTGAGGGTAGTTATAGATTCAGAAGTTGGTAGAGATAGTAAAAAATATGAGTGATTAATAGAGGAGAACTGGGTCTCGAAAATATGATAGTATCAGTTTTAGTCATATTTAAGGAGAGAGAGTTATGAGAGAAACATTCAGTGAGATCAGTAATACAATTAAGCATAGATATTTGAATCAGATTAGAATCACTAGAACTAGGAAATGACCTATGTATCTGTAGATCATCGGAATAAAGATGATAGTGAATATTGGGATATTTGTGAACAATTTATTTGATAGAAAGAATATAAATAATGAACAATATAGGCCCAAGAACAGAGCCTTGTAGAACACCATGTATGTTAATATAAGGAGGAGACAACGAGGAGTTAATCTTCACCGAAGATATTCTAGATGAAACAAAAGACATAAACAAACTGTGGACTTGACCATATATACCAATTTCATTAAGTCTAATGGAAAGAATATTGTGATCTAGGGTATCAAAGGCACTATATAAGTCAAGTAGTACGAGATAACATGGGGCTTTATTATCAAGAGATATGAGAATATCATTAATGATTAAAGTAAGGGCAGTTTCGGTACTACGACGAGGAAGATACGCACTTTGATATTTATCAACAATAGCATTTGACGTATTGTAATTAATAAGTTGAGTGGACACAACTCGTTCTAATGTCTTAGATATGGATGATAACTAGGATATTGGACGATAACTTGATAAATTAGATTGGTCAAGAGTAGTTTTTTTTTAAATCGGAATAATATATGAATATTTCATGGAGTGTAGAACAATAGATGATATAAGAGATCTATGAATGATTTCAGTGATAAGTCCAATACAATATGGTGATAATGAACGAAGTAGATTGAGTGGAATTGGTTCAAGTGGGAAATTAGTTTGCAAGGATGTCATCAGAGAGAGTACAAAGTCATGTGTGGGAAGCATAAAATATGACCAATGATTCAGATTGGATGTTAATTTAGGATTGAGTCATACCGAGTTGATGTTTGGAAGTAAATTGATAATACTAGACATTTTTTGTTGGAAGATATTGGCAAACAAAGAACAAAGAACTGAATCAGGTTGGGAAGGAAGATAATTAGTCTGGGTTTTACCTACTAAGGTGAAAGATAATTTGTAAGCTTACTTAGAAGATATTCCATAACTACCGAGCATATCAGTGAAGTATGACGATTTGGTAGAGAGAAGTTTATTCTTGTAAAGCGATCGACAAACTTTAAATGCAATAAGATCAGAGTCAAGTTTAGCGGATGTATATTTATGGTGTAGTCTACGAAGTAGTTGTCTTAGTTTAATAAGCTCAGTATTAAACCAGGGAGACTTAGAATAAGTTCGGTTGATAAGAGTAATGTAGGGTACACAAATATCAAGCGAATGAGATAATGCCAAATTAAAAGAATAAAAAGTGTAGAAAAATCAGAAGATATACTGTTGTTAAGTTGATGGAATACAGAGTTAACAAACATTGGTTTATCAACAGAGGATATTTTCCGAAACGATTTAGAAGGTCGATTAATTTGTGAAACCGTCAAGTTCAAATCAAATAAAATGTCAAAGTGATCAGATATTAGAGAACTTTGATATGACATTAAATTAGAATCAGCTAAAGATAAAACTAAGTCAATAGTATTACCATTGGTGTTATTAGGAAAACGAATATGGTGCGTCAAGGAATACTCAAATATAAGTTCATTCAGAAATAAGGAAGCATAATTATCATTATTAATTTGAAAATTAAAAGCATAAAGAATAACCGTGTTAACCGATGTGATATATTCTAAGATAGAGGAGAGGTCAGTTAAGAAACTCCGTAGGCTAGATGAAGGTGGACGGTAGATAAGTATAATTACAATGGTAAATTAGGAAGGAAACTGAATATTACAGATCAGAATTTCACATGAAGAGAAACATGGGTAGATGATGAAATAAGCTTAAGTTCCGATGAGAATAACAGAGCTATATATATATATATATATATATATATATATATTTATTAATTATCGCCAGTGTCCGACTGTATATTAATTGTTGTTGTGTCGTGCGTGTGTTACCTAACATATGACACCTGACACCTACGAACCGACACAATTACAGGACAACACACAAACACAAACACTAATTAACACGTGACCACAGGCTATATTAGTGATATTAGTTATACCTTTTTATGTAATTAATATTTAAATAATAAATAAATATGTTTTATTTTGTAAATATATTATATATTATTTATATATATATATATATATATATATATATATATATTATATATTATATATTATATATATATATATATATATATCATATATATATATATATATATATATATATATATATATATATATATATATATATTTATGTATATATTAAAAACTCACTAACTTATGTACAATGATATGATCACCAGGTGGAGACACAACTTACATCTAACTCAGGGTAGCGGTTCTACAGACACGGAGATAAGGTTCACACGAGTGTTATTCGCCTATGTCACTTCACTATGTATCTATAGGTAAGTCGCTCTAGGTGCTATCCAATAGTGAAGCCAAGAAGTCTAACTAGATATGCAGCTGTGACGTCATAGCTGTGACGTCATCGCCGCAGACTATGCGGGTGTTATTTCTGTAATCGCTGACGACGGGCATGACGCAATATTACGTCACTACGCGTGTGTAATATTACGCAATACTATTACATATAACCGAAGGCGTGAACTAGCTACGCTGACTAGACCGAATACGTGAGTTTAAACCAAGATAATAAATATAATATAGGATATAGGGTATAGGATATAGGATATAGGATATAGGATATATAATATAGAATATAAAAGTTTAAATGGAGGTATTATCACACACGACTATCCGGCTAGCTATACTATATAGTGTGGGCCCCCTACTATGGGGTTCAGCGTGGGGATACTACGTGCGGTGTGGGTACATCTAATCACCAAGATAAGCTAAATAGAAACTGTGTAGAGCTGTTGTAGTGCCCGTAACACAGACACTGTACTCTCTACTATGTGCAAGCTATCATCGTTAGCATCCGAAGTAACATCAAGATTTAGAATAGATGATAAAGGGATGATAGGGAGACCGTCGGTTATAACAGGAGGAAAATAATGATAGTTAGGTGGGTTATTTAGGAGTGCAGATTTCGAAGAGTTAAGTAGAAGGTTGTTAGAGAGGAGCCATGATCTGATAGTTGATGAACATTTACATAATTGTGAGTTATCTGGTAGTACATTGGAGGAGTTGGGTAGGAAGGAATATAGTTGAATATCATCAGCGTATATGTGATAGTGGACATCTGACCAATAATATCATGTATAGGGAGGATGTATATTGAGAATAGGAGGGGGCCGGGAACAGATCACTAAGGAACACATTAATGTAGAGGACGAGATTGTGTAGAGAAAATTAAAATGTTAACGGATGATGATCGATTTAATATATAGGAAGAAACCCATTTTAGTACGGTTCCACGTATACCAATCATTTCTAATCTTGAGATAAGAATGGAATGGCTTAAGGAATCGAAAGCACACGAGAGGTCTAATAATATAAGATGGTAGGATATAGATGAAGATACTGTAGAGTATATATTATTTAGTATTTGTTGTAGCGCAGTTTCAGTTGAGTGAATTTGTCTATGTGCACTCTGAAATATATCATATAATTTGTTATCAGCTATACATTTTTATTATTGTTTAGCAACAATTTGTTCCAGAATTTTGCTGAGAAATGGAAGTTGTGAAATAGGTCGATAGTTAGTACTTTTATTAGAATTATGTAAAGGTTTTTTGAGTATAGGGGAAATTATAGCTTGCTTAAATGAAGTTGGACAAATACCATAATTTATGGAAATAATGATAATATCAAGAATAAAGGGGGATAGAGTATAATTTAGTTTTTTAAAGTCGGTTAGGTTAATTGGGTCAGAAGAATGAGAAGATTTAATGATAAGATTAGATATTGTGAAAATAGAAGATATATATAATTTAGAAAAATAGTATGGGATTGGTTTACTAATACAGTTAAATAACCAATATAGGTAATTGATAGATTGGAGAGATAAAATAGAAGTGCAGGACATTGAATTTTATCAGTAAAATGATTAGCGAATTCATAACATAATTAATTATTTGCAATATTAGGTATTTGAGGTATATTGATAGGCATTTGAGTGGAGATAAGCTTACGAGCAAGGGCGCGGAAGAATGCACGGCAATGGATGTGAGGTTATTTATTTTACTACTTAGTTAATATATTATTATAAAGCATACTTGGCTTTAGAGATTTCAGATTTATAGAACTTGCGATGTGTAGAAAATATTAAGAGGTTACTAAAATAGAGGTTACTGTGGAAGATTCGTTCAAGCTTACGTAGGTTTCGTTTGAAAGAAACAAGTTCGGTGGAAAACCATGGATAGTTTGAATGAATATTAAGAGTTCTAGTTTTTAGATGGACAAATTTCTCAATCAAGTAATATAGAGCATAATTGAGTGAATCAATGTAACACGTAAGTGAAAGGAGAATTAATTTAAGTTCCGATTCATAACAATCATAATCAATAGATCTGTAATTTATGTAGGTAATGGATTTAGTATCTATAGAGGTGGAGTAAGGGATAACTACTCGACAAGTTATCAGAAAATGACCTGTAATTAACTCAGATTTACAACAATCATTAATACACTAACATGATGAACACTATTAAAAGATCTACAAAAAATAAATCAATTGAATGACCAGCAATATGAAAAGGGAAAGTTAAACATTTATGTAGAGAGAGTCAGTAAGATTTTTGAATGTGGAAAGGGGAAGTATATTTGAAGTGGTAGTTAAAGTCACCCAGAATAAAGTTATGAATATTATTATATAGTGGAGTATCAGTTATATAGTCAATTCATTATAGAAGGTGGTATAGTCTTGTTTGGAGGTCGATAAATGTAAAGGAGTAGATAGTATTCATAAAAGTTCAAGAGGCTGTCAGGAAATCATATACGAGAAGGAAGGGTGTATAATAGTAGGAGATGGCAAGTTAGAGTAAACTAATATACCAACTACTTCACCACGGCCTTTAATACGACGTGAAATAAATAGAGAGTATCCATATATACATATATTATATATATATATATGATATATACATATATATATATATATATATATATATATATATATAGGTATATGTTATGTATATGTATATATAGTGTAAAGTATATAATAGAAAATAAATGTTTCGATCTGTAAAAATGTCTAAATAACAGAATGTATGTGATAAATGCATTGCTCACATGTCTACGTAGAAATATCCCTATCATGTTATAGTATGTTATGTCTTGTTCTATTGAATAATAACATACTATATAGTATGTTCTAGTTCGCTAGTATTGAGGTCATACCCTGGCGTATCTATCGTTAATGTGGTCGCGTTCGTTTGATATTTTAAAGTCACGTGATAAAGTATGATAAACTACTACTGATGCACTATGGGTACGCGTTTCTGGGTAATACCTGCTTACTTATCAGTGATAAGTTATCACACGTACGACGTGTGTGTGCGCGTGTGTGTGCGTGTGTGTGTGCGTGTGTGTGTGCGTGTGTGAGTGGGCGCGTGTGTGAGAATGTCTGTACATCCAGGCACGGTACGAATGTTGACATACACTCAAGTGTTAACTTACACCGTAACTGCACGTCGTGCGATGCATGTCATAATGTGCATGTCATAATGTGCATGTCATAATGTACACATAATATATATATAAAATACTTTTAAATAAGCAATGATTATTGTATTGAATTAAGGAATGAAAAGATGATTAATCCTGATCTACTGCTATAACTACACGTTCTTCCCTTCTTATATATCTTATTATCTCTTCTCTTATCTCTCCTCATATCTCTCCTATTATCCCTTCTTATATATCTTATTATCTCTTCTCTTATCTCTCCTCTTATCTCTCCTATTATAATAGGAGAGATAAGAGTAGAGATAATAAGATATATAAGAAGATAATTATCTCTCCCTATTATCTCTCCCTCTTATCTATTCTCTTATCTCTCCTCTTATCTCTCCTATTATCTCTCCCTCTTATCTCTTATATTATCTCTCCTATTATATCTCCCTCTTATATTTTCTCTTATCTCTCATCTTATCTCTCCTATTATCTCTCCCTCTTATCTCTACTCTTATATCTCTATAGTATCTCTCCATCTTATCTCTCCCTATTATCTCTCCTATTATCTCTCCTCTTATCTATCCTATTATATCTCCTATTATATCACCCTCTTATCTATCCTATTATCTCTCTCTCTTATCGCAAGTTATCTCTAAGAAGTAAGTTGCTCGCTGCTAACCAAACACGGAGAGAGATATGCTTCATATCACGTGTGTATTCGTGTCATGTGAATACAAACAGTTATATATATAAGGATATCCTTAGTATAAGCTAAACATAGCTTCTGGGTATCCCTCCGATTATTATAGCCAATATTCGGTAAATAAATTCATTCATTCATTCATATGCATAACACGTGACTATAATCCACGTGAAACGCATGCGAATGAATGTCACGTGTATGCGTCATAGTTATTCATTGAAAGTGTGTCATACGATTGTCACGTAAAACATTGTCTCTCAATTCATAAGTTTCATCATAATCTATTATTACCGACATATTATAATGGTGTCAAACTATATATGTATATATATAATTAATTATTAAAATGCAACCAATGCATACAATGCATAATGCATTATTTCTAAATACAGTAGATGTACGACGTACAGTGTACGTTAGAATATAGTTTAGTGTATTAATTATAGCTGAGGGTGTTATTAAGGGGGGGGGGTAGGTGTGATACAGTGGGGCTAGTAACACTAGTAACGACCATAGTGTGGCGAGCAACCTATGAGATATGTATGCCTGGGCCAAGTATACACGCGTATCTATACGTGTGTGGGTACGTATGTTTAGTCAGCATATCGGTAGCATGTTTCTGTAGAAATATCATATATTCTATATGGCTATAATTAGCTAGAGTTATAATGAAACAATGCCATTGGGACACTCGTGTTCCATACGTTAGCTGTACGGTACAGCTCGGTACAACCTGTGCCTAATAGCTTGAGCGTGCGCAGAGAGTAGCGGTTGCTGTGCGGTAGTTTGTGCGCTAGTTTGTGCGGTAGTTTGTGCGGTAGTTTAGTGTATACGAATAATAAAGTATCTCGTACTATCTATTCGTAATCAATATAAATGTAAATATAATAAACGTTATTTTATCGTAATAATATTTTAAACTGATCAAGGATATTTAATTTGGAACGGATATATAATTAGTTTCGAAAATATTGTACATAATTCATACGGCATTGAATAGTATACCATTATCGTTATGAATGCCAGAAAATGATCGGAATTGTTTTGTACCGTAATGGAAAGTCGTGATTGAAATGTACGTATTCTACTCCAATCAAATTGATGTAATATATGTCATGTAGGTGTATACATACGACGTATGTCATACGTGATGTTTGTCACGTGACTCAATTGCACATCGTAATGTACATGTACTATAGTATACATATATGTGTAGATTTACAATGAATAGAATACATGTTCTTTAGTGTATCAAAACATACATGCTATTTAGTGTATCAACACATACATGTCCTTTAGTGTAACAACATGTCCTTTAATGAGTCGCCGTCGTATATCTGACGAAACCGGTGTTGTACTAGTACACTTTAACGTGCAGATAACGCTGCCTGCCACATTAGTATGATGTATCACATGCGTTCACTCTCGTTTGAAGTTCACACACGTTTCATCGCACGAGGGCAGATACTATAGTGACATATACTATAGTGACAGATACTATAGTGACATATACTATAGTGACATATACTATATTGGCAGATGCTATGGTATGAAAGTATATATACTTACAGATTTTGCAAATAAAATATATAATACAAAGTACATATCTGTACTATATATATATGTACTATAGTATCGAAATCACTGAACTATATTTAGGTTAGACGCGGTTTCTATGCAATAATATGTTCATTGTTTTATTAAATTACATGTTAGATACATCTATATAAAATACTTTATTTATATCGATGGTTAGTCTATAGATATTACTGACCACACAGATATATATAACATTTAAAACCAACATATAATATTGATTTGTTATCTATTCATCATATAAGTAATACTTTAAAATATGTTATTTTACCTTTTAAAAGTATACGGGTTAATACGTATTTACATAATAAACAACCGAATGAAACAATGAAACCCATGCGCTCTTTATGTTTTGTGTACAACATATAATCGCACGATGAAGCGTGTAAGTGTAATAGAACTTTCCATAGAACAAATAGTTGGTATATTGACGCGGCGTACGTGAAATTAGGTTCTCTCTGGAGAGTGCGATGAATCACGATGTTAGCGATCACGTGATATTATCGCGGCGATAAACCACGCCCCGTGACCTCCGACCCCGATATATCAACAACTAGAGCTCGACGCGCTCGACGCAACTCTCGATTCCAGGAATTGGCGAATTCGTCGACGAAAAAAAACTGCTACAAATACCACTTGTATCCATGTTATTGTGTTACATAGTTACTGGTTATATCATCCTGTGTATATGTGTGTGTATGTGTGTGTGTCGTCTATATATAGCTTCCATTGTGAACGTTATGTGTTCGTACGAAGGTATATGCACTTCCATTAACTATATTTAAATTAATATTTGAAATATAATAATCATACCAGCGATTTCCATGAGTATACTCTATTCACATTTCATGTATATATATATTAACTAATTAATTAATTAAAATACAATTAAAACTAATACAAACACGCATACACACACACACACACACATACACACACATGTATATACACATACATATATTGTTATATATAATAATTTGAATTGTAATTTGTAATTAATTATCTCTTACTTTTGACTCAGCTTATACGTATATTATGTTATCAATATATATATATATATATATATATATATATATATATATATATATATATATATATGTATTCAATATATGTTTATAGGTTATGTTATTAACTATATTTTTATAATATTATAATGGGCGCTAGATAATAATAAATACATAACATGTCACAAATACCTCCCTTATCTCTATAACCTCAGCATATTATCAATAGCATCCCTATCTGTGCTGTATCATGTAACAATACATCGTGAGAGGGTATTACCCCCTCTCGTAGTATATTACCCTCTCTCGTTATTAGTGAAATCAAACTCGTCGTGTATTGCATGTACCACGTGTGTGTGTGAGTGTGTGTGTGTGTGTGAGTGTGAGTGTGAGTGTGTGAGTGTGTGTGTAGGCTATTGCCATACGAGATGCACTATAAAGGTTGGTGATATAACCTACATATAACTATGTATAGAATATATACATAGTACTATATATATATATACACATGCTAATATATAATGAGTATATACTTGATTATATATATATATATATATATATTGTCCCGGCTATTAATATTAATATACTATTATACTTATATGTTTACCTATATTTTTATAAATTGTATAGTATAATATAGTATACTTATAATATAATATAATATATAGTTTATTAGGTAAACAAAAAATTAATAAACAAAAATATGAAAGAAAAATAGAATGAATTGATACCAAAATCGACATGGCAAAAAAAGTAACATTGGGTCTACATATAGTTACAAAACGCCTTGATTTATGCATGCCGAACACACACATATATATATATATATCATACATTAATCATAAGTAATATTATATTATCAACGTAAGTGTGTTAAAAAAAGAAACATCTATAATGTACTCAATTACATTGAATGTAAATACTATTTTATTGCATACAATATATATATATATATTATAAGTTAATCATAATTAGTATTATTATATTATCAGCATGGTTTTGTGTTCACGTACATTAAATAACTAATGTTATACAATAGTAGAATAGCATAATTATATCATACAAATTAATTATTCTATTAAATTATAAATTGTTTTAGAGTTGAGATACACATATATGAATAACTTATTATATATATGTGTGTGTGTGTGTGTATTCGATAGAGAGCGCATTTGATTGGATGCGCGAATGTAACCTATGACCTATACGAATAACCCTATTACGTAATGACCCCGTGACAAACGTGCATACATGGTCGCGTATGGGGCGAAGTCTAAAAGATGAAGGTGTGCTTTTTAGCGAGAATTTCCTTTTTTATTCGAGAATATATATAGAGCCTATAAATGTACTTATATAGGAAACTATATATATTATAAACTATATATATATATGTGTGTGTATGTGTATTTATATCGGCATGCTATACTACATAAATGAAATATTAAATTCAAACTAACATAAGTAACGATATCGTGATTAATAAATAGCATTATAAAATACATATATGTATACACCTACAGATCATGCTACATCTGTATGTATGTGTGTGTATGTGTGTGTGCGTGTGTGTATGGGTGCGACGTATATTATATTACATAACCCGTACTCTACCCGCTACAGCAGCAGCACGTCCAGGTATCACGTGACGTCAGATAGGTAGGTATACCTGCTATATCACTTATCATCTCGCCTAGTGCATACACTATAATGATGTAGTGTGTGTGTGTGCGTGTGTGTGTGTGCACACCCTTCTGTGGCTCACACTGAGGTGTATCACACCCGCCCGTCAACATGTTATTATTGTTATTATTATTATTATTACTATTATTATTATTATTATTATTATTATTATTATTATTATTATTATTATTATTATTATTATTATTATTATTATTATTATTATTATTATTATTATTATTATTATTATTATTATTATTATTATTATTATTATTATTATTATTATTATTATTATTATTATTATTATTATTATTATTATTATTGATTGATTGATTGATAATTTATTTAAGCAAATACATAGCCTTCGAAATACATATTATTATTATTATTATTATTATTATTATTATTATTATTATTATTATTATTATTATTATTATTATTATTATTATTATTATTATTATTATTATTATTATTATTATTATTATTATTATTATTATTATTATTGATTGATTGATTGATAATTTATTTAAGCAAATACATAGCCGAAAATATAATCGAAAGTATAAAGTATAAATATTTGCTAACGATAACATACGTTATAGAAATAAACAAAGAATAATACGAAATTAAAAAATTAAAGAAATTAAAACGTTTTACAGTTACCGTAAAAATAAACGAAAAACAATCGAAAGTAGAAATAAATCATATAGTAAAAATAAACGAAAAATGATCAAAATAGAAATAAAAGATAGCGTAAAAATAATCGAAAATAGAAATAAAATACATTATTTTGTAAGTGGCATCGAAATATTCAATTTCTACTTTAACTTCATAGAATTCTTCTTATCTTGTTTCCCATTATTATTATTATTATTATTATTATTATTATTATTATTATTATTATTATTATTATTATTATTATTATTATTATTATTATTATTATTATTATTATTATTATTATTATTATTATTATTATTATTATTATTATTATTATTATTATTATTATTATTATTATTATTATTATTATTATTATTATTATTATTATTATTATTATTATTATTATTATTATTATTATTATTATTATTATCAGATTTAGGTATAATTACCTGCAGTTTATTATAGAATAATTGCTGCTTGTCTAGACAACTACCCTTATATATAATAATAATAATAATAATAATAATAATAATAAATTATTGATATACCCTTACAGTACTACAATGTATGATTTAATTGATTTAATACTATAGTGCTTATAAGCAATGTTTAACATACGATTGCGTCCTAGCTACACAATAAAACAGCGTGTGTGTATGAACATTAAATATAACAGAAAGTATGGTAGCTGTTTATATTTGTTAGCATACACTACTATCAAAGATTTTGCGAAGCAAAAATATAAAAACCTTAGAAAAATCTTATATATGCTACTATGTTAATAATAATTTCTATTAATGTATTATTTATAAAGATATATATATATATATATATATATATAATATTTATATATATATATATATTATATATATAAATAGGTATACATAAATAACAAACTGCGTAAACAATATACTATAATAATCCTATTCTACGTGTTATAAACGCTTAATAAAATAAAATTATAGTAAGTGATATCGTATAATTCTGGGTAAGTTGTATATGATTAAGCTATCTGTTAATTTAAGGGGGGTGTATTAATCTTGCATATAATCTTCGTATTGTATATTCTACATTGATTATACTTAACCCTTTAACCCCTTCTACGAAACCCTTCAACCCTTGATACTTAACCCTTTAACCCCTGCTACTTAACCCTTCAACCCCTGCTACTTAACCCTTCAACCCCTGCTACTTAACTCGTTAACCTCGTCAACTTAACCCTTTAACCCATGTTACTTAACCCTTCAACCCCTGATATATAACCCTTTAACCCCATATACGTAACCCTTGCACCTTAACCCTTAAACCGCTGCTAATTAACCATAATCACGTGACACGCTAACTTTATTAAATAAATATTTGGTTACTAATAAGTATTTAACTCACTTACTTACTCTTGATGTACTATGTATTACTATGTGATATTATTATTATCTATGGATAGTACATATGTACAATTATATAGACTTATATTATAGTACATATATATATATATATATATATATATATATATATATATAAGTACTAATATTACTACCGAAGTACAGTTTACCCTATAGGGTATCCCGTTTTTGAAAGTGTTGCAATATCGCTCACAGGTCATACATATTATAATAAATGTATTTGGTAAGTTTCATCACAACATATTTAATATTGATAAAGCGATAATAGAAAGAAATAATATTAAATCAGATCGATAAATATGAACCTCTCTTTAGCACCAAAAAGAGAAGAAAGCTAAAATATGTTGGCGACATTTGTCGACATGGCATGCCATGGTGCACCTTGGCTAAGATAATTCTGCAATGCAAAATAGAAGGTACTGGAGGAAGAGGAAGACCGAGGAATAACTGGATGACAAATATAAATAAGTGGATAAAGAAACCGTCCTGTGAACTACTGCGAAAGGTAGACGATAGGTAAGGATGGAGAAGATTTGTTGTGAAAGCGAACGAGATGATTCCCTTATTCCGTATTGTTATCTTCCTTTGTGAATTGCTTATCTACTAAGATTTCCCGGATTTTAGATAGTATTAGTTCCAAGTTAGCGTAATCACCTCTGACTTGTAATGCTCACATAATATATAACCCCATATCTTGTAAATATTCCAGTTTTCTACCTCCTTATATGGATATCTATATATATATATATATATATATATATATCACAGAAATGCGTAATTTTATTGTGCTAATTCCATCTACCCGATTGATTCTCTTCCACTGATCGTTTTTAAGAAACTTTTCTCTACAATTGAATTTGAAATATTGTATTTGATTTGACAACCACTTGATGATGGAATTATTGTAGAATCTCTGAAATATGCCATTATTAAACCTCTCTTGTAAAAAAGTCACTTGATCCTGATGTGTTGACCAACTAGGAATAATCATAGACCAATAAGTAAGATCATGGAATGCATTGTTAGCTGTCAGCTTATCAATTATCTTGAAACTAACAACCTGCTTAAAAACTTCCAAAGTACCTACAGAAAATCATTTTCTACTGAAACAGCTTCTACTCATATTACTGACTCGATTAACAACCCACTTGATTCATCAACCTGCATACAGTTACTTTTGCTTGACCTATATAGTGCTGTTGATACGCTCAATCACTTAATACTCATTAATCGCATAACATATCTAGGTATCGAAGGCTCTCCTCAGTGCTTGGTCCACTTATCTTCGTGAGATATGTACGACGTACATTGTACGTCCTATTTTCAACATTATTCGTAAATATCCTAATATTAGCTATCATATTTACGTTGATGATATTCAATTATTATTGAAATCACCTATTGTCTGCATGAATTCCAATTCTGAGTTTTCTGATTGTACAACTGAGATCATTTATTCGTTATTAAAAAATGATCTCCTAGTAAATATTTCAAAAACCGAATTTCTGAAAATATCTAAGGTACCTGTAATCTGTCCTACTTTATCAATCGATGGTAACATAATTCTGCCTTTTGAATCTGTGAGTAATCTTGGTGTACTAATGGATAGTACGTTATTGTATAGTGCTAATATCGATGCTATTTCAAAACTGCTAATTTCTATTTGAGAAAAATGCGCCATATTAGAAACTATTGCTCTCTTAATAGAACTAAGTGCCTCGTAAATTATGTATTGCCATATAGATTAGATTACTGCTGTTCTATTTTGTATGGTATTAAGAACACCGTAGCTAAACATTGTTTACCGAATTATTAGATCATATATTAGATTAATACATAGGCTTAAAAGTTTCTCAACAGAAATCAACAGTTCTGTATTTTGTAACATAAAATAAATCAACAGCTCGGAGGCAAATGGTTAATAATCGATCACTCTTTAGCCCTGACATGGATTATAATTGACATGCACCAACACAATATGAAATGGTTACCGTTTAAAAAACGGTGTCAATTTAGCCTACTATGCTTAATGCATAAAACATTAATTCTAGGTAGACCTGGATATCTACGTGGCTTGCTTGTTCGTCATCAGATTCTCCAGCATCTGTGTTCTTCTGATGTTACTCTACTTAAGCTGCCAAATGGATGCAAAACAAATTGAAGTCACCGCGTACTTTTGTGAATTGTCTCAAAGACTATCTAAATTAACCTATCTATTGATCTTGATCTTGCTCCTAATTTTATTTATTATTTTGCTATTTTATTTGTATCCTATTTTCAGTTTGTATTTGACTGTTTTGATTATTTTTATTTGATTATTTATTTCAATAGTATTAGCATTATCATTTGTATTAGCAAATAGTTCTTTAACGTTTACGAGTCGAAAGAATCTTATATAAAAATCATATGGGTATTTACACTTCGAGTATTGCAAAGAACCCATTTATCATATATTTAGTTCGTATTTGGAGTTCTTTCGATCTTATGAATCTAAAGAACCCCATGCTAATATCATGAGGTTATTTGGAGTTAAATACTCGTCCATAATATAATACAAGACCCATACTTCTTATAGTTTACATCCACGATAATACCATATATATAGAAATACATTTTTCAGATATTTAAGGTTAGGTAAATATAAATTACTTTCACAATATAAATATCTTCAGCATAAAAAAATTCTCTTGTACATGTCATATATAAATATAGATATTTATATATATATAGAATATAATTACAGATATTGCATGCATATTAGGTTTTATGAATTATTGCTTTATTGAGTTAT
>OZ025242.1:62983666-63011166 GCA_964019155.1 Osedax fenrisi
GGTTTGAATTTAATGATGTTTTATATATTATTTATATCGATATTTCAAATAATATAATGTGTATTAAATTATATTATGAATTAAGATAATCATATTGAAATCATTGATTTAAATACGAGTTTTTGCATTGATTTTTGTATCAAATTCAAATTTGTACTAATGGACCATGATTTAATACGACAAAATCACCCAAGCGGAAAATAAAAGTTTCACAAAATATGAGTTAGCAGACATCATTGATACTTATTTAATGCACATTAATGTGATATTAAAATAGTGCAATATTACCCACGAGTTTAATTAGTAATATCACGGGGAATGATTTCATGTTTTTGTATTTTTATTGTAAAGTAGCGGTGGTGTATGCCCTATAAGCCAAGTAGTATACTACTATAGGTATACTGGTATACCTATAGGTATACTGGTATGATTGTGACGGGCATCATCTCTGGGCACATCCATACTGCAAGTTGCCAGCCTTAAGGGTGTATCCCACTATACGATTTTCCGGTAACTTGCCGGAAATATTGTAACTTTAAAACCATTTGCTCTCAAGTTGTAATGGGATACCCCCATAAAGTTATTATATGCCAGGCAAGTTGCGGGAAAGTATAGGGGTTTCTCTCTGAACTTGTAGTTAACTTAATAGAAAATCTTTTAAAGTTAAAATATTTCTGGAAAGTTGCCGGAAATACTTGTAGTTGGATACCCCCTTTATACGAGTCTGACGTTAGGGTCAAATTTTCAACAATGTATTAATTTGTACTTTTTTATTTTTTCACATCTTGTTTTATTGTTATTTTTATCTATTATTATAACTTTATTATTACTTAAATATATATTCATTTTATATCTATTTTAATATTTAAAATTTTACAATTTATATTTATATTTTCATTTTCTTTTGAAATTTATAATTTTATTTGACTATTGTTACTTTTATTACTATGTATATTTGTTGTCCTTTCCTTTTGCTGAAAGGTATACATCTCGATAAATTAAGTGCACTTATCTATCTATCTGTAAATCAACCTATCAGTAAAATCTCGTTTATTACGAAGAACGTATCTGATTAATATTAATATTATTATTATTATTATTATTATAGTATTCATATTTTTCTAGGGTTCACATTAATATGACAATATTACTCATAAGTTGAATTGTTCATATCATGATATATCTTTATATTAATATTTGTCTGGTTTTCCATATACAGTTAACATTTATGAATGGAATTTGTTTAATATCGATATATTATATACATTAGATATTGAGTAATTTATTAAATAAAATTATATAAATGTAAAATAGTATATGTATATACAATATTTATATATATATATATATATATATATACGTTCAACAAAACAACTTATCGGATTACATTAAGGCAGCGAAGTCTATAAATAGGTCACGTGATCCTGGTCGAGAAAAAATCTAGGGGCGTGTCTCGGATAGGCTAAAGGGGGCGTGTCTCGGATAGGCTAAAGGGGGCGTATTACACTGAGATTAGGTCGCCGCCATCGCGCATGGCAACATTGTTGCGATAGCTGTGCTTTCCTGGAATCGGAGGCCGTGGTCCCACGAGGCCGGGTCACGTGTTACGAGGCGAGGTAGTCACGTGTCTGGAGGTAGTCACGTGTGTCTGGTGGTGAGTCACGTGCGGCGATATAGAAGCCCAGAGAGAGAGAGAGAGGAGAGTTAGGGAGAAACGTTACTGAAGTAGTCTGCTGATGTATACATCGATATCACGTGATGTATATAGTGATATCACGTGATGTATATAGTGATATCACGTGATGTATACATCGATATCACGTGATGTATACAACGATATTATGCGTACATTAAGTGATATATATTTTTTTTCATTCTTCCATAAAAATAGTATATATACAATATTGTATACAATATATTGTTGACTCTAGTTGATAAAATGTACATTAAAAATAGTGTTGTTACTTTATTGATAATATGTTGCCAACATCATCCAATTCTAAAAGAAGACAACATTATAAGATGTATCATAAAATATACAAATAATGTAATCTCGAAATGTGTACATTCGTTCTTAGTCGTTACATATATATGTAATTTATATTTATCTAAATTTAAAATATTTGTGTAATATGAATTTACGAAATACGATACAGTTTTACTTTTCAAACCTAAAACAATATCTCAAATGTAATAATCAATATTTGTTGATACATATAGACAAATACATATTAAATATTAAAGAAATAGGTTAAAATAATAAAAATTATGTATAAAATATTGTAAAAATCCAAACAATATTTTAACTTACCATATAAATACATGCAATTTATATTTATCTTTTAAATAATGATGCTAATTTATCAAACAACACACGCATATATATATATATATATATATATATATATATATATATATATATATATATATGTTATAGACTATAACTTATAGTATTAAGTTAATACTATTAATCAACACATTATATTTGAGAATAAAATAAATATCGTTTTAAAAAAAATGGTCGAAATGCCTGGAAAATATTTTTTTTAATATTTGTAGATTATAAATATTTACTTAGTTATATTTTGTCGAATATTTTAAAGTTTCAGAAAAATCTAATTTTTAATATGTTTATTATTTTAAATATTAATTTCATATTTGCAACTAATAAATTGCTAGGATACCTCCAAAATAGCTGTCCATATAGGCTAACAGTTCAATATTGTTAACAAACTAAACTAAACTATAAGCAAAGAAAGGACAGCTCTAACTATACTAATAGTAAAACTACAGCTATTAACACGGGTGTTACCAGTGATAAGCTGAATGCTTGTAAGCTACAAGTTGTAAGCTACGTTTATAAATACATACCTGGAATAGTTCCACTAATTACCTGTTTTCAGCACCGCGTTAAGCGTGCACTTATATTTAGTGTTACACACATTATCAGCTGAAATAGGCGACAAATTCTTAGAACCGAGCCAGATCGCAGTCACACTGCGCAGGTGCACTATACCCCGGTACTCGCGTCGGTATTATATAATAGTCGTCTGTGCCGGAAATGAGCTTTTTATGCTTTTAATTGATTTTTGTAGCGTCGTATACGAGATATTACCGCACACCGCACACCGCACTCCCTCACCGGTGTGCGACAGCCGGAGTGGCGCACCGACCACCGCACAACCGCACAACCGCACCGGTGTGCGACAGCCGGAGTGGCGCACCGACCACCGCACACCACGGTCACGTGTTCTCCGCGCGCTATTGTCGTCAGATGATACATCACGTGATACGATCACAACGAGATACCCCATAGGGGTTACGTGGTACAGGGGACTGTGTGGAAGTTTTGTATTCGCTTGTAATACATTTAAAATGGAATGCTTATAATCATTATAATAATTATTAATGATAGTTTAGCATTAATATCAACGGTTTATAATATATAAATATATATTACATATATATATTACATATATATATATATATATATATATATATATATATATATATTAACTATACAATTATATAATTTGTTAGCTTTATTAGCGCTTAATATATATATATATATATATATATATATATATCTATATATATATATATATATATCATATATATATATATATATATATATATATATATATATATATATATATATATATTAAACATAGACATTATTACTAGGTATACCTACTCTATAGAGTGATACGTATTTATATATATGTGCATACGTGCGCACGTATACATGTGAACATAGTCATGTGACTACACCTAGATGTACTATACGCTTGTTGATATCGATAACGATTGTGTCCGGCGAGCGTGTGTCCATAGCTAACGCAGAACCTATCGGTCCGTGAGCCGATGAGTCACCGGCACTGACTCATCCGGCTAATGAATAACCCGTCATCGGTGTGATGATTCATAGCTATACCGTACACACTAACACGTGTTTACCTCGTATAACTCTATCCTTATATGTGGTTGTATATATATATCATCGATATAAAGAAAATATATATAAAAACTTTCTTTATATCGATGATATATATATATATATATATGTGTGTGTGTATGTGTGTGTGTGAACCATGGTTCATGCAACCATGATTTACAGCCAGTACACGCCGTATAGTGATACTCTACCTATTGTATGAATACAGTATTGCGAGAACCAGGGTATAGGATATCATGTGAACAAATGAAACCGATGAAACTAACGATTCACGACTCTAAGATTCTACAGACACCCAGTAGTGCCAGTTAGCGTAGCTGTCAGTGCAATGATGCACGTGTAACATGTATGTAGCGGATAGATACGATGCACTAGAGATATACTAGGTTAACTACTAATCGATATAATCAATATATTCGTGATAATCGTTCATCTATAGATAGAAATGCTTAGTCTATACATAGATAATTAACCGTAGCGTCACGCGTCAGTAACTTCACGTGAAATAACGCTGATTTTCGCGGATTCTCGCGGATTCTCGCTGATCTATCGATTTCACGGTTACGCATTATCAGTGTAGATATGCTTACTGCATAGTGCTATATGATCACGGCGTTACCAATGATTCGCTGAAACCAATTATACACTGTATAGAATATCAGATCACGTGGTGTGTTCGGTGTACTACTATAGTACTTGCACTACCACTATAGTACTTGTAGTACTACTATAGTACTTGTAGTACTACTATAGTACTTGTACTACTACTATAGTAGTTATCAGTTATGTAATCCGTTACTCAATACTATTGTATTGGTATCGCATAGCTAAAGCGTATTGGTATATGTCACTCTGACACGCTTCTAACTATATTATTCGGATGTCTGTGTGTTAAAATGTAGTTAACTTTATTGTCAGCAATTTATAAGTTGTAGATATATATATATATATATAACTATAGTTATATAAGTTGTAACAACATTTATTTTATAAGTAATATTTTTTATAATAAATATTTTATAATAAATGTATTCAAATCAAATAATTGAATGGTTTTACTTTGAAATGAAGACCTCACAATGTATGTCATCGCTACGGTGATGTTATCCGTAATCTAATCAACAATCTAATATCCGTAATGAATTGTGTAATATAAATTAATAGATCTTTAGAAATTAATTATCATTACATATATGTATATATACATATATTCATATATAAATAAAACTGTAGTATGCTAATGTTATACTATATACGCATCTCACAATTAATTAAACAACTAGATATTTATATCAACAAAAAGTTACTGCATTTATCATACTTATTAGTAATATATTATGTTATGTATTAGTACAGATAAACTGTATAACTTATATTATTTATTAAAATTTAAGGATATTATAATATTAAAATAAATATATGAATAAATAGTTTACTTTTAACTTACAAGATACTTATTAATAATATTTATAAACCGTTTTAAAATAACATGGTTCATAAGATAATTACATTTAGAAAACCTTTGTTATAAGTACTTGTAAAGTACCCAACTTACGCAAGGAATTTCTTATCAAATTCGTTTCATAAATTAATAATATTTGAAATTTATTGATGCTATTCCTATTATATCTTTTGAAAATCTTATATATATATATATATATATATATATAGTTATGAGTATATTTATTTAAATTTTAAACTAATATTTCAATTATTTTTTTAATATAATCAAGTGCACTAATAATATGACCATGGTTCTATTATTTCGAAAATACAAACACATATATTCTATAGAAGAAAAGGTATTTTCCATAAATTTTAATATTGTTTTACTTTATTTTACCAATTTAGCTAAATTTATAATAATTACTACCTGTATACACAGAACTATAGTTCTAAATATATATGTATGGCTATTAATATTTAAAGTTAATTTAGTATTTAACTGATTTATCTGTATATTAATATAATATAACTGTATATTAATATTAATTACATATATATGCGATGATGATTTATGATGTACACGTTAATGCTTGCTTTGCTATAGTATATATATATATAATATATATATATATATATATATATATATATATATATATATATATATATATATATACTGTAACAAGTGTATTACTAATGATTACAAAGAAACAGCTTAATAACTATCGAGGTTTTCTCAAGGTTGTTTTCTCAAGGTTGTTTCTATTGCCATGACATCACTATCGTGTGTGTGTACGACATCATCTATACGTGTCACGTGAGCTTCTACGGGGAGACATCCATCACACAAGCAAACTCTCTCCTCTCCTCTTTATACCACGTGATGCACACACAGTCACGTGGTATATTAATGCATCACGAGTGTAGTGCTGACTTAGCACGGTACCGGATGTATGGCTACGTATCAAGATAAAAAACACTGTCAGGGTACAGCGAGTGCCTTTTTAGGGTGTAAGTAGTGTCCCCATAGCCGTACACTAATTAGGGTGCAATATAATACGATCAGTACCCTAAAAATGAACAAACTGTACCCTATTGTGTATATATATAATTATTTATAAAGAATTATGCTGGTTGTACCCTAATTATATGATACCGTGTACCCTAATGCAATTGTATGATATGTACCATAATTGAATTGCATGATATGTAAATATAATAATCACGTACCCTAATATTTAACATACCCTAATAAATATATAGAGTGTACCCTAGTGTATTTAACAGTCATGTGCCCTAATATTTAACATATGTGTATCCTAAAAATATATATATATATTGTACCCTAGTGAGTTTAAAAGTCGTGTACCCTATTTAGGGCACATGGTAAATTGTTGTGATATGTTAACGATCTGTACCCTATAAATTGACTTCGCTGTACCCTAATTTTTAACAGTGTAGGTAATCACAGGTGGAGACACTGGTGGGGACATTTAGCTAAGTTGGACAAAGACGATAAAACAATAATACAATAGATTATAAGCGCTATGCATTACCAAGTCACGTGATTCGTTAACACACACGTGACACGTTACTAGCGGCACGTGACTGCATATCATGTCCACGTGACACGGTGAGAGAGGAGAGAGAGAGCTTGTGATCGAATTACCGGAGAAGTTGTTAGCACGGCAAACACACGAACGTAGGAATTAACTGTAAGGCGGTAATGCTATTTAACGCATAACTCACATATATATATATATATATTATATATATATATATATATATATATATATATATATGGCCGACCCGTATGCGATTGTAGGGCTGCACGTCAATTCGAATAATTCAAATTAAAAAATAACTCACGTGAACTATTTGACCTATATGACCTAATTTTCAAAACAACCAAAATATATTTCAAATATTTCAGTAAATCTATTTTATTATATATATATCGATATTAATTAGATTATTTCACAAATTTCAGTAATTAACATCATTGAACCACTTATAATATTTATAAACAAATGGATTACGGAGATACATAAACAGTATTAGTACGTATAATTCACTATAAAAACGTATTTTTCATATAATAATTACTATTTCCTAAATAATTTCGTAACTTTAAATGTAATTATTACGTTATTTAACTATGGTTCAATATAATATACTTGTATACTCTTATCATAGACATAGCAGCGAATAGATTGAGCTTCGCCTAATCTCGCCATAGAGAAAAGTACGACGAGAGCGAAACGAACAGGACCGCAGCAAATGGCGATTTTTAAAATGCATCATTTCAAACTGTACAATTTTATAATATTTCATACAAAATTTTTATAAAAGACTGCTATATGTAATTCCATTAACTGTTCGGTAAAACAGAATGATCTTCCTGTATGATCTTCCCGATGGTGTAAAATTACACTTATTAGTGATATAATTTACGTTATATAAAACATAATAATTATTTTTAAATACCCAATAGTTCAATTAGACCCTTATAGTTATAGCTATATACATATATAGCTATATAGCTGTATACAGCCCCGTGAATCAACGTCATATATACACACATATATATATATGTATATATATATATATATATATATATATATATGTATATATATAGAATTATTATAATGATAATTAACATTGAGAAAACAACCTTGAGAACATATTAAATTACCAAGTAGTTTCTTTTTAATATTAGTTAATATAATATAGTTTACAAATATTAGATTATAATCTATATAGGAATTCAAGAATTAATTGTTATTAAAAAACGTTCTTCATATATATATATATATATATATATATATATATATATAACTGCCTGTATGGCTCAGTGGTTCGAGCCTCGTCCGGACAATTAATTAATTTATAAAATGGGTCTTAAAATATTATTTAGAAATGATCTTATATAATTGTGTATACATAAATGATCGGCTCTCGTTAAAACCATGGATGCCTTAACATGGGAGCGGCTTCGAAGGGACATTAGAGCCATATATGGTTATAAGTGAAAACTTCATCTAAGTTCCCGGATGGGATGAAAGGACTCCACCAAATAAAAATAACAAAAACAATAATAACAATATGTATATATAAACATATAACAATAAATTAATATAATAATAAATCAGCTAATACTAGCTTAAATAGTAATAGTCTATAAACGTAATGATTAGTGATCACCTATACATATGATACCGCACTATCAACCGTTATACCGGGGAAGATATACTACATAACGTGTGTGTGTGTGGGTAGGATAGCGATAGGTAACAGGTGAGGCGATTATAACTACACGGTTGAGTTGGTGATGTCGCACTCGTACGAAAGTAACTGAAGTTGTATCGATACAGGCTATATCAGTTATCATGATAGCTGCACTTATATCACTTATATCAGGCTAGGCCTACACGCTATAATTACCTACGATATATATGAAATATTTATATATATATATATATATTTCATAGAAATCGGTATATAAAAAACGCCGTAAGATAACAAGTGATATATAGTATGAAAGTAGGGTAAGCGTGACAAATTACAGATCAAGCATGACTAATTACAGCTCAAGCATGACTAATTACATACACGTACACCTGTAGATACGATCGTTGATAGCGCTCTATCGATGTCGGCCCTTGTAGCAAGTGATACACACCGCCTACTAATGCTCAGTATAGGTTAGTGTGTAGTGGGGCAACGCTGCACCACTGTTTAGGTATTCACATATCTAGGTCATTAGTGAACCTCACTTCAGTACCGCTATTTCAGCACATTGTATATATAGCTGTTATTGATATATGTATAAATATATAGGTCATACCTATATAGGTCACCGTGCATGATGGTTATCTACATGTATACTATAACTTATACATGAACGATTAATTATAAAATAGAATGAATGCAAATATAGTATGTATGTATATATGTATATATTTTATATATGTATATATATATATATGTTTATATATATGTGTGTAATACATACTGTGTATGTGTATATATGCGTGTTTACCACATATGTAATCACCTTATAAGGAATACGTTAATACGCACGAATAATATGCAATAACATTAGAATTACCATATTATAATTTATATCCTATAATAATGTAAACACAAACATTCATTAAATCACTGACTCATAATTGTTATTAGAATCATTTTTATTGGTAATGTGGACCATATTACAAACTTTAATTGTTATGACCGATGATTTTCTCGAAGCAAAGATATGTCACTTTAATTAATTTGTGAAATTAATGTAAAATTGCTTCATCAGTATTACAAACTAAATATTCTATGTATATGTTATATTCGTTTACATGTACATTTTAAAAATATATCACTATTATAAATGAAATGTTATAACGTATATATATATATATATATATATTCGAATACAATATCTATAAAATGAATAGTGTTTATTTTAAAAATATAAAATTAATATATAAATATAACTGTTTTACTTAAAATATACAGCCCCAGGCACATGATTAATAAATAGATTCCATTTTCAATATAAAAGTATACAGATTATGTTACCTGTTTACAAATATTTTGACAATTCGCTTAAGAAATTATTTAAAATGATAGTATTTCCATCCATATTTCTAAATAATAGGCATTAAATTGCATTACGTAAATAGATACGAGTGATATATCTTTGCTTCGAAAAATCCAAGTATGTAATATATTTTCATATGTAAATTAATTGTTGCTATAATGATTAATATTATAATTATAATTGCATTTATTAAAATAAAAAATACCTATTATTAATATAAATATGATGCTCAAAAAATCTTGAATATATATATATAGGGGAAAGTCTCCGATTACCGACCCCTAAATGATTAGTTGTAATAACTTATTCAATATTAAATATATTTATTTCAAATTTTGTAATTTGAGTAATATTATGGCAATGAATAATGTGGCTATTTTAAATTTTTGATATAATTATATTTACAAGAATAAACAGGGAAGTCGGTAATCGGATACATGTGCATAATACCGACTCCCTTCCCCTATTACCGACCCCCTAAAATAATCGTGGTATAAATAATTGTAGTATTATAATATCCAATAAAAATAGTAGATATACATAACTATAATTAATTTAAGTGCACTTTTCCCCTACAATTATATCTAGTAATAGGAAACTATCATTGCAATGTGATGCAGTTAGGTATACATCGTATTGTTAAGAAATAGGCTAGCGATCACATCAATATCTCCTGACGTTTGTAGGGATATACGTTTATATATATATACTAGCCGTACCCGACCCGGCGTTGCTCGGTTTTGATTATTTTCCTATATATTATATATTAATTATAGCTATTCCTGATTCTTAATTGATATATATATAATAAAATAAATGTTAGCTGACATACAAAACAAAGTAGAAAACATTTTCAAATAATATGTTAAAAAATACAAAAAATATTTCAAATATTAAAAAATATGTTTTAAAAAAATGTCTAAAACCCAAACCTAAACCCAAACACAAACCGTACACTACCCTGCGTTGCTAGGTTTTTGATTATTTGCCTATTAATTGTAGCTATTCCTGATTATACTTAGCTAATATTTAATTGTTTTCTTCTAACTAATATTTACTAATTCTAACTGTATCCGATGTAGACTCAGCGTTGTTCGTTTTTAAGATTATTTGTAAAATATTTGGTAAGATTACAAATAATAATTTAAAATATTACAAAATATATTTTTAAAAAGTGTCTAAAAATATTTTAAGAAATATAAAAAATATTTCAACATATTAGTAGCCATACCTGATTTTTAATGCCTATTAATTTTTTTTATTAATTATAGCTATTCCTGATTATTCTAAAATATATAATTGCTAAAAATTGCAAAAAAATATATAAAATATTACAAAATATGTTTTAAAAACAAACCATACCCGACCCGGCATTTCTTGGTTTTTGTTTGTTTGCCTATCTATTATTTATTATTTATTAATTAGGGCAATTTCTGATTCTATATTTCTAGTATATACAATTAAATAAAGTTTATTTAAAATACAAACAAATATAGAAAAATATTGTTTATAATATTTAAAAAATTAGTGAACAAATATTTCAAAAAATATTTTAAAAAATACAACAAATATTTCAAATATTACAAAATATGGTGAAAACCCAAACCCAAACCGTCCCAAAACGGCGTTGATCGGTTTTTAATTATATGCCTATCTATACTTTATTAATTATAACTATTCCTGATTTAGAATTGTTTGCCGAACCCAACGTCGGGTCGACGAATTGTTTGCCGACGTTGCTCGTTTTTTTATTATTTGCCTATCAATTATTAATTATAGTTATTCCTAATTATGCATAGCTATTCTTTAATTGTTGTCTTCTAACTAATATTTAATAAATCTAACTGTATCCGATGTAGATCTAGCGTTGTTCTTTTTAAGACTTATTCGTAAAATATTTTGTAAAAATACAAAAATACAAAAATACTTTAAAATATTATAAAATATATTTTTAAAAAGTGTCTAAAAATATTTTTTAAATATAAAAAATATTTCAACATATTAGCAGTCATACCCTACCCGGCGTTGCTAGGTTTTTGATTGTTTGACTATTTATTTTTATTAATTATAGCTATTCCTGATTATTCTAAAATATATAATTGCTAACAAATACAAAAAATATTTAAAATATTACAAAATATGTTTTAAAAAAATGTCGAAAACTCAAACCTAAACCCAAATCCAAACAGTACTCGACTCGACATTTATCGGTTTTTGATTGTTTGCCTATTTATTATTTATTAATTAGAGCTATTCCTGATCCTACATTTCTAGTATATACAATTAAATAAAATTAAACATATGTAGAAACATATTTTTTTTAATATTTAAAAAATTAGATAAAAAATATTTCAAAAAATACAACAGATATTTCAAATATTCCAAAATATGTTGAAAACCTAAACCCAAACAGTTCCAAATCGGCGTTGCTCGGTTTTTTATTATTTGCCTATCTATCATTTATTAATTATAACTATTCCTGATTTGGAATTTCTTGCCGTACCCAACTTTGCTTTACTCGTTGTTTGATAGCTTACCTATCTATTATTTATTATTTATGGCTATTCATGATTCTGCTTTTCATATACAATAACATAAATTGTTGCTAAAATTCAAACAAATTTATACAAATATTAATATCTCAAAAATTAGTGGAAAAATATTTCAAAAATATTTCAAATAATATTTAAAAAAATACAACACATATTTCCAATATTACAAAATAGTACTTAATATATATCGAAAACCCAAACCGCACCCTGCGTTGATCGATTTTTGATTGTTTGCCTATCTATTATTTATTAATTATAGCTATTCCTGATTCTGTATTCCTAGTATACAACAAATATTTCCAAATATTACAAAATATATTTTTTATAAATGTTCTACAAATATTTTAAAAAGTATATTATTATATCTTATAATATTTATATATTTATTATATAATTATAATATTTTAATTATATCTTAAAATAATAATATTTCAACGAATAGTTGAAAAATATAAAAAATTATTTCAAATAATATTTTTTAAAATACAAAAAATATAAATAATATTACAAAATATATTTTAAAAAAATTTCAAAAAAATGTTTAAAAATATTTAAAAAAAACTTCAAAAATATTTCAAAAAATGTCAAAAATATTTCAAAAATATTTCAAAAAATTTCCAAAATTTCCAAAAATTTCAAAAAAAAATCAAAAAAAATTCAAAAAAATAGTTCGAAAAAATGTAAAAAAAATATTTCAAAAATGCGACGCCGAAGATTTTGGACGACAAACAATCATTTTAATGGCAAAAAGTCAATTTTTCAGGTTTTTCTGGGGTACGCGGTATAAAATTCAAAAAAATTTCCGGACCAAGACCATACTGTTGCAAATTTATTAAGATCGGGTATAAAATATTTTCGCGACGTACCCCGGTTCTCGAGTTACCTCACCAGATACACACACACACATATATATATATATATATATATAATTAAATAGACTTTCTTTTATATAATAGACTAGCCGTACCCGACCCGGCGTTGCTCGGTTTTTGATTATCCTATTATCTATTATTTATTAATTATAGCTATTCCTGATTCTGTATTGCTATAAAACAAATGTTAGCTAAAATACAAACAAATATAGAAAATATTTTAATATTTAAAAAATTAGTAGAAAAATATTTCAAAAAATATATTAAAAAATACAATAAATATTTAGAATATTACAAAATATGTTTTAAAAAGATGCCGAAAACCCAAACCTAAACCCAAACCCTACCTGAACTGGCGTTGCTAGGTTTTTGATTGTTTGCATATTTATTTTTATTAATTATAGCTATTCCTGATTATACTCAAATATATTATTGCTAAAAAATACAACAAATATTTAAAATATTAAAAAATATGTTTTAAAAAAATGTCGAAAACTCAAACCTAACCTCAAACCCAAACAGTACCAGACCCGACATTTATCGGTTGTTGATTGTTTGCCAATTATCATTTATTAATTATAGCTATTACTAATTCTGCATTGCTAAATATTTATATTTAATTTTTTCCTAACTATTATTTATATACAATAAAATAAATGTTAGCTGACATACAAACTAATGTAAACAAATATTTTAATATTTAAAAAATAATGGAAAAATATTTCAAAAAATATATTAAAAAAGACAACAAATATTTCAAATATTAAAAAATATGTTTTAAAAACATTTCTAAAACCAAAACCGTCCTTACACGGCGTTGCTAGGTTTTTGATTGTTTTCCTATCTATTATTTATTAATTATAACTATTCCTGATTTTAAATTGCTTGCCGTACCCATCCCGACTTTTCTCAGTTTTTGATTATTTACCTATAAATTATTAATTATAGCTATTACAAATATTTCAACATAATAGTAGCCGTACCCGATCCGGCGTTGCTAGGTTTTTGATTGTTTGCATATTTATTTTTATTAATTATAGCTATTCCTGATTATACTAAAATATATTATTGCTAAAAAATACAACAAATATTTAAAATATTACAAAATATGTTTTAAAAAAATGTCGAAAACTCAAACCTAAACCCAAACCCAAACAGTACCAGACCCGACATTTATCGGTTTTTGATTGTTTGCCTATTTATTATTTATTAATTAGAGCTATTCAAGATTCTATATTTCTAGTATATACAATTAAATAAAGTTTATCTAAAATACAAACAAATGTAGAAACATATTTTTTTTTAAATTTTAAAATTAGTGCAAAATATTTCAAAAAATACAATAAATAATTTAAAATATTCCAAAATATGTTGAAAACCTAAACCCAAACCGTTCCAAATCGGCGTTGATCGGTTTTTTCTTATTTATCTATCTATCATTTATTTATTATAACTATTCCTGATTTGGAATTTCTTGCCGTACCCTACTCTGCTTTACTCGTTGTTTGATAGTTTTCTATTATATCTATTATTTATTAATTATGGCTATCAATGATTCTGCCTTTCATATATAATAACATAAATTTGTGCCGACTTTCCATGGCCGGCATTTCTCGGTTTTGATTATTTTCCTATCTATTATTTATTACTTATAGCTATTCCTGATACTTAATTGCTATATATAAAATAAAATAAATGTTAGCTGACATACAAAAAAATGTAGACAATTTTAATATTTAAAAAATTAGTGGAAAAATATTAAATAATAAAAAAACAACAAATATTTCAAATATTACAAAATATGTTTTAAAAAATTGTCGAAAACTCAAACCTAAACCCAAACCCAAACCGTACCGACATTTATAGGTTTTTGATTGTTTGCCTATTTATTATTTAATAATTAGAGCTATTCATGATTCTAAATTTATAGTATATACAATTGTAAAAATGTAAAAATATAAAAAATGTAAAAATAGTATATACAATTGTATATTAATTAATTAAATAATGTTTATCTAAAATAATAAAAATACAAACTAATGTAGAAACATATTTGTTTTAATATTTAAAAAATTAGTGACACATATTTTAAAAAATATATTAAAAAATACAACAAATATTTAAAATATTCCAAAATATGTTGAAAACCTAAACCCAAACCGTTCCAAATCGGGTTGCTTAGTTTTTTATTATTTGCCTATCTATCATTTATTAATTATAAATATTCCTGATTTGGAATTTCTTACAGTACCCAACTCTGCTTTACTTGTTGTTTGATAGTTTGCCTATCTATAATTTATTAATTATGGCTATATGATTCTGCTTTTCATATACAATAACATACATTTTCCATAAAAAAAATTCAAACAAATTTAGACAAATATTCGTTTTTAATATCTCAAAAATTAGTGGAA
This sequence comes from Osedax fenrisi, assembly GCA_964019155.1. Classification (NCBI taxonomy): domain Eukaryota; kingdom Metazoa; phylum Annelida; class Polychaeta; order Sabellida; family Siboglinidae; genus Osedax; species Osedax fenrisi. The sequence continues at coordinate 62,999,500 of OZ025242.1, forward strand.
AAATATTTCAAAAATATTTAAAAAAATATTAAAAAAAATACAACACATATTTCCAATATTACAAAATATTACTTAACAAATTTCGAAAACCCAAACCGCACACTTCGTTGTTCGATTTTTGATTTTTGATTGTTGTTGCCTATCTATTATTTATTAATTATAGCTATTCCTGATTCTGCTAGTATATAATAAATATTTCCAAATATAACAAAAATATTTTTTATAAATGTTCTACAAATATTTTAAAAAGTATAATATTTATATCTTATAATATTTATATATTTATTATATAATTATAATATTTTAATTATATCTTAAAATAATAATATAACGATTAGTTGAAAAATATAAAAAAATATTTTTAAAAATATAACAAAAAATATAGATGATATTACAAAATATATTTTAAAAAAATTTCAAAAAAATGTCCACAAAAATGTTTACAAATATTTCAAAAAAATGTTTAAAATTATTTCAAAAAATTTCAAAAATATTTCAAAAAATTTCTAAAATATTTCACAAATTTCAAAAAAATTTCAAAAAAAAATTCAAAAAAATTTCAAAAAAATACTTCGAAAAAATGTAAAAAAAATATTTCAAAAAAGCGACGCCGAAGATTTTAGATGACAAAAAACCATTTTAATAGCAAAAAGTCATTTTTTTAGGTTTTTCTGGGGTACGCGGTAAAAAATTCAAAAAATTTTCCGGACCAAGACCATACTGTTGCAAATTTATTAAGATCGGGTATAACATATTTTCGCGACGTACCCCGGTTCTCGAGTTACCTCACCAGATACACACACACACATATATATATATATATATATATAATTAAATAGACTTTCTTTTATATAATAGATATACGTTTATATATATATACATCACTGAGTTGGTAGAATTACTTTTACGCGAACACCCTTAAAGCACGTGTCTATATGAGCTGTCAATCACGTCTACATTATAAGTCACTTAAAATAATCAAGGTTTTCATCGAAATAGAGGTAACCTTGATAATATTAACTTTGAAAAAATATGAATTATTAATTTTTTCTTTTAATCACTAATACATACGATTATTAAATTATAGCGACGAAACCATTAATTTTATTTGATAAACTATTATGTCATGCGTATATATATATATATATATATACATTTCCAGTATAGAAATTACATATAGAAACTATTAATAACTCAATAAAGCAATAATTCATATAAATAAACCTAATATGTAAGCAATATCTGTAATTATATTCTATATATATATATATATATATATATATATATATATATATATATTTATATGTGACATTGTACAGGAGAATTTTCTTATGCTGAAGATATTTCTATTGTGAAAGTCATTTATATTCACCTAGCCTAAAATATTTGACAAATGTATTTCTATATATAGTTATAGTTATGATAGTAATTCAAAATATGAAATGTATATTATAGTTATCCACAATATAAAATGTATATAAAAAAATATAATATATATATATATATATATATAGTTATGTATTTAAGTATTTTTAGAGATTTGTTCTCACCATTATTTATTCTCAAAATTGGTCGAGTTATAAATCCTTAATTTTTATGTTTTATTAATCGTTTTGATATGAGTATAATAACATCTAAAATATTAATTTGTTCAAATAATAATTTTATTTTTTTTTATTTTTTCCAAAACGCTCGTATCCCATAAACTATATTATATATAATCAATGTATACAGTTTAATAATACCTTATACGGTATATAGCACTATATATATAGCAAAAATGTATTAAACATGAAAATTTATTCGATCAAAGATTTATTTTTTTAAATTACGTGCATTTTTATATACTATGACTTTTTTAGATTAATATCATTTTTTGAATTATTGTGAATACTATTCATTAAATCTGTAAGATTTTTACTTTTCGATAATTGGACCAAAGTTTGAGAAGATTATCACCACAGTTATTACAATTTAAGTTATATATATATGACTTACATTGTATATCTTAATATTATATGTTGGATATTGATGGATATTTGATTATGTGATATTAATTATTGATAAATATTGAAATTAGAAATATGCCTATATATATAATTGTTAAGTAAGCACGTATCCTATGAGTAAATATTATCAATCATGGATGTACACTGTACATTGTACAGTGTACACGTACATAAGCTATAGGTTGTACACACGGAAACTTCACTCCTTGTCTATATTTATATACCAAATAGTTTATTAATTACACATATATATATATATATATATATATATATATATATATCTTTGAACGTTAGTAAGTGTACATTATTTTCATAGAGGTCAGTATTACCTGGAGTTGACATTAATATAGTAATTCTATAGAATCATATATGATATATACTGAATTATAATCATATAGATAAATATAATTGCACTCGTTAAAATAATTGCAAAACGTTAAAAACTCGTCTAAATGTTTTTTAATTGGATATTTTTCATAGAAATTCTATTGGTTTATCAGATATTTTAAACAAAGTTATCCATTTAGTCATTGACATTTTTAATAACATTCCCCTTTATATTCTCCTACACATTTCCTATTCATCTCAAAACGATATTAAATAAATGTAGACGCTTACATATAAATGATATAACCGGTTATAACCGGCTATAATAATGACACAAATCTCAACTTAAGTTTGATAATAAACTACAACAACATCATTTAGATAAATAAATGTATTTATTTTATAAGTATATATACTTATATTATTTATAAGTATACTTAAATAGCGACCTAGATCGCGATAGTAGAGCTCTACTCTTCCAGTTCTATAGCACCGTTACTATGTATTCTTACACACAATACAGTAACATCTGCTGCTTGATTGGGTTGGGTTTGTCTTGTTATCTTGCCGATTTAGTTCCGCATTTAATAATAGTACAAATAATAACGCGGCACTTTAAATTTGTTGAAAACTAATATTTTAATATTTTTATTTTAGCAAAGTATTATTTAATATATATTATATATCCTCTGCAATTTTTAGAGCATATACAACAAATGAACTATCATAAATGATACCATTTAGTAGTTTATTACATGACATATATGTTAACAAATAATAATTTTAGAAAAAATGGCGTAAATACTAGTAAAATACTCATATTTTAAACTTATATTATGATATCTATATTAATATTTTTAAATTATTTTTAAATTACTAGTATCTATGATATATTATGTAATATAACGTCAGCTAGCAACATCTATAATTAATTAATTGATATCAAATGAATACATTGCAATGATTTTAAAATTCGCATTATAAAAACGAAATTGAGATTGCGTCATTTATTGTGTCAACAAAATGTAATAAATAAATCTTATCATGTGTAATTATTGGTAATATAATATAATTATTATCAGAATAACTTTATGGGTATATTATTATGATATTATATTATATTATAATACTAGAAATGTAGTCAAATATATAAATAATAAACATATATTACCCTAAAATGTAAAATAATAAGTAGTCAAACTTTAAACTCGATTTACTCAGAATACTGATTTTAATTTATTTTGAATATTAAATATTGTTCAGCACTCTCAATAATTATCCAAACTTGATGACATTTTCACATTATATTTATTATTATATGTATAATAAATTTTACTTAAATGATATTTGTTACATATTGTATAACATTTAACAAATTATAACAATTAAAAAAAAATTAATTTAATTTAGCATCATATTTTGCACCAACATATTATTGATTTTTGGTGAATAAATTTATTTTAAAATAAGTAACTTTTATTAAAATTATAATGATTAATAATTTTCAATTTACAGAATATAATCGGATAAATAACCTAGGTGCTGACAACATTTTTAAATGCAACAACAACAATATAACTCCTATCTTATTACATTGAAATTTCACGTGCTGCGAATCCCCTTAATGTAAATACGTTTATCCCGTTCACTTTATTACCCCGTTCACTTCTCACCCTACATCACCCTACATCACCCTATATCACCCTACATCACCCTACATCACCCTACACCACCCTACACCACGCTATATCACCCTACACCACCCTACACCACCCTACACCACCCTACATTACCCTACATTACCCTATATCACCCTATATCACCCTATATCACCCTACATTACCAAACATTACCAAACATCACCCTATGGATGTATACATCACCCTACACCACCCTATATCACCCTACATCACCATATACCACCCTACATCACCCTACACCACCCTACATCACCCTATACCACCCTACATCACCCTACACCACCCTACATCACCCTATATCACCCTATACCACCCTACATCACCCTACACCACCCTACATCACCCTATACCACCCTACATCACCCTACACCACCCTACATCACCCTACACCACCCTACACCACCCTACACCACCCTACATCACCCTATATCACCCTACACCACCCTACATCACCCTACACCACCCTACACCACCCTACACCACCCTACATCACCCTACACCACCCTACATCACCCTATATCACCCTATACCACCCTACATCACCCTACACCACCCTACATCACCCTATACCACCCTACATCACCCTACACCACCCTACATCACCCTACACCACCCTACACCACCCTACACCACCCTACATCACCCTATATCACCCTACACCACCCTACATCACCCTACACCACCCTACACCACCCTACACCACCTTACACCACCCTACATCACCCTACACCACCCTACACCACCCTACATCACCCTATATCACCCTACATCACCCTATATCACCCTGCATCACCCTACACCACCCTACACCACCCTACATCACCCTACACCACCCTACATCACCCTACACCACCTACACCTCACGTATAATACGTAATATTCTTTTTCTATTTCCAAATAATTATAATAATTCCCATAGTTTACAGTAAAGAATATTAAATAAACTTTCGTATGAACTCTGTTATCTCTTATTATTAATATTCCTACTATTATGTTAACAACTGTTAATTGTCAACATATATCGAATACATCATATATATGAGTATCTATAATCAAGTAGTGTCCTTATCTTGTTGTTGACTATAAGCCTATAGGCTAGAATATATATATTCTTATATATATATATATATATATATATATATGTATATAGGTATTCTTCATAATTCATTACTGATATATGAGAAGATAATTTCGTATTGTATATCTTATTAGTTATGCTCTAATGCAATATTAACTGAACATAAATATGGTTTCTTATCTATGTAGACCACTGAACTACAACTGCTTGCTATTTATATTTATCTAATAATCTCATTTATTTTTATATTTTATTTGTATCTCTATTTATTTTTTATTTATTTGGTTTACATTTGTCTACAACATATATACATATATATATATATATATATATATATATATATATATATATATATACATATATATGTTGTAATGTGTCGGTATTCGGTATTCGCTGCGTTACGGGTATTGATTGACATAAGGAGATGTCAATCATCTTATTTGGACTGTCCCCATCCCTCGGGAACTGATGCATCCGGTATGAGTCAGATCAACCGGATACCGCTTACCTAGTGTTGATAGGATGTTCTTTACATGTATGACTCACCACCTCCTCGTGCTCCTGTCATCTAACGATCCGTTTAATTAATAATCATTTATTATTATGAGATTGATATACTTTTTATTTTATTCGTGTCGTTTTGTTTTGTTTTATTACATAAAACTTTATATAAATATATCTATCTATCTATATAAATATATATGTATAAAAAATATATTTATTTGTATATAAATATATTGGTATATGTATATGTATATATATATATACATACCTATTTATTTATATATTTTCATGAGTGTACGTATACGTATATCTGTATGTATTTGTATATATGTATATATTTAATGATAAATAATATATAATAATAAATTATTGTATACATGAAAATGTATACATAGCCAACATCCGGTTAACGTTACATAACAGATCTTGTGGGGACGTGTGCGGGTGATAATGATGATGCATGGTGCAATGTCACACGTTTAATAGGGGTCACGAAGTGCATGACGTATGAGATCGAGTACATTCAACGGTACAGAATGATACAATTTAATTATTTATATCCTATATATATATAGATATATATATATATATATATTAATATAAAAATTAAAAACTAGACTAAATAATAGACCTAATAATAGAATGCTATTAAAGGACGTGAACACCAATCACGTGGACGTGGTGGGCGTGGCGTTAAGCTGACACGTGACTGACACGTGACTCGGATGTTATTAGGACGGGAGATCCGGAACGCCGTTGCATTGGGGCATGAGTAATGCGGGTCGCTGCAGGGGGTAAGGCAGTAATAACATATCGATGGGAGGGAAGAATCATACGTCTTATTAGTAATATTTCTTAACATAGATATATATATATATATACACTGTTAGAAATAAATGGTATAACATTGATTAAAAAATGGTATAACCCCGTGGCGCCCTGGTATACCATTTACGGTATAACTAATTAAAAAAGTTATACCATATTTTATAAAAAGTTATACCATATTTGATATAAAGTTATACCATAATTTATACCATATATTATATAAAGTTATACCATATTTTATAAAAAGTTATACCATATTTGATATAAAGTTATACCATCATTTATTAAAATTTATACCATATATTATATAAAGTTATACCATAATTTATAAAAAGTTATACCATATTTGATATAAAGTTATACCATAATTTATTAAAATTTATACCATATATTATATAAAGTTATACCATAATTTATTAAAAGTTATACTATATTTTATTTAAAGTTATACCATAATTTATTAAAATGTATATTATATAAAGTTATATCATAATTTATTAAAAGTTATACTATATTTTATTTAAATGTATATCAGTGTTTATAATAACTTACTATTCTATATTATTAATTTATATATGGAATCGACATTTATAATGATAATTTATTTTCTAAAAACCACATATTTTGGTGTAACAATATTGTTTATTAACAGATACATTTTTAAATAAATAACGTGATACAAAATTACATAAACAACTAATGTTTGTAGGACATGTTACGTGAAACAAATAAAATTAACAATACCACTTAATAAAATACGAAATAAATTATTTTGAACGAAAACCAAACAATTATCGACACACATAATAAGCATCCTCTTTTCTGATATATGCATATATCCATGTATCCATGGAGTCATTATTTCCTGCAATTAAAATTCAAATATTTATATAAGTTATATATATATATAGTATACTAGAGTATGAATAATAATATTGTATATTATATAATAGTATAAATATGTATCTTATAAGAAACTTTATACAGTTAATATCATATATGATAATACTATAAAGTATACTTTATATACGTTAGAATTGTAATTAGAAAAATCCAATATATTATATTAATTACTGCAGTTATATATATAATAGAGTATACTATACTTTTGAATTAGCATACGAAAAATCATAAAATAACTATAATATTAAATCTACAGTTATTAAGTAATTATTAAGTAACCTTGTCTTTATTTTCATTGTAAATTCATTTTTCAATAATTCGCAAACTCCCATCGTAAAATATATGATTCCCGCATCTATTTTAGGAAATATTATATTATATATTTAATTATACACTTTATAATCTATATTTGATTAAGGAAAGAAGGATATTGATAATATTTGTACAACAGTTAACATTATTTATATATACCTATTAGTAATATTATTAAAATTTAATTACATTGTGAACTAAAAATAAAATAAATAATTGACCATATATGGATATATAGTATACTATCCATGGACTAATAAAATATAATTGCATATTTATTTTATATAGATATTTAACTAATGTTATTAATTAAATAACTAATGATAACTAAATTACCTGTTTGATCAGTTTGCGTAGTAGCGATACCTAGTACATCAATATATTCGTCTATATATTTGTGTATATACGTTATATGCTTTATCATCCCCATCAACTCACTATTCCTCTCCGGCAGTTTTTCTAATATTTTAAATGAAATTTGAAATTCTGCAAATAATTCTACAGTTTCCTGCATATTAATGATTGGCATATATATATGCCAATAGTTATAGTTATCATAATTTTATAATATATATGTATGTAATAATGTGAATGTTCCAATACAGTTTATTAATCAAAGCAAAGACCTGTTGAACATAATAATAATATAACATAATAATAATTATAATAATAATAATAGTACCTTCCCAATGAGATGCAAACCGAAGAATGATGCAATCTCACCGAGTGGAATTTATTCTATAGACAAATAACGAAATATACTTTACATACGATAACAATATAAAATACCAGAAAAATAAACATTTACATGGCTATGGCTATAAACATATATGCATTTAACACATAGCGAGACACCGAAATCTAGTTTAAAGTTTTATGTAGATATATCGATTTCTGTTACGTAATGCTAAATGCATTTAAATGTATATTACATTAATCGATATACCTATCTATAACTTTGACTTTATAACATATATATATATATATATATATATATATATATATATATATATATATATATATATAATTATATAATTATATTCTAACAATTTAATTATATATTATAAATAATATATAAATATATTATATAAACTTTTATATTATTATATATAATATGATATAATTTGTATATATATATATATAATGTAGTATAAATACCTTATGTATATTGTAATGTGTTGAAAAATAGATGCTTCTCATGTTGAGTGTAGAGTGGAAATAGAATATGTTAATAAATAAAATGGAATTATTTATATATATATATATATATATATATATATACATATACTCGAATAATTATAAGTATTTGTATATGAAATATAGGAAATATGTATATGTATACATATTTCCCTATGGGGAATCTATATAGTTTCTGAAAACCAGTTTAATTGCAATTAGAAGAAATACATGCTATGTCTATAATAATTTAACACAACAATAAGTAAACTGTTATATTAAGGATTATATTAAGGATATTATGAAGGATACTATTATGAATTATATTCTTATACATTTTATTTTCAATCAAATATAAACTTAATTTTAAAATGTTATGGTATAACTGGTATTTCCATATTGTATACCATATAATTCATAAAGTTATACCATTATATTTAATAGCTAATGGTATAACTACAAATTACAAATGTTATACCATATAATTCGTAATCTTATACCATTTAAATTAAGCTATATGGTATAACTAAAAAAAACAAATGTTATACTATATAATTTGTGATCTTATACCATTTCAATTAATCTATATGGTATAACTAAAAAAATCAAATGTTATACCATATAATATGTGATCTTATACCATTTAACGTAATTGTATGGTATAACTCGTATTTCCATATGTTATACCATATAATTCATAATGTTATACCCTTATTTTTAACAGTGTATGCTATATATGCTATTCAGGTTATAACTATAGTTATAACATGAATAACATATTGGAGGAGATGAATCGAATACAACGAGGTAACGATATCGAACAGAGCATTAGTTTAGCAAGTATGCGATGCACGATGTACACTGTACAATGTACACTGTACAATGTACACTGTACATCGTGTCAGAATAGTTTGGGTAGAATACGATAGATAACGACGAGGTATTTAAAGTGGAATAATGGTGACGAATATGTTAGTTAAGTAATAGTTCCGGTTGTGAAGAAGTATACTTGAAATAGCGTAGCAGAAGAAAAATATAGGAGAAGATAATGAAGTGGAAGAAGAAGAAAGAGCTTTAATATAATCATATAATTCATCAAATTAAGTCATATTTAAGGGTACTATAAATCTAAGGGAACTGGTGAAATTTTATAGTCTTAATTCTATAGAAAAGCAATTACTGTATGGTACTGGAAGGAATGATAATATATTGAGAGTGTTTGTGTATATACGTATGATACTATATTACTGATGACTCATTACTGATGAGTAATATGTATATATACATATTACTCATCAGTAATAAGTCCTCAGTAATGAGTGCTTAGTTATGAGTCATTACATAGGATGGGATCAACTGTATAAGCGAACTCATTAATAATGATGCAAATTTTCTAATATTTAGAGGAGACCGAATTCTAAGTTAAATCTATTAGAAGTTATAGAAATCTATTAGAAGTTATAGATTACACTGGTTGACATGATTTTTGAGGTTTGGGTTTCATAAATATTTTCTAGACTTGTTTTTGGCACTGATTATAAATATGTAATTAGTTTTTTCAGATAAAATCAAGTTTTTTTTTTATTTCACTTTGAAATTTTTTGAAAAAATTTTCAAATTTGAAATAAATGTTATATTTAATATACTGTATACACTATATTATGCACTTTATATACTATAGTATATACTATATTATATATATATATATAATAATAATAAGTAAATGCATTTATATATATATATAAAATGCATAAATTAAAATATCATAATATTCAATATGCATCGTTACAAGTACCACATAGTAATGCTATTCTATTTTCAATATTCCACCATGACAATATTTCATTTAATATCTTCAGAATCTATTTTTTACCCTCATCGTGAAAATGATTCTTTCACCATTGCTTTATCAATACCGGTACATTGATATATTTCCATAATGTAAATGGAGTAGTTGTATTAATGGGAATATCCTATGAAACATAATAATAGATGATTTTCTTTATTGACTCGTCACATATAAATTGTTAGAAGCTGTATTTGTCTATAATGGTAATACTATTATATTTATTCGACTGGGATATTCGCTACAATTGACTGAAAGATTTATTTATAACATGTATATTCTTCTTAATTAATTAATATACAATAGTCATACTTGTATTATATGTGGAGACTTAAATGTTATATCGGTACTTTTGGTACCACATGCAGAATACACAAAATATCCCTGCTTTCTCTATTTGTGAGATAGTCAAGAATAATCATTGATCATAATGTGATTGTCATTTAAGAGCATTTTTTACATTTATTTTAGCCTTGTTCATACAAGGCTAAGTCACGATTGTTTATTAATCCATGCATATTATATATCCATTAATGATACCCTATTAACTCCATTATATATTAAACTTAGATTAATGAAGAATTTTATAAAATCATTGGATGGGACATGATTTTATTCATTTATAATAAAGATTTCCACATATCATTGAAACTAAGTTAAAGATGGAATTTATAATGGACCAACAAATGAAGAGTTAATGAGGACACTACATTTGATTTATGTACGAGAGAAATTAAATTAAGATCTGACTAGGATTAGAGTCAATTATTAAACATTTTCTCTAAAATCATAGATGTACAGAATATGTAAATATTGTGGAAGACATGCTTTTATGTTTTATAGATATCTTAACTCGTATTTCCATAAAGATTTATTTTATCATTGTACATCTAGACTATTTTTCAGATAACTATGTTGACTATAGTGAAGAACAAGGTGAGTGCTTTAATCAGGATATTTTGACAATAGAAGATAAATATCAAG
>OZ025242.1:63016166-63038666 GCA_964019155.1 Osedax fenrisi
TTTACGGTATGCACTCTGGTAATTATCAAATAAATCATTATAGTCAAGATAAGATATGAGCTGTTTATAGATAACTTTTTCTAGAATCTTTGAGAGTAATGGTAATTGAGATAGAGGTCGATAATTAGATAAAATAGAATCATCTAAAGATGCATTTTTTAAAATGGGAGTTATTATAGCATGTGTTAATTCAGGTGGTATAATGCCAGTAGTTAGTGAAATATTAATAATTTTATGATATAGAGGTGTTAAAGTGTTAATAATTTTTTTAGTAATAGAGAGAGGTAATGGATCATTTGGTGAAGTACATTTGGCGGTAATTATCAAATTATATATTTCAGTATGTGTTGGAGTTATGAAATTATTAAAATTATTATTGGGAAATGAACATGTATCAAAACAATTTATATTGATAGATTTATTTACAGATTTACTTTTCGAGATATTATCACATATGTTGGAAATTTTATTATCAAAGAAATTTGAGAATTTATTAACTAGTAGATTATTTTTTTGAGGAGGAACAGTTTTTCTTTTGTTCCTTCCCATTAATTGATTAGTAAGTTTAAAAAGTTTTTTAGAATCATTTTTATATAAATTAATTTTATTATTATAGTACATTGTTTTTTGAGATTTCATTTGTTTACGGTATTGAGATCTAGCAAATAAGAAATTATCATGATTAATTGTATTTTTATTTTTATTATATATTTTGTTTAATATGTTAGTATTTTTTTTATAAGTATGACATATATGATTAAACCATGGTGTTATAGAGTATATTTTAATTGTTCGGTTATTAAGTGGTGCATATGTGTCTAGAAGATTAGAAAGTGTATTATTAAGTGCATTTATAGTAAAATTATTTATGTCAAGATTAGATAGAATATCAAGAGAAAATTTAGTTAAGTCTATATTACGTAAATGTCGATAGGATAATAATTTAGAACTTATATATTTTTTTATATTTAATGTACATTTAATAGCATAATGATCAGTTAATAGTGTAGAATTAGTTGGTTGTTTAGCTAATAGAATAGAATTATTATGAGTAAAAATAAGATCGAGTACATTTCCAGAAATATGTGTAGTTTCAGTAACATGTTGAGATAAACATAATTCATTACAGATATCTTTGAATTTATTATGGGGATATGATGTAGAATTAAAATGAAAATTAAAGTCACCAAGAATTATAAGGAAAGGGCTAATGTGTTGATGTATTAGATCCGAAAATTCTTTAAAAAATATTATATGGTTATTATTTGGAGGTCTATATATAGTGAGAACAGTTATTATTTGAGATTGGGATGTTTTAAATTTTACAAGAAGTACATCACATAGAGTCATATTAATTCGAATTTGAGAAAGTATAGTATAGTTATTATTTAAAAGTAAAGCAACACCACCACCATTTCTACCATCACATCTAGGACTATGTATAAAATTAAAATGTAATGGTTTAAAATAAGAAGGAGTAACATCATCTAATATATGGAGCCAAGTTTCTGTGAGTGCGATTATTGATGATTTAGATTCTATTATAAAGTAGTAGTAGTAGTAGTAGTAGTAGTAGTAGTAGTAGTAGTAGTAGTAGTAGTAGTAGTAGTAGTAGTAGTAGTAGTAGTAGTAGTAGTAGTAGTAGTAGTAGTAGTAGTAGTAGTAGTAGTAGTAGTAGTAGTAGTAGTAGTAGTAGTAGTTGTTGTAGTAGTAGTAGTAAATGTAAATGTAAATAGTTTATTATACACTGCATTAATGTTTTATAAACATTCTTAGAGTGTGAACGAATAAATTAAACAGAACAAATATTACTAATTGTTTTTAGCATTTAAAAACATAACATGATAAATATATACATACATATATGTGTATATAAATATATAAACGTATATAAATAAATATACACAAATATACAGATACATACAATACTTTCGTATATGTTATAAACTTTAGAATATTATTATACAAGTATTACAATCAATAGTTATTTAATATATAACGATGTAAATGTTTCTTGAACGTATAATGGTTAATCATATTCTTAATGTTGGATGGAAGTTTGTTCCAAAGGTAAGGGGCATACCACCGATAAGATAGCTCGCCATATATTGAAGAATTAATTTTAGGTAGTTCAAGGTTAATTGTAGAATTAGATCGCAATTGCGAGTTATTAATAGATAACTGTAGCATATTATATATATACATAGGTTTCTTAAATACTATAGCTTTATGCGTTATAGTGAGTATTTTATATATAATAGATTGCTTAGTATTATGCCAATTGATTTTAGAACGAAGTTCAGAAATACTTGTAGAATAATCAGTATAAGGAATTTTAAATATAATTCGAATGCACCTATTTATAACGGAATCACATTTTTTTAGTAATGTAGTATTAATTTTATAAAGAAAAGAGTTGCAGTAATTTAGTTTAGAAATAATTAGTGAAGTAGATAATATTTTAGCTGTATTTAGTGAAATGAAAGGGCGAATTTTTTTTAAATTGTAAACATTATATGATGCAGACTTAAGTATATCTTTTACATGTATTTCAGTCGATAGATCTTGTGAAATAGTTATTCCAAGATACTTTGTACTAGTAATAGGAGTAATATTATCTGTACCGATATAGATATTTGGAAATGCAGTGCGAGTTCTAGAAATATTAATTAGTTTAGTTTTATTTGAATTTATTAGTAAGTTATTATTAGTAAGCCAGTTAGTAGTAGAATTAATACAGTCTTGAAAATAATTATTTTGTGTAGAGTTAGTTGCAAATGTGTGTAATACAATATCATTTGATATATATTATATTTTAGTAAAGTATATGATTGGAGTAATTTTGATAAAGGTCGTAGATATATAGAAAATAGAATTGGAGAAAGAACAGAACCTTGTGGGACACCGAAATTTAGTGGATAGGGTTGAGAAAATGAAGAATTAATTTTGACAGAGTATGTTCTAGTAGTAATGAAAGATTTAAACCAATTGAAAGCAGTTCCAGTAATACCAATATTGGAAAGTCTAGATAGTAATATAGTAAAGTCAATGGTATCAAATGCAGCAGTCATATCAATAAATAATAATTGCAAAGATTTGTGGTTGTCAAGTGAATGGTGAAGGCTATCAGTTAGTGCAATAATGGAAGTTTCAGTACTATGATGTTTACGGTATGCACTCTGGTAATTATCAAATAAATCATTATAGTCAAGATAAGATATGAGCTGTTTATAGATAACTTTTTCTAGAATCTTTGAGAGTAATGGTAATTGAGATAGAGGTCGATAATTAGATAAAATAGAATCATCTAAAGATGCATTTTTTAAAATAGGAGTTATTATAGCATGTGTTAATTCAGGTGGTATAATGCCAGTAGTTAGTGAAATATTAATAATTTTATGATATAGAGGTGTTAAAGTGTTAATAATTTTTTTAGTAATAGAGAGAGGTAATGGATCATTTGGTGAAGTACATTTGGCGGTAATTATCAAATTATATATTTCAGTATGTGTTGGAGTTATGAAATTATTAAAATTATTATTGGGAAATGAACATATATCAAAACAATTTATATTGATAGATTTATTTACAAATTTACTTTTCGAGATATTATCACATATGTTGGAAATTTTATTATCAAAGAAATTTGAGAATTTATTAACTAGTAGATTATTTTTTTGAGGAGGAAAAGTTTTTCTTTTGTTCCTTCCCATTAATTGATTAGTAAGTTTAAAAAGTTTTTTAGAATCATTTTTATATAAATTAATTTTATATGTAAAAAGTACATTGTTTTTTGAGATTTCATTTGTTTACGGTATTGAGATCTAGCAAATAAGAAATTATCATGATTAATTGTATTTTTATTTTTATTATATATTTTGTTTAATATGTTAGTATTTTTTTTATAAGTATGACATATATGATTAAACCATGGTGTTATAGAGTATATTTTAATTGTTCGGTTATTAAGTGGTGCATATGTGTCTAGAAGATTAGAAAGTGTATTATTAAGTGCAGTTATAGTAAAATTATGTATGTCAAGATTAGATAGAATATCAAGAGAAAATTTAGTTAAGTCTATATTACGTAAATGTCGATAGGATAATAATTTAGAACTTATATATTTTTTTATATTTAATGTACATTTAATAGCATAATGATCAGTTAATAGTGTAGAATTAGTTGGTTGTTTAGCTAATAGAATATAATTATTATGAGTAAAAATAAGATCGAGTACATTTCCAGAAATATGTGTAGTTTCAGTAACATGTTGAGATAAACATAATTCATTACAGATATCTTTGAATTTATTATGGGGATATGATGTAGAATTAAAATGAAAATTAAAGTCACCAAGAATTATAAGGAAAGGGCTAATGTGTTGATGTATTAGATCCGAAAATTCTTTAAAAAATATTATATGGTTATTATTTGGAGGTCTATATATAGTGAGAACAGTTATTATTTGAGATTGGGATGTTTTAAATTTTACAAGAACATTGTACATCACATAGAGTCATATTAATTCGAATTTGAGAAAGTATAGTATAGTTATTATTTAAAAGTAAAGCAACACCACCACCATTTCTACCATCACATCTAGGACTATGTATAAAATTAAAATGTAATGGTTCAAAATAAGAAGGAGTAACATCATCTAATATATGGAGCCAAGTTTCTGTGAGTGCGATTATTGATGATTTAGATTATATTATATATTGTGTGATGATATCAATATTAGCAACTAGTGACCGACAATTAATGAGGGAAGTAATGTTTTCATTGCTACATACCGATAGTCAATTAGATTTATTATTTGGTTTATTTTTGATTGATGTGATATATGTATCGTATGATTTACTCCATGTGTTCAATTCATTTATGGACGGTAAATATGGAGAACAGTTCCAATCAAGTTTATTTGTATCATTATATGGTCTTAGTTCATAAGTATTAGTTTTTAAATTAAATGTACATTTATAGTTTAAAATTAGCTTAGATTTAATAGCATGATAACATATATTACCATTTCTTCTAACATCAGCGGATAAATTGTCATGAATAAATAATTTATTAAATTTATTATCTAAAGTTTTAATAGTCGAGTTGAGATTTAAAAATTCTGATTTTGCAAACACAGTAGTGAAATTAATTATACATACTTTATTATTAAAGTGTACTTTAGAAATGGTATTTAAATCAATGTTTAATATTTTTAATAAATCCTTAATGTAGTTAGTATTTAGATTACTACTGTCAATTTGTTTAATAATGGCCGAAAATAAAGGAATATTTAATGCATCCCTATTATAAACAACAGCATTCGAACTACTTATATTTCTACTTGTCACATTAGCATAGGTTATGGTGTTATCGTTTTCTAAGCAGGTTTTGGCATTATCATTATTTACAGTGTTGTTAGATAATGAAGAGCTTATGCTACTTTTTAATTCATTAATTATATTAGTATGGCTGGATAGTAAAATAGCAATATTATTAATTTTATCTTCAATAGATGGCGAGGCACTTACCGGTGATGGTTCACTATTACGGCATTGTAGGCACGTGTATAAGAAGCAGGGCGAGTTCATCAATGCTATTGATATCTTAGATGGAACTTTGTTGCTCCATGCACAATTAATTTCGTTTGCGTTAAACAGACATGCGTAGTGAATAAGTAGACCGCATTTACATTCTAGGAAACCATCTGGAGAGGTGATATCGCTTGTTTCCAGTAGTAGTAGTAGTAGTAGTAGTAGTAGTAGTAGTAGTAGTAGTAGTAGTAGTAGTAGTAGTAGTAGTAGTAGTAGTAGTAGTAGTAGTAGTAGTAGTAGTAGTAGTAGTAGTAGTAGTAGTAGTAGTAGTAGTAGTAGTAGTAGTAGTAGTAGTAGTAGTAGTAGTAGTAGTAGTAGTAGTAGTAGTAGTAGTAGTAGTAGTAGTAGTAGTAGTAGTAGTAGTAGTAGTAGTAGTAGTAGTAGTAGTAGTAGTAGTAGTAGTATTAGTAGTAGTAGTAGTAGTAGTAGTAGTAGTAGTAGTAGTAGTTGTTGTAGTAGTAGTAGTAGTAGTAGTTGTTGTAGTAGTAGTAGTAGTAGTAGTAGTAGTAGTAGTAGTAGTAGTAGTAGTTGTTGTAGTAGTAGTAGTAGTAGTAGTAGTAGTAGTAGTAGTAGTAGTAGTAGTAGTAGTAGTAGTAGTAGTAGTAGTAGTAGTAGTAGTAGTAGTAGTAGTAGTAGTAGTAGTAGTAGTAGTAGTAGTAGTAGTAGTAGTAGTTGTTGTAGTAGTAGTAGTAGTAGTAGTAGTAGTAGTAGTAGTAGTAGTAGTAGTAGTAGTAGTAGTAGTAGTAGTAGTTGTAGTAGTAGTAGTAGTAGTAGTAGTAGTAGTAGTAGTAGTAGTAGTAGTAGTAGTAGTAGTAGTAGTAGTAGTAGTAGTAGTAGTAGTAGTAGTAGTAGTAGTAGTAGTAGTAGTAGTAGTAGTAGTAGTAGTAGTAGTAGTAGTTGTAGTAGTAGTAGTAGTAACCTGTAACCTGTAACCTAATGTTTTAGGCACTGCCATCAACTTCATCAGAAATTTTCGGCCGTGCATTAAATGTTGACTAGTTGTTATTAGGATAAGCCAAAGAGAAAATATATGTCTTAAGCTTATTTTTGAATAACGTGGTTGATTGAATAGAACGAATGTTATAAGGAAGTCTATTCCAGGCTATAGGTGCAGAGATTGAGAAGGCTCTCTTTTGTTTTATGGATACATTACGCAAATCTGGTATGACTAGAGTATACTTGAGGCAAAGTCGTATTGGGCGTGATGATGTATAGGGAGTAAGTAGAGTATGTAAGTAGTCAGGTTGGCTGTGATGAGTGGCATGATGGGTTAGCATACATATTTTATATATTATTCTGTATTTAATTGGGAGCCAGTGTAATATTTTCATGTAAGGTGATATGTGTGTTCTAGAGAATTTATTTATATTGTATATGAGTCTGACTGCTGAATTTTGCAAAAGTTGTAGTTTATGTAGTAAATAATCCGGTATACCATTAATAATCGAATTACAGTAATCTAATTTAGGTAGAATAAGAGATGTTATAAGTAGTTTAGCAATTTCAGTGGATATTGAAGGTCTAATAATTTTTATAGTGTATAATATAACATTTACGGATTTAATTATATTGGAGATCTGATGTGTAAATGATAATGTGGTGTCTAATATAATTCCTAGATTACGGGCTGATCTGGAGTAAGGTATACAATCATTACCAATATATATATTTGGAATAGTGGACTTATTTGATAAAGAAATATGGAGTGCAATGGTTTTTGAGCTATTCAGTGAGAGAGAGTTTGAGTTTAGCCATGTTCGTATATCCTCAAGGCAGTTGTTGAGTATAGGTATATCTTTAGTAGGGTCTTTTAAAATCATATATACTTGTAGGTCATCTGCATAGGAATGGTAGCCAATATTTGGATATTTATTAAAAATATCAAATATTGGGATCATGTAGTAGTAGTAGTAGTAGTAGTAGTAGTAGTAGTAGTAGTAGTAGTAGTAGTAGTAGTAGTAGTAGTAGTAGTAGTAGTAGTAGTAGTAGTAGTAGTAGTAGTAGTAGTAGTAGTAGTAGTAGTAGTAGTAGTAGTAGTAGTAGTAGTAGTAGTAGTAGTAGTAGTAGTAGTAGTAGTAGTAGTATTAGTAGTAGTAGTAGTAGTAGTAGTAGTAGTAGTAGTAGTAGTAGTAGTAGTAGTAGTAGTAGTAGTAGTAGTAGTAGTAGTAGTAGTAGTAGTAGTAGTAGTAGTAGTAGTAGTAGTAGTAGTAGTTGTTGTAGTAGTAGTAGTAGTAGTAGTTGTAGTAGTAGTAGTAGTAGTAGTAGTAGTAGTAGTATTCGTAGTAGTATTAGTAGTAGTAGTAGTAGTAGTAGTAGTAGTAGTAGTAGTAGTAGTAGTAGTAGTAGTAGTAGTAGTAGTAGTAGTAGTAGTAGTAGTAGTAGTAGTAGTAGTAGTAGTAGTAGTAGTAGTAGTAGTAGTAGTAGTAGTTGTTGTAGTAGTAGTAGTAGTAGTTGTTGTAGTAGTAGTAGTAGTAGTAGTAGTAGTAGTAGTAGTAGTAGTAGTAGTAGTAGTTGTTGTAGTAGTAGTAGTAGTAGTAGTAGTAGTAGTAGTAGTAGTAGTAGTAGTAGTAGTAGTAGTAGTAGTAGTAGTAGTAGTAGTATTAGTAGTAGTAGTAGTAGTAGTAGTAGTAGTAGTAGTAGTAGTAGTAGTAGTAGTAGTAGTAGTAGTAGTAGTAGTAGTAGTAGTAGTAGTAGTAGTAGTAGTAGTAGTAGTAGTAGTAGTAGTAGTAGTAGTAGTAGTAGTAGTTGTTGTAGTAGTAGTAGTAGTAGTAGTAGTAGTAGTAGTAGTAGTAGTAGTAGTAGTAGTAGTAGTAGTAGTAGTAGTAGTAGTAGTAGTAGTAGTAGTAGTAGTAGTAGTAGTAGTAGTAGTTGTTGTTGTAGTAGTAGTAGTAGTAGTAGTAGTAGTAGTAGTAGTAGTAGTAGTAGTAGTAGTAGTAGTAGTAGTAGTAGTAGTAGTAGTAGTAGTAGTAGTAGTAGTAGTAGTAGTAGTAGTAGTAGTAGTAGTAGTAGTAGTAGTAGTAGTAGTAGTAGTAACGCTTCGTTAGTGATGAAGCTGGTAGAATTAAAGCCAGCAGCTCCGCTTTGATAATCGATCTCGGTCGCGATATTCATACGTTTAGAGGTCAAGGTCAATGTTACGTCACACTCTGAGATATAACGTCGGTATTTACGTGCCTCGATAATATATCGATAGCTCGTTAGTATGCCCTCTCCACATCCTCCTCCTCCCTCTCCACATCCTCCTCCTCCACATCCTCCTCCTTCTCCTTCTCCTCCACATCCTCCTCCTTCTCCTTCTCCTCCACATCCTCCTCCTTCTCCTTCTCCCTCCCCTCATCCTCCTCAGAACTATATCCCCACCAGTAGGCTCCACGTATATGAAAGCGTACCATGTACCGGTACCTATACTGGTAGCCACCTATCTAGTTACGTATGATACACCCACACTACGATGTTTGCACTGCATACGTTCTATAAATAGAATCTAATGAAAATATCACTAAAGGTGCAAGATGTATACAACGGAAACCGGTATACATATATATATATATATATATATATATATATATATATATATATATATACCCCGCATGGACCCCACGACGTTGGGGTACCCCTCCCCTATAATATAATTAATCCACTATTAAATAAGCCCTACCATGTTAAATACCCCAATATGAACACCAATCCACATTGCAATATAACCCCCCCCTGCCCTCTACAGGACAGAACTGTACCGGAAGTCTGAGTAGTGCTTACGTAATCAACATCGGTTTTCATAGTTACCTCGTAGCTACAACAACAAAGAGAACACCACATACAGTAAATATATCCCTATCTGATACTATGCACAACGTGCAATGCACGACCTAAAACTTCCTCAAATAATTTGATGGAAGCGCCTAAACCACTTAGGTAATAGGTATCCGTATAACCCCCTATAACCCCCTATAACCCCCATCTACGCGATGTAATTAATAATTAACCCTGCCGTTTCTAGACGCTTCTAAACCTAAATAGATTTAGGTTTTGCGCGATTTCTATACTACAATTCTTACACTGTTCTATTAAATTATACCACATATATGTATCACATTTAAAACCAACTTATCCTATTGCATTGTTATATATTATAAATGAACACCTAGTTTTCATCATATACATAATAATTTATACTCAGTTTTTTGTTTTTTTTAAATGTATATATACTATGTATTAAATTATAGTTTAGTTAATACGAATTTACATGTTCTATATTGTTCCTAAATAGAAACTAACGTATACGTTTACCTATAGGAGATGCTGTTCGTGTTTAGCGCACACAATAATATCACACAATGACGTAAGTATATTTAGGTAGATATATGTACATATATACATATATATATATATATATATATATATATATATATATATATAAGTATGTAAGGGGACGATTGTTTGATATAAAGGTGTTAATAAGTGTGACATACACGTGTAAGATGAAACAAGATTAAATACAAGAGAACATTGCATTCATCGATACATCGTAGGCCTCTACATAACACACACTAGTGCATACCCCACACCCACACACTCACACACTATATGCATACACTGCGTATCATTACCGTGTACCATTGTGCGCCGCCCGTCGTAGCGGTGTTCCTATTGCATTGTGGTTAATTCCGTTATTATCAACCATAATCGCTTTTTTATATCTCACACATATATATAGGCATATATCATATTACTATATAAAAAACCTCACTACGAGGAAATAACTATTGTCGATTAGTTGGAATTGTATTAATCCATCATAAAATAACCACATTTTTCTTTTAAAAATCGTTTATAAGAAAACCTCTTATAATAGATAAATATTTTCTTTATAAGGAATATAATGCTGGAAAATAAGCCATATATAAGGATATAACTTATATAACTTATACAAATTAACTAAATATTAATGTTACATATTTTATATACAATGTATTTATGTCACTTATATATACATATAGTTGATCATGTAATGCAACAAATACGATATACAACTTGTATACAAGTATAATATATGATATGTATACTGTTAGCTATCAGTAAAATGTATAGGACTAAGCATGAATAAAGGAAAGACAAAGTGCATAGCATACAACAACAACCAACAGTTTGATATCAATACTATATATGGAACAGATCTAAAAAGAGTTGAAGATTTCAAATATATCGGGGCATGGGTAGATAGCAGCGAAAAAGATGTCAAAATGAGAAAAGCGCAAGCTTGAAGAACCTGCCACCAGATGAGAAACATCTGTAATTCAAACTCGGTAGGAAGTTCAAATTTAGGCTAATGAGCTTGCAACTGTTGAATCCGTTCTGTTATACGGCTGTGAAACATTGACCCTAACAAACTCACTACTCAAAAAGCTGGATGGAACATATACAACAATTCTGAGAATGGTTTTAAATATCCACTGGACACATAAAATCAAGAATTAAATACTATATGGAACACTAGCAAGATTATCGAATACGATCAGAAGAAGAAGACTAAAGTTTGCCGGCCATTGCCTACGAAGAGAAGACGATGTAGTTTCGGATCTGGTTATGTGGCAGCCAACCCATAGAACTAGAAGGCGAGGAAGACCACCTGATTCATACATAAAGACTCTGGAGCGTGATACCGGTCTACGAGAAAATGATCTACGATCGGCTATAATGAATCGTGATGTTTGGAAGTCTATAACTGTCTGGGAATCAATAAAAAGAATACCGAAATAAGCAAGTAAGTAATCAAGTATACTGTATACAGTATATATATATATATATATATATATATATATCAACCTTAATTGTATAGACCCATAGACATATATACCTATAGACATTGTTCTATATGGATCTATGGAACATTCACTTAAGTAATTAAGCAATTGCTGGTAAACGAATGTTCATGTGTTCGACTTAGTAATGTAATTTAACTCAATTTTTGAAGTATGGTACTCATTCGAACATTTTTTTGAAGTATCGATACTTGTATATAAATTACGCCAATCATTTTGATAGAGACGTGCCTTTGGGTAAAATATGCCCTACCTAGACTTTTACTCTACAAGCATAAAACGAAACAAGATTATTAGGTAACGGGCTCAAACCAAATTGAGACTCTCAATAGATATAACCGAGCACAAATGATGCTTTTTATGTTACATTTTAATCATAATTTGTAATTATTTATTATAGATATAAATATTAATCTATATATCTCTTACATAATATGTGTATTAATAAATGTTATTATTCCCATAGGTAGCTAATTTATATTTTTATTATTTTTAGTTTTTCAATATCTAATATCTACATTGATTCTTTGGATAACCAAGACTGAGACTGCGCTGTGATACATTGGATAACTTAAATTAATTATATAATCAAATATATGATCGCAAGTTCGATAATTGCATAACAAGTTCGAATTACGAAAGTTCGATACTTGACTTCAAAGTTCGAAGTTCGAAAGTCATAAGTTCAAAATTTGTAAAGTTAGAAACCGAATTTTTTTTCAAAGTTCGATACTGTTCTATACTTGTTCGAACTGTCCGAGTTAATTTACAGCACTATAGTTCGACTCCGGGAAGTTATTGTTTGTATAATTTGTTTTTCAATAACTTAATAAATTATATTCAAAACAGAAGAGAACAAATGTTACTATTTGTATTGTATTGTCCTGGGCCCCTCGCAGTTATTTATAATACGTACACTGTATGAAGTACAATGTACGTATTGTACGTATTGTAGTGTACATTGTACGTCGTACATTGTACGGAGATCCCGATACCGATCCATAAAAAAGGATCGGTGCCCATCATTCCATATACGATACTCTAATATTATTATATTAATTTATAAGAATATTAACAATATTTTAGTATTGTATTATTACATTGATATGATATTGTATTGATCATTATTTTGTAATGTTTTCCAAGGTATTGCAAGACTATAGTCTAACCTATAGGTTAAACCTACATACTATTTAAATAATAATTGTTATTTTTACCATAATATAATTTAATCAATTGATATCATATAAGTAAACCACCGACTTTGACTCAACATACATTGTACATCGTACAATGAGTATATATTTATATCCAATGTAATGCATTTATACAATAAATTATATTTAATTCACCTATATAGTGACTATATCATATAATATATATATATATATATATATATATATATATATATTATATAACTTCAATATATGCATTTAATTCAATTGAATTATTATTGAAATATAATACAATATATATTAATAATAAATAGTATTTACAATTATTAATAATGTATATTACATATATGTATATTACATATATATTACCTATAGGTATTATAAGTTATAATTTATAACTACATGTATATAGTTTCGAATTATGAAATAAAATCGTATTAATTAAATATATAAATAATATCGTGATCGTGATCGGGATCCGGATCGGGTAAGAAACTTAGGATCTGGATCAGGATCGGGATAGGATCGGGTAACGAAGTGAGAATCGGGATCGGGAAAAGGATCGCATAAGAGAATAAATAGAGGATCGGGATCGGGATCGGAAATCCAGGAAAAAAGGATCGGTGCCCATCACTGCCTATAGGTCATACTATATAGTATACTGTGAGCGAGCTAGCAAAACTTACACTGTATATATGTTGTACAAGTATATAGTCTTGTAAATATCTATTTGTATATGACTTATGAAGGGGATCACTAGAATCCGCTGTTTATATTACTGAATCAATACATAAACACATAGGGGAAAGTAACCGATTACGGACAGTGCCCGAATACGGACACTCTCGGTATCTCAGAAATTATAAATCCTACAAAAAAATTTTTAATGAATAAAATATTCATAATTATATAAATAGTCTACAAAAGTATTTTTTATTTTTTAATTATTCAAAATATTGCTTATATATTCAATAAACTGATTTTTTTTATTACGTTTATAAATTTATGAAAAAAAATGTCAACTTAAAACCTTCTCAAGAATATACAAATGTATCGATATAATATATAACACTATATTATTAAAAAATTAAGCATTCTAAAATTGTATATATAATTTCTATATTTTTATCAAATGTTCACTAAGTTATAATCATATATCTAGAGGTCATATAAGTCCCTAATACGTACACTCTATAGAGTGTTTTATAGAGTGTCTCTAAAGACATCTATAGATGTCTTAATACCCTATACCCGAAAATAATTTTGTATTTAAAATTTTGTTTATTTCATTATAATATTCTATTATTTGTTTTTTAATATCTGTAAAAAAATTATTTATGAAAACAGTCTAGAAATAACATAAAAATTGTTTTATATATATTCATTATATATGATATATAATGTATTTATATAT
Source organism: Osedax fenrisi (assembly GCA_964019155.1). Classification (NCBI taxonomy): domain Eukaryota; kingdom Metazoa; phylum Annelida; class Polychaeta; order Sabellida; family Siboglinidae; genus Osedax; species Osedax fenrisi. The sequence goes on from OZ025242.1 coordinate 63,030,172, forward strand.
TTTCAAGTGCTGTTTTCTCAGAATAATTATTTCGATCTAGGTATGTGTGTATAAACTTAGGTATAACAAAAAATATTATATATATTTTACTAATTTGTATTGCATTATATAAATAACATATATATGAATACTATTACAAGAGTGATTTTCTAAATTTGTATGTGTATAATTGCAAAAAATAATAATTTATATAGAAATTTCGTAAATTACAAAATTAAAATGTGTGCATATATATATATATATATATATATGTTATATAATATATATTATAAAAATTACGTCCTGTAATAGTATGTGTATACATTTAATGAATAGAATATAAAAAATTAAGCTCAATTCAATGAATATAAATCTGCGCGCCTAGTTTTGCGTAGACCCATTATTTGCTATCTCTATACATAGAGAGGCGGGCGTCTTGTGCCATCCCCTTAACTATTCTGATTTTCATAAATATTGCGTACGCTATAATATTAATACAACCAATAAAGATAAATCTACATTTTTTTTATTATTTAGATACTTAAATTGTATTATTAATTAAAAAAATACTAAACATAAATAAATTATTAAATAATTAAATTAGACTAAATTATTCATAAAATTAATTATAAATAATGTAATTGCGATTTGTCTGATTGATTCATTAATAATATATAGTTAATTTAGTGGCATATAGTGTGTCCGTATTATAACACATGGTGTCCGCATTCGGACATGGGTACCGAATACGGACACCCCCGTTATCTATGGAATTAAAATTTTAAAATCACAATAATATCTATAATCATATAATATTAATATATTGTAATTTTTGAATAAAAATAATGAGTCATAAAATGTTAAGACCATTTATTGTTAAAGTGTCCGTATTAGGTGTCCACTTTCCCCTATTATTATTATTATTATTAGGGGCGTCACTTGAAAACGCTTAGTGAGAGTGTTGATAATTAACATACGCCCACACACACGCCCATATATACGCCCACATATCCGTATACGGTATACATATATGTCAGTGGTGTGTGTATCCTAACTATAATTTTAATAAATTAATTGTACTTAATAATTTTAGTTAATAATTATTTTAAGTAATACTAATAGTTGACAGTATAAACATACCTATACGTATATATATATATATATAAAGTTATACTTTAAATTGTTGTATACAACATTACTGGATTGTCTCTAAAATAACACACATTCTTACAAAAACAAGTTTCTTATAAGGGGGTTTTTACATATGTATATATATATATATATATATGTGTGTGTATGTATATATGTGAGTGTATGTATATAGTGTTCAATATCTACAGTGTACACTATAAAATGTATAGTGTAAACACTACAAAGTGACACCGTGTGACAATGTGATAGATACGTGTCAACTAAAATAAACAACAAAAGTGTTCCAAGAAAAGTTGTACATGACTTAAATACTTGACTTTATTACTTACACGATATACATAGTGTATATTATACAGTGTGTATATTATACAGTGTGTATATTATTGTATACACTGTAAGCCTTACTACATAGTAAGCCGTTACATTAAGTTCAGTCGTACACTGTACACTGTACGACTGAACTTAATGTACCGACTTGTAGTATAGCTTTCACTATACTGTGAGGTAAGCCGGTCAAGTACATGTACGACGTACAGTATACTGTACATCGTCTTATAAGCCGGTCAAGTGTAAAGTATAGTTTACATTTTATATATATATATATATATATATATGTGTGATAACGTTGCAAGATATTTTTTTTTTAATATTCTTATTATCTACCTATTCATGCGGGTATGTTTCATCATATATTTAATAAATTGAGATATATAATTCTAAAGTAGTATTAATACCATGATATTCTATGACACATCAGTATGTAACAGTAATAGCTTTCATTAATTTATTATACTGTTACTATTATTTACATTATGTGATTCGATTGGAAATATTAATTTAGGTTTTACAATTACTTTTTTTTAGACTTTATTAGGATAAACATTGGCATATGATATGAAAATCATACTTTAAATAACAGAATATACGTTGTATAACGTACACTGTATAACGTGCAATGTACACTGTGTAACGTGCAATGTACACTGTATAACGTGCAATGTACACTGTATAACGTGCAATGTACACTGTATAACGTGCATTGTACACTGTATAACGTGCAATGTACACTGTATAACGTGCAATGTACACTGTATAACGTGCAATGTACACTGTATAACGTACAATGTACACCTAAACGAGAAATACTATCCGATATGTTGTTTCACAAAAAATTGTTCAGTGATATCCGATGGATATTTTGTTTTACAAATAAATATGAAGAGGCTATATCGAATAACAATGTTAACTTTCAATTTATAAACGAAATATATCACCGAAAAGTGTATACTTGGATAAAACATATACTTAACATATACTTAAATAGATAGAAATCCGTACAGCCGTAGTAGATACGAATACATGTGTCCTGTCCTTGAAAACACTGAACCGGTTACATCCGGTTGACGCATGCGTATCATAGTTATATTACGTAATACATCAGACCACGTGGTATCGTCCGCCTGTCACTCACTAGATGCTCATGCGCGTGCTTATCGATACGATCTTAACGGGACCAAGGTGCAGTTTAAGTGTAAGCATTATGGTACAATCAAAAAAATTGACTTTCCTATCGAATAATCAAACACACTCACACACACACATACACACTCACACACATACACATACACACGACACGGCGCACATCTATTCAATATAGTTAATGTTTATTAAAGCGTAAACTATGATACACTATTTATAAGTAGAAAAAAGTGTAGCTCATGTCAAACCTCTCTACACTCGAGGTTACGGTGCGTATCTGTAGAAAGCGCTCCGGTGCGCGGGTGCGGGTGTGCGGGTGTGGGTGACCTCGTTAGAAGTGGAACTCGGACTTACGCTCTAGAGTGCGCGCTCGAGTGTGCGTGACTTATACCCGGTTCGGGGTCTAGAATGTTCTAGAATGTTCCGAAGGAGGACTCTAAGAATAGCCGCTACGGTAAGCAATACTAGCGCGACGCACGCATACATCGCCGACATCTTTATCGGCGTTAAATGTTCGCGTGCGTCCTAGGCACGGTGTTCGCGTGCGTTGATACTCATCACACGCGCTTCATGCATCATTAGTAGCGTGTACAAATCGAATATTTACTTAGTTATGTTATCCGAATATATTAATAATTTAATAAAATCGTGACTTTATAATATATACGTAATACAATTTGACAATAGATGTATATTAAAGCATTTTAACTGCACTATACCAGTATACTATCATTCATAACATTATCGATATTGATTATTAATAAAGGCCGTGATTGATTCGATTGCACATTTCACGGTCGCCGACATATGTCATGTATGCTACATATGTCATGTATGCTACATATGTCATGTATGCTACATATGTCATGTATGCTACATATGTCGATAGCCGTATTAAGGTTAACGCTTACTTCATCGTGATGTATAACATACACACTGCGATGATGAAGATGACGAAGACGCTGATACCACACGAGTATTGTAAGGCCGCGTGTGTGTGTATGAGTGTGCGTGTGTGTGTATGTGTGTGCGTGAGTGTGTGTGTGTGTGAGTGTGTGTGTGTGTGTGTGAGTGTGTGCGTGTGTGTGTGTGTGTATGTTCTATTCTCCTTACAGCGAGACACTCGTGCAAAGAAGCGTACGATAAATAAACAATGATATATCAATGATATATTCGTATACGAATAAATATAAAAAAGTAATAAAAAATAATATACGCATATATTTTATATATAAAATATTAGTGAAATAAATTTCAACGGTGATTTTTTAAGATATCTTTATAATATATACACTATCTAACTAAGTGTATATATACTTAGTATTGTGGTTAGTTCGTCATAATTACTACATTACTATAGTATATAGACTCTAGTAACTATAGTAACCTAAGTTACTAACATCATTCTATATAATCATGACGAATACAATGTATGCTGAGTTAAAACATATTTAACAACGTGTATACGCAGTGTGTATATATATATATATATATATATATACACACTATACAGTGTATATACTCAGTGTACTACTATACACTACTATACAATACAGTCTATTGTCTACACTCAGCAGACCCGTATTATACACAATAGTGATGCGGCGGGGCGGGGGGAGGCGAGCGATTATAATAATATTAGCGAGGACATGCCCTTCGTGTCCTTGTACGCGGCGCACGGATATTAATAACGTTGTATTATTATTAATAATGTCGGATGAGGTGTTATCACTCGTGTCGGCGGTACGGAAGGCATATTGGACTCTTCGATCAGAATGTCACGTGACCCGGTGCTATATAGATGCACGAGATATAGAAGTATAACGATGCATATATAAACAAAACAATTTATAATTATAATAAATAATATAATAGCGATATGAATATTATAAACGCGATGAAAAAACGAATACGGAATGCCATGATGAATAAGTAGATATGTAGTATCGATTACATCGAGGAGTTAACTAGTAACGACTACAATGTATAGTACATTCAACTGTAATTTATAGATAAGTTTAAATAGGTTCCGATGATAAAATGTGATATTTAAATAGTGAAATGTTAAAATCAAAACGGAAACAAAACGGAAAACTTAAAATGTGTACTTTTAAAGTAATACATTTTGTAAAGGCTTTAAAGCATTATTAATTAACAATATACGTTTGTATTGCGCTCATTTGTAGCGCGTAATACTGCTCGCTAAATTATTACATAAATTAGCTCAATAATAAATGATATCAAACTTACCAGATTACATGTAATCTTTACATACATGTCATTTTATGTTTTATAAACATATCGATGTACCTGAATTCATAAGAAATTAGGTTTTTTAGAAAATAATATTGCAATATTAGAATATAAGTTACACCGTGACGTATGCATATATTTTAGAATAGATACCTTAATAATATCATTAAACTTTAACATATTTATTTTAAATAATCAAAATTTAAAGTATCAAAAGTATTGTGTTTGTTACAAATTTAGCTTAAGTATTTGTTTTCAATGGATACATATATTTAATTTTACTAGAGTAAGGGTTATACCTATAGACTATAGGCTCTAGTTAAAATATGTTCAATATTATTATTTTAACAATAATTTTGTATTACACATTTTCCATGTTTAGTATCTTATTTATCAATTTCTCAAATTTCTCAAATTATTGTTGAGTATTTATATCAATATAAAGTGTTTTATGAACGTTATCGATATCATAATTATTTGAAATTGATAGTAATGTGTATATATTATATTTACTTATATTTTATATATTAAACTTTTAATGTCATTTTCTCGAATTTTTACTTTTTCACTTAGTAACCACATGTAAAAGACTACAACTTTTTTGATTTTTATTATTTGTATCTGAAATTGTTACTGTAGATTTTAAACATATACATATATATATATATATATATATATATATATATATATATATGTGTATTTATCTATATGATTCCTGTTGGATTTATTATTATATTTAAATTAATTAAATAAATTATTATAAACTTGCATTTTAATGAATATAAAATAAAACATATTTAACTAATTGTGACTATTTTATTATTCCATTTAATTTATTTTGGTGGAGACCTTTCATCCCATCAAATAACTTAGTTGAAGTTTTCACTTATAACCATATGGCTCTATAGACATTATGATGACCCTTCGATGCCGCTCTCATGTTAAATATTCCATGGTTTTAACGAGAGCCGATCATTTATTTATACACAATTATATAATATCACTTTTAAATATTATTTTAAGACCCATTTTAATGTTCCGGATGAGGCTCTAATCCGTGTCCTACTGCTTATGTGTCTGATGCCTTAGCTAACTGAGTCACATAGGACGTTATATATATATATCATATATTATAATAATATATGTATGTACACGTATAATTAGGAATGTATTGATTATCTACCACAGGTGCTCTGGTAAGAATAAATAGTAATACCAGACGGATTGTTTACCAGTTGGATTTGTACATGCAGTGAATACGAGTTTCTCGACCAACTGCGCATTAAGCACCCGTGGTTGTGCTATCAGTGGTTGACCACAAACACACCCTTAAGGCCCAGGTCTTACCAGCGTCATGGCATACCTCTGTTCGGTACGCTAGACGCAACGCCTGTCCGATATCTAGGGCATAATGTTACGTAACACGCGCACGCACGCACGCACGTACGCACGCACGCAAGCGGAGTGTGCACGCACACATAGACCTAGAGAGAAGGTACTATACATTTCTCTCTAGTTCTATGTGGTTACCGTACACGCGTACATCCGCGCGCACGTACGTAGACGCGTACACGCATGCCCAGTGCTATGTAGTATACAGCTGTAGTACACACACGCACACACACGGGTGCGCTTGTGCACGCACCGATGTGTGCGATATCGTGCGTAAGAAACTTGTATAATGTCTGCTAGTGTACATCCAGGGTCCATCCAGGGTCTATCCTGGGTCTATCCTAGGTCTATCCTGGGTCTATCCAGGGTCTATCCTGGGTCTATCCTGGGTCTATCATTGGTCTATCCAGTGTTTATCAGGGGTTTATCCGGGGTCTATCCTGGGTCTATCCAGGGTTTATCCGGGGTCTATCGTTGGTCTATCCTGGGTCTATCCTGGGTCTATCCTAGGTCTATCCTGGGTCTATCCAGGGTCTATCCTGGGTATATCATTGGTCTATCCAGTGTTTATCAGGGGTTTATCATTGGTCTATCCAGTGTTTATCAGGGGTTTATCCGGGGTCTATCCTGGGTCTATCCAGGGTTTATCCTGGGTCTATCATTGGTCTATCCAGTGTTTATCAGGGGTTTATCCGGGGTCTATCCTGGGTCTATCCAGGGTTTATCCTGGGTCTATCATTGGTCTATCCAGTGTTTATCAGGGGTTTATCCGGGGTCTATCATGGGTCTATCCAGGGTTTATCCGGGATCTATCAGGGGTCTATCCGGGGCGAGTCTATGATTACAAGACACTTTAGATTCTAAATATGAATCAACCAATCACATCACAATGACCTAATTAATATATGTAATCTAAAATGTCCTGTAATCATAGAATTGCATCCGTGGTCTATCCTACTGGATATCCCTAGCGGAGATATAGGGCGTGCCTCCAAAATGTAGGGTTCTTCGCTATTATAGACCTACCTTCATATATTCACATGTATATGTGCACTTATGAGGAGTTTAGTCACTATGTAATGGTGCCTAATAAACCATATTTCATAATCACACTCACATATATATATTCTGGGTTCTATGGCTCAGTGGTACAACCAAAAGCTAGTAAGCCAGAGGTCACGGGTTCGACTCCAGGCAGTTCTTGTTTTTCTCTTGTGTTTATCAAGTACTTAATAAACGATAAATAAAAACACAAGAAAAAAAATGTTACTATTTGTATAGTATTGTCCTGTGCTATTCACAGTTATTTATAACATGTATAAGTCTATGACTTCTTGAGGGGTCCATTTATATCTGCTTTTTGTATTGTATTCAATATATATATATGAGACTTCAATACATATATATTATATATATATACGTATACGTATACTAATGTATCTGTAGAACTGTTGATATCTAGTAACGTAATCTTGTGTCTGTCAGTAACTTAATAAGCCTAATAAGCGATAAAACAAAGTTACATAAGTAACAAAATGATACACATTTGTATCGTATACTGTCATGGGCTACCCACAGTTATCTATAACATTTATAAGTCTACGACTTCTCGAGTGGTTCATTTGTATCCGTTATCTGTATTAGTGGTTTAAATAATAAATATAGTATTATTAATATCAATAGTTATTGTTGATTGGTTGATTGATAATTGAAAAAAGCAAATACATAGTCTAAATATATAATCGAAAGTATAAAGTATAAATATTTGCTAACGATAACATACGTTATAGAAATAAACAAAGAATAATACGAAATTAAATGAATTATTGTTGTTCGGGATTATGAACGATTACGGGGGTAGATGTATACATCTTATACGGGTGGCATCTATATTTAGTAGTGATTCTATACACATTGATATATGCAAACAAAGTACACTAACACACACACACACACACACACACACACACACACACACACACACACACATATATATATATATATATATATATATATATATATATATATATATATATAAGTATTTATATATAGTATATACTTACATATGTAAGAATATATATATATATATATATATAGTATGTATGCATATTATACGCACGACGTATGCATGCCTGTAGCATACGCTATATTACATAATCACAAGGCTTTACGAACGACAGGCTCACGTGGTGATATTTCGTGAATCACTAATTAAAGTAACCTAGCCTTATAAGAATGTA
>OZ025242.1:63043666-63091166 GCA_964019155.1 Osedax fenrisi
AAATCACTGCGAAAAGAGAAACGGCAAAAACCTTAACGAAGATGTCAACCTTACCTGGTAACACTTCTACAACACTCAATAGAGTGAATTGTCATTATTGATATGATATATCATATCACTAATGACAATTCATTTCGTTGTTACAATACAGTATATTAATATCCATCTCTACATAATAATCTACTTTGTAACAATGTCCTCGAATAATATTCTAATACACTAATAAATACGTGAAAATAAATTAAAATCTATGATCTAAATTCTCCTTACCTACCTCCATTCATCCTCAAATAAAAATAAACTAATATCAGTGTTCTAAATATAACATATGTATATGCATCTATTATCTATGTTAATTCTAGTATATTCCATCGTCATTATAAAGTGCGTGGAATATTCCTATTTTGAAAACCAATTCAGATACCAGCATATTACTTAAGTGTAGACGAGTATCTCACTTACATATTCGTAAAGTAAATGAGATAGTAACGTGTACACCAATAACTGATATTATTCTAACACCTTATCTATGTGATCCGAAGCACCACAATCAACTTAACACTGCACATAACATAGTATCTGATATATATGTATATAGTAATATTCTCTATAAATTAATAATGCGTATTGGAATACTATGCGATAGGTATACCTAAATATATATATAACATTCAGGCCAAGTGAAAGAAGTAATTAAAAACGAGGAAATGCTATTCAAGTGAAGTGTTTTTGAAATGTGTACTTTAGCCTAAATTCCACGTATAACACAACGCACCCATCCCCCTTAACTACTACTCGGCTCTCACTGTTCACGTGCACTTTACCGCCTAGTCTATACAACTAACTCCGCAAGTAGTTATCTGAACACTCCTAGTGGTTTAACGTGTACAATTGATGGTCAACTGGAAGCAGAGCAGATGGTCAACTTGACAAGTAAGCCGTTGATACAACGGTAACGTGTCCGTCCGTCTCTCCTACAAGAACCACACCCTCTGTTTACAACCGATACCAGGAATGCTAAGAAATACTACCATATCCTGTCTATGTTACTATCATCTCTTTTGTGTAGTGAATTATTTTATGTTAGTCAATTTATTTTTTTTATTTTGAAATAATATCTACTGTATATTTAATATATCTAATGTATTATTGACAGATTTATGATTTAACACCAATATTACCCTATACGCATTCAGCTTATCGACACGAGTATATAGTATTCGATTATTATCAGTATACTTTATATTAATATCATCATCGTCATTAGTATCACTATATTCACTGTGTATGTGTTTTATTAATATGACGGGTCTATTAATACACCCCATTATTATCACCAGCACTACCATTGTTATCGACACCTCGCAGCCTCTTCTATTGTTCGCTCGTTACACAATAAGCAGAAGTAATAACACACGCGTAGTGTTGTACTCATCGCTTTATTTCGTCGATAGTAATATAGAATATCGGCGAACACATCGATGATGATAATAATGATAGTAATAGAAATAAATAGGTCGCGGTTGGTCACGGCTGAGTGGACGCGGCTCGTGTGCGGCCGACACTCGATCTCGCCGGGATGCACACACACACACACACACACACACGCACACGGTAGACACGTGGGTCCGCGTTACCCCGTGTGTAAACACCGATAACAATAGGTACAATGCGTTACGTACCCCCACCCTACCCCACCGGTAGAGGGTCTAGTAGATAGTACACGCTAAACATCCAGGCACGCGTTGATAAGGTCGCTTCTCCGGGGTGGTCCGGAAGGGGGTAGACGTCGGGGGATATCGGACGGCTATCGGAGATAAAGCGTTCTCCGTTTGTTGGCGGTAGATGGCGCTACGGCGGTCGTAGTAAGCAATGGCGACGATGGAAACGAGGAGTACGGGAAGGCGAATTCGTGCCACCGTTTAGAGGTCATACATCGCTTTATTTCAAGGTCGTAGGTGTACGATAATAGTGGACTGGCGTCCACCACGGACTTTGTCCGCTAGAAAACATAGGTGGACGGACGAGTGTGAATGTAGTAAAAAATAAGTAAAGGAGATACGAAATAAATATAATACATGGATTTATTGTCAGATTTGGTGATCTTTATACAGGTGTAATCGTGACTCGTGACAGTTCAAGTAGGCGTGGCCGTCGTCTGGGGGGCCGGGTGGGCGTGTCTAATACAACCGCCTCAACAGCGGGTATCTCAGGATGATGGTAGTGTCTCGGTTGCGGTCAGTTTCTCTGAGAGACCAGGGAACATCTGCGAGGAACGGGGTGATTTGTTACATAATAGTTATGCTTTACGTAATGGTGTATGTGTGAGAGATATAGAGAGAGGGGTGAGAGAAAGTGAGAGAGAAATAGAGATATATGAAGAGAGAGATAGAATGAGACAGAGTGATATAGTGGGATAGAGGAGATATTGTAAAGAGAAATACCTATCTCACTAAGTACTATTTCGTATCTCACTATACAGTGGATAGAGTGTGATATAAATAGCTCGCACCACCTAATACGGCATGACCTCTAATACGGTATGACCTCTAACCTTTACAACCGGACGTGTAGTAAGTAATCAGCGATATTACGCAATCGAAGGAGGGCAGGAACTTCTCGCTATTCGTGCTGCAGTCGAGCTTAAATCTGGAGTTAGCGTACGAGATGCGAACCTGTAATGAGTGAGGGGTGAGGGTGAGTGAGGGGTGAGTGAGAGGTGAGGGTGAGTGAGGGGTGAGGGGTGGGTGAGGGGTGAGTGTGGGGTGAGGGTGAGTTTGGGGTGAGGGGTGAGTGTGGGGTGAGGGGTGAGTGTGGGGTGAGGGGTAAGTGAGGGGTGAGTGAGGGGTGAGGGTGAGTTTGGGGTGAGGGGTGAGTGTGGGGTGAGGGGTGAGTTTGGGGAGAGGGGTGGCGGTGTATATGTGGATATTAAACGCATACATTCTCATATAATATACACAAACACAATTATATATAACTGTTTGTATACGTAACTTTATGTGCTTATTTATTTATACTTTCAATAAACACGCAGCAGATTGTATACACCAACGGAAATATATACTGCAGTATATGTGCTTACTATGTGTATATATACACACTTATAATGCGATATTTAAAAAAACCACTTCAGCTAACGGTTTCTATATCGTAGGAATGCATGGGCCACGTATACGCTACAGAGGTGATGCGGTAGCGATGGGGTGTAGGGTAACAGAAGGGGTGACAGAAGGGGGTTGTACGCGTAATCGCCGCGGTTAGGCCCTGAAGCACATTACTTCACACGTGACTTCTCTGTTGTTGTTGTTGTTATTGTTGTGCGCGTTATTATTACTGCGATGGGTTAGCGGAACCGTGCCGTCGGGGGCGGCTCACTTCCGGTGAAGCCCTCTACCGGGAATTAGCGACGTTACCGGACACCGCGTGGCGGCTCTCGTTAGTCACGTGGTTCACCGGAAGTCAGTGGCTATACCGCACGATAATCGCGCACACACACACACACACACACACACACACACACACACACACACACGGTGAGGATATGGTGAATACGAGGTCCCGATATGTCAACACGATGTTCATTATGTCTACCTATATATATATATATATGTGTGAATATATATGTGAATATATATATATATATATATATATATATATATATATATATATATGTGTGTGAATATATATGTGTGTGTGTGTTTGTGTGTGTTAAATATAACATTGTTTATACATATACACGTGCGGCACAAATATTGGCTAAACATAAAAAGAATAAGTGGTATAAGTCCTTTTCTTTTATCGGAGCGCTCACACACGCGCGCACAGTGTGCCGCACACGCATATAAACTATAGTATAGCATTACAGTAGGGTGATGTTTACACGCACACATATGTGTGCGAGAGCGAGTGTTCTATTTATAGACCGGGTTAGGTTGCTAGATACGCTGCTAGCGGAGGTACTTGAACAACAACAATAACAACAATACTCCTAAAGTAGTACGTCGAAATACGGCGACGTATATCGAGGACATATTGTCCTTGCGTCGTTATATCGAGGATAATGTCGTTATATCGAGGATAATGTTACGTAATACGCGTCGTACGATACCCCCCCCCCCCGACATTCGAGTGTATGCGTGCGTTACCTAGGAAGTCGGGTCTTATTACTCCCGTTATCTAGGTCAGCTTATATAGGTCATCGAGTGCAGTAGTGAACTTATTATGTGAATAGGTATACCTAATTAATGTGCATAAATGTGGAATTCTTTTGTTAGGTCATTTGTTTATGTATATCGGCGAATGTGTACCTATACTACTACTACTACAACAACCCCATGACGGTGTGTATTCTGTGTTAATTACGCCCACTTTTGGCCTAGATCTACGCTGTTTACAGTAAAGTGTTTACACGGAGCCAGGCTTCGCGGTAATTATGTTTACAATGAAAATGTCGGACACGAGAGATTCTTACACGGAAGGCGCCTACGACGTAGGTGGCTTGACCTCTACGTAGGTGGCTTGACCTCTACCCCGATAGCATGCGTACATCGGTCAGTTCACACATAGGTTCGAACGTATGTTCATACGCACCTACGTTTATCCCTATCTCGGAATCCGTATATTAGATAGTCCGAAAGCACTACATTTACGTCTAGGAGAGTGCGGGCGTCGTAGGGAACGCGTACTCGACGCCCGCACTCGTCAGTCTGAGCTATCGGCTACATTGTGACAGATTCTCGGAATTCGGCCGTACCACGAATTGGAGGCGGAGGGGGGAGGGACGCGGCGAGTCACGTGGAACTCTCGCTCTCTTATCTCGCTCTATCTAATACCACGCTAATACATCGCTTACCACCGTTCACAGCCACCACCCTCCGGGTGTGTTATAAACATCCCGAGGGGGTAATATGGCACAGATTAATATTCGCCAGTGTATACAGCAGTGTGTATATATGGGCGCGTTTGTGGACTGCAGTTGTATGCGTGTGTGTGTGTGTGCGCGCGTTGGAGAGCGATACTGAAGGTGAGCGTATACGCTTTGTATATATACGTTCGACTTCGTGAGTAATATGTACATATAATATATATAAATATACTATATACAAAGATAGTGCGAAGCTAAGATATAACACTACCTATATACGCAACGTAAGTAATACCTACTCCCCTCCACTGCTGGCATTAGCTAGCATTAGTATCTAAATCACTGAAAAAGATTAGGTTGGACACAGTTTCTATACCACAATGTTTTCATTGTTCTATTAAATTACATGCAATACATGTTAGATTTTACTCGCCACAAGATATGTATAGCATTTAAAACCAGTGTATCATATTGCTTTGTTATATATTAATAATGAACAATTAGTTTTCATCATATTAAAACATATTATCTTACATATTGAAATTGTATAGTTTAATTCGAATAAATATTATAAACAACACATTTTTCCAAAAATTGATCCTATTTTTAAGTCATGTTTTGTGTACAAAATAAAACTACCCGATTTCGCGAAGTGTTATATAGTTCCGTAGAAATATCGTTGTTTATACTATACACTACTATACACTACTATACACTACTATACACTACTATACACTACTATACACTACTATATACAATGCACAACAGTATATTCTACACGTTGTTATCAATATGGTGGCCTACATTTATGTTTACTTCTTCGTAACCATAATCATAACAATATATACGCGGTAGGAGGCCATAGTAGTACTGAATTCTAGGTATACCGACAACAACAACAACAACAACACACCAGTAGACCCCGACGGTAAACAAATAATCATGAGTCATCACCTGTTTCGACTAGTTATACCACAGAGCTAGAGAGAAATGTCTCTATGGCTCTATGAGTTATACGTAGACTAGTTCTAATTAAGGGCGTGGTTAACTTCTGATATAGGATCTAATGGGGTGTTAAAACGAAACATGCGTCATTGTATATAAACACAGATATTCATGGATGATATATCAGATTGTGAGAGAGAGAGAGGGGTAGAGGCAAGCTGGTGAAACCTTTGTTATTATAGGTTTTTTAGGTGTAAAATAGGAAATTGTAACCTTTAAAAACTAATTTCTTATAATATGTATACGATTTATAATAGGTCCCTTACAGGACGTCAATGACATCTACTATTATAATATGTATAAGTGCGAACTAGCAGGTTTAAATAACTACAAAGACACGTGACTTCAAACGCACGTGACTTCAAACACACGTGACTACAAACACACGTGACTTCAAACACACGTGACTTCAAACACACGTGACTTCAAACACACGTGACTACAAACGCACGTGACTTCAAACGCACGTGACTTCAAGCGCACGTGACTTCAAACGCACGTGACTTCAAACGCACGTGACTTCAAGCGCACGTGACTTCAAACGCACGTGACTTCAAACGCACGTGACTTCAAACACACGTGACTTCAAACACACGTGACTACAAACACACGTGACTTCAAACACGCGTGACTTCAAACGCACGTGACTTCAAAACACGTGACTTCAAATACACGTGACCACAACACACGTGACTAACCGAAGTGGCTCCCCGCGAGGTCTGTACGGTGAGCGCGTAGTGATATCGAGGGTCCGAACTGTCTCGTAGTAGGAACGTTCCGGTGGCCTCATTGTCTAGTAGTCGTTGTGCCTGAGGGGTGAGGGAGGGGAGGGGGGTTATTAGGGGTAGGGGAGGGGTGAGTTATTGGGGGAGGCCTGGGTCGGAGTGGAGCGACAGTGGGCGGTGTGTGGAATGGAGGGGGACTTTATCAAGGGTGATATTGACCAAATAAGCGAATACAATATATGTACATATTAATCTATTATATATATAACTACATACTATATATGGAAGTGACTATGCACAGTAACGATTGCTGTTATTTACCGATGACGTGTTCAAGTCACTACTATTAACTATTATTATATTATTCTATTAACTATTAACTATTATTTCTATTAACTATTATTTCTATTATTACGAATCAGCGAATTAGCGCTAATGTTCACCTTGGTAACCGTGCCACCACACGTGCGCCGCAGGTTCTCGGTATCCTCGCTTCCTTACACACACACACACACACACACACACGTACACACACACGCACACACACACGTGCGTACGAATATGATACGTATGTACGCATCTAACGGTGACCTTTAGTAGCGCGCGCGTGTGTGTGTGTGCGTGTGTGTGCGCTAGATACCGAGTGCGCACCTTCTTAAGTGTGTGTGCGCCGCACCCCCTACTACCCCTAACACACCCCTAACACTTATGTATGGCCTACATCCTAGGCCTACAATCACCCTACAACACACCCCTGCAGCTAGCTATATAGTGACTCATTTCAGCCGAGCGATACTACACACAATAGACTAGATTAGTTATATAACGTATGACTCACTCTATAGTATAGGTGGCGCTAGTAAGCACAATAACATTCTATCGTATGTAGGGGGTGTGTGTGTGCTGGTATCTAGTACATCGTGATGACCCCAATGTACCACCACTACTAATCATGTGTGCGCGGATACTATAGAGAGATACACATGGTATATTCAGTATTTATATGTAAGCTGTACACTGTATATATTATATACGTAGAGCAATGATCTTACATATACATATATTTATACATATATATATATATATATATATATATATATATATATATATGAATTACTATTTCTTATCTTCGCATATGTATCGGGGAAAGTAAGTAGGGTTAAAATAGGGTTTAAGATAGGGCTTAAGTAGAACCACTAAAGTGTTATCCGTTATATTATAGTATTCACGCTATATATATAATAACTCTATAGTATCAATATAGTATACTATCGATATACTATATTATAGTATCTATTTGTTCGTTACTTTGTTAGATTGTGTTGTTACTTTATACGGGAGAGATACCCGATAGCCGCAGTAATCACACCTATAGACATGCGCACACACACACCGCACACACACCGCACACACACCTCACACACACACCGCACACACACCGCACACACACCACACACACACCGCACTCCCGACAGCCTATAGGCTATTATATATAATAGATGAGGCGTGCTATGATGTAAAGGTATTATCATTGCCGTTACGATTATCTTACTTTGGGCTGGTGATGTAGTGTTAATACGGTGTACTTAGTATAGGAGATATCACAGGAGATATCACAGGAGAGATAGTGTACACTATCTGAGATAGGAGATATCGTAACCGTAGCGCATAGGAGATATCACAAAAGATTTCACAGGAGATATCGTGTACTCTATCTGAGATAGGAGATATTGTAGAGGTAGTGCCAACAAACATTCACATTATAATGTAAACTATATAGTCCGCTTATCTATCGTAACTTTAAGTGCTTTATACATGAATATTGCTCTTTAATTATAACACACAAACAAATATATACACATATATATATATATATATATATATATATATATATATATGCATATATAGCATATGTTATATAACATTTAATTTATATATTTGATTTATTTTAACATCTATTTCATGTGGACTCTTTACTCTCGCGTATTTATTTATGTCATTCTAATTAATGTTAAATCACTCCCCCCCCCCCGACATAATCATGTATGCGCATTTATCTGGTTATGTGCTTTACATTCAATTGAGTACGTTTCTGAATATCCACTATAAACCCAAGATAAATACGCATACACATATAAATATATATATATATATATATAAATGCATATATATAGCTATCTAATCCGTTAAATAAATGAATTGTCTGCTTAATTTGCATCTATTATTGAACGCTGCCCCCTGGCGTTATTAGCGCCGAGGTTAAGGTCACCTCTTTCTCTTTCTCTCTCTCTCTCTCTCGCGATGACGTCATAGCTATGAAGTGAGCGTGCGCTTACCTGTGCGGAGTTAGTGGTTGCGTAATAGTAGTCGCACGACTGAAGGCGTCTGTGCGTCGCGTTCAAAGACGCTAACGGATCCGGATGTTCGGCCCGGAAGAAGTCCAACGCCGTCAACGTTTCCGGTTCGGGGGTCGTGCGGCGACCTTCACCCTGTGTCATCACTAGAGAATAGTCGTTGATGGGCGGTGTACGGGGTACAAGTAAGGCGAGGTTACAGGCTCTGAATGGGTTGTTGGGCAGGATCTGTAGGGGCATCTGTACGCAACCCGAAGCGCTTTCTGCCGACGGAGACATCTAGCGGAGAGGGTGGGGAGGAGGGAAGGATGAGGGTGAGGATATATCGGGGTGTCGGTATTACTGCGACGAGAGGGGGGGGTTAAATCCGCTATCGAGTGGCGTGGTGTAACTATCTAGTGATTGTCAACGCGCATATACACGTGTATGTGTGTGTATGTGTGTGTGTATGCGTGTGTATGCGTGTGTGTTCAACGTGCTAGAGCTAGGGGTGCTACGGATTTATTGACTACTTTTCTCTGGCACCGCGTTTAAATAGTTACGAGCTGACTAGCGCGACGCACGAGATTGGCGCGCGATATCTAATTCTGTGTACGAGCGATTACTCGGTAACGTGTGGCGGGCGTTCCAGCTAAATCGGATTACGTAATTGAGAGCTTTTAAGAGTAAATCTATTCTCGTCTCAACGTATCGTATCGATTCTCTTTAATGCATAATCATAATAATAATACTAATCTATTACAGGTTATAAAGTTAAGAAGAATTTACTATATTTAAAGTAGAAAGCGAATATTTCGATGCCAACAATTACCCAAACAATGTATTTAAGGTGATTCACGGTTTTTAAAATTAATAATTTTTTACAAAAAAATTATAGTTACAAAATAGATTTTTATACTATATGATATGTCAAAATAGTATATATACTATTTTGACATATAGGTTAAAAATATATATAAAGCCTAAACAAACATAATTTTAGAACACTATAGTGTTGCTAATTGACATGAAAATAAAGATATTATTGATATTAGATATTATCAATAATATCTTTATTTTCATGTCAACTAGCGACACCTATTGGTTTTATTGTATAAATGTTATTGATTGGGCGTTGGAGTTATTCTCTAATAATACCATTGCATCATTTCATTATAAATAATATAGACACTTTCTAATATCAATTATCTCAGAATATTTGATATTCTTATGAAATTTACTATTTCTCAGTCAATAATTAACTAAACTTAGTCATGTTTTCGCAGTATGTTTAATATTATACTTATATTGTATCTACAGGAAATATTTTTGATTAGATATAGAGTTTATAATACAATTTAAATAATAAATATTACATTTTGATCAAATTATTTACTTTTTTTAAAATGCTAATATTTTTTTAAAATAATATTCTAATCATTTAAAAATCTTTAGAGTCTAATTATTTTTGTAGAATGATTAACATAATATATATTAATGATATACAATTTAAATTATGTAAAAATCTTAATTATTTCATGAGATTTTGAATTTTCAATAAAAAAAAATGTCCTATCTAATTACATTGAAATGTAAAGAAAGTGAATTCACTTGATTTATATTTTCGATCAATTTTCGTTAATTTGTACTGTACCTGCAAAACGATTTCAATTTTTGTTTATTTCAATAACGTAAAATATCGGTAGAATATATTATACTTAAAACTATATATGTACTTAAATAATACTTAGATTACTTATATAATAAAATCATTAATCAATAATAATAATAATAATAATTAAATATTAATAATATGATTATAAATAACAAAGTAGTTAATGAATGAGTAATTCTGATTATCGCTGTATTTATAAACATGTATATATATATATATATATATATATATATATATATATACATATATACGTATAGTATACGTGGTATACATATCTAAATGATGATTTATCATTCATCATCTTGACGCATTATAATGATTAAGAGCTTCGTGCTAAAATATCATAAAACAGCGTATACGATCTATATATATATATATATATATATATATATATATATATATATATATATATATATAACATGTACAGATAATACGTATATATATATATATATATATATATATATATATATATATATATATATATTTATAATAATAATAATAATATTTATTAGAAGAAATTAAATTTTTTTTTCTGTTAAATTATAATGATATTTATATAATATGTTCTTCTAAAGGGCTTCAAAGTAGTATGAAAGTTAGCTCTTTTTGTTGCCCATCATATATAGCTAACTCGACATTCATAATATTAATGGTATATTAATCAACACTACAATTTCATATTCTTACTAAATCACTATCACAGTCAATTAACTACTTACTACACAACTTACAAACGATATTAATATATACAAACTTCATTAATTGTAATACTGCAAACTTCTCGCTACATCCCTCATTCTACCCTGCCTTGATTACTGTAATTCCTGTATATATGCCTCCTCACAATCTATAATAAATAAATTCCAACGCCTTCAAAACTCAGCCATCAGATTTATATTCAACATAGCTAAACATTACAGACAACATATATCTCCTCTAAGAACCAAATTACATTGGCTGCTAATAAAATCCCGAATAATTTATAAGATTTCACCCACCATAACACACCAGACTATCTCGCCAACTTACTAATTCCCAACACAACTATTTACGAACAAAGACAAATAAACAAATTAAAATTAAAAACTCTAGTTCTATCATATTTAACATCTGCCCAACATAAATATTTCTCCATCCATGCTCCAAAAATCTGAAATGATCTCCCTCACCATATCCGATCAATTGACTCAACTGTAATATTCAAGTCAGAGCTCAAAACATACCTTTTTTTCCCAATAAATACATTGAAAGCACGTCCGAAAACTTCCATAAATAAGTTAATGGAAGTGCCTGAACTAATTAGGTAACAGGTAACCATGTAACAGTATCCGGCGACAACTACTGCGGAAGTATTACTTGTGTATAAATATAGTTCATGATTATATCATTTCTATATCGTAATTCGATAAAAACATGTTCTTGTAAGATCATTGAAAGGATTTTACGTCGAAATAAAAATTCTACCTGATCGTCTATATGATAAGTATAAGTACAGGTATAAGTATAAGTACAGATATAAGTATAAGTACAGGTATAAGTATAAGTACAGGTATAAGTATAAGTAGAAGTATACGCAATAATGTGTTTATGTATACTACATGTACTACATACTATGTAGTAAAAAACATATTCTATAGAATGTGTGTTTTTTTAAATAAACATCTCTATCATTACATATATTTATATATATATATATATATATATATATATATATATATATATTTTATATACAGAGCATATCTATTAATTACATTTCGGCAATCTATTAATCTATTAGTGGTAAACATTTGAATATAAAGTTTGTAGATAATTATGTAGTTTTTTACGGGATTCCAAGTATACATTTTTACGACGAATTCCCCGTGCAATGTAATGCGTGTGAATTGTGGTTGTAGAGTGGATCGCGTGCCTACATTTATGCATAAATATATATTTGTTTAGATACGCAACAATTAAACTCTGCGATACTGTCATTAGAAATGTTAACAGGCGTTTCAGCGATTTTATATAATTATTATTATTATTATTATTATTATTATTTATGTTATTATTATTATTATTATTATTATTATTATTATTATATAATAATAACAATAATAACAATAATATTATTATTATTTATGTTATTATTATTATTATTATTATGTATATATCAGTATCCTATATTTAGAGTACCATATTTACAGGTTGGCAGAGGTAGGATTTTTTGGGTTTTTGGGTTTATAGTTTTTGATAATTTTTGGGTTTATTAGGGGTTTTTAATTTGAATTTTGTTATTATTTCTGGGTTATAGTTTAAATTAATTTATTATTATTAATGTAAAATATAAAATGTTTTATTTTATTTAGAATTAATTTAATAATATTAAATAAAAATATACTATTATATATATATATATATATATATATATATATATATATATATATATATATATATATATATATATATATATATATATACAGTATTACATGTACTATTAAATACATACAATAAATATTATTTATAAATAATATTATTATTAATAATACATATATGTATATAATATTAAATATATATATATATATAATCAATAGTATTAATTATTATAATAATTAATGATAATTGTAATAATTAATAATAGTATAATAGTATAATAATAATAATAATAATAATAATAATAATAATAATTAATAATAATTATTATATTATATTATAATTTTACATTATAAATTCAGAAATCAATTGAGAAATAATAATGTATCCAAACTTGTTTATATCAGGGCAAACATGAATATGAATATAGTTATAACTATGTTATACTAGTATATTTATAAATACAAATTATATTACAAATATATTATATAGGAACAATAATTAAAACTACTGTATTAATTACCAATAGTATGATTAATAATAACTTATTATATATAATTATATAACTTGTTTATAATAAATAATATATTTATTGTAGTACATTGATGATATAGAAAAAGTAGAGTATACTCTGGGAATATATGCAAAACACATTTATTTATAATAAATAACTTAACTGTACTAATTTATTTATTTTAATATTTCAAAATAAACTAATTAGTTAAACAAAAACCCCAAAAACCTCACATATAGATCTTGGATTTTTGGGATTTTTGCCAACCCTGTAGATTTAGTGTAGGTATGCATGTTTACACTCTTGTGTGAAATCGAATATATATATATATAATAATATTTCGTGTAATAACCTAACTATTTTACATAATATTACATTTTTAGATACGTTATAATATATAATCAAGGACATAGCCTTGATATACTTTTATAAATATAGTCAATTCCCTCTAACTCAGACTCGCTCGCTAACCCAGAAACTCCGCTAACTCGGATGTTTACGAGCGATAGTTTGGTTTCATAATAATATAAATATAGAGAGAATAATTCGATATCTCAGAAACCCGATATCTCGTACTTTGTCAATGCGAGTATGAGTTAGAGAGAATTGTATGCGTGTGCGCGTGTGCGTGCGTGTGTATGTGTGTGCGTTATAGACTATGATACCTGTTGTAATCGTTCTTGGTGAATATCTGCGAATATTTCACTTATTTTGTTAAACATATTGAACATAATAAAATATTTTTCTTTTACCATTACTCAGAAATGTTATTGTTTTAATTTATTTATTGCTCGGTGTGTGCGAGTTATACCACACACACACCGCACACACACACGGTTAACTCATCATCGCCTACCTACCTATAGGTTAGCCGCGACGATTCACTTCGATCTACTGAGACTTCGCTGTATCGTACCCTGAGTAGGACATACCCTGAGTAGGACATACCCTGAGTAGGACATACCCTGAGTAGGACATACCCGGAGTAGGACATACCCTGAGTAGGACATACCCGGAGTAGGAAATACCCGGAGTAGGACATACCCTGAGTAGGACATACACTGAGTAGGACATACCCGGAGTAGGACATACCCGGAGTAGGACATACCCTGAGTAGGACATACCCTGAGTAGGACATACCCTGAGTAGGACATACCCTGAGTAGGACATACCCTGAGTAGGACATACCCTGAGTAGGACATACCCGGAGTAGGACATACACTGAGTAGGACATACCCTGAGTAGGACATACCCGGAGTAGGACATACCCGGAGTAGGACATACCCTGAGTAGGACATACCCTGAGTAGGACATACCCTGAGTAGGACATACCCGGAGTAGGACATACCCTGAGTAGGACATACCCTGAGTAGGACATACCCTGAGTAGGACATACCCTGAGTAGGACATACCCTGAGTAGGACATACCCTGAGTAGGACATACACTGAGTAGGACATACCCTGAGTAGGACATACCCGGAGTAGGACATACCCGGAGTAGGACATACCCTGAGTAGGACATACCCTGAGTAGGACATACCCTGAGTAGGACATACCCGGAGTAGGACATACCCTGAGTAGGACATACCCTGAGTAGGACATACCCTGAGTAGGACATACCCTGAGTAGGACATACCCTGAGTAGGACATACCCTGAGTAGGACATACCCTGAGTAGGACATACCCGGAGTAGGACATACCCTGAGTAGGACATACCCGGAGTAGGAAATACCCGGAGTAGGACATACCCTGAGTAGGACATACACTGAGTAGGACATACCCGGAGTAGGACATACCCGGAGTAGGACATACCCTGAGTAGGACATACCCTGAGTAGGACATACCCTGAGTAGGACATACCCTGAGTAGGACATACCCTGAGTAGGACATACCCTGAGTAGGACATACCCGGAGTAGGACATACACTGAGTAGGACATACCCTGAGTAGGACATACCCGGAGTAGGACATACCCGGAGTAGGACATACCCTGAGTAGGACATACCCTGAGTAGGACATACCCTGAGTAGGACATACCCGGAGTAGGACATACCCTGAGTAGGACATACCCTGAGTAGGACATACCCTGAGTAGGACATACCCTGAGTAGGACATACCCTGAGTAGGACATACCCTGAGTAGGACATACACTGAGTAGGACATACCCTGAGTAGGACATACCCGGAGTAGGACATACCCGGAGTAGGACATACCCTGAGTAGGACATACCCTGAGTAGGACATACCCTGAGTAGGACATACCCGGAGTAGGACATACCCTGAGTAGGACATACCCTGAGTAGGACATACCCGGAGTAGGACATACCCTGAGTAGGACATACCCGGAGTGAATCGCACCAGGAGTGAGTCGCACCAGGAGTGGGATGTACATCCTAAGCGTGCGCGCATACTATATGCTATATGTATAAATCCGAGCATTACCTAATAATGCCTTACGCATCCACCGCTACAGTTGTACCACGTGGTCACTATTGTGTGTACTACCGTAGACGCGCACGAGCGTATGCGTAGACGTAGGTGTGTACGCTAGCTGTCACGTGATGCATGCGGGTGACGTAATCACGTGGGTTCCGGAGAGCGCGGTGACGTCATCGATAGGGTAACACGTGACGTGACGTGGGTGGGTGATAACGAGGCCAGTACTACATTAGGGGTGCGGTAGGGTTACGAGTTACTAGGCGATGTTCGTACACCACTAGGGTTTTATCTATAGATATACCCGGTAGAGGTATACCCGGTTTTAGGTGTTTATTTCATTTAGAGGTATTCTTTAGTTTAGATCGTTTTAGTTGTTAGGTTATCCAATAGATAAATATCAATATATATATATATATATATATATATATATACATAATCAGATATATGTGTTAACATTAGGGTAATCGTAGAAGAAGATCTTAAAACCGAGGTATTTATATCTTATTAACCATAAATCAAGTAATACCAAGTTCTAACAAATACAGAATATATATATATATATTATAAATTAGTTTAATATTAACAATATACAAATATTAATAATTGCTTCTGCTGTTTACACTAATGTTAGTGGTATTGATAATGATACTTATGTAAGAATAGCCCGCACCCAGTCGTTATTCATCTTATACTAAATCAATATAACAACTATAACTTTAACTTAACGAGTTATACATATTTTAATAAGTGATTTATTAAGGAATTAGATCGTAAATATATACCGTAAGTTTATTGTTATGTAATATGTGAGTGTTTACTATTGCTGTGTACGTTCTATTGTATTACGTTAGTTACGTAGGTTCATTGTTAAATGTTTTATATTCATTATCAACTGATATTAGTGAATGTATAATTTGTATAATTTACGTATTTTTTTAGACTTTTTTAAACCAAGGCTTTTTTTAAAGATATATATTATTTTTAATATCCTATTATCTACCTATTCATGCAGGTATATTTTATCATATATTCTAATACATTGGGATATATAATTCTAAAGTAGTATTAATACCATGATATTCTATGAAACATCAGTATGTAACAGTAATAGCTTTCATTAATGTATTATACTGTTACTATTATTTATATTAGTGATTCGATTGGAAATATTAATTTAGGTTTTATAATTACTTTTTTTTTATACTTTATTTGGATAAACATCGGCAGATGATATGAAAATCAGACATTAAAATAACAGAATATACGTTGGAGATAATACATCATAGATGTTGCACTATAATACACAAACTGTCTATAGATTGTCACTACAGTTAGGAATACTTTCTTTAATCCTAGTGCGTTATTATAGGAAATTGGTTTTAAAATTGCAATTTATTTAAGGGGAAACCTTGTGTATTATTCAATACTTATTTAATAAATCGACTTTATGTCGAAGACATATGTATATATTTATATATGTGTGTGTTTCTATATATATATGGTTTATATGTGAAGTAGGAACATATATATATATATATATATATATATATATATATATATATATATGAAGTAGGTATGGTTTATATGTGAAGTAGGAACATATATATATATATATATATATATATATATATATATATGTGAAGTAGGTATGGTTTATATGTGAAGTAGGAACATATATATATATATATATATATATATATATATATTTATATATATATATATTAATCAGTTAGAAGTAGTGTATTATATGTCTACCATTAAATATGTTACATTTACCAATACACCTATTCAGGTTAACAAAGTAATATTTATCTACTGATACATATTGATACACTACTGATTATCATATACTTATACTATCAAGTTCAATTACTATTACGAATATATCAATACAGATGTTACCAATAGACCGCCGCATGCGTATATTGTCTGACATATTGTTACTATAAAGTGACACACTAACAGTTTTCTTGTGTTTCCGAATAGTATCAAAACAGTTATATGATTGTTTATTAAATATAGTAATGTTACATTCTTTAACCAGGTGTACATACAGTATACAGTATACTGTTAATCGCTCATATAAATCACAAATGTATAATGCTGAGTGTGGTGTATTGATGTCGTTAGAAGGATTTCGTAAGGATCTCCATCTGTCCCATACATTGTATCGTATAGTCCTACATCGTAGAGGACATCGTAGGACATCGTACGTGTAATGTAACGTAGTTATAACTACATATTCCACGTATATGCGTAGTGGGCAAATTATTACTGTGAATTAGTTATTATACAGCAATAGTATACTATTTAACGTATACGTTAATGACATACATTCATTTTAACTTAATAAACTTTAGCCTACTTATTGTAAGATAATATCGAGGTCCTAATGTAATTAATGAAAGTAGTTAATGAAAGTAGTTAATGAAAGTAGTTAATGAAAGTAGTTAATGAAAGTAGTTAATGAAAGTAGTTAATGAAAGTAGTTAATGAAAGTAGTTAATGAAAGTAGTTAATGAAAGTAGTTAATGAAAGTAGTTAATGAAAGTAGTTAATGAAAGTAGTTAATGAAAGTAGTTAATGAAAGTAGTTAATGAAAGTAGTTAATGAAAGTAGTTAATGAAAGGATGCACGTTAACGTAACGATAAGAACACGTGACTGATAATGTAGTTAGCTATGGTACAGTCGCCGTAATAGTTATTAAATATTGATTTATTAGTTTATATAATGCTGATATGTACATATATATATATATATAACATTAAATAACATATGATACAATGAAGTAACGCGATATAACAACACGACGGCTATTATATAACGACACATATATTATGATATAAGCGGCGTACGACGTATACCTGCAGTGGGTAAACGTGTACCTATTCATGATGCATGATGCATGATTCATGATGCATATCTGTATGATGCATGATGCATGATTCATGATGCATATCTGTATGATGCATGATGCATGATGTATGCACCTAATTATACCTATGTGGGCAAAGTGCCAATATGTTAATACGTTAATTGTGGCGTGTATCATATTTCAAGTATTACATCGTTGTATTATTTAAATACTACTACTACTATTACTACTACTACTACTACTACTACTACTACTACTACTACTACTATTACTACTACTACTACTACTACTACTACTACTACTACTACTACTACTACTACTACTACTACTACTACTACTACTATTACTACTACTACTACTACTACTACTACTACTATTACTACTACTACTACTACTACTACTACTACTACTACTACTACTACTACTACTACTACTACTACTACTACTACTACTACTACTACTACTACTACTACTACTACTACTACTACTACTACTACTACTACTACTACTACTACTACTACTACTACTACTACTACTACTACTACTACTACTACTACTACTACTACTACTACTACTACTACTACTACTACTACTACTACTACTACTACTACTACTACTACTACTACTACTACTACTACTACTACTACTACTACTACTACTACTACTACTACTACTACTACTACTACTACTACTACTACTACTACTACTACTACTACTACTACTACTACTACTACTACTACTACTACTACTACTACTACTACTACTACTACTACTACTACTACTACTACTACTACTACTACTACTACTACTACTACTACTACTACTACTACTACTACTACTACTACTACTACTACTACTACTACTACTACTACTACTACTACTACTACTACTACTACTACTACTACTACTACTACTACTACTACTACTACTACTACTACTACTACTACTACTACTACTACTACTACTACTACTACTACTACTACTACTACTACTACTACTACTACTACTACTACTACTACTACTACTACTACTACTACTACTACTACTACTACTACTACTACTACTACTACTACTACTACTACTACTACTACTACTACTACTACTACTACTACTACTACTACTACTACTACTACTACTACTACTACTACTACTACTACTACTACTACTACTACTACTACTACTACTACTACTACTACTACTACTACTACTACTACTACTACTACTACTACTACTACTTCTACTACTACTACTACTACTACTACTACTACTACTACTACTACTACTACTACTACTACTACTACTACTACTACTACTACTACTACCACCACCACTACTACTACTACTACTACTACTACTACTACTACTACTACTACTACTACTATTACTACTACTACTACTACTACTACTACTACTACTACTACTACTACTACTACTACTACTACTACTACTACTACTACTACTACTACTACTACTACTACTACTACTACTACTACTACTACTACTACTACTACTACTACTACTACTACTACTACTACTACTACTACTACTACTACTACTACTACTACTACTACTACTACTACTACTACTACTACTACTACTACTACTACTACTACTACTACTACTACTACTACTACTACTACTACTACTACTACTACTACTACTACTACTACTACTACTACTACTACTACTACTACTACTACTACTACTACTACTACTACTACTACTACTACTACTACTACTACTACTATTACTACTACTATTACTACTACTACTACTACTACTATAGATACGATCTTGACTTGTTTACCATAATGTACATGATTTAGACCACTAGGTCATCATTACACGCCCCTCCATACAACGTGATATAGAGCTACTAGTTATGGTGATGATGTATCATCAACAGGTCGTATTGTCGTATTTGCCGACTATGAATATGAGTGACAGCGGTGGGCGGGGCTTAATCCCTGGTTATTATTGCGGTTGTTAGTTAGGGCATGATTGTTACCATGGTGTTAACGATTGCCAGTGTCCCCTGTAGAAATACCCTCTCCCCTTGCACACTTAGTTCCCCAGGTGTAATATTCGTACCGTTAACAATGACGTAGGTAACATATATTTTTTAAAATTTGTATTCTTCGCTTGAGTGATTTTATCATATTGAATCATATTCCAAAGTAGTGATGTAAATGATGCTCAAATCTAAAGCATGATGCAGTCTCAGTCTTAGTTACCCAAAGTCTCAACTCGGCTTGGGCTCGTTTTGTTAAAGTCTCTGCTCGGCTCGGCTCGGGCTCGTTTGGCTAGAGTCTCGGCTCAGCTCAGGCTCGTTTTTTTTCCGAAAATGAAAGTCTTGTCTCGGCATCAAAAACCAAAAGTATCGGCTCGGTATCAACAGATCACTAGTCCAGAGATACAATTTTGAATTTGAACAATTATTTCAATATGATTATATATAATATATATATATATATATATATATATATATATATATATATATATATGTATAAATATATAATTCAATGGAGATTGTATTATTTGGAATGTCGATATAAATAATATAAAACATCGTTCATTTCGAACTTAATTTATAAATAAATTCAAATTTGTAATAAAATATTTATATAGAAATACAAGTTAAAAATATGCATAGACTTTCATTTCACAAATAAATAAATATCCTTGATATCAGTTGGTGCTAAGTTGGTATATTTTGATTAAAATATTTAAATCATTGAAATATTATTAAATATATCACTGAAAGCATCTAGCTCGGAATACAAAAGTAACCATAGCTAGAAGACATGACACCCTTTGTATTACGGAGAACAAACGTGTAAAGTATACACCCACCCTATGCCATTGTTTCCGTCCCATAAGGGTATGTTATACGTGTTATGTAATCGTATTAGTGACGTAATATTGCGTTGTATTAATAACTCTTACGTAACACCGGATAGAGTTAGGGGTGCGGAGTATCTAGGGTTAGGGGGTGAGGGGTACCTAGGGTTAAGGGGTGCGGGGGATCCTAGGGTTAGGGGGTGCGGGGTACTTAGGGTTAAGGGGTGTGGGGTACCTAGGGTAGGGGTTGCGGGGTACTTAGGGTTAGGGGGTGCAGGGTACTTAGGGTTAGGGGGTACGGGGTACTTAGGGTTAAGGGGTGTGGGGTACCTAGGGATAGGGGTGCGGGGTACTTAGGGTTAAGGGGTGCGGGGTATCTAGGGTTAGGGGGTGCGAGGTATCTAGGGTTAGGGGTGCGGGGTACTTAGGGTTAAGGGGTGCGGGGTACCTAGGGATAGGGGTGCGGGGTACTTAGGGTTAAGGGGTGCGGGGTATCTAGGGTTAGGGGGTGCGAGGTATCTAGGGTTAGGGGTGCGGGGTACTTAGGGTTAAGGGGTGCGGGGTACCTATATGTTAAGGGGTGCAGGGTACCTAGGGTTAGGGGGTGCATGGTACCTAGGGTTAGGGGGTGCGGGGGTACCTATAGGGTTAGGGGGTGCGGGGGTACCTATAGGGTTAGGGGGTGCGGGGGTACATATAGGGTTAGGTACCCCCGGTACCTATATGTTAAGGTATACGCGTCTAATAGCGTTGACAACTAGGGGTAATCATGCATTTATAAAACACTCTAACTTTAAACATCTTATTTGTTTTCACTTAATGTATTCGCTTCCCTTACTACTCTAATCTATAAATTGATTGTTTATGTATTTATTTTATTTATCTGAAACCGATACGAGCGCATTATTATTGTATTTTTATTTATTAAATTACTTATAATATATAAATACATATATCTTATGTTACAGTTTACTTATTAAATAATTATTAAAACTAAAAACATTTCAACTTAAATATAAGTGTTATCTATAAATATAGAATATTGCAATAACAAATATGCAATAGTAACATAGTTAAGCTCTTTTGTTGTAGACTAGTTTACAATATTTATATGTGAACTCTGTAGGGGAACTCTAAATAATGAACAAATTGGGTTTTAAGTTTAGTTAACTAACATAAATCCGGTAAACTATTTATAAACGAATACCACATTGCTCACTATTCTAGCTTCATTACAAGCAATTTTTATAAGCATATCACATCATCCCATACACAATCATAGCATATATTATATGGGATATATATCATACTAAAATTCACATAACGTGTCATTATCATTTAATATATATATATATACAAATATATTTATTTATTTATATACGCACGTATACATATTTATTTGTACAGTGTATAACGTACGAACACATGTGTAACGCACGGCGTGACATGTCACACCTACTACTGCGCATGCGCACGTGTGGAGTGTGATATGTCACGCCTGCCGTGCACTGCAGTAGTAAACGGCAAGCGTATTATATAACAATCAATTCATAATCCCGGCTGCAGTGCGCGGCGGGTACGTGGGTGGTCCGTATTGCCGACCTCTCCGGTATCCGGTTGACCTACTAGTATACTATTACTGTGACCGGTAAACTCTCGATATGTCGGACACCCCGCTAACTCGGATATATACGAACGATAGCCGGTTTTCGTACTTATTTAAATATATCGTCAATCGATATCTGGGAAGCTCGATTTTTCGGTTCCTTAACTTCTGAGATATCGAGAGTTGACCTGATTACGTAATGAGTGAGATCACGTGACGCGTGCATCGTGACGCCATGGCGCGCTCGTGTACGCGGCATACCTAACTATAGGTAACGAGACATATATGTTCATATAAATATTCACCAATTTATATAAATATCCTCAGATTTTGGTAACTATTACTAGTATATACTTATACTTATGATACTTATGATACTTATTATACATATTATACTTATGATATCATTATATTACCAAGGACGTGTCCTCACCATGTCCTTTATGTTATTACTGTATGTACTATTATTATAGATATATTTAATGTGAATATTCATATGAATATAATAAAAGATAATTTATTTGAATATATATATATATATATTATATATTTTAACATATATATTAATAAAATGGTAATGGGACATTTGTAGACGTCAGTTAATAAAGTAGATACAAACCATTTTATTAAATAGTTAAACTTTTAAATTTAATTGCATTTCTAAAGTCGGACATTCTATCTAATCTTATTGGCAACAATACTTTGTAGTAGTACAGGATAGCATATAGGACAAACCTTATTCTGTAATACCTTAATTATTAATGTATTCTTGATAACAATGATACATATTTCTATGAATTATTGAGAATATAATAGGACATATGACGTAGGACATAGGACGTAGGACATAGGACGTAGGACATAGGACGTAGGACATAGGACGTAGGACATATGACGTAGGACATAGGACGTAGGACATAGGACGTAGGACATAGGACGTAGGACATAGGACGTAGGACATAGGACGTAGGACGTAGGACGTAGGACATAGGACGTAGGACATAGGACGTAGGACATAGGACGTAGGACATAGGACGTAGGACATAGGACGTAGGATTGTTAAATAATATTGTATTTTATATAGGAGGTGTTCCCCAACAACAATATATGTAACAATATAATATATATAAACTATATATATATATATATATATATATATATATATATATATATATATATATATATATATATGTTTCCTATGATATTATGTTTCCTATGGTTTTTCAGTGATATGGTGGTAAGTGATTCTGAAAAGGGGAGTTTTAAGTAGGCGTATTAATGGGCGTGTATATATACAAAACGTAAGCTATACTTGTCCGGAAAGTAAGGCCGGAATTCAGTGCATATTTAAGGGGAAGTTTCATAAAGTGGGGGAAATATAAATGTAATTGTATATATATATATACTATTTATTTAGTAATATTAATATCTATTAAGAATTTCACCCATATTTATTTTAAATAAAAGTACCCGTATATTTATTTTAAAGTATGTTTACTTTATTTCCTTGATGCATTACAAATCCGGTATATAAATATATATATATATATATATATATATACTGAACTCATTTTAATATAGTTATATATAACTAGCTATATGATATCAAGCCCTTTGGTTATATATATAATTAATTAATATATAATTAATGAAATATAAATGAAATATGACGATGTACGATTCGGTATACTACATTGATTACCCGTATGTAATACGATATGACCTCTCGTGACCTCGTTTCGCGTGATCTACATTCAATGTGTACTTGATTTCTCCGTGCTAATTCTCCTTCTATGTATAAATCGTTATATATGTGTATGTCATACATTCTATATACATATAGAATGTATGACATACAAGTATGTCATACATTCAAATGTATCAAATTTCATTGAACACACTGTATACTTGCCACCTATATGTAATAGTGATGTTTACTTAGTAATATCGCAAGTTAATATGGCCGAGTTTGTCGTTATTACGTAATCTGCGATGACGTCATCGAGAGATGCAATCTTTTCTATGACGTCATCGATATAAGCTTCCGTCAGATATACACCTGCAGGTTCTTTATAGGTGGGTCATAGCTTCTAGTGTGTACGGCTTATAAGATTAGTCCGACCTGTATGTAAATACACATGTATACACTACACATTAACACACATACACATACACATACATACACATACACACATACACACACATACATATATATATATATATATATATATATATATATATATATATATATATATGTGTGTGTGTGTGTGTGTTATCCTATAATCTTTATTATCAATATATCGATACACCCATTGTTACAAATAACTATCACCTCGTCACCCTATCACCCGTCACCTCACCACCCCTTCTTGCTAGCCTTACTGGACTATTGCCACATCACTCATCATTACCACCTCTCTCGCTCATCACTGCACTACATATTCCCAGTAGACAATATACCTGCGTATGCCTTCACACTAAACATCACCTCTATTTCAGTGAAAAGTGTGTTTAATCTGACTCTTTAAAATATTCCATCTGCACACTAATACTAACATATTCTTCAATTGAACATGATACATTGACAAATTATCTATGTTCTATCAATCAGCCAAATAACGGAAACATTTCTGCCACGTCAGCTAAATTCACCGTACTCACTCAACCGTAACGATGTCTTACTCTAGATTACTCATTAGATAAATACCATCTATAGATGCTGTATATGTATATATATATATATGACTTGTATTCTTAAATCACAAAATATACGTGCCGACAACTGACCTGCCACTAAGCAGGCAATAAACAATATAACATTTATTATATATATATATGTATGACATTCAACATACACGCCTACCATTTAAATACTACGTATACGATCTTATTATCTGCAATAAACTAAATGATTCCATTTCTACTCCTTAGTGTTCGGTATCCGTATACACTTCGCGTGTAGTGTATGTATACATTCAACCGTTCAACCTTTAATTGCACAATCACCATTATCAGCTAGGAGTTCTATATATTATCACCTATTATATGCTCATAATATACATATATGCAAGTGTTGCTTCCACTCCATGGGGTGCATTTCCCACCCTGCCCGAATAGAAATTACTCTATTGTGTGTAAAGTCTATTCGCGTTTCCCTCTATCAACGTATCTGTCAACCCTTCCCTTCCTACGTATCATTACCCTTTATCACTACCATATGTATACTTACCTCTATAAACATACGTCTGTTTAACCCAGATAATTCAGGCACAGATCTTGGTATTATTGTCGGGAATTATCTATCCATTGTAGCCTAGATTTATTATCAAATCGGATATTATCCTATTTTATAGAATCCGCTCAATTCGAAATAAGTATCAACTTTATAACTAAAACATTGATTAAATCTCTGATATTGTATAGGATTAATTACCGCTCATCTTTACTGTCGTATTTATCCATTACATTATGTTAGATTGAGTAACAATATAAGATTATCTCCAACAAATTATCTCGAACAGATTATCCCAAACAGATTATCTCAAACAGATTATCTCCATTAGATTATATCAAACAGATTATCCCAAACAGATTATCTGCATCCGATTATTTCACATAGATTATCTCCATTATAATATCTCCATTATATTATATCCGTCAGATTATCTCCTTCGGAATATCTCCATCAGAATGTCTCTATCAGATTATATCCATCAGATTATCTCCCTCAGTATATTTCCATCAGAATATCCCCATCAGATTATCTTAATCAGTTTATCTCCATCATATTATCTTAAACAGAATATCTCTATTAGATTATCTCCGTCATATTATCTCCGTCAGATTATCTCCATCAGAATATATCCATCAGATTATCTTCATCAGAATATCTCCGTCAGATTATCTCCTTCGGAATATCTCCATCAGAATATCTCTATCAGATTATCTCCATCAGATTATCTCCTTCATATTATATCCATCAGATTATCTTCTTCAGTATATTTCCATTAGAATATCCCCATCAGATTATCTTAATCAGTTTATCTCCATCATATTATCTCAAAAAGAATATCTCTATTAGATTATCTCCGTGATATTATCTCCGTCAGATTATCTCCATCAGAATATTTCCATCAGATTATCTTCATCAGAATATCTCCGTCAGATTATCTCCTTCGGAATATCTCCATCAGAATATCTCTATCAGATTATCTCCATCAGATTATCTCCTTCATATTATATCCATCAGATTATCTTCTTCAGTATATTTCCATTAGAATATCCCCATCAGATTATCTTAATCAGTTTATCTCCATCATATTATCTCAAAAAGATTATCTCTATTAGACTATCTCCGTGATATTATCTCCGTCAGATTATCTCCATCAGAATATTTCTATCAGATTATCTTCATCAGAATATCTCCGTCAGATTATCTACTTCGGAATATCTCCATCAGAATATCTCCTTCATATTATATCCATCAGATTATCTCCTTCATTATATTTCCATTAGAATATCCCCATCAGATTATCTTAATCAGTTTATCTCCATCATATTATCTTAAATAGAATATCTCTATTAGATTATCTCCGTCATATTATCTCCGTCAGATTATCTCCATCAGAATATCTCCATCAGATTATCTTCATCAGAATATCTCCATCAGATTATCCCCATTAGAATATCTCCATCAGATTATCTCGTTCTATATCAAATCCTATATACGATAGTACCGATGAGCTATTATTAGCAAGATCCTTGGTAATAGTATTATTATTATTACGTCGGGTAAATACATTGGCACACACATCCGCACACTTTGAGTGTGTGTAACTCATGTGTGTGTGTGTGTGTGTGCGTGCGTGTGCGTATGTGTGTGTATTCCAATCATGTGTACATCTATAAATCTATATATAGAATAACAATTTGTCAGCAATATTTAAATATATTTAAATATTAGTACAAAAACACGGTTACATGCCATATAACTTATACGGTTATACGATACGATAATATATCTACATAGGCAC
Organism: Osedax fenrisi; assembly: GCA_964019155.1. Lineage (NCBI taxonomy): Eukaryota > Metazoa > Annelida > Polychaeta > Sabellida > Siboglinidae > Osedax > Osedax fenrisi. The sequence goes on from OZ025242.1 coordinate 63,071,928, forward strand.
GGGTAGCACACTTGTATTTATAGATAGTAACCATAGTAACCGTAGTAACTATGTTATTATGACATGTTTATATACCCGTGGTATCAGTTAATTATCTATTTTCTCTTTTTTCATTGTTTTTATTTTCTATGACACGGTACTATTATTGTGACCTGCAGGTCCCCATGGGGTGTAATAACTATTACGCCCATACACTATTCTTCAATGTATATTATGCCCATAAACTAATTTAATATCTATAATAGGGGTCTCACATCAAACAGTTTTTCTGTTTTATTACGTCGAATTGATGTATTGCGTTTTTCATCCTCTAGACCTGATGGTATCGAAGGAATAAACTACAATATCTCTATTTTGACTGATGACAGATAAAAATAGTAATGATCCTATTTTTGACAGACGGAAAATACATCAAAGAATGAAAATAAATCATTTTTGTAATAAAAGGTGGATTTACATTATTTATTTAAATAAATGTAATGTGTACTATATATGAATATCAATTTATTTAACTATATTTGGCTACCTATGTGTCTATACAATATATAAATATAAATATATCAGAAAAAGTAGTTAACGATACAACATAACAATTGATGACGGTGACAACGGTGACAGCTATATTACCTCCCCTCTATTACGCCCACTATTACGCCCACAAACTATCCTATATTTTCTATGTAGTAATATGACTATAGTTCTCTCGGGTGAATGCGCTTCTATAGAGAACACGTGATATCGGCTGATACACACGTGATAACGGCTGGTAATCACGTGACTTCCGGAATCTCCTATCCTCTCGTACAATCTCGCCACCAATCATTATCAACCGCCGCCTACCTCACAGATCATCTGTCAGAGATATCTGTGTTTCAGTGTTCCCACATCACTAGGTGTCGGTGTCACCATGCACTCGCTACTGATGTTGTCGAATCGTTTCTTTATTTATTAATATATATATATATATATATATATATATGTATAAACATATGAATACATGAATAAAATCAGTTTATAGACTAAAATCTACGGAGGATCAGTGAAAGCGATAAGCTTTATTGATTCGATACCTCTTGTACACTAAATATAGGTATAATAACAAACTATATAACAAACTATATATAGTTATGTATACATTCTTTAGTATTGAATACCCAATCGGTATTACTTCTTACGAACACCATACTATAGTATGTATACATACTTGAGAGTTAATTACAACTTATACGGTATAGTATATTATACTATACCGTATAATATATTATAATTTATATAGTATCACATTAAGTTAACGATCCATGAATAACTTTAGACGTGTCCAATGGAATCATTGCATGTCAAGTGACTGCATGTCACGGGGTTGTCACCTTTTATAACCCTAGGGTTACAAGCTTGTATAACCCTTGTATAACCCGTGTATAACTAACGTCGCTAGCTGATGTTAGCAGTGTAACGGTGCAGAAGCCATTAAATAGTAGTATAATCGCATTTTATTGCAATATAGTATATATAAATAAATATATATATATATATATTATTTTTATTTTGGTGGAGTCCTTTAATCCCATCCAGGAACTTAGACGAAGTTTTTAATTATAAACAAATAGCCATAATGTCCCTTTGAAGAAACTCTCGTGTTAAGGCAATCACGGTTTTAACGAGAGTCGGTTATGTTTAATAATATTACAAGAGAACTTCTAACTTTCTACATCCAAACTTCAAGAAACTATAGTTTAGGTATAGGCCTACTTAAAACCTATTTATTTAATCTAAAACATTAACATCAAATATATATGGACCGCCGATTGCTTTTTGTTCGCAGTCCGAAAACTGAAACATATCAAATGTAATGTTACTATTATGTGAAACCTATTGTAATAGACGGGACCTACCTCCTACAACATATAAGGCAAGCATGACTCATAGCTGACGTGTTAACCAGCTGACCTACTAGGGCAATATAATGTACTAGTGTATTGCATCATAAATAGTGCAGAGTTTAAATATATATATATATATATATATATATAATAATAATAATAATATATTTTTTAGAATAATTTAATTTTTTTTTCTGTTAAATTACAATGATATTTATATAATTTTTTTCTTCTAAAGGGCTTCAATATAATATGAATATTTTCTGTTGTTGTTGCCCATTATATATATATATATATGTTTACAGTAGTTAGTACCCGAAGGCAAGTATTAAATGTAATGCGTATGCATTTCATCATTATAGAGGTCGTGGTCATCATTATAGAGGTCGTGTTCATCATTATAGAAGTCGTGTTCATATATTCTATCAGTATAAAGGTCATGTTCATCATTATAAACGTGGTGTTCATCATTATAAACGTGGTGTTCATCGTTATATAGGTCAAGGTCAGCATCACCTTCGGGTCACGATCACAGTAATGGTAGTATTATTACGTAATAGCTTACGGTAACACACCACAGCACTCGGTGAATGCGTGTGCACCACGCAAGGAACCGGCAGGGTTATCTCCACATTAATCACATCGTTAACGAATAATTAATATAATAAATAGAAATATAACTTAAATGTATATATTATAAGGCATACATTATAAGTATGCACGCGTGTCTGTGTGTGCGTGTATACGGGTAAGAGTATATGTATAGGTATGTGTATTCGTGTGAAGCTATATGTGTGTGTGTGTTTGTGTGTGTGTTTGTGTGTTTGTATTTGTGTGTGTGCGGTTAAAGCTATGTATCACTATTCATATATTAATATATTAATTATGTTTATTTTTATGGGAATTGCAATGTATACAATGTAATGTTATGTCACTGATACGTAATACTAACATAAGAAAACAATTAATGTGTATTTGTATACATTATGCGTACTTTTTGTGTACTTTTTTGTTGTATATTTTGTATGAACTATACCTCTTTAACATAATATTATACTATATATAGTATATACTAAAGTATATATTATACTATACTATATATATATATATAAATATATATATATATATATATATATATATATATATATATAAATATATACTGCCTATGTGGCTCAGTTGGATATGACGCCAGACAAACAATCAGTAGGACACGGTTTCAAGCCTCTCCCGGACCCATTAAAATAGGTCTTAAAATAATATTTAGAAGTTATCTTATATAATGATGTATAAATATATTATCGACTCTCATTAAAACGTGGATTAAATTCTTTAACATGAGAGCGGCTTCGAATTGACATTAGAGCCATATATGTACATATATATGTTTATAAGTGAAAACTTCATCTAAGTTCCTGGATGGTATGAAAGGACTCTACCAAAGTAAAATAACAATAATAATAACAATAACAATATATATATATATATATATATATATATATATATATATATATTGAATATACAGTCCTATCTATAGATACTATAGTATTGAATACTGTCATTATTTATATCACTGACTTCCTTTATATTCTACAAATTGCATAAATAGACGGTTTTCAGTACGGTCATCAATGCGTTTACTATGTCACATACATCTGATCACGCTTTTACTTCAGATACATTATATCGTGTAAAATGGTTATCTGCTAAATATAGATCAATTATTATGATGGTTTATACATGAATATATCTTGAATCAATTAGATATTTAAATGATTTGCTGACATACCGGATTGAGTCGAGAACATCTAAATCTAGATTCTAGTAACGTCATAATTAAACGATTCCTTGCATAATGTATACATTTCAATGCAATAGCATTGGATACAACATATTGAGGAACTTCGATATTATATTTTACTATAAAGGTAAACCCAAATGATAAAAATCTATCATTATATTTTTTATTTTTAGAATTCGTGTTTTAGATATAAACAGATGTTGTGTTATTATCTACAATCAATATATATATTGGATCGAAGATTGTGGCGATAATAAACATAAATATATTAATAAATATGGCCATATATTTTAGTAGCTATATGGTTTAATCATTAATAATTAATGTATACATTAATTATTAACCGTATACGGTATATTATATTAACAGTATATTAAATATTAATATGGTATTAATCTTTAGAATATAATGTAGTTATATAAATTTAAATATTTAAGACATAATTATTAAAAATAGTAATTGCTATTTATTTGAATGTTATACAATTTATAAAATCACGCGACCCCCAAAAAAACGGCAGGCGTTTTAGAAGTAAAGTCAATATTGTATTGGTCATTTTTAATATTCATATTTTTATTTTATATTATTTTATTATTTTCACGTTTATTAATCTAACAATCTAACAATTTACTTCCTGCTAAAGCTACTGCGCAACTTAATCGGATTATCCGTACTTAAATATGTACTACTTACTGTTTAACTCGACTGGATCACTCTACTACAACATATCATTAATAATCTCATACGTGGCTACCCTTCTCCCTTAGGTGTAAATTACGCATATACTATCTATAATCCATAAATCAATATATTCTTTCATCCCTAACTATATCTCTGATCTAATTAAAAAACGTACTATATTATCTTCTCTTCGTTACCAAAATACTCCTCTACTTATCTCCCATAACTCTAGTAAAACTTCCCTAAATTCTAGAGCTTTTAAAAATTCCGGTCCAACACTATGGAATTCCCTCCCTCCTACCATTCGTTCTATTAGATCCCACAAAATATTTATAAATCTTACTTCTTCTTTTCTCTCTACCCATAATCATTAAATCAGCCAACTTATTATTTGTGTCCGTGTTATATTAAATGTATATCATTATTATATTCTTATTGTATTATTATTATCTTATTATATAACACTATACTATATCAATGCAGTCTGTAGTATACACAACTACACCATATCAATGCAGACTGTAGTATATAATAGTCCTTTATATTATTTAGTATTGTTGTCCGTGGTATATTGAATGTATATTATTATCAAATTATTATCGTATTACTATTATTTTATTATTATTTTCTTCCCGCACGAGCGAAGAGGTCTACATGACCCTATTTTAGTGCTAATAAACTCAATATCATCATCATCATCATCATATATATATATATATATATATATATTAATATAATATGTGATTTAAATTTTAAAATAATAAAAAATGAAAAATCGCGATCAGATAAATTACTTATAGTTATTGCGGTAGTGCGCGACTTCAACAAAAACAACAAAGATACTAGATGAGTAATACCGAGTAATTAAATTACCGAAAACGTCACCTACAACATAGATGTGGCGTTAAATCTTCAAAGTGATTCTGCTCGGCCGACATTAATCTCGAGAGACATACGTATCACGTGACATCGCCTAAAGCACACGTGGTTTATCACGGTCGAGGGGGCGGGGCTTCGTAGTGTGTTCGATGTTTAGGTCGCACCACTCCGGGCCGCACACCGGTACTCGCACACACACGCACGCACACGACTTCCAGTATGGGATGTTGTACTTGATATTATTATGTATGTAGATTCTATAGACTATTTTATAAAATGGGTCTTAAAATATTATTCAGAAGTGATCTTATATAATTGTGTATAAATAAATGATCGGCTCTCGTTAAAACCATGAATGCCTTAAAATGAGAGCGGCTTCGAAGAGAAATTAGAGCCATATATGGTTATAAGTGAAAACTTCATCTAAGTTCCTGGATGGGATGAAAGGACTCCACCAAATAACAATAACAAATAACAATATACAGTATATAGACACTAGTCATATATTACATAGACTCTTTGTACATAGAGTACATGCATAGTTTCTAAGCTGTTTTGTGTAATTACAAACATTACATAAGATATGATTTCGTATAAATCCGGGGACATACTGACTAGACTATTGCATGCATAAACAAAGTATACTTGTATATATATTATCAGATGTTGTCATTTGCGGAGTAATTACGTGTCAGTATTGATTAGGTAGACAATGTCCCTTAATGTATACATATTCATACACACACATATATATATATATATATACAGTCAACTATCGGTAAGTCGGACTACGGATAAGTCGAACTTATCGATAAGTCGGACACATTTAGTTAATTTGGTTGTATTTGTATCTAGTTTCGTGTTAAATTAATCGGATAAGTCGGATAAGTTGGATTGGATAAGTCGGACTTTTCTTTAAGTCGGACACATATTACAGTCAATTTTATGATTTTTATACTGGTTAAGTCGGACTTTTTATAAATTGTCAGAAATGTTAACTTTGAATAATATATAATATAGTTATGAATAGCATTATAATGTTAATGCAATAGGTAGTATCAAATTGTAATGCGTATAATTAAAATATATATTTATACAAATAGTGAATATATTAGGTTTCACATTGTGCAGTGCAGTATTCTGAAATGTGTATAATTAATATATCTATTCATATGAAGTGTCAAGATAAACGTCATGAAGGTATGCTTATCCTTATATGTATCCGTGTGGGTGTGTGTGTGTGTGCGTGTGTGTGTATGTGTATGTACGTAGCATAGAGACAATAGGTCATAGGCAATAGTGATATGTTGTCATACAATATTGTTATCATTGATTTATTATTACCGTGATAATAACGTTCTTCCTGGAAAAGCGTCTACCCAGTGTTCATCAAATAAAAAAATACCACATACGTACGTACATACGCATATATATATATATATATATATATATATATATATATATATATTGACTGCCTGTGTGACTCAGTTGGCTAAGACGTCAGACATACAATCAGTAGGAAACGGGTTCGAGCCTCGTCCGGACCATTAATTAATTTTAAAATTGGTCTTAAAATATAATTTAGAAGTGATTTTATATAATTGTGTATATATAAATAATCGGCTTTCGTTAAAACCATGGATATCTTAACATGATAGCGGCTTCGAAGGGACATTAGTGCCATATTATTATAAGTGAAAACTTCATCTAAGTTCCTGGATGGGATGAAAGAACTCCACCAAATAAAATAAAAATAACAATAACAATATATATATATATATATATATATAATAATGTAAATCCAGGAATTTATATGTATAAATATGTATATATAAATTTTAATATATTCTATGATAATTATTTTATAGAAAAGTATATATATATATATATATATACTTGCGTATTCTTATCTATTGGTATTCAAAAAACTGTGTAAATATATTAGTACAACCAATTAGAACTATATACAGTAGCCTATAGGCTATGTATAAATACGGTGATAAAAAAGCCTTCTTAGGTTGCAAGCCCTACACTGCAGGAGGTCTTCGCTATACATATTGCTAGAGTAATTATCTAGATATGTGTATATCCATATGTGTGAGTGGGTGCGCGTGTATGTGTGCGTGTGTGTGCGCATGTGTGTATGTGAGTGTGTGTGAGTGTGAGTGTATGTGAGTGTGAATGTGTGTGTGAGTGTATGTGTGCGTATGTGAGTGTGAGTGTGCGTGCGGCGCACACTGTGCGCGTGTGAGTGAGTGTGAGTGTGTGAGTGTGTGTGTGTGTGTGAGTGTGAGTGTGTGAGTGCGTGTGTGTGTGTGAGTGTGTGAGTGTGTGAGTGTGAGTGTGAGTGTGTGTCTGAGTGTGTGTGAGTGTGTGCGTGTGTGTGCGTGTGAGTGTGTGTGTGTGTGTGTGAGTGTGTGTGTGAGTGTGTGAGTGTATGTGTGAGTGTGTGAGTGTGTGTGCGTGTGTGTGCGCGTGTGTGTGTGTGAGTGTGAGTGTGAGTGTGAGTGTGTGAGTGTGAGTGAGTGTGAGTGTGTGAGTGTGTGTGTGTGTGAGTGTGAGTGTGTGAGTGCGTGTGTGTGTGTGAGTGTGTGAGTGTGTGAGTGTGAGTGTGAGTGTGTGTCTGAGTGTGTGTGAGTGTGTGCGTGTGTGTGCGTGTGAGTGTGTGTGTGTGTGAGTGTGTATGTGAGTGTGTGAGTGTGTGTGTGAGTGTGTGAGTGTGTGTGCGTGTGTGTGCGCATGTGTGTGTGTGAGTGTGAGTGTGAGTGTGAGTGTGAGTGTGTGAGTGTGTGTGAGTGTGAGTGTGAGTGCGTGTGTGTGTGTGAGTGTGCGTGTGAGTGCGTGTGTGCGTGTGTGTGAGTGTGTGTGTGAGTGTGAGTGTGTGTGTGTGTGAGTGTGTGTGCATGTATTTGATGAACACCGTGCAGACGGTTTTCCAGGAACAGTATCATCATTATCATCATTATGGTAATAATAGATCAATGATAGCAATAGAATTGTTAACAATGAGATCACAATGTATCTCGAACTCAGCGAACCGGCTAACTGGGTCATATTGGTTTATTGTATCCGTAATTCCGGTTTGTATATAATACGAACTTTATCGAGTTCGTTATATCAAACGTTCGCTATATATATATATATATATATATATATATATATATATATATATATATATATATATATAGATATATATATATACATGTATGATTCATGTTTTGAATGCGGATGCTAAATATAAATAATTATTAGAATACTATCGGATATATATATATAGTATATATTATACATTATTGTCATTACTATTAAATGTTATATTACTATTCTATTAGATATTATTCAGTTATATTTAATTCTCTACTTTTATAATGAATATGTTATACATATACTAATAAAGTATAATTATTATATCTAAATAAATAATATAACGGCTTTTATTTTTACAATATATAAATATAATTATCCGCAATGTATACAGTATATATATATATATATATATATAGTATCGTATAGCATAGTCAAAGATTTTCCAAAGGACTTCACAATATATTTGGTATAGTATAGATATTGTTATAGCTATAATGTTATACTTATGTGTATTGTATTATTACAGTGTACATATTGTACAATACAGTGTAGTGACTAAACCATACAGTGTACTGGTAGGCATACCAAAGCGGGCTTTGGGCATACTATTACGGGTATTGCTGTACTATGGTCCCAATAGATGATTACATACCAATATACCCTATACCATATACCCTATACCATATACCATATACCATATACCAGATGCAGATGCAGATGCAGATAGAACTTTCTCGCTTACACGCGTACATACACTGATGTGAACGCGTTGATAGTATGATCTGCATAGTCTGCATGCATATTATAATATAGTAATATCATTATATATAATGTATATATATATATAATATATACTTATATATACTTATATATATAATGTATACATTAATGTATACAAATTGCATTATAATGCAATTTGTTTCCTTCACATTCCCTAACAGAAATTAAATTAAATAAGTAATATATTAAAAGAATTAAAAATTAGATATAAATTAAAATATAAAATAAATAAGAAGTCAGTAGTAATATGTATATTGATTGTAACGTGCGGTGGTGTATTATATGCCGAGTAGTAAGTATACTGGTATGATTGTGGGGGAATCATCTCAAGTATTAATGGACTTGGCACATACATACTGAAAGTTGGTAGCCTTATACCATTCGTTCGTTGTGGTCGACTTACCAACTATATGTTATTTGTCATTTTTTAGTTTTTCACATCTTGTTTTATTGTTATTATTATAACTTTATTTTTACTTATATATATATATATATAATATGTATTCGTATTATAAGTTATAACTTTATATTATAATTTATAACTATAGTTAAACTATATTTTAATATTTATAATTTTACTTTATTTTACTTTTCTTTTGAAATTTATAATTTTATTTTACTCTATAGAGAAACAATATATAAGTTTACTTTTATTAATATGTTTGTTTTTGTTACCATTCATTTTGCTGACAGGTAGATATCTAGATAAGTTCAGTGAACTTCTATATTTACCTGTAACACCTGGGTTCCCTCTCTGGTTTATTACAAGGAACCAATCTGATTATTATTAGTATTATAGATATATATATATATATATAAATATATATATATATATATATATATATATGCATACATATACAATGTATATTATATATGTAGATGGTGTGTATATACTACATAGTATACTACATCCATATATGTAACCTGCTTAGTATACAATTTATTATATACAATAAAATATTTCATGTATAAATAAATTATACATATATTATATATCATATATATATTGTTATTGTTATTGTTATTTTTATTTTTATTTGGTGGAGTCCTTTCATCCGATCCAGGAACTTAGATGAAGTTTTCACTTATAACCATATGGCTTTAATATCCCTTAGAAGCCGCTCTCGTGTTAAGGCATCCATATGGTTTAAAACCATATGGTTTTAACGAAAACCGATCATTTTGTATACATAATTATATAAGATCACTTATAAATATTATTTTAATACCTATTTTAATGGTCCGGACGATGCTCGTACCCGTGTCCTATTGCTCGTGTGTCTGACGCATTGGCCAACTGAGCCACATAGGTAATTATATATATACACATATATATATGCGTTCTAAATGTTCATTGTTGTACAAACTACAATAGAAAGGTGTACGCATCACTGTGATAGATGTTTAATAATCAGTTTAAAGTTAGATGGTGATCTGCTTATTGACAATAAATTATATTCGTACTCGAACATACCAGTTGTCAGGTATCACGTTGTTAACCCTGTACCCTATACCCCCTAATGAAGTCGCATACGAGTTCATTAGAAGACAAAGATTGTTAAAGTCAACAACATCAGTGTACAGTGTACCCTGACAAACAATTAGCACTACACTGGTAGTCCTGCATGATAGGATACTAATGACTCCTGCAGGTGTCCTAAAGTGCAACAATCGGACTATCAATTTTACATGTGAGCAGGATGTGTACAGGCATTTATTATTTACTGTGTAATGACAAATAAGGACAACATAACGAAAATGTTACTGTAAATGTAATGCTCAGTACCATATTATACTACTGATTAGGGTATTTAAAGGAAAGTGTAAGTAAAGTTTTGCATAGTTATTTGGTCTATATTTTTAACATTACTGTAAACATCCTTTTAAGTAGAATTACATTAAATATATACTGTTCAGTCTGTTAAGGATAAATTAGGACATTAAAACGGAGTTTATTTAAGACATTGTTTGTCAGGTAGTAACGGTAGGCAGGATTCGTGTTTTTATGTTTAAATATTTGTCATATATTAGTGTTAAATATTATTTACGTCTGTTCATTTTCTGCTAAATATATTATAAATATATTAGTGTCAATAAATAATCATATATCTCTAATAAAATGAATAAATGTATACATTTATTCATTTTAAATATTTTATGAGATTATATTTTATTATTTTACGAATAACCGAGGCTAAAACCTCTGAAAAAAACTGAAAAACAAAAAACCTGTTAAAATATATTTGTTTAAATTCTATATTTATAGAGTATTTAGGTTAACGCTGCATATAATAGAGGAGTCTATTGACGATTACCGCTAATATGTTATTAGGCTCAGTGATAAGAATGAATACAGCAAGTCACGTGGTGTTATCCGTAACAGAGAACACGTGTCAGATGATGAACACGTGACACAACACGTGATGGATCCAACTAAGCTACGGGTAACAACGACAACGACGATGACTAACACCACGATTAGATAGAGTCACACGGGTCACGTGGTACGGCGTGTAACTAAATCACGTGACTGACACGTGGTGACCTTCACGCTAACCTAGTTACCCGCGTTACCCGCGTTAGGTACGTATACGTATGATAGTGATTTAGACGATAAGTTACTCGATAGTTACTTACTTACTTACTTACTTAGTTACTTAATTACTAGCTTACTTACTTACTTACTTAGTTACTTAGTTACTTAGTTACTTAGTTACTTATATACTTAGTTACTAACCATGTGATATCCTCACTAACGTTACTAACGCACGTGTTAGTAACGTATTGTAGCGATGTAACGCCTAACCGTGACGTCACTATGAATAGTTAATTATTCGTCAAACCACCGCAAATAGAACGTTAATGCGATTCCACGAATGAGGCTGCTTTCTAAATATAGATTTGTTTACTATTAGTTCTGTATGGCGTGGTAAACAACCTATAACTACAGACATTCCTACAACATATAACTGTGATGTATACATATTACTATGTATACAATGTATACACCTATAGGATACCTTAGTAGTACTATACCACTAAGGTAACCAACACTATAGTGTTACTAGTATACTAGTACAGTATATATATATTATAACCACAATAATAGATCGACATCATTATAATATATACATAACTAATAATACAATTTATAATGTATATATATATATATATATATATATATATATATATATAATATAATATAAATATGAGAATTTAGTATAGCTCTATTATAAATATGATAACGTCACATATTGTATAAAATAAATGCGTGATATAAATAGATAACTCGATGACAGTAGCTACTTTGTTGAATCGACAGTTTTCTATATATATATAGTGATTAAATCTACGCTAACAAACTACTAAATAGTAGTATCCGACGCGTAGCGCACTTTGGCCTAGATCCGCTGTTTTCCGCGAATAACGGCTACCCAAGAAGCGGCGCGAGTTCCTAGAAATCAGCACGGCAACCATTACGGTGAGCCAAGGGGGGGGGGGCTGGCTGGCTGGTTGGCTGGCTGCTCGGCTCCTCCTTATGCTACAGTGCACTTGCCATAACGAAATCGAGGCGGATCGATACAGGCGGAGGTCGCCCTACCGCCTATACACCACGGTATTCCACTACTACTACTACTAGTGGTTACAATGTATCGATGTGGGCGGAGCGAACGGTCTATTTATATCTATTTATAGAACGCGAGCGGCGCGCGGCTAGTGGAATTAATTAAGCGTGTCGAGAGGAGGTCTCGCGATAAAGCACGTGATACGTACCACGTGGTTAGACGACCTCTTCGTAATGAAATACGTGAGGCTGAATAACAATATATATATGGAGCACTTTCAATCGTACATTACGTTATCATCTTTCATTCTCTACTTTTCTCTAATCGGTTCAAATTAAAATAATTGTCTTTTACACATTGTAGTAGTTTTTTGTTCTTTACTTTAATTTTATTTAATATGTTATATATATAACGTGTATATGTGTTATTTATACATTAATATTATATATATATATATATATATATATATATATATATATATATAATATTAATGTTAAAAATAGTACATATCGAATTATTCAATGTTTCTTAGTATAAATAATGTCACGTGCATATTGCCTGCTGGTCACGTGCACAATCACGTGATTACACGTGCTGACACGTGACTACAGTAAAAACGTTGTAACAATAATCATTAATCTAATAATGCATTTCTCATATTGAAAATAAAAAAACAGATTCTATAGAATGTACGCGCTATTTATATATCTCACTTCCAAGAATTTAATTTTTGGTTTTTTAGACCTGTTTCATAAATAAATACAATCTATCTATATATATATATATATATATATATATATATATATATATATATATAATGTGTGTATAAAATATAAACAGTAAATAAATCATTATTACATGATTATGAAAATAGTTTAATTAATATCTATCGTTATTTATTTTATAAATAAACTGATATATCGATATATTTAGCTTAACATTCATAACAGATATATTCATATATATATATATATATATATATATATATTTCTCAACTTTCTTAATTTCGAGGATGATCTTGTTGATGTTCTACTCGAGCATCAGTATGTCACAACTCCCGCCAACTATAAATATATTATAACACAGATTATACTGGTAGCTAGATAGACAGCTGATTACACTGGTAAGTTACTATAGTGGATGACTAATATGACTAATGGCAACACTGTGTGGCTAGTGTATACGTAGTGTATACTATTTACGTATATGTTAATATATATGTTAATAGTAATTACATAAATATATTTACGACATAGTTCATCTACAATATTCAAGGTCATGTGTTAACTTATATATATATATTGATGTTTCTACAGCATTGTTCAGTAAATGTATACCTTCAGCTATGAGTGTATACAATATCGTCAGCAATTAAAACATTATATTATAATCGTCTGTTATTAAATGTATTGGGTGTTACGTCATCACTTATGACGTCATCGTTAACTATTACGTAACGTGTCACGTGGTCGAGTAATATTTATACAATAGTTTACGTTTAATTATATACGATATAATAACAAAAACTAATACTGTGAAAATCTAACCGATATCACATGACTTGTAATATCTGAATTTAAATGCAGCTATATATATATATATATATATATATATATATATATATACGTTAGACGATCGTCGTTCGTATATATACGTATATATCGTATACGATGCATTTGATAGTAGTTTTTCCTATGTATAATACGCTTAATACGAACTATTATATATATATATAAGTAAACATATTCGAATAATGAATTGTTAATGTGACACTCTATACGTATACGGTACGTTGTAGCTGAGATGACTCACTAAGATGACTCACTTCACTCGACAGTCATATAATAGCACGTGACTTCTCTGATATCTCCATGGTGGCAATACCACGTGACAATGTTTGAAAACAATAAACCGCTAATGTACTCCAGTAATATAATCTGATATTAGGTATAATCAAAGTTAGGTACAATCAAAGTTAGGTACAATCACAGTTAGGTACATTCGAAGTACATATAACGTCATCGATATAAAACAATTTTCTTCACACGCACACACATATAACGTGTGCGACGCACACTGTGCGTAAATAACCGTAACAATAGACCCGCACACCGTATCAGTAGGTCGCACGTAACAATGGGTTTCCGAGTAACTATAAATAACCTGACTAGAGGCCCACCTAAATATAGTGGCGAGCTGTAGTAGGTCGCAGTCGTTAATTACTGATGATCGTAATTATTGCTCCATGGGGTAACCCTATACACAGACACATACACATACACATACAGACACACACACATATAGATATGTATATAGGTGTATAAAGTTTAACACAATAAATTATCAAGTGACATACTTTCCAGATGTTCACCTCGATACATTGTGTCTACGTTAAGCCTGGATCGCGTACAGCACGTTCATAACTGCCACAACAACAACACTAACTCTAACCACAACAACCATAACAATAACAATAATAACAACAACAATAACAACAACAATAATTATAACACAAACAACGATAACAAAACAAAGCGGTACTTTACGAAAGCGTTGTCATCGAAAAGCGAATTCACAGCTCATGCGTGTAAACATCTAGTCACGTGTTCACCTAGTCACGTGTTCTCCTAGTCACGTGTTCACCTAGTCACGTGTTCATCTAGTCACGTGTTCACCTACATTGTTATAAATTAGAGTACATCGAGTTCTTTTGTTAGGGTGTAAGTAGTGTCTCCATAGCCGTTCCCTATTTGAGGTACAGTTTGAATAAATACTATCAGTACCCTAAGAATTAACAAACTGTACCCTAAAGAAGTTTAGCTGGTTGTACCAAACTAATTATATGATACAGTGTACCCTAATGCAATTGTATGATATGTACCATCATTGAATTGTAAGATATGTAAATATAATAATCACGTTCCCTAATATTTAACATATATGTACCCTACAAATATATGTATATTGTTCCCTAGTGAGTTTAAAAGTCGTGTACTCTATTTAGGATACATGGCAAATGTTGGTTATATTTTAACGATCTGTACCCTATAAATTGAATTCGCTGTACCCTAATGTTTAACAGTGTATACACCTACCTATGGGTACTACCCAATGCACGTGGCTGCACCTATAAGTATCGCTACATAAGATACGCGTTATTGCGTTGTGTATATCATGCTGTGGTGTTCGTTGCTCACTAATTCGTCACGATAGAGAGAATAGCTATGACTCACCGTTTGAATGTAATCATAACGTTAAGTATTTCCGTAATTATGTATTATTGTTTTTATATTTATATTTCATTATAATTATAATATATATTATAATCTTAAGGTTCTTAAGGTAATATATTGAACCCATATTATTATTAAATAGTTTATTGACAACAAAACATTATATGTTTATCGGCGTCATATAAGACAATACTAATGAATGTAATAACAATTTGAAAATAAATAAATTTAATAAAAATAACAAGAATAATATATATATATATATATATATATAAAATAACGAGAACAATATTTAATAATACAGTTATAAATAAATAAAATAGTTATATACTTTACGTTTAAATAAAGGTTCTGATTCAGTTGATCTGATGTGAGCTGGCAATGCATTCCAACACTTTGGAGCTACGACTGCAAATGCCGATTCGGCGTATACTTTCGTAGTGATCGGTTGATGCAGCATCATAGTCGAGCCAACACGACGAGGTCGATAGTCCATATATATATAGGTATATATATATATATATATATATATATATATGTATATATGTATATATATATACATATAGGTATATAAAATATATATTTTAAATAAATTATAAATATTATTAAATAAAACATAACACAGGGTTAACACAATGCAAACGTACATTCTTTACACACGGTGCCCGGGTATCTAGTTACGTCATACGCTAGAGTCGACAGTGTAATCACTTTGTTTCACTGGAGGACATGCATGCTTGTCCTCGAGTACTACTCGGGTAGGGGGCGCTGGGGGGGGCGGGTTCTAGCTTTTCTCGGAAACAGGCGCGCGCGTTTAGTGTGCGCGAGTGTGCGACACACACTGTGCGGCGAGATCGTGTTATAACACACTATAGTGTGCATTACATAACGTGTACGCGTGTGGTACCTGCAGGTATAGCTGGCAGTCGGCTGAACTCGGATCACGTGACCTGTATCACGTGGTATGTATCACGTGATCCTAGCCGTGTTAGGAATCACGTCGTGCACCCTGGTATTTGGAGGTATACGCCCCTTTGTTAATGTTACAATTAGTGTTTATTTACACACACACGCTCACATACACACACTCATACACACTCTCACACACACACACATATATATATATATATATATATATATATATATATATATATATGAACTATTCAAATTTAATATTATAGAACTTATATAACAACTCAGATAATATATATTATTTTCATGGGTAAATATTATGCTTACTTTACAATATTGTAACCCGTATATTTAGTATAAAAGTAATCTTATTATCTATGAATTGTTAACGCAACCAAGAAAATATCCCTTATTCAATGTTATTAATTTTATTTTTAAAGTGACGATATATACTATACTATTGTGCCCCCCACATATAGGGTTCGTGCAATGACCTATATGGCTAAGCCTTATAATAAGTATATTCAGCTCGATTTTAAATGTAAACAATGTAGAATTATAATCGTATTCCTCAATACGTTATTAGCTATTATTACAATAGACTTCTAAATAATATCACCACATATGTGTTACATGTGCAAATATGTTGCGAAACAAACACATAACACTTTTTACATATACGCATGCGTGATTAATAACTACTTCCTGCCGCTGCTAGCAGCACTAGTATCGAAATCATTGAAATAGATTAATATTTTGTGCGGTTTCTATACAACAGTGTGTTTAATCTCTATAAATTATATGCAATATAAATTTACTTTTACTCGACTCATATATGTGCATTGCATTTAAAACCAACATATCCTATTGCTTTGTTATATATTTTTGTTTTCATCATATCAATAATAATTAAACGCTAATTTAAAGAAAATATATCTGTTATGAAAACACACCCATTGACAATAACGCTGACATTGACACTGACGTTGACACTGACACTGGCGTTGACACTAACACTAACGTTGACACTGACACTGAAGGAGGTAGTACCATGTCACTTAAAAAACTGTAAACAAAACATATTATTTTACATTTTAAAATGTATATTTTTATGCGAATTTACATTCTAAATAACTCATAGTTCCAAAAATGAATCATGTATACATGTATACATAGGTTTAATTGTATGAACTTGTTAGAACATAGCTATGTGTTGCTTGTAATATACCTACCTATAGGTGACGACGTATACAACATTAAATTACCCGATTTCTCGTAAGTAGTTTATATTTCCTTAGCAAAATCGTAGCAATATGTGGGCATATAATGTGCCTATAGGCATTATATATAATGTAGGATATATGCTACAATGTAAGCTATATATATATATTATTTAAGTATACTTAAATAATATATATATATATATATATATATATATATATATATATATATATATATATATATAGCTTACTACTTTAAGCACTTATCATTGATATAATTAATTTTAAGAATTTTGCGAATTAAATCTCATAACATAAATAAATAAACGCCCAACCCACACATTACTTTCGGTGTTCCCTAATTCCGAATAACAACCGTGAGTCATAATACTAACAGCAGTGATTCATACCTGGTGACTAATACGTGATTCACCACGTGACTGTTGTGTAAGAGTTGTGTATTATCGACAATTTAATATTAAAATAGATTTATAATTTAAATAATCTATCACATGTGATTTATATTTATATGTTATAGTATGATATAAAATAATTATCACTAACAAATACTAACCAAGGTAAAATATATATATATATAATATTAACAAAGATTTTCCGAAGGAAAGATATAACACTTACGCGAAATCGTGTAATTCGAATTTGTATACAAAATACCCTGGTGCCACCTATAGCGGGTTACTTTTAGGAACTATGCGTTGTTTATAATGTAAATTCGTATTTAACTATACACTTTTAAAATGTTAAATAATATGCTTTAAATTAATATTTATATGATGAAAACTAAGTGTTCATTACTAATATATAACAAACAAATATGATATTTATGTTTTAAATGCTATAAGTATATATTTAGTAAGTAAAAGTTAATTTATATTGCATGTAATTTAATAGAGCAATGAAAACATTGTTGTATGCAAACAGAGCCGAACCTAAATCTATTTCAGTGATTTCGATACTGCTGCTAGCAGCGGCTGGGGATATTACTAAATTACGTTGCATGCATAGGGAGTGTTATATCTTTGCTTCGCAAAATCTTTGATATTAATATTAAAATAGATTTATAATTCAAACAATCAATCCTAATTAAAATATAATGTTACAAATTACTAACACATACTGATAACGGTGGAAAACACATACACACACATATATATATATATATATATATATATATATATATAT
>OZ025242.1:63093666-63111747 GCA_964019155.1 Osedax fenrisi
TACATACGCTTAGTGTGTACTGGGAATACATTCCCTGGTGTATACGCAATATTCTTGGAATAGTAAAAAAAAGCTATCCAATTTGTTAGTTATATATATATATAATTAACAAAGTGGATAGCTTTTTTACTATTCCAAGAATATTAATTGTATATGTTAAGGAAGTTTTTTTTTATAAATACAATATATATATATATATATATATATATATACAGATATGGCTATAGCTATTTTGTTACTATGTATGTAAACAACAATTATTGTAAATAAATTAAAATGATCACAACTCAAATAATGTTCCTATCCGATATGCGCCTATAGGCATGATATCTCACGAGTTCGATAAGTATGGGATAGGCTGCTATTCTGCTGGCATTACATATGTATATATGACCTCATACAAACATATATATATATATATATATATATATATTATACAATATTAATATTATATTAGATTATAAATTTTAATAATATATCTTTATATTTATTAATCCTATATTTATATATATAATATCAAGAATAATGTCAATAGGTGAACATACTAGTCGTCAGCATAGTGAGATATACACATATTCATAATTACAATATAGGTAGGTACCTATATGTACCTAATTACTTCAGAAAATCTTTGATAAGTAAGAAAGAAAGCTGATACTGTAAGTTAGGTACGTTATTTGTTACGTACATTATATATGATTTATAATATTAATCCATTATATATATATGTATCCCATCCTATATAAAGGATGAACAATGGTACCTATGTGTATACCTTACACATATGCGATCACACACACACACACACACACACACACACACACACACACACACACACACACACATTTCATCGGCACTTTCAGGGTATTTCCTATATGATATTTGAATATATCAATACCTATATATAATTATATTTAATTTATTATAATCATATATACATATATTTATATTTTGTTATTTTATTTAGTTGGAATGCTTACATCCCGTCCTGCAGCAACATACCGACCTACTTGTGTACTAGTCATCTATAGATTCGTCATTTAGCCTACGTATAGTCCATTAGCTCTAACATCTATGTCCAAACATGTTTCTAATGTTTCCCTTGCTTCGTAATAATATATGTATACTATAGGGGAAAGTAACCTAATACGGACACTTAATAATACATGGTCTCCAAACATTTTATGACTCAATATTTGTATTCAAAAATTACAATATATTTATATTATATGATTAGGCCTAAACATCCGGATGTCTGATCCTATAGATGTTATTCTGATTTTAAAATTTTATTTAATCTTTTTATTTAATTGATAACATGGGTGTCCATATTCGGTACCCATGTTCGAATACGGACACCCTGTGTTATAATACGGACACCCTATATACCACGAGGATATACTATATATTATTAATGAACCAATAAGATATTAAATTACTTATAATTAATTTTATGAATAATTTAATATAATTTAATTAGTAATTAATTTAGTGATTTTTATTATTTTATTAATTAATAATTATAAGTGAAGCATCTAAATAATACAATTATTAGATGTAGCTTCATTGGTGTTAGTATAGGATGTCCCACGGAAATTTCCATATTAAGACATATAGAGTGTCCGTATTAGGGATTTATATTACCTCTAGATATATGCTTATAACGTAATTAATATTTGATAAAAAATATAGCAATTATGTATATCATGTTTATATTTTTATTATATTTTCATTTTTAATAATATATTGTTATTTTTTATATCGATACATTTGTATATGCTCGAGAAGGTTTTAAGTTGACATATTTTTATAAATTTAAAAACGTAATAAAAAAATCAGTTTAATGGATATATCAAAATTATGTTAAATAATTAAAAAATAAAATTCTTATTTAGACTATTTATATAATTATGAATATTTTATTAATAACATTTTGTATAGGATTTATGTTTCCTGAGATATCGAGAGTATCCGTATTCTGTTACTTTCCCTTACTCATGGCTAAAGTGTTCACACAGGCGTGGTATCACCACTCGTAGTACATACATACACACATACCCACAAGGGTACACACACACATACATACCAAAGATTTTGCGAAGCAAAGATATAACACTATCTATGCATGCAACGTAATTTAGTAATATACCCAACCGCTGCTAGCAGTAGTATCGAAATCACTGAAATAGATTTAGGTTCGGCTCTGTTTGCATACAACAATGTTTTCATTGCTCTATTAAATTACATGAAATATAAATTAGCTTTTACTCACTAAATATATACTTATAGCATTTAAAACATACATATCATATTTGTTTGTTATATATTAGTAATGAACACTTAGTTTTCATCATATAAATATTAATTTAAAGCATATTATTTAACATTTTAAAAGTGTATAGTTGAATACGAATTTACATTATAAACAACGCATAGTTCCTAAAAGTAACCCGCTATAGGTGGCACCAGGGTATTTTGTATACAAATTTGAATTACACGATTTCGCGTAAGTGTTATATCTTTCCTTCGGAAAATCTTTGTACATACTTTATTTGTATAATTATTATTTTATTTTTATTATGGATGTCGTCATTAATTTATATCTCACTTCCGAACAATTTATTTAAAATTAGATTTTTGTGAATAAATAAATTATACTACTACTACTACTACTACTACTACTACTACTACTACTCCTACTACTACTACTACTACTACTACTACTACTACTACTACTACTACTACTACTACTACTACTACTACTACTACTACTACTACTAATACTACTACTACTACTACTACTACTACTACTACTACTACTACTACTACTACTACTACTACTACTACTACTACTACTACTACTACTACTACTACTACTACTACTACTACTACTACTACTACTACTACTACTACTACTACTACTACTACTACTACTACTACTACTACTACTACTACTACTACTACTACTACTGCTACTGCTACTGCTACTGCTACTGCTACTGCTACTGCTACTGCTACTACTACTACTACTACTACTACTACTACTACAAGTGTACATCTATACCCATACAGTGTATGGCATACACCCTAACGCCTTTTAATGAGCCGCACTAGAGAGAAAAGCTCTTTGAAGATTTCTCAGAAATGGGCGTGTTGTCCTATGCACAACCATAGATATAGAGTACCAGGTACACTATATATATGTGCACAACACACACACATACATTGTGTATACAATGTATAATAAACTGTGTTATAAATAGCAGGTTGTCAATTAAAGGGGCGTGGTCTGGTCACGCCCCTAGTTCTACTTCCGCATTATGATACGGGCACGCGTGTATACGTGTATGATGATTACACGTGTGATTGATGTGCTCCTGTAGTCCGTATCAAGGACATATCCTTGGCTGTGTCCGTTATTAGATGCGGACGAGTAGTTTTAATAAGGTAAGTATGTATTTTGTGTAGCATGTGAAGTTGGACAGTTGTATCTCTTTCGCCACGCCTATTAACTTACTATCTCTTACTATCTGACCTAGTTTCCCGGTTACACTAAACATACCATACGATACGTTGGTATCACGTTTATATATATATATAATAATGAACATTTGGTAGACATTTTTTGTTTATAATAATATAAATAAAATGATTCAGTATATTTTCAATTCTATAATTAAGTAAACCTCCCCCCCCCCTATAAAAGCTGAGCTAGAGAAATGTAACTCTAGCTCTATGTCTAAAGGGCTTCCGATTAATATGTAAATAACTCTTGCTGACACACAGATTTTCAAGCTTATATATTTATATATGTGTATATTAATACGATATACGAGTATAGGATATTACTAATGATTTAAGCAATAGCTACTAGGTTATTTACTGCAGATGTGCTGTGGGATGAGGGTCTAAACTAGGGATGTACTGATGATGCCATGCCGAGACCTATGGTTATTGATTGCGAGCTGATACTTTCATTTACATGTAAACAACGAGCCCGAGCCGAGTTGAGACTCTTACGAAAACATAACGAGCCGAAATTATGCTTTTTTGAGTTACATTTTAATCATAATTTTTATGTATTTCATATTTACATACAGATTAAAATAAATATCGACCTCCAAATTCTATATTTAATGAATAGTAATGTAAATTTCGTCTAGTGATGTAAATGATGCTGAGCGGAGACTTTCATTTTAGATAAAAAACGAGCCCGCTACGAGCTGATACTTTAACCAAACGAACCAGAGCCGACTTGAGACATTAGTTAACTGATACTGAGGCTACATAGATGATTTAGATTTGAGCATCATTTACTGCATCACTAGTGTAAACATGGTTAACCGTTATAAGTTTATAGGTTAAACCGTTTATAAATGTTATCAAATTAATTTTTCTGTTATAATTATATTTATGATCGATTCATAGCAATGCGTAGTGTTGATAAATAATCCTGACTACTGTATGGAATATGACCCCTCCCCGTGAGTTACGATTTATGAGGTAACATCGAAAATAATCATTTCGATATTTGACATATTAGGGTACATGATAAACTAATATGAAGAATGAACGCAGATTACATTATACGATATATATAAATAAATTAGTTGTTATTATAATTTTAAATTATATATAGATAGGTGATATTGTTTATGATTATATTACATATAATTTGTAATACAATAAATATTGAATCTAATATTGTTATTAGGAATATTATATTATTATGATTAATATTACTATTATAATTATTATTATTATTAAAAATAACATATAATGATTTATGTGTCATTTAAAGCCGCTATATATTATTATACGTATGCTTTGATATCAAATAATATAGTTGATCATAAGTGCAAGTTTATACTTAGGCAAGATAACATATGTTATATATTACACATTTATGATATAATATATAATAGGGATATAAACTTGATTAGATGTATAAAATTGAGAAGAAACAAATATATACAGATCTAATGATGATATTTTAATTGTAAAGAATGCTATGAAATAACAAATAAATCTCTGAATATTTCAAAGTTAACTTATCATATTATTATATATATTATATCTCATTTAATTTGAATTATTTAAATATTGAAATTTTTATTTATATATACAAAATATTGAACCTATATCAAATAATAATTCTTTCTAAATATACTCTATTATCCCCTACTTAATGAGTCGGTGAATGTATAAAATATATAATATGTCGACATATTAAGATTATCATATAAATAGTTCAGACATAGATCTAAACAACAATTGTTGCATATATTAATATATATATATATAATTATATATTAAATATATTAATGATATATTAATACCCAGATTATAATCTGTAATTCACCAGTGATCAGCCAGTGATCAGCCTGTAATCTCTATGTTAACAACATATGTTATACATGTATGTGAATATTTTCTAAAGAACAATCACCAACACACGCATTCGGAACATAATAATAATGTATTAATCGTATTAAATAGAACACTGGCCAATAATGAAATAAATAACAACAGGCAGTAGAGGTGACACTTTATTAAAATGAAGGGGGCGGGGTGGGGCGTTCACATCAAACCCTTCAGGTATGCCTCTTTAGCTTTCTTGATCTCCGCAAACATCATATCCTCCACTCCCTCCTGCTCCACCTGCTCCGTCTCTATAACCGGTACAGTAACCGGAACGTTAGCGTACGGTGGGGCCGGGGGTAACTGTATGTCGTGGAGGAGTGGAGCAGCGGAGGGAACAGACCGTAGTAGCACGGGTTGCGTGTTAACCACCACAGCCTCCTTCACCACCACTACATCCTTCTCCTCCTCCTCCGGCTCATCAGGTGGAAGGTCATCGCGGGGTCGACTCCTCACCTCGTTGATAGCGACGACGTCTGTAGTTGCCATGGTTACGAGGAGGTCGAGTTCCTCGAGAGGTAGACGTAGACGTAGGCGCCGGTCTTGTAGTAGGGTTAGCACCTCGGTTAGCATGGAGGGGACGGCCAGTAGGATGTCTGTGTATAGGGCCTGCGCGAGGGGGGGGGGTACGGGGGTTAAAGGGGTTATAAGCTAGACTCTACTATACTATAGGGTACACTAGACCTTACTTTAGCTATAATAGTACTCGCGTTTAGTGAAGAGAATACTTATTCCGTATCATTAAACTATAAATGTTTATTATCTTTACAACTGTGGTACCGTATACTAAATAGAGATCAGGCAATAGAGTTAGCGAATAGGAACTTGAAAGGTATTAGGTAGGAGTGTGTTTAGCATTGCAGTACAGTAATACCATGGTATCTAGTAATCGTTGGTTAGCCTATACATTGTTGAGGTGTGTAAATATAGTATGTGTGAGAGTATGTGTGAGAGTGTGTGTGAGAGTGTGTGTGAGAGTGTGAGAGTGGCTGAGTATGTGAGAGTGACTGAGTGTGTGAGAGTGGCTGAGTGTGTGAGAGTGACTGAGTGTGTGAGAGTGGCTAATTGTGTGAGAGTGGCAGAGTGTGTGAGAGTGGCAGTGTGTGAGAGTGGCTGATTGTGTGAGAGTGGCAGAATGTGTGAGAGTGGCAGAGTATGTGAGAGTGGCAGAATGTGAGAGTGTGTGAGAGTGGCAGTGTGTGAGAGTGGCAGTGTGTGAGTGTGACTGAGTGTGTGAGAGTGGGTGAGTGATGTATGAGGCCAAACCTAATTAGCATTATCTAATTTTCTAAGTATTTCACATTTAATTATTCCGAATGATATTGTAAATTAGATAATGTATTATTATGTATATATATACATACATGATATTGATAATCAAACGAGCTATAAATTACTAGTTATTTGCATATAAATTACCAGACAAATGTATACACCTGTACTGAGAATAGGTAATATATACATGCTAAAGCTAAATACAATGAAATACATGTTATTTATCACAGACATAAAACATTCACAAACATATATTACACAATCACTATCATCATCAGCTTGATGTATATATAGCCAATGATTCTGAGAAGCAAAGCTATATATCACTTGTATCTATTTATGTGAAATCAATTATAATGCCGATTAGTTTGAAATATAGGTGACAATCTTTCTTTTAATTAATTTCAAAAACGAATTTTCAAAGTATTGTTACATAATTAAGAATGTTACAAAGTATGTATAACTTTACATTGAAAATGAACCTAGATATTTATCATATTTCTAAAATATGGCTATATATTTTAAGAAAAATGGTTCTTATTATAAAATAATGTTATATTCTTAAAACAAACATTATAAATTAAATTGTTTTTGCATTCAAAAATATATGTAACTTTTCATTTATATATAAGAGAGTATAGAGATATATCTCTATTATAATAGAGATATATTTTCCAAATTTACACTGAAATAAATATAAACTAACAATATAATTAGAAATAAATAGTTTGCAGTATAGATAGCGCAATTTTTCTTTAATTTCACAAATTAATTAGTGACATATGTTTGCTTCATAAAACCATTGTACTAACTACTGACACACTCTCAGATATACATGTCTACAGACATACCTACTGACACAGCTATTCATACACATGTCTACAGTCATACCTATTAACACAAATATTGACACACCCACATACATATATAGACACGCCCCCACTAACACACACACACTTATAGACACACACACACCTATAGACACGCCCCCAGATGACCTACCTTACACCAAGGACAGCTCTGTAGCGCTGTGTAGAACACGTCCTTGGCATTATCAATCTTCTGTACGTCCATCTGTAATCGAAGGAAGCATTATGTATTAACATCGTATGAGTGTATAGGTAGTAATGTCAATAGGCTATTTACACAGAGGAAAGTCAATGTAATAGATAATCTTTTAGATTTAAATCATTTCTCATCATTTAGAGAGCAATATTTAAATTTGTTAAGTTATTACAAATTATTGATCAGAGATATAATATAGTTTAGTAGAATAATCTACAAAAGTAAATAGATGTAATCAAATTGAATAAAATTATTGCGTTAAATTTAACTGATTAACTAAGTTAATAAGCGTTATATAAACATAAACTACAAATATTCTAATAACATTCTAACCACAAAGCATATTTCATAAGATTTAATTGATTATAAATTAGGATAAATAAGAAAGGTCGAAATAATAGTGAAAAAAAGCTTTTGTGGTCAAATCAAAAATTAATACAGGCACAATAATATTATATATTTATATAGTATTATATATTTATATATATATATACATACTAATATATTATGATTAATACCTCAAATTTCATATACAATCTCCACACCAGGGGGAGATATCTGAGAGTAGGATGACCGGTTAGTTTACGATACCACGAGCGGATTCTCTGCAGATGACCGGTGTCCGAAATGGTGAAGGTCAGCGATTTAGAGGTCGTAGGGGTCGTATCATTTGGGACTGCAGTGGTAAGTGAGAGGTAAGAGGTAGTGATAGCATATGGGCATAAGGAGGACATATCAGAGTGGGGAGGACATATCAGAGAGGGGAGGACATATCAGAAGAGGGAGGACATATCAGAGTGGGGAGGACATATCAGAGAGAGGGAGGACATATCAGAGGTGGGAGGACATATCAGAGAGGGGAGGACATATCAGAGAGAGGGAGGACACATCAGAGTGGGGAAGACATATCAGAGGAGGGAGGACATATCAGAGGAGGGAGGAAATATCATAGGAGGGAGGACATATCAGAGGAGGGAGGACATATCAGTGTGGGGGAGGACATATCAAAGAGGGGAGGACATATCAGAGGAGGGAGGACATATCAGAGTGAGGAGGACATATCAGAGTGGGGAGGACATATCATAGGGGGGAGGACATATCAGAGTGGGGAGGACATATCAGAGAGGGGGAGGATATATCAGAGAGGGGGAGGACATATCAGAGAGGAGGACATATCAGAGGAGGGAGGACATATCAGAGAGGGGAGGACATATCAGAGAGGAGGACATATCAGAGAGGGGAGGATATATCAGAGGGGGGAGGACATATCAGAGTGAGGAGGACATATCAGAGAGGGGGAGGACATATCAGAGAGGAGGACATATCAGAGGGGGGGAGGACATATCAGAGGAAGGACATATTATTTGTAATAGAGGACATCGACATTAACGTCAAAGATAACAGAGATATACACATCTCTATATCGCAACAGGACTACAAACCTACGGGTGCGATGAATGTCGTAGCTTTGGTGAGATCTTCGTAGCGTTCATATTCGCTCCTAATAGCGACCAGCCAGATGGGCAGGGTGACTACCCCTCCGCTAGTACTAGGGGCGGTAGCGTCTGGGGCGGCGGGGGCAGCGGTACTCGTGTCGCCGGACACAGCTCTACGCAAGTGTCGGCGCAGTCGGCCAGAGAACGCGTACCTTAGAAACGGTAATCATGTGTTACAATAATACTATACATACACATATATATATATGTATATAATATATGTATATATATATGTATGTATATATATATATATACGCTGTAACATATATTTTAGTAAATCTGCAATTGTTAATAAATATCTAAAAGCCACACCAAAGTTTACCTAGGATATGGCCGAGGATAATACACCGTAGAGCACCTAAATGTGACATATCCCCACCGGTACGATAGTTGTTTAATTAATACAAAGTATTTTCTTAGCTAGTTATAGTTATAGTTCAATATAAGCTAATTTATAGCTTCTGGATATCCTTCGGTTTATTATCTTCAATATTCGGGAAATAAGTTCTATTCTATTCTATATCGTCACGGCGATAAGCTAGATACACAATGGTGGTAGCATACCGTACACCTTCATTGTACACGCTTAGCATGGCGGTTGATAATACGTTACGAAGGTAGCTACAACGACTAGCTTATTCACCTCGTTACTGTACTTTAATGACGGTCTAATCGGGGCTAACGAGTTTGTAGGTTTAATTACCTTCTCGTAATTATACATAATGTTGAGTTATTTTACGGCTAGCATTATAGCTATATATGAATGTATGTTTATTTTACTGTTACAATTACAGCTATATATGAATGTATACTTATTTTACTGTTAAAATTACAGCTATATATGAATGTATAGTTATTGAACAGCTAGCATTACAGCTATATATGAACACAACACAACACAACACATCACATGGCTGGAACCTTCTCTCGAGACGGGCGTACACACTGAGGAGACGGTAGCTGTCGGGGTGCAGCTGTAGGGCTGACTCTACCGGGGCGCGTAGCAGGCGGCCAGGTAGACAACGGTACTTCGTGTACGCTTGGAATTTCAATAGGTACTGAGGGGGCAGGGGGGAGGGGTGCGGGGGGGAATGTTAATATTAATATGGATATTTAAAAGAATTATAAATATATTTATAATATATTATTAACATGAACATGTCAAATTGCGTTAAATATGATTACACTCATACTAGATAATCTTGTGATTAACATTATTAAAGTGTTGAAATAAACAGTTGATCAGTATTAGTAGAGTGAATTTACGAGGCGGCGCGAATAATGCCGATATTATTGCATGAATTAAGCCGGGTTTTGTTTGTGATATGTAAATATGTGAATATAATGGAGTAACGTTGATATGCCCTCAATAATAGGACATCAAAGGATACTGTCTACTTACAAACTTCTATTTTTCTGCGGAATAATTTTATTTAATAGAAATCTAATTAATGTAATCTGATATTATGCTATTAATAGATGAATACAGTGAATATCTGAAGTCTTTGTAGATCTATCATTGATCTAAGTAAATAGAGTAGTGAAGTGTAGGTGTTTTTATTTAATAGAAATCTAATTAATGTAATCTGATATTATGCTATTAATAGATGAATACAGTGAATATCTGAAGTCTTTGTAGATCTATCATTGATCTAAGTAAATAGAGTAGTGAAGTGTAGGTGTTTTTAGTAAAAACAGCGAAACCTAATATACAATAATCTATGATAGTGTGCGACAAATGAGAACTATATGCATACTATATATAGTGCTATCATAGATTGTTGTACACTGGGAGTGTCACTATTAAAGTTACGTTAATATGCATCCTCTGTGTTACCAGACATCCTATCGCAACAGTGACAGTAGTGGTTAC
Source organism: Osedax fenrisi (assembly GCA_964019155.1). Lineage (NCBI taxonomy): Eukaryota > Metazoa > Annelida > Polychaeta > Sabellida > Siboglinidae > Osedax > Osedax fenrisi. The sequence continues at coordinate 63,104,797 of OZ025242.1, forward strand.
GCAATGGTTACGCAAAGGTAATGCAATAGTTACGCAATGGTTACGCAATGGTTACGCAATAGTTACACAATGGTTACGTAGTGGTTACAAGATGGTGTACGTAACCTGTTCGGTGATGGTCTTAACGGCGCGCACGTGTTTAATCATACACTTACAGGCCTCGGTGTAGACATAGGTAGCACCGGCTATGTTGTCAATCTGAGGGGGGAGGGCGGAGGGGTGTGTGAAGAGGAGGAGGGTAAGAGGGGGCGGGCTGGGCGGGGAGGTTAAGGGGGCGGGGCGGGGGGGAGGGTAAGGGGGCGTGTCTTAAACCTATCACACGGCGATGATGATGAACACTAATACTACTACTATCAGGTTGATATACATATACTGATGCAGTGTTAGATACATGTCTACAGTGATGCATAGTACTAGGTTATCCGATAAGCTGACAGACTACAGGTACCAGATGTGCATCACTTATGTGGACGTCACTACCTCAGATTAATACACTCACTATAGACGTGATCGATAGCGAATGAAGGCTACTATGTTCATTTGTTTAACCATGAAGATAACATTTCACAAGAGATGTTGTGGATCACACTAGCAGAGCGGTGATTAACCTGAACTGGTAATGGGGTACTACATCTAGGGAGAGGCTATGCTGGCGATATGCTTGTGTAGCTGTGATTGCACAAGTGTGAAGAGCATTCACATTCTACACTGTGTAGTCATTCATTGTAACACAATGTTTCATTGCATTACATTGTATTCATTGATTTTCAGTGTATTCATTGATTTTCATTGTATTCATTGATTTTCATTGTATTTATTGATTTTCATTGTATTCATTGATTTTCATTGTATTCATTGATTTACATTGTATTCATTGATTTTCATTGTATTCATGTTATCTAAGCAGTTATCTACGCAGTTATATTTATTCTCTCTTGGAGCGACTGTCGGAGTGGAATCATGGAGAGCATAGCAGGATCAGGAGAGCCTGCAGCCAGTAGTACCCTACCAGTAGTATTAAATCAACGCAACTGTAAAGAGACTTGCGTGCATGACACACTAGGTGTTATGTCACCTATGCTAAGCGTGAAATAGTGAAGAGGTCAACATAGTGAAGAGGTCAGCATAGTGAAGAGGTCAACATAGTGAAGAGGTCGGCACAGTGAAGAGGTCAGCATAGTGAAGAGATCAACATAGTGAAGAGGTCAGCATAGTGAAGAGGTCAGCATAGTGAAGAGGTCGGCACAGTGAAGAGGTCAGCATAGTGAAGAGGTCAACATAGTGAAGAGGTCAGCATAGTGAAGAGGTCAGCATAATGAAGAGGTCGGCACAGTGAAGAGGTCAGCACAGTGAAGAGGCCAACATAGTGAAGAGGTCAGCACAGTGAAGAGGTCAGCACAGTGAAGATGTCAGCACAGTGAAGAGGTGAGCACAGTGAAGAGGTGAGCACAGTGAAGAGGTCAGCACAGTGAAGAGGTCAGCACAGTGAAGAGGTCAGCACAGTGAAGATGTCAGCACAGTGAAGAGGTCAGCGCAGTGAAGAGGTGAGCACAGTGAAGAGGTCAGCACAGTGAAGAGGTCAGCACAGTGAAGAGGTCAGCACAGTGAAGAGGTCAGCACAGTGAAGAGGTCAACATAGTGAAGAGGTCAGCACAGTGAAGAGGTCATCACAGTGAAGAGGTCAGCACAGTGAAGAGGTCAGCACAGTGAAGAGGTCAGCACAGTGAAGAGGTCAACATAGTGAAGAGGTCAGCACAGTGAAGAGGTCGGCACAGTTTAGCATCGTAAAGGAACGTGATTCTTCATTATAATAATATTGTATACTTTATTGATATCGAACAAACACGTATAACTAAATACTATAAGGTTTAATAAAGGTTATATTATTATAATGGACGACATTTCTAGATATTCATGCCAATAATGTGCATCTATATATATATTTTATACATAAATATCAGCTAATAAAAGTATTGAATATTAGCTAACTTCTAATATTTAATTTAAATATTACAATGAAATATTCACAAATTGATAAATAGAACAATATGCAAAAGTATTATTATGTAATAAAATATTAACGAGCAAACAATACTCATATTGTTACCCCTGATTTAGTATAATAAACCCCCGGATAGCAATGTTGTAAAGTACCCACATCACATCTGGTAACGTATCATGACTCACGCTACATACAATGTTGTGTGTGTGTGTGTGTGTGTGTGTGTGTGTGTGTGTACATACTACTAGTGAAGTTATTGAGTGACAGCCATCAATCATAATATAATTGGTTATGTAATGTGTATCACATTTCAAACTTTCTCAGAAATTATTATAACTCAGTGTGCTACTGTAAATGTTATGCTATAAATAGATTATATAACTAAATATATATACATATATATATATACTGGTTTACTATATATAACTAGATACATTATATATACATTATTGTATAGAAAGCACTAAATAACCTTTATTTACAATATATTTACATATATATATATATATATAATATCATATTTTTTAAATAATTTAATAGAAATATATACATATTTATAATAGGTTTACATATATAATATTTATAAAAATCAACAATAGAAATATAAAATTGAATATAAAATCAATGTATAACAGAATGTTACTTTATAACATAATGTATGTATTATAATACATATATAGATAATTATCTATATCAATATATTTGTATAAAGAAAAACTATAACATTATTATCTCAGTAAAATTATTGTTGATAACTATATAAATATAAGTCAACCCTAATTCTCTTAAAGATAACCTATTGTTCAAACTTTCACAATATATACATGATTATTATGTCCTTCGAATGTTTAATACACATTTCACTATAGAACTTTACAATATGTACCAGTATTAGATAAATTATATTATAAATAAAATAAATTAATATATCGTTTAATTCTAATATAATTGCATACGATGAAATATATTACAATTAAATATAAACGAAATCTAATAAATTATAGAAACGAACGTACTAAACAGAAATATTATAAAAAGTGCGTAATTAGATATACGCTTACATACGAGTTATGTTAATGAAAGGCGGTGCGTTGTAATCTATATCAATTAGTATTACGCCCGTAACGAGGGGGACCCGGATCTAGAGAATATACGTCTACAGTGTAACGTTGACATCTCTGTAAATCATACCTTGTAGTTATTTATATATAGTTTATTGACTTGAAAAATACATGGTGATTATAGGCGTCGTTAGATAATAAAAATGAAAACAAAATAAATAGAAAACGAATAATAAAGTCACGCAGTCATACAATACGTCGGAGATAATCATCAGAGATATTCATCTCTCGAAAGCATATTCGCTGTGCACAGCATAATGTACTGGTGATAGCATAGGTTCAATAAAGTGCACGAGTATCCAATGCTATGAATACGTTCATCGATGATATTATTGTAAATAAATATTATCTACCTTAAATAGCAACACGTGTTGCCAGCTAATCCTACTTGATCTCTCATCTGCTTTTGATACCCTGGACCATAACATATTAATCTCGCGACTTATTTTAATGGGTATATCTGGCTTAGCATTAAAATGGTTTACTTCATATCTGACTAACAGAAATATCTCTATTATGATTGACAAATCTTACTCGCCTCTTTCTCCTCTTAACTACGGTATTCCCCAAGGATCCGTTCTAGGTCCATCCCTCTTTTCTATTTATATCCGCCCTATTGCTGATCTAATTAAGAAATTTCCAAATATTCACTACCATATTTTTGCTGATGATATTCAACTGTTTACTTTTTTCCCTATAAATTCTCATAATACCATTAACTCTGAATTAATCGAGTGTGCTAACTCCATAAGATTATGGCTCCTCTCCAATAAACTACTAATTAATTCCTCTAAGACTACTGTACTCAACATATCTACTTCTGAAACTTCCTTTCCAAACTTTACTCTAAATAACATAATTATTTCTCCTTCTCATTCCTCCAAAAACCTAGGATTAGTATTTGATGACAAATTATCATTTAAGAATCATATATCATCCATTACAAAATCCTCCAACTTTCATCTCTTCAGAATTAAAAAAATACGGACATCACTTTCCAGAAACCTTACTAAAACTCTAATTAATGCTCTTGTACTTTCCCGAATTGACTACTGTTCTTCCCTACTGAATTTACTTCCTGCTAAAGCTACTGCTCCACTTAATCGGATTATTCATTCCTCAATACGTACTACTTACTGTTTAACTCGACTGGATCACTCTACTACAACATCTCATCAATCATATCGTATGTGGCTACCCTTCTCCCTCAGGTGTAAATTACGTATACTATCTATAATCCATAAATCAATATATTCTTTCACACCTAGCTATATCTCTGATCTAATTAAAAAACGTACTATATTATCTTCTCTTCGTTATCAAAATGCTCCTCTACTTTAACTCTCTTTAACTCTACTTTAACTCCTCTCCCATAACTCTAGTAAAACTTCCCTAAATTCTAGAGCTTTTAAAAATCCGGTCCAATCCTATGGAATTCCCTCCCTCCTACCATTCGTTCAATTAGATCCCACAACAAATTTATAAATCTTACTTCTTCTTTTCTCTCTACCCATAATCATTAAATCATCCAACTTATTATTTGTGTCCATGTTATATTAAATGTATATCATTATTATATTGTTATTGTATTATTATTATCTTATTATATAACACTATACTATATCAATGCAGTCTATAGTATATAAAACTACACCATATCAATGCAGACTGTAGTATATAATAGTCCTTTATATTATTTAGTATTGTTGTCCGTGGTATATTGAATGTATATTATTATCAAATTATTATCGTATTACTATTATTTTATTATTATTTTCTTCCCGCACGAGCGAAGGGGTCTACATGACCCTATTTTAGTGCTAATAAACTCAATATCATCATCATCATCATCATCATATATATATATATATAAATATATATATATATATATATATACATATACATATTCACGTATAATATACATATATATTAAATATTCGTGTATAAATATATATGTATGCATATATATTGGAACATTATAGTAATTATAATAATATTATTATACTAATTATAGTTTAAATTTAATTAACAAACTTTACAAATTGAGTGAAACATAATATCCATAATTAATTTTGTTGAGTGTTTTTGAAGTTATTTGTTAACTTTACATCAACTATGACTTTTTAATATTATATCATCATTGATATTCCCATAATATATCTGATGAGTTTTTAGTGTTTCGCAGAATATCATACTATATTAAAATAAATGAATAACAAAAAAAAATGAAATTAAAATCATTATTATTAATAATTTTATCATTATTATCACTAGTGATTTATTATTATTATTAATACCATTACTATTACAGATTTTTGATTTACTATTCATAGAATAATGAATACAGATTTTTGATTTACTATTCATAGAATAATCTTCATAAATAGGTTTTTTTATTATTCATAGAATAATGCTTAAAGATAGATGAATTATTATTCATAGAATTATGCTTAAAGATAGTTGATTTATTATTCATAGAATAATGCTATTTTCATCACATATAATGTGACATCCATCAATAAAAACAAGTGTATTAAAGGTATGTGTTTGTAAGATGTATGAGAGACCTTTAATAATAGATGCAACAACAACAACAATAACAACATCTCTCGCGTTGTGACGCGGTACTAATGGCACAACTGAGAAGTGGGCACTGCCGGAAACTCGCTGCGTACAGGAACATTATAGAGTCTAAGGGTGTGTTTTTGGTCAACCACAGGTGTAAAAACCACAGGTGGAACAACCACAGGTGTACGAGAAATTCGTATTCACTGCATGTAAAAATCCAACTGTTACAAACCAGACGTGTTTTGTAACAGTTGGATTTTTATATGCAGTGAATACGAATTTCTCGTACACCTGTGGTTGTTCCACCTGTGGTTGTTCCACCTGTGGTTGTTACACCTGTGGTTGACCAAAAACACACCCTAACTTCTCGTCAATCTGTCCACATTGTGAAGCGGAAACAGAAACTCTGGAGCACTGGCTACAAGAATGCCCGGCGACGGCCGCAAAACGTACTCGTGTGTTTGGGGGGGCGGCACCCCAACTGTCAGTCTTGGTAACTTCACCCAAGGCTGTCCTAGCGTTCGCACATGGGCTTTGGTCCATGTGAACGCCTGCCGCCAACAACAACAACAACAACAACAACAACAACAACAACAGGAGTTAGCAGGCTGGACATCCCCAAGGCGGACAGGCTGAAGAAGTCTGTTCGTCGCCAGCTGAAGGTTCCTTCAGTTGATGGGGAGAGTTCGTCTCCGTTCAGTCTGACGGAACTGAATGAAGCAATCAAACGCATGAAACCGAAAGGCGCTCCGGGAGGAGACGGCATCGAGCCTAGATTTCTACAAGCTCTGGGCCCAATTGCAAGGGAGTATCTCCTGAGCATCTTCAACGAATCGTGGGACTCAGGAAAGAGTCCCGCAAGTTGGAGAGTGGCCACAATCATCCCACTTATCAAGAAAGGTAAGCCAGCATCAGACATTGACTCCTACAGGCCAGTATCCTTGACATCGTGCGTGGCAAAGACGATGGAAAGGATGGTGGCCAGTCGACTGTCATGGCTGGCTGAGGAGAACGGATGGTGGAATGATGATCAGGCCGGGTTCAGAGCTGGGCGGTCCTGTGAAGATCAGGTGTTGCGGCTCTCACAGTCCATTAGTAATGGCTTCCAGAGCCAGCCGGCTAAGAGGAGTGTATTGGCGCTATTGGACTTTAGCAAGGCATACGATACGGTGTGGAGGAACAGGCTCTTAACAATTATGTTAGAGAAGGGCGTTCCGCGGAGACTAGTGAGGTGGCTAAGAGGCTTCTTGTCGGATAGGA
>OZ025242.1:63111947-63164447 GCA_964019155.1 Osedax fenrisi
TATATATGTTCAGTATGTTTTGTATTCATAACATTTAAGTAATATATATTCAATTATATTAAATATATAAATTAAATTACCAATTATATATCAAATTACATCTTAGTTTTTATTTATGGATGTAACATTGTATGTGATAAAAATAGCATTATTCTATGAATAATAAAAAAACCTATCTATGAAGATTATTCTATGAATAATAAATCAACAATCTGAAGTCATTATTCTATGAATAGTAAATCAAAAATCTGTAATAGTAATGGTATTAATAATAATAATAAATCACTAGTAATAATAATAATGATAAAGTTATTAATAATAATGATTTTAATTTCATTTCATTTTTTTTTGTTATTCATTTATTTTAATAGAGTATGATATTCTGCGAAACACTAAAAACTCATCAGATATATTATGGGAATATCAATGATGATATAATATTAAAAAGTCATAGTTGATGTTAAGTGAACAAATAACTTCAAAAACACGCAACATAATGAAATATGGATATTATGTTTAACTCAATTTGTAAATTTTGTTAATTAAATTTAAACTATAATTAGTATAATAATATTATTATAATTACTATAATGTTCCAATATATATGCATACGTATATATATATATATATTGTATTTACAATAATATCATCGATGAACGTATTCATAGCATTGGATGCTAGTGCACTTTATGGAAACTGTTCTATCACCATTACATTATGCTGTGCACAGCGAATATGCTTTCGAGAGATGAATATCTCCGATGATTATCTCCGACGAATTGTATTGCGTATTGAATTACCTTAGTTTACCTATAATCTATGCATATTTAGGGGGCGTGGGGTATATACCACGTTACATGTAAACGATTGGCAACATGAATATCCTTTAAATGCTGATGAAATGTTTCATAATGGTTTTTTTTTATTAATTTTTTTATAAATATATCAATATTACTCATTAATCATAGAAATCACAATATTATAATTACATTTATATATATATATATATATATATATATATTTATATATATATATTTATATGAAATGCATTTATATTAATTTGTTATTTATTTGTTGATAAAAATAAAATTTGTTTCATATTATATGTGTAATATATGGTATATTTATTTTAAAAATTAGTACATAATTTAATCATATATTTAATGATATATATATATTTTATAAATATTTAAAAAATTTTAAATAATAATATGCATTATTAATAATGTTATCATAAATGATATGAGGGAGAATAGTGAGAAATCATTACTTCGCATAACTTGGACGGCTAAAAAAGTGTATTAGCTAAAGTTCATTATCTATTCATTTTAAATGAATTCTCTTTTTTATTTATAATATATATATCTATTACTAAAGACATGCGAAAGGGTGTGTTTATTTACATGGTGACAATAGGATATTTATCTATAATTATTTTTTACTAAAAGTATGATAACATTAGAAATACATAATTAATTGTATGTGTATCTTGTATATTATATTTAAAACTATATATATATAAGGAACATTTACATTTGTGTGATAAGTATAAGACCAAGAGAATGGGACCTACATTTCACCAATTTGTAAAATAATAAATATTTCAGAAATATCATAAATGTTATAATAGGGTATATGTAATCAGGTATTTTTAGGTTGTTTTTTATATTTGAAGAGTATCATAAAATAAATAAATTCCGAAATGTTCATGTAATTTGATCAAGTAGTTCAAATCAGGGAGTTTAAAAGATAAAAAGTAGTTTAAAAAATAGAACAGAGATATTAGTGTTGTAAAATTTTAATTTAATTTAAAAATTTGTTAAAATAAAATAAAATATGATATTTAAATAATAATGAAGTAATGTCAATAGAAACAAGGGTGCATCATAAGCAAAGGTAGATTTACAGATGTTATCCTGCTTCTTTATGCAAGCTTATGCATGGCACCTATAGTTACTCTTAATTGTATACAATCTCTTACTTGTACATTATATGTTATACATTTTAAAGGAAATAAATTAAATTTACTGATTTTTATATGATATTATTTTAATAAATAATATATTTATTTTAAAAATCATCCGTTTCCCGATCCTAAACAATATAGCATACCATACTAATGATATTATGAATAACAAATAATGTATATGTTCTGTGTGTATACGACTAAAACATAACAGGTGAGTATGACATCACACGGGGCAGATGATAACATCACCTGGGCATTATTACATCATATGGAGCAGATGATTACATCACATGAGCAAGATGATTGCATCACGGGCCAGATGATAATTTCACTATCAACACCACCACCACTACAACCACTACCACTACCACCACCACCAACACTACAACCACTACAACCACTACCACCACCACCACCACCACTACCACTACTACTACCACCACAACTAACACCACCACCACAACCACCACTACCACTAGCGCCACCACCACCACTACCACTACCACCACCACCACCACCACTACAACCACCACCACCACTACAACCACTACCACTACCACCACCACCACCACTACAACCACCACCACCACTACAACCACCACCACCACTACAACCACCACCACCACTACAACCACCACCACCACTACAGCCACTACTACCACTACCACTACAACCACTACCACTACTACTACCACCACTACCACTACCACCACCACTACCACCACAACCACACCACAACCACTACCACTACTACCACCACCACCAATACCGTAGTACTAACGAGGAACTCGAAGTGGATGCTACAGAGGACAGCATCTGTGTAGAGATCAAGTCTATCTGCGAGTGATTTAGCTGTTTTCTCTAGGTTTGATCTCAACCGCAGCACATGGGACGGGCTCAATTCGTCCTGTTGGATGTGTGAGGTGTGTGGTGTGTGAGGTGTGGTGTGAGGTGGCATGTGTGGTGTGGTGTGAAGGTGAGGTGTGGTGTAAGGTGTGGTGTGAGGGGAGGTGAGGTGTAAGGTGTGGTGTGAGGGGAGGTGTGGTGTAAGGTGTGGTGTGAGGGGAGGTGTGGTGTAAGGTGTGGTGTGAGGGGAGGTGAGGTGTAAGGTGTGGTGTGAGGTGTGAGGTGTGAGGTGTGGTATGAGAGGTGAGGTGTGATGGGATGTTAATATACATGCGTCTGTGTATGCACTTCACCCATACATTCATTAGACAGACTATCAGATAATAAGCATCAGGCCCAGTGTAACAACAGTGTAGTGATGGTTCATGAATATCACATCAAGTATTATATCTAGTTTTGGGTATTGTATTCTTGGATGATTTGTATGAGTTTTTGGGATTCGGGGGGTTTTGATTAAAGTTCATCGTAAAATAATAACATTTAATTTTATAACATTTCTGAAATGAGTGAATATATTTGAGATATATTTATTTATTATAAATGAATTTAAATAATATAGTTCTAGTATAGCACGCGTCAGGGAGAATGATTACAAAGTATAATAATTGTATATTTTAATACGAATATTGGAAACTTTTAATATAAATCGTAATATATAATTTCGTAAATATGTAATTAATAATATCTATGACTAACAATCTTATCATATATTATTATTATGTTATGTAACTATTATTGCGGATGGTTTTTGAAGTTAATCAAGTATAACAAGAATTAATTCCGTGCTTACATTTATAAACAAACATTCCTCTATCAGGAAACACTTGTGACTATTGATACTGTCATGCAATACCCTGAGATGAGTGTATAAATAGATTTCCAAGAATTAGCTAGCCATACTTAGAGAGGATGATACATTATGTCATAGTTGTTTATAGAGACAAATACCTAGTATATCATCTTGTATAGTGTAGTGTTTGTTGTGTATTAATACTAATGTATATTACGTGTATGTACATACGCCATTGAGGCTGTAATACTAATTTATAAAGTCAAACTTATACAGTAAATTCATAATTAGCTATAATTAAAATAATATATATATATAATATACATATATATATATAATATATATATATATATATATATATATATATATATATATTATTATATATATATATATATATAAATTACACAAATAAATATTACATATGTAACAGTTTAAAATAATTAAATAAGAAATTAAAAAATGTTACTTTATCAACAAAACTTATTACTAAAAATGATAAGTAAATAGTTATATTAAAGTAATGCTACACTTCTAATAGAATATAGTAAATGTATCCGTAGTAAATATAGGGAGAGTGGGGGGGGTGGGGGTAAGTTGTGAGAACTAGAGTGCAAGCGTACCTACGGTAAAGGACAGGACATGGTTATCCCTCACGCATATAGCTTAGTAAGTTGTGTGTGACGTATTAGGTACATTGTGATACAGGTATTCACTTGTGGGAGAGACAGCCTCACTAACTCACCTGCTTAATACACACACACACGCACACATAGAACATTACTACCACTACTGCTGAATGCCTGTTGTCTGTACAATTACACACACATACTCACACACACACACACACACACATATACACACCTACACACACACACGCATACTCGCATACACATATACCTACACACACACACACACACACACACACACACATATACACACCTACACACACACACGCATACTCGCATACACATATACCTACACACACATATACCTACACACACACACACACACACACACACACACACACACACGCATACTCGCATACACATATACCTACACACACACACACACCTACACACACACACGCATACTCGCATACACACACACACACACACACACACACACACACACACACACACACACACACATACACACGCTCATACGTACGCACACATACACGCGTACACACATACCCACCGCTACGATGACAGCATCATTACCACCCCCACCCCCACTACTGGAGGAGGAGGAGGATGCTGAGAGGATGCTGAATGCCTGTTGTCTGTAGGCAGTGTCTGAAGTGTTATGCCAGCGTGAGATCACCAGGTCTAGCTGGGCTCGCAGTACTTTCACTGCGGGGAGGGGGGGGGGTCATAGGTTATAGGTCGCGTAGGCTAATGGCTGCTATAGGGTTAGGTCATGCGATAAGGTGTATCTATGTTATCATCGAGTCTGCGGTGGTAACCTATGCATTGATGTATGTATAAGTAGAGTTTATGCTGTGCAACTGTGGTTAAGTAAATTGAAGTCTCATTTGATACTAACTTTAATCTGATATATTATATTAACAGTGTATATATATTATATATATATATATATATATAAGTTGAACAACATAGATTTTGCGAAGCAAAGATGGTTGACTCCCTATCTAAGCTATGTAATTATTTTAATATAGTTATTACACCAACCACTAGATGGATACACATGTATTATTTTAAGTTATATTTAATATTATTAATTCGCTAATTATTAATATAGCTAATTACCAGACTAATATATTTTAATATTATAATATATATGTGAATTATATTTAAAAAAATATATTTTAAAATTACGACATTTTCACGATATTGAAAGTTTACATGTAAATAACAATAACTAAATCTATCTACTTTTGACCTACACAAATTCGGTAACATTTTTATGATTATATTTTTGATATCTCCAAATAATATTTTTGCGGAACATTTACTTTTCGATATATATCGAATTTTTATACATATCTTAATTTAAGATTATATTATGGTATTATTTTTGAATTTACATGTAAACAGATACAAATCCAAAAATAGATTTTAGATCTTTCACCCGTCGCATTTGCGCTAGTGTCGTTTTTATTTCAATAAATCGGTCGAGTGAACCATCTTTCCTTCGGAAAATCTTTGAGAACACTACCAAACTAATTATTTATAGAATTTAAAACATCATATATTCACCCTATTAAAATACTTCAAATACTTATAATTTATTAATAAAAAACTCAATTAACGATACAATTAAAGTTGTTATGATTATAATCATGTTTCATCAGGATTAATATGCAATTATTAAAATATAATATAACAATGACTATGGTAAAATAGATTAGAAATATGTGATTGTCGAATAAATTATTTTTCATAATAAAATAACATTCATTTTTAATATAGTTACAAAATATATATATGTTAGAAATTTATTTAGCCATTTTTTTTGTTTATTAAGTTTTTCCTATATCCACACACACACACACACACATATAAATGTATATATATATATATATATATATATATATATATATATATGTATATGTATCTAAAACAGCATCATAGTTGTGGTATCACACATTGATCACATGACGGCATACATAGGCCAGGTGGTTACTACAGCGAGGACTGCATCAGGCTGAGGAGGAGCACTACTACGAAGCTATGTGCATGTAGAGTTTAGCTAGATTTCCTCTGTTCATTTGATGTATTCGCAACCAAAGTAAATGAATAATATCATTGATATTATGGATATTATTGTAATATATCAATGAAATATGGTGTTAAGATCCTATATATATATATATATATATATGTATATTTGTTATTGATATACTGTTGTGGTTTATTTAATAATAATATAGTTATTCTATTGAATTATACATACAATTTATATATAATAAGCATAATAAATTAAATATTTCATTACACCTAATAAATAATGTAACTTCATATAGGTAATTAATAAAGCCTGAAATGTCCCAAACAATAGTAGACATATATCAAGTCTATTGTATGTATTGATGTATTACTATTGTATGTTATAGGATGAACACAATAATAGCATTGTAATGCATTGTAATGACTTCACTTTTAAATTATGAATTACAAATAAAGCTAAAACTGGGTGGTTGAAAGATTGCTCATGTATCAGGATTGTATGCAAGTGTGTAAATAACATATGGCATTGTTATTGTATAGCTATTTAAAAATGAGAATTAATAATGACATTATTATTTTTAAATATTTATTAGATTTTTTAATCTGTAGGATTAATAAAATATTTAATTTCAAATATATTTAATAAAACTTTAAATAACTAAATTCACATATAATAAATTATAGTACATTTCTTATCAAAAAATATATCTTACATATAGAAAATCTAATATATTTATGGAATTCTATATAAAATTAGAGTCGAATTATAAATATATGAAATAAAAAAAGTGATAACTTAATCCAATTTTGCTCCGAATAATTTTCATATTTACATAATTACATAATATATATTAAATTATCTCTACGAGTATTCACGTGTCTACGATTACCCTGGCCCATGCCTAGATCTGATATTTGATATCTGATATGTGTGTGTGTGTGACATGTGTGTGTGTGGGCGACAATAATAGCAAATATTGCATCTAATTTCGAAGCCCTTTAGGAGATATCAAAAGAAGAGAAGAAAATAAATGTCCCATCTAATAAGTAAGTTACTTAAAGTAACAATAACTATTTTTATTATATATCCGTTGTATTGATAGCCTACTGTATTCTAACTACTCGACTGTACGTATTGTATAAAACAACATATGATCTACTGTACAGTACTTACTACTATATACTACAGTGCTATTGACTCCTGATGTATAGCTGTGGTGGTGAGGGGGCGTGTGACGCTATAGTGCGGCGGTGGTGAAAGGGGCGTGTCTAATGATGGAGCTAACCGCGCTGATCGACCAATAGCATCGCAGCGTTACTGTACACTTTAGCAGCCTGAGCCTCACGTCCGGTCGTCCATTCCAGTTCACCGTACGCTAGCCACATGGTGATGTCCACTCTGTTCACGCTTAGGTATTGCTGGGGGGGGGGGCGGGAGGGGTGGTTAGGGGGGTGGGGGCGGGAGGGGTTGTAGTGGTGGCGGGCTTGTGGTGGTGATGATGTTGCTGGTGATGATAATGATGGTAGTGATGATGATAGTGGTGATGATGATAGTGATGGTGATGGTGATGATGATGATGATGATGATGGTGATGCTGATTGTGATGCTGATAGTGATAATGATAGTGATGATGATAGTGATGATAGTGATGATGATAGTGATGGTGATGCTGATGATGATGATAACCTTAGAGAACTGCTTAGCCTGCTTCCACTTACGGTGTGCCATCAACAACTGGATATAAGCCGCTGCTAGCGTGGTGATGTCAGCGGGTTGTAGTACATCGTACATTGAGCTGAGACTGTTCCTCAGTAGAGTGCACTTCTGTGGGGGATCAACGGCAACGGGGTATAAGTAACGACGGTGGTAAAGTGTGTAATGTGTATATAGATAGATAGATAGATAGATAGATAGATCAACAGTTTATCGAATTACTGGTTATATTAAAAAAAGAAGACGAAAATAACATATAATTATATAACATATATAAACAAAAATATATAAATGTGATAACGGTAAGACGAAACGACGCGATACAAAAAACAAGAAATAAATGGAGAAGTTAAATAAAACATTGGATACCCGAGCCATTGACTACATAGTACACCCTCGCTATATCATCCAGCTCTGGACTGGTCTCTTTGGGGAGTATATCATTAGTGAAGTATCAAGGATTGTAGGATATTGAATATAGGAAATATAACATGTATACATAGGCTGCCGTTCTAACTCTACGTGGCGTTATATCAAGGGTGGCGATATCAGGGTGTATATCAACGATGTAGTCTATATATATATATATATATATATATAAATAACTATCGCATATTAACATAGAGAATAATAGTATTATAATGATTAGAGTTGACACGTGACACCCTCAGATTGACCTCAAGGTCAGACGTGTGGCTATACGTGCTGCTGCTGACAATGATGACAGACACCGGCGGTGTCTTAGCGCTCCCTCGCGTGTACGTAATCCACCTCGTGTGTACGAGAGGGTGACAAGCTCGCGCCCTATCCTAATGATAAGTATACGTTGTCGCGCGATAATTACGAAATGTTCTGATTAGAACTCGTGCTAGTGTGAGTTTGATTATTATACGCAATTGACGCGAGCATTAGTATAATTACGAGTATGCGTGAGTACGGAGTGACCTTGACCTGTCAATCTATTTAGAATAATCAAACTAAATTAAGGGTTAACTACATTCACTCTTTCTAGTTTCTTTTTATATTCACTTCTCATTCTAACCGATTAAACATCATTTTATTAAATAATACTCAAAATTTTAATTAAAATATAATTAAATATTATATAAATATTACTAAATAATCCTAAATATTATTAAATGCACATAAATGAATTGAGCCTAAATTTATGATGGTATAAACTATAAAACTTAAAAATCATCAATATTTTCGCATAAAGTGTATTCAATATTTCATTAGTTTATATTTTATAAGTACATATATTTATATTATATTATAAGTTTATATATATATATATATATAATAGTGTTGTCAAATTTTCTAAAAAGTAAGTCTCAGTATCGTATCAGTATCATTCAACAGCTGTATCAGTATCGTATCAGTATCGTTCGAAACTGTATCAGTATCGTATCAGTATCATTCGACAGCTGTATCAGTATCGTATCAGTATCGTTCCTGTGCACTTAATGGCAGTGTAGTTTCTTCTTCGATATGAATCATTTCTTAAATTTGTATACAATATTTAAAATGAATACAAAAATTTAAAATAATGATGTTGATGGTTGCACGAATAATTTTAAAATGATGCAATGTGGATTAAAAGTGTCGCGGATACATACGAAGGGCGGGGTAGTTTGATTGACATTGGCGCCTATTCACACAAAGGGACGCTAAGCTGAGTAATAGTGTCGCGGATACATACACAGAACCGCTATGTTGGTTGAAAATGGGTCGAATAAATATAATCCCAAAGGTAAACATTGGAATGTATTTTAGATATCCAATAATAAAAATCCGAAATAATACAAATCTAATATTTAAAGTCCGAAATAGTCCGAGTTAAATATTAAAGTCCGGTCCGAGTCCGATATATCATAAATTATACTGTATCAGTCCGGTATCAATGACCTAAAGTCCGAAGTCCAGGTCCGAAGTCCGGGTCCGAATGACAACGCTAATATATATATATATATATATATAGGAATTTATATGTTTATATTATATATTATATAGTAGAATTTTACTTTATTTTATAAAAATGTACCTGTCTACCTTAAAATCACACTAATATATAGTATATATTATATAGTATATATTATATATTATATATTATATATATATATAATATATATTATATAAGCTAATGGGGTGTATGATTAATTTAACCTATTATTTCCACTCTAATTACTCAAATGAAAGGCACTTAACATCTCTCTATAATAATCAGCCTCGGTAAATAAGCATCACTTAATACACCCTTACACACACCTATATACGAATATTGCATAGTTATACAACGTGAAATGTTGCGCACGTTGTAGAATGTACACACATATTTATAAATAAATAAACACACATATATATATAGATATTTAAACAATTTTAATTATAAATTGATTTTTTATAAATATATTTTTTCTATACTCATTACTACGAAATATATAAATAAACGTACAAAGGTTATTAGTACAGATATATAGTGATACTAGTGGGGCTGGTTGGTTAACATATTCAGCCTGTACAGTTATTTCTTTCCGTAATGAATGGCTGTTTTTTATATAGCGTAAATAATTAGAATCTATTAATAGACATGTGTATAGTATTGCAAAGATTTTTCTAAGTAAAGATATTAGTATCACTTATAGTATCACTTACATAACAATAACACTTACTAATATTCGTGTAAATGCATTTTGGATATAAGACATTAATAGCGCCACCTATATAGGTTGAATTTTCGGAAAAAATTTGCAGTTTATAATGTAAATTTGTATCAAACTATACCTTTTAAAATGTAAAATAATATGTTTTAAATTATTATTTATATGATGAAAACTAATTGTTCATTACTAATATATAACAAAGCAATATGATATGTTAGATTTGAATGCTATACATATCTATGTGGCGAGTAAAAGCTAACTTATATTGCATGTAATTTATTGGAACAATGATAACGTTGTTGTATAGAAACCGCGTCAAACCTAACTCTAGTTCAGTGCTTTCAATACTACTGCTAGCAGCGGAACGCCTGAATATTAATCACGTTACGTAGATAGGGAGTGTTATATCTTTGCTTCACAAAATCTCCGAGTATAGTACATATAGAGTAATGTGTATGTTAAGGGGTATCCCAGTACAAGTATTTCCGGCAACTTGCCGCAAATACTGTCCGGAAATAGTATCTTGAACCGTAATGTTACTGGAAGGGTATCCCACTATAAGATTATCTGGCGCCAGTATTGCTCGAAAATGTATGATAGGCTATTAATAATTATTAATTGGTAAATTGGTAAATAAATTGGTTGATTATAATCAACCAATCAACTTCGTTATTGTTTTTAAATCTTTTCAAATTTGCTAATTCAAATTAAAATCATTTTATTTTTAAAATGAATTCAAATAGAACAAAACGTATTAAATTAAAATGATATGGGAATATACTAATATTGGCATTATTAAAATCAAATAAGTTTATATATATATATTAAATAATTAATAATATTAATATTACAAAATTAGAAAAACAACAATCATCATGAGATATATAGTAATATCTTTGTTTTCAAGCAAGTATTTCTGAAAAGTATTGGCTGAATATTTCCGGCAAGTTGCCGGAAAGTAAGGAGGTATCCCACTACAACTTTTCGGATATTATTTCCGGAAATACTTGTAGTGGGATGTGACCCCCTTAATATTCACAACCTGCAACACTCGTGATATTGCTAATATGAACTGATAGAGTTATTTGTAATAATTTCGAACTTGAACTCGTACAATTGCATACAGTTACATTTCGAACTAATGCATTTATATTGAAACATAGTGTTATTTTATGAATATTTGTATTTACAATCATATTATAGCGTCTATAGTTTCGCCTATAATCTTTGGTGAATATTGTCAAAATCTATTTAAAATTTAAATGTTTTGTATTGTTAAATCTATTTAATTATAATTTTAGATACTAAATTTAAAACAATAATTAGTTTATAAATTTAATGATTAATCTATATTACTTAATTACTCGTATTATATGTTTAATTCAATGTTTTCAAGATAGTTTGAAATTATAAATTTAAACAAAAAATAATTTATATATTTTATAATAGGTTTTGAATTAAAACTTTTAATAAATGGTATTACAAATTACTTTAATATATTGTTATATTATATTTATGAAATTCGTCGATACTTTATTATAGTAAGTATATTGTATAGTTAATCATATTGTATTTAATTCATTGTTTTAATATAATATATATAATCTTAAAATTCCATTTTTATTAATTACAAATAATATTTATAATTTTATAAAATTGTATTAAAAAATATTTTCATATTTTACGATTATATAATACTATATGTATAATATATATATATAATATTATATTAATGGCATTCTTATTCAAATATAATTCATCATTTAATCATAAATAATTGTAGTATTAAATGTAAAATAATAACTACAAATAAAGCCAGGACTTTGGTATTAATAATAATTTTATTTTAATTATATTTACTACTAAATATATTAATAATAATAATAATAATAAAGTTATCAAGTGTATATACATGTTTTATTATCTCATTTTAATTTTGTATAATTATTTGATAAGATATTAATAAATACGGATAATCCTTTTTTATTATATAACAAGGATCGTTTTGATAATATGTACATGTTTCATAAATTTCTAATAATTTCTCATCATTTGTATTAATATATTCTAACTATTTACTGAGATACCATTCTTATCGTAGTTACATTTAATAAAGTTGACTTCATTTATAGATACGCATAGATTAAAATATCATACCATACGACATCATACCTAACATGCATTCTAAATAGTATATGACGTGGGAAATATATTATTATTGAGAGTGCCACTGTTAAATTGTATATATGTTTAAAATTCAATTTATATTACCATTCCCCGGATAATTTATTACATCATTTACAGAAATCAAATAATAAGTATGAAGTAAATTCTATAGTAAATAAAGCACTATCATTAATACATTACTTCACCCTAACTCTCTAAAAGAATAATTGTATCTCTTACTTTTAGAATTGCAATACAAATTATATATTTAATCTATGCATATCTAGATATGAAGTCAAATTTATTAAATATATTTAATAAAAAAATGTTATATCAGTAAATAGTGTAGCATATATTATTATATATATTATTGCTTGGTATATTTTAATAAAAAGAAACAGACTTTATAAAGAAAGCCTAAATATACTAATATTTGTATCTAAAAATAATAAATATGTTGTTTATCATGTATTTTGCATAGCATATAGTTTATCTTATTGAACTGATACTATACAAATTTGAAGTTTTAATATATAAATGTTCATATATACTTAAAAATATAAATACTTATATACTTACATTTATATAATGAACACACATTGCAAACATGCACACTTTCACCAAAAAAACATGCACTTTTATGATACAAATTTTAAATTTATTCCAAGCGATACTGATACGATACAATAAATTTAAATTGAAAAACGATACCGAAACATCATTTTTGTGAACGATACGAAGCCGATACAGCAACATTCTTGAAAATTCCAAATGCTACTATTACGCTACCCTCTATTGTGCATACAGTTTTATCAACGGGCTACACTTCTAATTCTACTTAATCTGAAGCATGGGAGCATCAGGGTTAACTATAGTAATATATATGTGCATGTGTATGTGTGTATGTGTGTATATGTGTATATATTTGTGCATGAGTATGTGTATGTGTATGTGTATATATATATATATGAAAATAATATATTGGTATGAAATTATAGTTATTTTGTTGAATCACTCATTCTTTTATTTAAATTATATTTTTCAAATGTGGTTACATCTTTTTAATACATTTTTAGTTTTGTAAAAGGTTATCAAATTGCCTATTATTTTTATTATTTATTTGTATTATTATTTTCCATTCTCGAATAATTAACAGGGTAGAACTAGATAAGCTTAGCTTTTTTTCTACCCAGTAGTTCGCTACACCTTCTGAGTTATATATGTGTATGTGTGTATGTGTGTTTATTTGCGTGTATATATTGCAAACAATACTAAGTCAGTGAAGTAAACAAGTACAGATATAGTTACTTCACACTATGGTTACCTTATTGAACTCTGGCTCAATGACCTCCAGCGATGGTAGGATGTCAAAGTTCAAGGTCGCATCTCTAGTGTTCAGCATACGTTCGCTGTACAGACAGCAGTCCGATACTAAACGAGGGGTGCGGTGAATGGTGAGACTATGAGGGAGGGGAGTGGGGGTAGTGGGGGGTGAGTGAGGGCAGTGGGGGGGAGGGGGGACTCTATTGTATTCATGAGTGTACTGGAGTTCGCGCTGGATACACCACACCTCTATATAATGCCAGCTGAATGGATCAGCATGCGTTATTATTGTGAGTCTGTATAACCCACTACCAGATATGATGATATTATAAAAAGTTTTATAGAAAATAGTTATTTAATATATACAGCTATAGGTGGTATAAACATAACTGTTATCATTAGCATGAGATTTCTCTGCTAATATTACTATATATATATTCACATATATTCACATATATGTGTATATATATATATATATATATATATATATATATATATATATAAATATATATGTATAAATATATATGTATAAATCTCTGTATGAATACACAAGTAAATATACATCATTGTATTTCAATACACACACACAAACTCATATTAACTTAGAATACATATATTTATCTGTTAATGAGTTCTGCAAACACAGTCATAGGCCCGCAGCACATTAAAAGATTAAATATTAACTCGCAAACATAGAAATACTAGATACGTAGTGAACATCACATAGCTGAAGCTGATGGTTACACCAGTATATTGCAGAATTGTGGGCGCGTGTGTGTGGGCAGAGACAGTCAAGCGTTCCGCGTGCTTTTCAAATTCTATAACGATATAAATATGTTCCGTTAGACTTTTTGTTAAGGGACGCCCGTCATTCGTTTTTTTTCCAAATACATTTTTGTTTACAAATTTTGTTATTGTAAATCTTCAAAATATGAAAAATAATCTTTAAATTATATTTCTTTATAAAATATAATTTATAAAATAATATATTTTAAAACACCAACAAGAAAATTAAATTTAACAATATAACGATAATACTAGTATAATATTACACATAAAATATTATATTATTTGTAAACATACATTCATTTAACCATATATATATACATAAATAAAATATAATAAAACATTAAAAATAATATAAATATATAAAATATTATTAAAATTAGAAAATAGAATAAGAAATAAAAATACAATTGAAATGTTAAATAGCATAAACTTGAATAAGATTCAATTTAAACAGAATCACGTTTGTTCACTGATCAGGTTCACATAATATATGACAACGCATACCCATAATGTATTTCTGTACTTACAATTAGTCAAATACTTAAAAGATAGAAAATATATGTATAATAAATAATTTCAATTTGCATATATAAATATATACAAAATATTTTAAATTAAACATTATTACATGAAAAAGTGTCTTTTTATATAAAAATACTTAAAAAAAATATATATGAAAATGGTTTACAAATATATACACTACAAAACAAGCAATAGTAAATATAATGTAACTAAGAATTATTGATACAACAAAAATATAAAAAAATAATAGAAATAAAAAAGTAAATAGTCATATTGCCTATGTTTTACATATAAACACGTGAATGGCGCGCGTCCCCTTCAACATGAACCTGTAAGTTTTTAGCTAGTATTAGGTAGTATTAGGTAGGTTTAAGTAGTATTAGGTAGGTTTAATCTCTACGGGTCTATAGCATGTATACGAGCGTAAACATGGTGCACAGCGGGATGCGGGTGATATCCTCTACGCACATATGCCCCTGCCTGGTTATAGTGTTAATGCCCCTGCCTGGTTATAGTGTTAATGCCCCTGTCTGGTTATAGTGTTAATGCTACTGCCACACACACGCGCCCCCACAGTATCACTGCGCGAGTGTGTGTGTGCAGATAGGCAGTATTAGCCGCCCAATACTGTACACACTTACGGTGATGAGATTTAAGTGAAACTTCATCATAA
Source organism: Osedax fenrisi (assembly GCA_964019155.1). NCBI lineage: Eukaryota > Metazoa > Annelida > Polychaeta > Sabellida > Siboglinidae > Osedax > Osedax fenrisi. Next base: position 63,128,153 of record OZ025242.1, read on the forward strand.
TAATAATTATAATGCACGAAAGCGACGTGTTTATTTCATAATATTTACTATTGTTTAAATTATAATTAAAATATTATAATAAGGTTGATTGGAGGTCACGAGAGAGGTCATCGGGCTAAAAAGTGATCTAGCGCGTTGTGTAAATCCTACTATTTTAAAGAATTCATATGTGCGCACTAGTTCACTTCGCACGAAATTACTGGTATCCATTACCAGCGCATCATATTAAAACTGCAGCCCTAGGGTATACAACCATAACCCTAGCCACATACAACCACAACCCTAGGGTAAACAACCACAACACTAGGGTATACAACCACAACCACAGCCACAGCCACATACACACAGTTCATAGAGAGACACATACCTTCATCGATGAGAAGACCGTGAAACTTGAAGTATTCGTTGACTATACGCAGGTGATGGCTTGCCTGCACGGTGAACAGGAACGGGCTGATGTCGCTGAAGATCACGTTACGCTCTGGGTCTATGCACTCCTGAGGGTGTGTAGGGGGGGCGTGGTTAGTGTGTAAAGGGGCATGGTTAGTGTGTAAAGGGGCATGGTTAGTGTGCAAGGGGGCGTGGTTAGTGTGATAGGGGGCGTGGTTAGTGTGAGAGGGGGCGGGGTTGGTGTGAGAGGGGGCTGGGTTAATAGAGGCGTAGACTTAAATACGTGAATGCGGTGCCTATAAGTTGCTAATACGTATTTCGAATGATAAACATTAGTCGATAAATCTGTAACTTTATAAAATAATTTCTATATATTGGAAACATTAACATTATATTATTCACACTATAATATTTTTTATAATAATTTCAATTATAGCTTAATTAACTATATAAATATATTTTTAAGATGATAATAAAATATAATATATTAATGAAGAATCATTTAAATAATGGATAGATAACATTGTACAGAATTATAAACACGTTATTTTCAAATTGTGAGTTAACTGAACACAAATAGTTATTAAGAATAATAGTTAACTAGTTTATAGAATCAATTATATGACTACTAATGTACGATTGCTTAGAGTGTTACGCTGCTAGGGATACTGGGCTTATAATATGATGTTAACCAGGCTACAAATAGATACTAGCTAGGTTGAACCTATAGGTATTAATAACGATAAGAATATATAGTTTGTTCTAACTTAATCATAATCATAATAATACATTGTTATTTAAATTATAAAATTAAAAAATTAAATTAATTAACATATGATATATTTATTTGTATATATAGTTTATTGACTTCAGAAACATATTGTGATAGGCGTCGTTATATAATAAAAAACAAAAACAAAAATAAATAGAAAACGAATATATATATATATTATGATTATTTGACTAATAAATATACAATTATTAATTAGAAATATAATTAATAAACTAATTTTAATAAATTTAAATAATCAAGTATAATTTTACAATTTATATTTTACAAATTAATGTATGTTTTTTATTAAATATTATATATGAAATAAGAATATTGATATATAAATAATACTAATAATAAGTTATTATTCTTAACCAATAACTATTATTTATATAAAGCAAGTGTGTAATAAATTAGTGTAAATAAAAATACTGCCAGTTATTTAATTTAAAATGCTACCATTTCATTGCTATTTCATTTCTTTATAATATATTAAATAGACAATTTGTATTTATTTACTAAGACAGGACACACGTCCGCTCACTATCTCTGCAATGATAACTATTGTACTCGTAAATAGATACTTTTCAGTGGTATATTTAATTATATTTCAATGATTTCAAAGATATCAGAAGTTTATATTATTTGTCAAATAAAATGAATACATTGTTTTTACATGTGTATTTCTATATTACAGCATATATAAGGTATTTTATTAAATTACTAATCCTTTTATAAATTTGTTTGAATTTACTATGTTTTTCTATATTATTTATGATTTCATTATATATATATTGTGTATTAAATCGTATTATAATCATATAGTAATGATTTATTCAAGAGGAATCACTACGTTTGTGAGGAGTCATGTAAATAGATACGAAAACAACCGGTATTTAAAACTCTCTCACTTGAAATATTTTAAATATTTTTACATAATTTTTGCGTAGATGTAATAATAATACTTCATTCTGTCATATATACGATTTATTTATTATTATATACATTATGTTTTACAATAGGAGAATTTCAATTTTAAAAATGAAAAAATGAAGACAAAAATATATATAAGATATTTTAACTATTAGATTATATTATTAAAAAAAACATAATTATTATGCATTTGAATGTTTTCTAAATATACTGAAAATTATAGCAATTTTTATAAATTGAAAAAAAGTTCCGGACTTTTTAGTAAAGCAATATTCATAAAATTAACATTTGAGTATACAGTTATCAAAGTTTATTGAAATATTTTCATACAATTATAAGAAATACTGATTTAGTATTTATATTGACATTTATTATACAAAATAAGTATGTTATAATTATGATAATATATCAAATAAACAAGCTTAGATTAGTATTTTTAATAGTGTTTACAGTTTGAAAATTGGTGTTGTATTAGATAATAATTAAATCTTTATAATAAACACATAAATTGACATTATTCACAATAATTAATATTTTTTTATAATAGTAGGTGTTATAATACATCATTTATACTCATAATGTATGAGTCATAAATATAGCGAATTTATATATAATCTTTAGATGAAATGATATATAAATGATTATAAATCTTATTTTATATATAATATTTATTTTAATTTTTTGAAAACAAACATAAAATATGAATGGGCATCCCCTTAAAGACTAGTTTTTACATTGATTTTTATATCAAATTCAAATATGTATTCATGGACCATGATGTAATACGATAAAATCATTTAAACGATAAATAAAATGTACACAGATGTGTTAGTGGACGTCTTTGCTATTAGTTTTAAAGATGCACACTTTGTAATGCAATTGTTAGAATGATTTTTGATAATACATTTGTAATAAATTTCATTATTGTTTCTAAATTATTAAATTACATAAAATACTCAATAAATAGTAATCTAAATATAAACATAATCTTTTAAATCAATACAAATAATGACATAATCCTTGACATTATTCAACTCATTTTGTTACATTATATAGTATGGATAAATATTTTAAATAATGAACATAGTAATACGGTAGACCGCATCTTCACAGATAAATAACTACAATAACATGTGTTATAATATTTAAACTAAAAATGATGTGCATTAATAATGTAGCCGATTAATTTAACCGGAAACTAAATGCTAAAACAAACACAAAATAACGGCACGATAAGATATTGTTACGTTAGTGAGGCTATAAGCTTTAGGAGCTTAAGCGGCCATACCTACAGGTGAAGCCTTCACTAGAAACGCATAACATTCTAGAATATCTAATAAGTTTAATCTATAAAGCGGGCAAATATTCACGAATCCGAGTGCACGCGAGTGTGTAGCCCCACTAGTCGCGCTTCACCGAACACACGCTTAACCTCGTCGCCGTCTGCGTCGTTAGCGAAGTAATGTCGACACTGTCGGCTCCGTTCGACCTTCAGCCATTGTTGACATCTCTGAAGGTCGGCTGAATGTGGTACGCCGTTCAGCAGCTTCTCTTCTATCGCGTCGGCATCTTCCTCCTGATCATCAGCCTCCTCATCTGGTGGCGGGGCGGTGATGGGGTATTATCAACACTACGTCTTCCTGCTATAGTTGTTCCTGCATAAGATATGTATCTCTACCCCCACCCCACATGATACATATATCTATACCCTCCTACTAGAATAGTACCTGCAATAGACATGTATCTCTAACCCCCACTATAGTAGTACCCTGCACTAGCCCCTTAACTCTATCCCCCCACTGACCCTATACACATAGATCGTGGGGCTCCTACCTACACCCGTTCCACTCCTACTTTAACCACCACTAATCAGTAGGGACAGATGAATACTCAATGCTCACACATCTATTAACGCCGCTATCAGCTATCAACTGTTGCCGAGTGTTGCGATATTAGAGTGCTGTTACAGTTTGTTTATCATTATACACATGTAGTTAGAAACAATGTACATTTAACGATACATCTACAGACAATTTTTAATGTGTATTTCGTTTTCAAGAAATAGTGTAATATAAATATTAGTAGATTTATTCTTTTAGATTTAATTAACCTCGTGATAAATGTATATATATATATATATATATATATAATTTATGATAATAATTGTAAATTAAATATAATTCTAAGGTTGCGGTTGTATTAATGTTATAAGGTGGTCGTCGCCTATTCTTTACATTACAGTGTATAGTATACAGTACAACTTTATAATGTAAAGGTTGGTGACACCCACCTCGAAACCTAACTATACTTCTGCGGAACCACTGCATTATATATACATACATATATTTAAATAAGTTGTTAGTATAGATATAAATATGCTGCATATGATACGATGATAGACAAGTGTGCCCTGTTATCACAACTTTACGTTGAGGTTCAGTGTATGCTGCAGTGAATAGCCTAGTGTACCTTGGTCTAGTTGTTCTGTGCAGCCCGGATTAGAGTGGCAGTGGCGCCACCCTTTGAAACCGGGTGAACCAAACCTACGCAGTCCAGCGCTGTTCCAATAGGCAGCAAACTGTTCTAACTGGGTATCGGGGAGGGGGGGTATCAGTAAGTGTGCGGAAGGGAAGGAGGGGTGGAGGTTATGGGGTGAGCATGATAGGGAAGGAGGGATGGAAGTAGGGGATGAGCATGGTAGGGAAGGAGGGATGGAGGTAGGGGGGGTTGTCATGGGAAGGAGGGATGGAGGTAGGGTGGGTTAGCATGGGAAGGAGGGATGGAGGGTTAGCATGGGAAGGAGGGATGGAGGTAGGGGGGGTTAGCATGGGAAGGAAGGAGGTAGGGGAGGGAAGGAAGGATAGTGTAAGGAGGGGAGTAAGGAGTAAAGGATGAAGGGAGAGAGGAAGGGATGGAAAAATGAAGGGAGGGATAGAAGGAGGTAGGGAGTGATAGAGAGGTCACATGATCAACCTTCCGATTGTGCATCTGAGCTGATGCGAGGGAGACGGGAGAGAAGAGATTGAAGTCGATGAAAGCTTGCCACATGAGACAAGCTTTCTCTGTGTAGCCAGCCTGACACGTGAAGTAACTCAACTGTACGAATATCTCTGTGTGGGTGTGGGTGTGTGTAGGTGTGTGTGTGTGGGTGGGTGTGGGTGTGTGTGGGTATGTGTGTGTATGGGTGTGTGTGTATGTGTGGGTGTGTGTGGGTGTGGGTATGCGGGTGTGTGATAGGTTAGCCTATCTAATCCAGTTACTGCACTTGATGCTCATTATAAATTATTATTGGTGTTCAGATAGCGAGCATCAAGTACAGCGAGTGCTGCGACTTGTTACTGGGTATATTTCTCAAAATACAACGTGTTGAATATGACAGCGACTTGTTACCAGAGCTCGGTGACTTGTTACCTAGCAAATTAGCTGTTCACATAGCGAGCATCAAGCACTGCGACTTGTTACTAGAAAATAGAACTTTTCATAGATTTTAGGCGGCGACTCGTTACTGCACTTGATGCTAGCGGTGTGTAAACGGCTTAATAATCACAGGTAAGTGCAGCTCACGTATATTTCATTGATTTCAGTTAATATACATGTCGATGCTAGGGGGGATCATAAAGTTACAAACGGGGACAATACACTATTTTAGTTTTGTTTAATTCATAATACTACTTTGTAATATGTATTTTAATATCTGACAACAAATTATTCATGAAAACAGCTTAGAAATCATATCAAAAGTGTTTTTTTTAGTGTGTTACTATAAAATAAATATATAAATATTTAATGCATTATGAAATCTACATGCCTAATTGAATGAATGAATGAATGAATTTTATTTACCGAACATTTGCTATAATAATCGGAGGGATACCCAGAAGCTATGTTTAGATTATACTAAGGATACCCTTAATAAAATAATAATAATAATAATAATAACAACAATAATAATAATAATAATAATAACAACAATTAATGTATATTGTGTTATTAAATTGTATTCATTTATTTATTTTATATTATCTTTGGTATAAAAATTGTATCATGTGATATTAGAGACCAATGAAAGAGATTATTTAAAAGAAAGATAATTATTAACATTATTATGAATTATGATATTTTTATTTAAGAGTAAAACTTCAAGAGCTTTTTATTCCATATAATAATTGTTCATAACTATGTATGTATAAATGAGGATACAAACAAAATATAATAGTCAATACTAATTTTGTTTTCTATATATAAAGAACATATATATATATAAATAATAAAATAAAGAGCTATTTTCATAAATATAATTAGAAATAATTGTAAACATACAATTTCTATGGAAATTTCATAATATATTATAAACTATCATTAAATATCATAAAATAAGCCCTATTTTTATTATTTTGCATGTATATATATATATATATATTACTCTTTATATTATAAATATGATCCTATTTCAGATTATATATATATATATATATATATATATATAAATATAATATAAATATTATAAATATAATATAAAAAAAACTACCTCAATTCAATGAAAATATTTCTATGTACCATTGTACTTAGAATAAACCTATGTATCATGAATCTATTCACTTGTGAATATGTGAAATAGTTTGTGCTCTGCAAGATCCTCTTAATAGATACACTTAATAGATATACTATGATAAAAGGAACACATACTTCCATTCAACATTAATTTTTTAATTTTTTAACATTTAATGTTTGACACAACTATTCAATGAATTGAACTATTATTTTGTATAATATATACTACTTCTAATCTTAACTATATTTTAATAATATATAGTATATTTCATATATAAACATAGACATGCACTTAACATCGAGATTCATTTTTTACATGTATTTAAAAATTGTTCTTTACCAATTGTTTGTAATTATATTGATACAGATAAGAGATTATTCGTATACATATGATTTTTATATTTGTGGAATCCTTTCTCGAAAACATATTGCTATTAAAGGGTTCCTTTTTTACTCATTATATAACTATATTATATTGTATACATATGCCATGTGTATTAATTATTTATTTACATTATACAAGTAAAATAAATATTATTCATTCATTCATTCATTTCATATAAAGCCAACAAAATTACAAATATAAATATAAAAGTTGTATCTATAATAATATGTATATATATATATATACACATATGTTGTACATTGCAATGTTAAATATAATGATTCCAAGTAAAACACATATTGATTACATAATAAATAATTAATGTTATAATGGTATGTCATAAAAGATGCTTTTTATGATTATTATGATTTTTATGATTATTTTATGACATGTTATTATATTTTGTTAATATTTAAATCAGTAATATAACTATTATATATTAAATATATAATTCATAATATATTATAAATAAGAGCATAGTTGAGATGATTATCATAAGTACACAATAAATGAATAATATTATAAATTATCATTTTGTAATCACATATATGCTTTTATGGTATTACCAAAAGAATTCCATTTCTAATTTATCTACAGATATTAATTAACATATAATAATTAAGTAATATTACATAATAAAACTTTTGTCGAACGATGGATTATTTCATATTGAAACACTGAGTAATCCCCTATTAATGTATATATATATATATATATATATATAGTGAGCAATAATCTAAACATTATTTAATAGCGTACTAATGATGTTGATGATGTATTGCAATGTAACAGTTATACATTCGATATGGAATGTTGATATTCTAGGGATGCTGCGAGGTTGTCAGTGTGTGCTGGGTAAGGAGATCGTGCAGTTAGGACTAAGCTTTACAGGGCGGGGGCTAACCAATCAGCAGTGGCTAACCTATCATATCCACCTCTGTGCTAGGCAGACAGGGCAGGGACTTATTGCTGGAGTCTATGAAAGAGCGCAGGGAGCCGATGCACTTGGCGTAAAGCTTGGTTACTTTGTCCACTGTCATCGTGATGAACTGTATAATGTGTAGGGGGCGTTTGTGTAGGTTAGGTGTGTGTGTGTGGATAGGTGTGTAGGTTAGGTATGTGTGTGAGTTGAAGACTAGAGGTGTATAGTGCTGTAAATGAACTCAGACAGTTCGAAAAAGTATCAAACAGTATCGAACTTTTGATACTTCGAACTTTGAATTCATACTTTAAATAATAAATATTAGTCAAATTTAAATTGATACGAAGACTTAAAATAGATAGCACTTTTATGATGGCATAGATATCTAATAAATGAAATGTACTTTATTTAATATTTATAAGATAGCGACTATACATTATTATATAATGTATCTAGATGAACGAATGAATGAATTAAGTTTATAGACAATGTCTAATGGGGATCGGTGAAAGCGATCAGCTTTATTAATTCGCTATGATGTAGTGCGGGGGTGGGTAGTGGGGATAGTGGGGGTGGTAGGGGTCAGTGCATGAAATAACATGTTAACTAGTTAGAGAAATTGACCACCCAGTAAAAAAAATTGCCCATTTAAAAATATTATTTAATGATCATTTAATAGATCGATCTATAATATAGGTCATAAATGTATATACATGTATTCATATAGACATATACTGTTATACCTATATATATAAATTATATTATGTTTGTAGATAATGTATGTATATTAATTGGAATTTATTTTTCGTAGAAATATTAAAAATTATTGCAGAAATATTAATATAAATGTTAGTCAATATGGTTCATTCTTAATATTATTTTTATTGATTATATTACTTTAAAATGTTTAAAAAAAGAACAACGCAGAAAGATAATATTATATATTAATGAATTATTTCAGGTAAATATTAAATATTAATTATTAGGGCTATGTACAGGAATTAAAAAAAATTAATTAGATTAACTAATTTCGAATAAAATATCAACTTTTTCAATTAGAAATTTAAATATGTTATATTTTACTGATTTTAAAACGGTTTTTAGCATTCTTGAATATTCTATAAATATAATGTAATTAAAAGCTATTAAGTGCCGGGGTAACCTTGCAGAGTTTACATGTAAAAGATAGGGAAAATGAGGGTCACTAAAAAGACTACTACTTTTATACAAATGCATATAATCACCTAATTTTTTACCTATAGTTAGCTAAATATCATATCTATAAAAACATATCCTATAACTAAACATATAACCATATACAAGTTATCAGTTACCATCAATATTTAATTTTTGTATTTTTTTTTGTTTTTTTCATCAACTTTTTTTATAATATTTATAATAAGTATATTTTAAAAAAATTGATGAGGTTCTAATAGGATAGCTTATTATCAGTAATATCATATATATATATATACACAGAAATTTATTTTTTATAATAATTGAAGCAATTGGAAAAAAGTAGTAGTAGTTTGAAAAAAAAAAAGTTCTGAGATATAGCCTTCACAATTTTTATCAATATTATTTTGAATAAATAACAATAAATTTATGATATTTATATATTTTATTATTATATATAATGTTATTGTAATTCGCCACTCCCTGCATGATAAATAGATGTGTCTCTATAGATAAATATTAATATTATAAATAATGAAATTAAAACGTATCATAACTGAATATTTGAACACAAATATTACTCAAATTTTATCAAATATTTTTTACAGGACTATGTTTAAAAACTTGATTTGAAATACTTTAAAATACTTTTATTTTAAACTTTACATACCATTTTAAAGATAAATCTATATATTTTAAAACATTAATATAACATTTTTAACAACAACAACAAAATGCGAAGGTTTCCCAAGCCCTTAATACTAAAAAATACAATATATATAATTAAATTTATTTGCCCCCCAGTGTAAAATTCTTATTTCATGCACTGGTGGGGGGAGTGGTGGGGGTATAGGGGTAGTGGGGATAGTGGGGATAGTGGGGATGGTGGTGAACCGTAGACTGGACGTGTCTGAGATAGAGCTTCCAGACGGAGGCGTGGTTGGAATGCTGGAACACGAGGTCGCGCCAAGCGGTCAAGGTCGCATCCGCCGTCCAGAAAGGGGCGGCGGTCTCAATACGTCGCAGTCTCAGTGGTAGCGAGTGCGTCCGTCTTACGCTGGTGATAGCGCGGTCCATTACGGCTAGCTTGACGTCGAACAGCGCCTTGTCCGACTGACGTACCACGGAGTCCACCACGTGACCTATCTGTGTGCGACGCGATTGGTCGGTTAGTGGGTGTATCGCGTGGATGTCCTAGTGGATGAGGCGAGCGTTGAATGTAGAGAGGTAGGTGTCGAGCAGTAGGTTGTTTACGCGAAAGCGATGGCGGGTCTAGTGTCAGTGGGGTAGAGACATTTCGTGCGGCGGAATTTAGTCATTTCGTCCTAAATAAATAATTACTTTTCGCATGAATTGACTATATTTCGGACGAAGTAACCACATTTTGTGGACGAAATGACCAGCGGACGAAGTGACTCTAATTCGTGTCAGTAAGAATGGAACATATCCTCTGTAATAATATCCTAATACTTTCCATTCTATGGCATATGTAAATCAATAATGTTAATATATTTATTTATTTTTTATTAATAGTTTTGCCTCCTGTTTTATGTCATTTTGAATATCTATTTTCCATATTCAATAAATGATATTATTATTATTATTATTATTATCCTAATATCTGTAACCGCAAGCCAACATGCGATGCTGTTCACCACAGCTCTCTCTTCGTACACTCTACACTATACACTTACTTAGCTATGTTTACTCTTGTAATTCGTTAATATTCAAGGACAGCAGTATATATAGAGAGGATCGAACACTGACGATCTTCTGACCGTAATTAATAACAAACAATGATATGTGTATGCAATTAGTGCTATTAATGTCATTAGTGTTGTTATTAGAATTATATATTAAATTATATATTAGAATTAATATATATATATTAATAATTACGATCAATTTTAATGTAATATCTATACTAAAAATAAAATTATATATTTAAAATATAACGTATCAACATTCCTCGTAATTTTGTGTATTTAAACTGGAGATATAATACTATTTTATTGATATTTATAATCTAAATCCATTGATATAGATATAAGTGACTTCTATATATTTTGATGAAAAACCTATTGTTTTAATATTTGATCTATATAATATGACTTATATCCAATCAAAATCACTGATGCCATTTTATTAATTTATCGATAAAAGTGCCAGCCACGTATATATCTTTAACATGCATTGTGTGCCACGTCAATTGCTTACGCACTTTCTTTATATCAATAGTATTTATTTATATATTTAAAATGTCACTAAATTATATATATATATATATATATATATATATATATATATATATATATATATATATATATATATAGTATATACTAATATATACAAATAAAATATTTGTCACTATTATAGTAGAGTAATATTTATAACAAATAAAATATTTAGAAAATTAATGTCAAAGTTTGTGAAATATTTATGAATATAATTTTAAAAACATCACATTCTAGTATACAAAATAACTAAATATCAAATGTATTTATATTTTATTCAATCTTATACAAATTTTGTATAAATAAATTTGATATGTATAAATAAATAATATGAACGTGTTTAAAATAAGAAACTTGTTTAGAAATTGAATTTTTAGATTTATTTATAATATTCCACATTTCTATTAGAATATATTACCTATACTCTTTGATTAGGGATCTGTATTGTTGAGGGCGATTTAGTAACATGAATAACACTCGTAGCAATATTGTTCAAGAATATGATATATGATCATTATCATTTTATTTACTGAAATAATCTTTGGAATATTGGCTTATAAAGTACCTAACTAAAAATTGACTGAATATTACATATAATACATAAATATATTACTTTCATAAATTACTAAATTACTTATTAAATTTATATATAATTTTTAACTATGATACTAATTTACATATAGGTTTATATATATATATATATATATATATCTATATTAAATATTATTAAATAATTATATAATAAAATTAGATTTAATAATCAAATTATTTCGTATATAATGTTAGTGAATATTCTACTATAGTTTCACAATAACAATTGTTTATTAACATATCATATATGTATACATGAACGATATAACTAGGTGTAATAAACTCCCCACTAATTTCGTTATCCTCACCTCCTTCTCACCCGCAATTAAATAACTATTATATTCACAATACAATTATTAGTTTCCTTATTATATTATATTATATATTATTTTCTAACTATTTGTTCACTAATAGTGTACACAGGAGAGGGATATTTCTCCACCTATATCGCTATCTTAATTATAGGTTTTATTGCTTATCATATATAAAATAACGATATATTGTCCAATTTATTTTTTAGAACAAATTTGCAAATTACATTTTATCGATAATATTTAATAAGTGATCAAGTAAAAATACACCTATATTTTACGATGTTTTCATCTGTCAATTACATTAATACACGAAAAGAATATAAGCAAACTATTGGTTTAGCCCTGGCGCTAAATAGTGTTATTCATTGGTCTAATTATTGGATCATAATGTTTAGTTGTATAATCTAAATGAACGCCTAGTTTTCAACTCATACGTAATAATCTTTAATAAATAAAATTATAATCATATTAGTGTTGTAGTATAAAGTGTATCGCACATGATATGAATTACATGAAACTATTAGGGATAAGGAACTGCCATTTACGATATAGACTTACGCGTATGATTGATTTATCTGTAGGCATTGCATTGATTGATACATAAAGAAATATACTCCGGTCTAATACAATAACAGCATTGATGCGTGTATCACCTAGAATGTTCTAATCATAGCTACAGCGGACTAAGGCATTCCATTATCAGTACGTAGGAAGTACATCATTGAAATCTGTACACAAATGAAAACTGAGGTCATGCGCTGGCAAATATTGGCTAACGTATTATTCTTATTATGAGATTTAGGTTTTACGCCAGGGTAATCATAGCAGCAGAGTTTATCGAGATAATTACCCTTTACGAATATAACACGTTTGATCTATATAAACTGAGACTATTCGCAGCCTGAAGTGAGGCTCAGCTTTAGTCGACGATACCTTTACTAGAAAGTTATTTCCACTAGAAAGGTATAGAATATAAACACTATGCTGCAAACATAAAAGACACCACACATATGGCTAAATAATCATATTATAATAGTATTGGTAGCGTATTTTATTTAAACACGTGTTGCCCGCCCTCCCGTACAACTCGCACTCGCACCCTATAGGATGTGTTGTACAATTGTATCTTTTCATCGAATTATGATTAATATTGCGTTATTTATTTATATCCTATATAAACACTACGATGATTACGGGGGCGGAGTGTAAACCCCTCCCCTCGTCATCGACCTCTGACCTGATCCTCGTAGAGTTCGTCCTGGAAGTCGATGAACTCGATCCACAGGTCAAGGTCGTCGGGGTTACGCAGCAGACGTCGGTTGTAGTCGGTGGTCTTGTCGCGTAGGGCGGCCGACTCCACCGTTAGACTTGCGGGGGTAGGGGCTACCGTGTCCAGCTCCATCGTCATCGGAACACCTGTAAGGGGTGGGTAGTGAAGCAGAGAGATACGGCGGGTAGGAATGGGTTAAAGGAGTACACGATAGCGATGCATATCTTTATAGCTTAACCCCGTGCTTAACCTATCGGCGATTAGAATCTTATACGATTACGTAATAGTTATGAATATAGTAAATATGGAAAGAAAATATATAATTTTATATACCGGTGAGGGTATTCTGTTAAGGGTATATATGTATCGGTGTTTTACATATACTATGATATGCTATACTGGTCTATACTATCATATCATATTATATATATAGAAATAATGATATGATAGCGATGCATCAGTGAGGCATGTAGGAGGACAATCATTGTAGCACATGACAACAATGATTACGATAGCGACGACCATAATCAACGCGATCAAAGGTCAATAAGTCACAGCGGAGACGTTAAATAGGAGACAATTTCGTATCGATGTAAAGAAAGTGGACCTGTGCAATTGACGCAATGCATGTGAAGTATTGATAGGCGAATGTCACTTTTATTGATAAATTACCAAAATTGTATCGATGATTTTGATTATTAATATTATATAGGTCAATTAAAAGAATTGTATTTTCATCAATATAGAATGAATATACTTTATTCTATATCTATGGATTTAGATTATGTATGTCAATAAATAGAGGGATTCTTCAATTCAATCCATTTAAATACCAAAAACCGAAAAAAATTAGGAATTTGTATACGTTGTATTGTATACATAAATATATATATATATATAACTATTTTTGTTAGTACAGATAGTACATTAAACTTGATAATAATTATTAATATAAATAAAAAAAATAATTTTAAAAGTGTGAGAGCCTCTATAGCAAAGTGCCATACACTACATTCAATTGCTTATCTCTCACTTTCTCTCTACATCGATGATTCATACATGTATTTGCTTTATTTACTAAATAATAAATCCGTTATAAAAATATATAATTCTAATATAGTACTTTAAAATCTATCGTGTTATCTAAACTAGCGCGATAGGATGATCTAAACAGATGATATGTATCGTAGAAGATCTAAACTAGCGCGCGACACAGAACCACCAGCAGGTGGATGTCAGTACCTTTAGCGTAGAGTTCCGTGGATTTATCGTAGACGCCGAGGGGATTAAAGTTATGAGCTTCACCGAGGCTGGGGGTATCAACAGTGGTGGTGGCGCCGGTGGTGTCGGTGTTAAGGAAGGACACGTGCGAGGACTCGGAGGGCCATCTCGAGCAGGCCACGACTCGTTGCGTGTCTCCGCTGTGGATCTGTTGCCTCCAGTCGGCGTCGAAGTAACGCTCCGAGGTTGTATACTTGCCCGCTCCCTTCTTCTTGCGCTTGCTGCGGTACAGACTCGGATCTGGGCGTGATGGGGGGGGGTACGGTTACGCTCGGCGGAGGGGGGGGACACTACGCTTTAGGTTACTATTAGCTTGATACACACATAGCTTTAGGCTACTATTAGCTTGAAACACACATAGCTTTAGGCTACTATTAGCTTGAAACACATTAGTGTTCCTGAATATTAGCTTGAAACACACTAGCATTCGTGAATATTAGCTTAAAACACCCTAGCATTCATGAATATTAGCTTGAAACACATTAGTGTTCCTGAATATTAGCTTGAAACACACTAGCTTTCGTGAATATTAGCTTGAAACACATTAGCATTCGTGAATATTAGCTTAAAAATTACTAGCATTCGTGAATATTAGCAAATATATAATATATATATATTTTCTATAAAAAGGTTTAATTAATCGCTAGTGTAGGCTCACCTTACCACGCACGCACGCATGTATATCACTATATATTATATACTACATTTATTATTATATATTATACATTTATGTAAATTGATTATTTTTTTTAAACATTATAAATTTTAGTATTATGTACATTATATATATATATATTTATTTTTTAATTGATATATTATGCATTAATTATATATTATGTATTACCAAAGACAGGTCGTCAAGCTAACACATATTTTGTGAAACGTTTATTTTCCGCTTGAGTTGTTTTATCGTATCGCATCATGGTCTGGCATGCATACATTACAAATGAATGTGACGCAAAACTCATTTTTAAATCAATGGTTTAAATATGATTATATTTAATTCGTAATAAAATTGAATACATATCGTATTAATTGGAACATACATGAAACATTGGAACACGGCATACATAACATTGGAACCTAATTTATAAATAAGTTTGTGTTTTAATAAAATATTTATGCAGAAATACAAATTAAATATGAATGTATTTTTATTTAACAGATCAAATATCCTTGATATCTTTGATTCAAAGATTTGGATCATTGAAATATAATTGAATATACCACTGTATTTAGTTTGAAGTACAAAAGTAATCATTGCAGAGATAGCGAGCGAGCGATGTCCTGTCCTTGGTAAGAGTATGTATTGTATATTCAATATATATATGTACATATATTATATATTATACATATATTATTGTATATTATATGTTTACAATTATCATTATATATTTCCATTTATTATATATTATTAATTTATAGTTATATTTATTATTAATATATTATGTATTTAATGTGTATATATATATATATATAATTAGTGCACCCTTGATATATCGCCTAGCTCGGGACTGGCCTTTTTGTGCGATATATTAATAATGACGCTATAGGCGATAGGCTGTATATAATACAAATATAAATACATAATATATAAATACACATACATAATATATATATATATATATATATATATATATAATGCGGAAGATTGAAGTGAAAGCAGCACTTATTATCGCCAGAGGTAGCTTATTCCACATCGTATCAGCAGCAATCCTGAACGACCTCTTAATAATAATAATATTTATTTATTGAATCACACATATAATAATATCGGATACAATCTTTGTTATATATATATATATATATATATATATATATATATATATATATATATATATATATATATATTTATAAATATATATATATATATATATGTTGATGTATACAAATTATATTTAATATCCAATATTCTAATAGATTTTCGACTAGTTATTATTTACACAAATTAAAATGGTTAAGGTATCTTCAAGAATTAATTACAGATTTTTATGTTTAATTAAAAAAGTAATTATTTCCGAGCTACCTTCCTATTTATCAACGCTACTTTCTGAGAAATAACTGGATATTCGAGGTGCTATCCCATGAAACTGTGAAGAGGGTCGATGTCGATTACAAATAACAAAGAGGTCGTTCAGGATTGCTGCTGCTACGATGTGGAATAAGCTACCTCTGGCGATAATAAGTGCTGCTTCCACTTCAATCTTCCGCAAATACTGAAGAAACATCTTTATAATTATATGTTTAACATTATAATTTGATTACACTTTAGAGAATTGTTTCTATTATTATTTAAGTGTTTAAATAAACTATTATTATTATTATTATTATTATTATTATTATTATTATTATTATTATTATTATTATTATTATTATTATTATTATTATTATTATTATTATTATTATTATTATTATTATTATTATTATTATTATTATTATTATTATTATTATTATTATTATTATTATTATTATTAATATTATTATTATTATTATTATTATTATTATTATTATTATTATTATTATTATTATTATTATTATTATTATTATTATTATTATTATTATTATTATTATTATTATTATTATTATTATTATTATTATTATTATTATTATTATTATTATTATTATTATTATTATTATTATTATAATTATTATAATTATTATTATTATTATTATTATTATTATTATTATTGAATTGAATTGAATTGAATGAATATTTATTATGAATTTTTAAAGTTCGATTTAGTAATAATTAACAATATGTAGTGATAAATTCACAAAACGACAACAAAACGTAGATAGTACACATATAAAAATAACAATAGTAAATTAGAAACGTATCACATGTGCCGGTGATAAAAACAATTAATAATTAAAATTAATAATTAATAAAATTATATATATGTATAAATAAATATTAAGTTATAATTTTTTTAATATGATTTTTAAAGGTATATAAACTATTTGCTAATACAATATGTTCATCAAGACCATTCCAAATTTTAGCTATTCGATTATTTAGTAGATTTTTTGTTACATTTAGTTTACATGTATTCATACTAATTTGCAGAGAATGGCCTCTGGTATTGTAGTTGGTCTTTTTGATATTAATAATAGATGATGTATTCATAGATACCAATCCGTTAAATAGTTTATATACCATAACAAGATCAAATCTAGTTCTTCTGATTTCTAGAGAATCTAGATTTAGGTATATTAATCTTTCATTATAAGGTTTATAAGGTAAACCGCATCTCTCGATTAATCTTCTCGTAAAGAATTTTTGGACCTTCTCTAGTTTTATCTTCAGTCCTTTGAATGTCCTGGCATCTAATCCCGGATTCCAGACTGTCGACACATATTCAAGGTGGGGTCTAGCATATGATATATATGCTTTTCTAATAGCTGGCAAATTATTAGTAATGAAACAGCGAAATATACGATTGATAACACAATATGCACTTGTACAGCACACACCAATATGTTCAGAGAAATGTAATGATGGACCAAATTGGATACCAAGATCACGATACGATCTACAGTTTACTATTGAAACATTATTTATAGTATACAATGGTTTATTAGTAATACCTAATATAAGAGCAGCTGATTTTTTTGCAGCGTTTTCTAATTGCCAAGAATTAGACCATTCATAAAATGTATCAATGTTATGTTGTAATTTATATCTATGATCTATGTCATTAGATATAAAACTCAATTTAGTGTCATCCGCGAAAAGATTAATGGATATATCTTTATCAATCACTTCGACTAAATCATTGATATATATTAGAAAGAGTAAAGGCCCTATTACAGATCCTTGTGGAACACCAGATATTATTTTAACTGTATCAGACAGTTGATTGTTAACTCTTACTCTTTGAGATCTACCAGATAGAAAACTACTTATCCAAGAATGTATGTTACCACATATACCTAAATTAGTTAATTTGACAAGTAATTTACTATGAGAGACCTTATCAAAAGCTTTAGCATAGTCAAGATATATGATATCAATAAAACTGCCTTTATCAATTGCAGTAATCCATTTAGTATAACAATTTAATAGTTGCAGTTCAACAGATTTTTTATGACGGAATCCAAATTGAGAATCAGAAATTAATGAGTTACGTTCTAGATAAAAATTAATTTCCTCAACTAATATACGCTCGAATACTCTAGACATAATTGAGGTAATTGAAATCGGCCTATAGTTTTCTCTATTTGAAGGGTCACCTTTTTTGAATATCGGAACTATATAACTTACTTTCCACATGTCAGGACATACACCAGCTGATAAAGTTTTATTAAATAATATCGTAAGTGGAATAGATAGTTCATATGAGAATTGTTTGAAAAATATTGAAGGGATATTATCTGGTGGCAATGTACATGATAGTGAGAGATTTATTAGATGCTTTCTTATGTTATGCCTATAGAATAAAAAGTTATTTATAGTTGAATTATGTTTAGGTGGAGATAAATGAGGAATATTATCATTATCATTAATAAATACAGAAGAAAATTGATTATTGAGTATATTAGATTTAACTGTATCTGAAAAAATATATGTATTATCGTCAGATTTAATGGGACCTATAGTGGAAAAAGAGGAACATCTTGAATTAATATAATTATAAAATCGTGATTTGTCATTAGATGATAAAATTAATTTTTCTCTATCGATAGTTAATTTTTTAATGTTATAATCTAATAATTTTTTAATATTTTTCCAATTTATAAAATTATTATGTGAATCTAATCTAGTTTTATAATATTTTAAACATTTTACTTTTAAACGTAGAATATATTTTGGATACGTTTTTTTATTTTTTATATGTTTATAAGCTGGAACATTATCATTAATAATATTATATAAAGTATTATAAAAAATATTAAACATATTATTAATATCTGTTGAATTAGATAATAATAAATTCCAATCAATAGAAGAAAGGGATTGATGTATACTATATAAATTAGACTTTCTAAAATTTAGCCCAACTTTTTGATTTATTTTTAAATTAGCTTGGAAAGGTAGAGAAAATGAAAATGATATATGGTCACTAATATATTTACCAAATCCAAAAGGGGGACATTCATTAATTTTCGAAATAATCATAGGATTATTGGTTAGTAATAAATCCAGCAAATTATTATTACGAGTTGGAAAAGTAATTAATTGAATGAGTGAGTTTTGACATAGACTATTTTCAAATTCGCAATATATTGATGGGTAATTACGAAATGTATTATCATTCCAATTATAAAGAGGTAAGTTGAAATCTCCTACAATAATAGTAGGTGAAATTGTATCACATAGTGCAAATAAAAATTTACAAATGGATTTATGAGTGTTGAAATCAGTTGAAGGTGGACGATAAATACAAGATAATCTTATATTTTTAGTAGAATGTAGTACAAGAGTAATATGCTCAATATTATTAAAATTATTGAAATATAATTGAATTGAATTTAAATTAGATTTGCAGATTATCGCTACACCACCTGAATGAGATTTCCTATCATTACGATATATTTTATAGTTAGTATTACCAAAAAGGAGTAAAGCATCAGTATCAACATTTGTTAGAAATGTTTCAACAAGACAAACAATATCATACATGTTAGAACTAAGAATTAACTCTAAATAAGGTAGTTTGTTTCTAACACTGCGACAATTTGAAAACATTACTTTTAAATTAGATGAATTTGATAGTCAGGTTGAATTGTCATTAGAAGAAAAAGATTTTTGATAAGTTATAAACGATGTGGACCACTTCTCATAATCAACTTCGGGAATTTTTGAATGCCAGTCAATCTTATTATCAACTAATTTATGAAGCTCGTATTTCATTGTAAATTTGTTGAAAACCAATTTAATATTAGAGTCCAACATATTTGATTTTATAGCATGATATAGGATTTTTTTACGAATAATTTCAGAATTTGGAAGAGATGTTCTAGTAAAAATATTTTTAAAATCATGAATTGTATTTAATTTAATTTTAGAGTTATTGATAATATTATTTTTCGAAATAGGTGAATCAAGCTTTAGAATAATAGATTTAAGACTGTAATTAAAGCTAGAGTTAAATTTATAATTTGGAATATCAAAAGTTGTGGAAATAATGTTATTAAAATAATTTAAATAGTTATTATCAAATGACATATTATTAATTGTAGGCAGATTTTCAAAAATAACTGTATTTTCATCGTTAATTTTGATAGCATGCATATCAGAATTAATAGACTTATTGATATTTATAAAATTATCACTCAAAACACTAGCATATGATTTTGTAGGTTGATTAGATATCATTTCACTAACTTTAGAATTAATTACATTAATTAATTTAGTATTTATCATTATATTATTATTAATGTCAGATAGGTTAAGTGAATGATTATTATCAGATTTACTTAAATTCGATGCATTAGTTTTATCACAAGAAAGACAATTAAAATTAAAATTAGGAGAGTCGAAAATTTCCAGCACATACTTAGGTGGTTTATAATTTATAATTATTATTATTATTATTATTATTATTATTATTATTATTATTATTATTATTATTATTATTATTATTATTATTATTATTATTATTATTATTATTATTATTATTATTATTATTATTATTATTATTATATATACATGTATATAATATAAATATAATACAAATACATAATATAATTTATATATATATTTATAATTCATATATATATTTATATATATATATATATATATATATATATAATGTATATATAAACATTACTATAGTAATAAATGTAATTATATAATGATAAGATCAATATAATATTTAATATATGATATATAATAAATATAAATTTATATTATATGTAATATAAAATGTAAATATATAATAAAATAATAAAGTAAATAAATAATATAAATATAAATACACATGTATAATATATAATATTAAATATAAATATGAATATTTATAATATATATATATATATATAACTATTTATATATAACTATTTATATATTATATATTTGTTATTTTATTTATATTTATTATTAAATATTATGTATTTATATTTATATTATTTATTTACTTTATTATTTTATTATATATTTACATTTTATATTACATATAATATAAATTTATATTTATTATATATCATATATTAAATATTATATTGATCTTATCATTATGTAATTACATTTATTACTATAGTAATGTTTATATATACATTATATATATATATATATATATATATATATATATATATATATATATAAATATATATATATATATATAGTAATACTTAATAAGGTATAACTTTACTTAGAATCGCTGAAAGAGTGTTTTGAAGAACTGCAAAAGCAAAATTAGATAATTTGATTAATTAAAATTACAATATTAATTAAATATTATATATGAAACAATACAGAAATGAAATAATGATCAATATTAAACAATGGCAACGACCACCCTTTATTATTGATAACCATTTATTATTAATAACCCTTTATTATTGATAACCCTTTATTATTGATAACCATTTATTATTGATAACCCTTTATTAATGATAACCATTTATTAATGATAACCATAACACAATTATTATTGTATATTTACATTTAGTACATATTAATATTTTATATTATGTATTTAATAGATAAAACTATTAATATATTATATAATCATATGTATCATTGTTACATACGATATATTCAATACATATTATACGCATGGACATAATACACGTCTAACAGGTAAACATCACACTGTGGGGTGCAAGTGGTGCTATGAAAGGGTTGGGGTAATGGGGACAGTTAGTTGTGTCATCAGATACAGAGAGATGTGTGTGTGGGAACAGTGTGTCCTTCTCTATAAGGGTGAACATGGCCACGATCAACTATTATTATATTTTAATTTATTAGTATATATCATATATATTTATATTAGTGGTCGAAATATTCATATATAAAATTGCGTGTTTCGGGTATTAAGTATTAATATCGGTGAGGTTAGGGGGGTTAGGGGTAGTCACTCCAACGAGTGTACCGGCTATGAACATCTCTAATATCTATTTTACATTATTGTATAGAAATTTTAAATATTTTAAAAAACAACATTTTGTTTTTAAATATATGCGTTTCATCTATTTTATTATTATTATTAACCGCATTTTATATATTTAAACTTTTCGAAAACCTATAATTATTATAACATTTAGATGACTAATATATATATATTATATATTTACGTTTTATATATTTAATTGTATTTTTAATTTTTTGGTTTAATTTTGATCTAATCAATATGAATACACCCATATATGCGATACTAATATATACCCCTCCTCTCCCTTCCGCTCCTCCTCCTCCTCCCCTCTCTCCTCGACCGTACAACAGTAACCTTTGCTCCCTTCTAGAGGTCGTAGCCGACAAAGGCGGAACTTGGCGATGTGCAGACGATACACCGACTTGAAAGCGAGATTGGAAGGTTCCGGAACCTTGTCTACTACGTAGCGCCGCCTGGTGGGCAGGCTGTTGTCGCAGAATATCATCTTACTCGAGTACTTCACGGCTAGATCCCTACGAAACAGAGAGAGAGAGAGAGATAGAGTGCGTAGGTGTGCGCTGGTCGATTAGATTTACTTATAAAACACGCGCGTAATATATACGATTAATATTCTTGGGTGTGCGTTAGTAGCGATGGTGTTTAAATAATACTAATAATGATAATAACCATTATAACAACGATAACAATGATTAAGATAACTAATCAGAGCAATAAGGTAGCCCAATAATATAGGTTAAATAGTACGATTTGATAGTAAGTGGTTTTAATTTAAAAGTAGATCGTAACAGTGTATTAGCAATCGGAAGGCTAGAGGTCACGACCTGGGAATTGGGCCGTAGTACGCGTCGAGTTATCCAGTGAATGAGATACGAATCATTTTAGTAAACATTTAGAAGAGACGTGTACTATCGGAATACACATGTTATATTTGTTAATGATTTAAATGCACATGTAACACTGTTCATTTAGACTTAGATTTATACTAAAAGTACATATTTTATGTGAATTTCCTAAAATATTTAAATTCAGTTAATTATTTACGATTAATAAATTATATGAGTATTTATGAATTAGTTTATATAAGGCAATTTCATATCAAAATGTTATTAACAAAAAAGCGCAAAATTAAATTATATTGTTATCTATAACGCATCCAAGGATAAGATCTTAAAGCGGTCTTTCAACCTTCAAATAAGTATTTTAAAACATGTAATACCTACAATATGTAATCTATACTAATAGATATAGTTTCAAAATAGATATTTATAAAATTCGAAACAATTCCCTTGAAGTAAACTATTTCTATTACAGTAATATCAAAGGCTATTCCTATGTGAATTTTTAATTTTATGTTATGAAAATTCTTACTTCTTTCTCACTAATGATTCAATTGTAACGCACTCCCCAATAATAATGAAATTGTAATAACTATATTTATATAATCTCATAAGTTCTAATTAAATTCTAATTATAAAATATATTTGACATATATAAATTAGAAAGTATTTTTTGTTAAAGTCCAATCAAACATTATTTTGCTAAACACCGACTATTTTTGAAAAAATATTGAGATCCATTTGAAAATTTGTTCGCAAGTGTTAAATAATCGATCTTATAAAATTCAGATAAGACTTAAAGATCGTTACTATATTAGAAACACTAGAATTAAGAATTATAAAATAGATTCCTATATTTTACATATAAAATCAACAACTATAAACCAAACCAGGACTCAAGCGTATCGTGACCTAATTACAATGACCTAATAACCATGACCTAATTACCATTATCTAATTATAATGACCTAATTATAGTGATTAATAACTGTGACCTAGTTACTATGACCTAGTTACGATGACCTAGTTACGGCGATCGCGAGAGACGAACCTATCCGGAGACACTTCGAGGTGAACTCTCTGGTTGCTGAGTTTCTTCTTCCTCTTCTTCTTCTCCTTGTGCTTACGATGGCGGCGCGATTCGGAGCTCTCCGGTGAGCTGGAACGTCTACGTCGATAGTGGCTCCTCATATCTGAAGACCTACTCCTGTGGCGGTGCCTATCCGTAGACCTACTCCTGTGGCGGTGCCTATCTGAAGACCTACTCCTGTGGCGGTGCCTATCTAAAGATCTACTCCTATGGTGACGACCTCTGTGAAGGTCGACGGACTTCTCGCGTCGACTGCTTTTCTTCTTATTCTTCTTCTTCGCCTTATTCTCCTGGTCATGGTCGACGTCGATGACCTTGTGAAGGTCGACGCCGCGGTCTTGTGCCTCATTCTCTCTGTGAATGAGATCGCTTATAATTATGAAATGGAATAGAAATAGTAATCAGCAATATTCTGATCATGGATATATGCCTGTGTGGCTCAGTGGCTAAGGCGTCAGACACACAAGCAGTAGGACACGGGTTCGAGCCTCGTCCGGACATTAATTAATTTTATAAAATGGGTCTTAAAATATTATTTAGAAGTGATCTTATATAATTTTGTATAAATAAATGATCGGCTCTCGTTAAAACCATGGATTCCTTAATATGAGAGCGGCTTCGAAGGGAGATTAGAGCCATATATGGTTATAAGTGAAAAATTCATCTAAGTTCCTGGATGGGATGAAAGGACTCCACTAAATAAATAAAAATATCTTATAAACAAAGACGCGATAAATAAATAAAATATGTTAATAAACCTAATTGAAAAAAATAAAATACTTTATATATAAAATAATAACTATAATATATGCCGGCAAAATAAGGTATTAAAAGAATTAATGATATAAATACTGGCTATAATACACATTCTATAGATTATATAGTATAATGGAGTATAGATTATTACGGATCAGTTAATTATTATTATTTCAATCACTTATTTACATTCAGCATTAGCGATAATTCTACGATATGGAACACACGTTCATTAAGCATGAATCGTTTATGTTACGTTATCACTAGCCGAAACTAAAGGGAGTTTCAGGCGATGCTTACAATGCATGCCTTGTCACGACATTGCTGCGTGTAACTATGTTTTATGTAGGTGTTACGGCTAGCATCGAACATGTGCTATTGTTCACGCGGCATGATACACGCAGCATTGAATGTTGCGTAGTGCGCTTAACTCCCCTTAAGCGTGTGGCAACTATTGGAAGTGCGTCGATTACTCCGAATACAACGTTTCATTATCATTTAATTTAGACATCATTTAAATTGGTAATGAATAAAGGTGAGAACTATTTCATTAGTATATAATCAATACTATATATATATATATATATATATATATATATATATATATATATATATATATATATTATATAATAATATATAATATATATATATATTGTTATTGTTATTCTATTTGGTGGAGTCCTTTCATCCCGTCCAGGAACTTAGATGAAGTTTCACTTATAACCATATATGGCTCTAATGTAGCTTCGAATCCGCTCTCGTGTTAAGGCATCCATGGTTTTAATGAAAGCCGATCATTCTATTAATACACAATTATATAAGAAATATACAACCACATCGACGAGAGCCCGTAATCTAATCGCCTACTACATACACTATTCACGCCGCTATGATAACCTGGTGGCTCCCCCTAGGTGTAGCTCGCTGACGCATTGTACCTCGGGGGCGCGTTCACTCTTGAAGCTATCGTTGGTTAGCCAGCTAGCGGCGGCAGCGGGGAAGGGGGGGACGTCGGTGTGGGCAACGGGTTCTGCTGTCTGAACATCGGACTCTACTGTGTGTGTGAATGTGTAGGTGTTAGGTGAGTGTTTATGTGTATATATATGGAATATGTGGCTCAGTTGGCTAAGGCGTTAGATACATAGGTAGTAGGACACGAGTTCAAGCCGCGTCTGGACTAATATAATAGGTTTTAAAATAATATTTATAAGTAATATTATATAAATGTCTATTTAATAATGATCAGTCTTGTTAAAACCATGGATGCCTTAACATGAAAGCGGCTTCGAAGGTTGATTATATCCATTTGATAAGTAAAAAACGTCATCTAGAATAAAATGTTAAATAATTTAAACAATATATATATATATATATGTATTACAAATATTTCGAGAAGTAAAGATATAACATTATCTATCTACCCTAAGTATAGTGGTAATTGATAGCGAATCACTGCCACAGTAGGCAGTATTATCGCCACTGAAATAGATTAAGGTTTGACACAGTTGTTATACAATAATGTTTTCAGTGTTCTATTAAATCATATACAATATTATTTATAAATATTAAATCTATAATATATGTCTTAAATGAATAGAACTCTAGCTTGCATTTTATATAAATGTAATGGGCAACAATAACAGTAAATATTTATATTACTTTTGAATCCCTTTAGAAGAAAACATTATATAAATATTATTGTAAATTAACATAAAAAAATTGTAATTCTTCTAATAAATATTATTATTATTATTATATTATCAAATTTTATATTTATATCAAATTTTTTTTTTTTACACATTATCGCATTTGAATATTTTCAGCCGCATTTATTTCAGCGCTTCTACTTCAAATCAAATAGTGATGATGCACGCAACACTATATAGTGCTGTGGTACTACCCTACGCTGCGTGTATGTGTGGGTCACGCATCACTAGACATTCACGACGTTAGCATGCGTAAACTCTCGACCAGATATGTCAGTCTATGTAAAGCACACATTAGACGTGGCCACTAGCATATTTCCTTAGTTACTAGGTTAACATATTTCCTTAGTTATTAGGTAACATATTTCGGCTTTACCATTTTCACATTATATAATATCATAACAAGAAGTTATATAAATTATAAGTGGTAGTTATGGATTTAGCTATATAAATATATTTATCGTAGACTATTATGGTGAATTAATATTATGCGTACTTATGAATATGTAATATATTATTATAATAATAATTATAACAGTATTTTAAATTTATATAAATTTATATAAACGTATGTGATATATAAATTTATATGTAACTGCGTTACAAATATACTTGTGGGTACTGTCTAAGGTTTCGGATTATGAGTGATATTTCTTAACAATGAATCTTTCATTATCATTCTGATAATTCATAGTATTTATATCACAACATTTGAATTATTCTATATTTATATGTACGCTAAATGGTGTTACCAAAGTTATTGCGAAGCAAAGCTATAACATTCCCTATCTACGCAATGTGATTAATATTCATGCGTCTCACTGCTAGCAGTAGTATCAAAATCACTGAAATAGATTTAGGTTTTGCGTGGTTTCTATACAACAATATTTTCGATGCTCTATTAAATTATATGCAATATAAATTAGCTTTTACTTGCCACATAGATATGTATAGCATTTAAAATCAACATATCCTATTGCTTTGTTATATACTAGTAATGAACACTTAGTTTTCAATGACTTTTAATCATATATATATAATAATTCAAAACATATTATTTTACATTTTAAAAGTGTTTAATTTGATACTAATTTACGTTATATACAAGTTATTTAAAATAACATATAGTTCCGAAAAATCACCTATATAGGTAGCGCTGTTCATTTTTGTGCAAAAAATCTAATTACACGATTTCGCGTAAGTGTTATATCTTTCCTAAGAAACATCTTTGGTGATACTATATTCCTAAACTTAAAACTAAAATCAAACTCAAATATAAAACTAAAATTAAATATAAGCCACTTATAGTCTATGTCTCATAGACTCTATATATATAATAAATTGATATGTAATGCACCATTTTTTATTAATGTATAAACATTCGAGAGTTGTTTAATAAATTAAAACGTTTTCATATATCATAAAAATTAAAACAAATTAAATGTACGGTACTTCAATGGGGGGATAATCATATGCGGATCCTACAATTTTGAATAAATATATATATATTTATATATATATATTTGGAGCATTTAATTGAAATATGCACACTTACATCATTTAATAAATGTACACGTCCCCTATACAATTTAAATTTAGGATCCGCATATTTAATATGATATTATTGTAATCCCTTCGATGGTACCGTCGATTCATTTGGATATTATAATTTACAATTATTTTGTTAACTGTTGACATAAATAATACAATCAATTTAAATGGTTTATAATATATTTGTTAACTACATAATTTAATATTGTAATATAAAATAATTTAATATATTATTATAATTATTATTATAATTATTTATAATAATTATATTATATTAATTAAATTATAATAATAATAATTATTATAATTATTATTTTAATATTATTATTTATTTGAATACTATAAATAATGTATTTATAATAATCTTATACAATTCTATAAAATATAATCATTCATTAATATAATATATGAATACCTTCTTTTTGGATATTACATATTGGGAAAAGACTAAAAACTTGTTTAGGTGCCAAATTCATAATATTAATATTTGAATCTTTGAGTGATTTGAATATTCAAAGATTTTGCGAAGCTTCCTTCGGAAAATCTTTGTAATTCTGGAAACAATAATAATAGAACTGTGTTTATAAATATTATACATATGCATGGAGCAAGGATTCAGATAAATATCTAATATTAATATTATATATAGGGGCGTCGGAATAGGGGGGCAAGGGGGGCAGCCCCCCTGAAAAAATATAGGGGGACAATATATATATATATATTGCCCCCCCTCCCTATTTTTACTTATATGTATATATTAATATATCCACATCTATATATATATATATATATATATATATTTACATTGTATAGTTATACAATGTATAGTTATTAAATTCACTATACAAAAAACAATTATTTTATTACTTTATTATATAGTAATATAATAATTGTTTCTGGTAATAGAGTAATAAAATAATTGTTTTTTTTGTATAGGGAATTTAATAATTGAAAAACTATTGTTCTATTCAATTATAATATTTATTTATTTATTGATTATCCAGTTGATTATTAATGTATTACTTTGAATGAATTACAATTTAACAGTACATGGAGTGTACCATATGTATTATAAAACAGTTTATAACTTGTAACCCTTATTACATTGCATTCTTGTAAACATTTTCTATAATATTATTAAAAGTTACTTATATAAAAATGGATATTAGATCATTTTTAAATAAAAACACTAAAGATAATGATAATAGTTCTGAAAGGTTGGAAATTATATTCACACATATTAGATATTTAATTAATATAATATAATAATATTACAATTAATATGTGTTCCTTAATTAAATTAAATTTATATATATATAAATATATATACAGTGAAACATCTATATAATAAATTGTTTTTTTTTCAATAATTAATTTCTTATAGAGAGGTTTTCTTATAAAGAGGTTTTTACTATTCCCATGATTTTAAAAATTAATTTATAATTGAAAATACATTATATAACCTTTAGGTTATATATATAAATATATATATATAGTGAAACATCTATATAATAAATTGTTTTTTTTTCAATAATTAATTTCTTATAGAGAGGTTTTCTTATAAAGAGGTTTTTACTTTTCCCATGATTTTAAGAATTCATTTATAATTAAAAATACACCATATAACCTTTAGGTTATATATATAGTATATGTATTTATTTAAAATTAGTAATCAAATTAATAGAATAGAAATATGATTTATTAAAAATATTTTTAATAATTGTTTGTGTTAAAATAATTTTAGCTGTACAGAGTTTAAATTATAGATTAACAAAGTCATAATATTGTGATGAATTGTTAAACACTTTATATAAAATGTAAAATATATTATTTACGCTTCGACATGTTAATACATATGAAATTTCATTAGATTTACATAGAAAATATAAATGATGACTCATCAATGATGATTATAATATAATTAATAGTATAATAATATATTATATATTTAACAACTAATTTTATAATATAATATATTAATCAATAAATTTAATATATATATAACATTGATATGATAACATTTATTAAGTTAAACCTATATAGAGGAAAGTCTCCGCTTAGTAATCGGTGATTACCCACCCCTAAATGATTATTTGTAATAACTTATTCAATATTAAATATATTTATCTGAAATTTTGTAAATAGGGTAATATTATGGCAATGAATAATGTGGCTATTTTAAATTTTTTATATAATTATATTTACAAGAATAAACAGGGCGGTCGGTAATCGGATACCTGTTCCTAATACAGATCCCCTTCTCCTATTACCGACCCCCTAACATAATCGTTGTAGGCCTACTACCGGTAGTTAATAAATAATGTTAGTATTATAATATCTAATCAACATAGTAGATATCCATAGATATAAATAATTATTACATGCACGCAATTATTTTGTTATTGAATTTATGTTTTAATAGTAATATTAAATTTAAATTTAAACTTTATAGTAATTATATTAAAATAGTGTGTATTATTATTTAATATTTAGTTATTATTCAGTATATATATATATAACATAATGGAATCAGTATCCTTAATCTATATAAATGATATACTAACAACTTATGACATATTTTAAAGTAAAATACTGATCTATTTTGATTGGATATTATAAATCACATGGGGTCGGTATTAGGGTAATTTAGGGGGTCGGTAATAGTAAAATCATATGGGTTGCTATAATTAAGATATCATGGTTAATAGAAATTCAAATTGAATTATTTTTATAATAGTTATAAACATTTTATTAATCTACAATATTATGCTTAGTATTAAGTTTTCTTAAAATTAATAAAGTATTTACAATGATTTAAAAAAAGTTATTATTAAAATATATAAAAGTAAAAACAGAATATTACATTTTATCAAATAAAAATTGTAGGATTGCATATTTTGTAAAACAATATACTAATTCATATTTATCATTAAATTGCTAACAGTTCATGTATATATAATTTTTTGATATCACTTATAGTTCTGAGATACGAGAGGGGGTCGGTATTAGGAGGGAGTCGGTAATCGGAGACTTTCCCCTAACTTTTTTTTAATGTATGTCAGATTATAATTTAATAAACTTTTTTTTAATCCTATGTCAGATTATAATTTAATAAATATTATAGCATTTTATTTTACTTATTTATATTGTAAAAAAATGTAAATCTTGTATTTACATTAACCATATGCATATACAAATCTCACCGAGAGTATTCCAATAGAGAGGATTTATAATGTAATTCAATAGTAATTGATGGTGCAAACAAAAATATCTAGAACAAAATCATGCCCCCCTCTATTCTGAAATCGTTCCGACGCCCCTATATATGTATATATATATTTAATGTATACCATGGGTAAGTCATCGATCTTCTTAACCTAGAGTAAACATATGAATGTAATTGACGTGTCTATAGACTATAGTGATCTGTTTAATATCACTACGATCCGGACTAGTTATATAACTAGTATATGATCCATTATATGTTCATATTTATTTGAAATATATAGAATATTGTTTTATTAACATATTAATTGTCATTTAAATATTATTGCGAAATTTAGCGCAGTATATTAATATTTCATATACTGTTTTCATATAAAATAACATGTTATATTCTTGTCAATAATGATTATAATATACATATACCAGTATGAGCAGCGATACGCTGCCCCCATATATTATCAATACCTCCTATAACCTCGAGGTTATAGGAGGTGTTGATAATATCACCAATGAGTGTGCGAACTAACTATTTGTCACGTTTATCTATTTACCTAAACAAATTATAATGTACAAATACTATTATTTTAATTAATTTCAATGGCGAATTGTTAATGTATTGTTATATAATACTTTAGAATATTATAAAATATGTATCATTTTACGATTTAGACTGACATCGGCTCCCAATATGTCACGTGACTAACTGAGAGTTAAAGTAAACAATGCATATAGGGTTAATATAATATCATATTAATATATAAACATACGGTATTATGATATGTATATATATATATATATATATATATATATAAAACATGAAGTCACTACTCGGTGAACAATGTAATGAGAAATATAACGCCAACAGCGAAATGTATAATTGAACTATCGGTTTGACACGTGACTTATTGGAGGCCGATGTCAGTATTCAGTATTATTTCATTGAAAATGGATCTATTTATTTATTATATTAATATAATATGGTTATAACAATATATATATATATATATATATATATATATATATATATTAAGAACATTGGTTCTATTTATAAAATAATATTATATTCTTAAAAAAAACACTATAATTTAAATATATTTATACAATACATATATGTATTGTATTCAAAAATTGGTATAACTTTTCTTTTATAATAGTAATATATTTGTCAAATTGACATTTAAATTAAACAAATATAATTAAAATAAATAGTTATCAGTACAGGTGGAGCAATTTGTCAATAATTTCACAAATTTATTAGTGACATATCTTTCCATAGAAAAATCTTTGATATTACTAAGTTAAGATAACCTATTACTAAGTAGTTCATTATAACAATACTTGTTCATAGCCAGTTTGTAGTACAGCGTGTGAACACTATTAGCATGGGAGACCGTGTGGTAGGATGATACACATTTGTTATTTATAGTATTTGTAAACTACAAGTGTTGTGTATGTAAGATTCTAATAACTGTAATGATGTACTTGTATTATGTCAATTACATCATATCATTAAAGATTTTTCCAAATAAATAATCTTTGATAAAATCCATAAGGTTTAAAGATGGAATCAATCATAGTGTAAATATTCATTAGTATATATATATATATATATATATATATATATATACTACATATGTATATACCATACATAATATGTATATAATATAGTATACATATTATATACTATTATTTTATATTGGTGATGTATTGATGAATAATTCTTAGTTACTATATTATGTCGAGGTAGTTAACCGACACTGAAAATACACCGAAACTTTAAGTAAGCGAAAGCGAGACTACACTACGATATCACGTGATAACCTACATATGTAGGTAACCGACACTGAGAAATCATCGATGATTTAGATGTGACTCACACATCACGTGAGCATCATTTACTCCACTATATATATATATATATATATATATATATATATATATATACATATATTATATCTACATATATTGAATATTGTACATATAGTTATTTATATTTGCTATATTAAATTAAATCAGCATAATGTCATAATCTTGCATGTGTTATTATGTATATTAATTAAGTATATTAATATTATGTATATTAATTTTACAGAAATCAACAGATCAGCATTTTGTAACACAGCAGAAATCAACAGCTCGGATGCAAATGGTATATTTGTCAACTTAAGTCTGTATAGACTATAGTCTATAGTTATATTCGAAACAAATATGTAGTCAGATATGTATCCAGGGACTTATCAGCATACGCCCATACCTGACATATATATTGTGCTTATATATTATAATAGTATAGAACAAGTTGTATCATACATTTCTAATTAATCCAAGAAGAATGATTTATTATATATATATATATATATATATTATTAGTAGTGGTAGTGAGGTTATAATATTAAGATCTTATAATATTAAGATAATAGTAAGATCATTATAACAAATAAATAAATTTCTCAAATAAGGTGGCTATGGTTCAATAGGCAATATATTGTATATATAACAATGCATATATGCATTGTGTTAGTCTACCAAGTAACTGATTGCAAATTGAAAAAATATGTTATTATTTATGTTGAGGCATCAGTTAAAAGAATATTAGAAAAGTAGTATGTTTTATTAATTTTGATGAGAATATATTAGTTTGCATCACCATATAATACATTATTTGTATTTTAATACGAATTTTCATTTTCGGCAGTGCACTGAAAAACCATGGTTTTTAAGTAGTTGAAGTTTGAGTTTAGTTAATGAAAGTTTATAGTTGAATAATGTACAACTTATAAGCTATAAAGCTTATAGACTATAGTCGATGAGTTATTGCTTATGTTTGATAGAATCCCGGTGGTCTAGGGTTTGGGAAGGATTCACCCTTGGGGCAGGGGTCTCATTAAGGAATAATATTGACTGCACATAAATATATAATTATTAATAATTATTTATCAATTAATATTGTATAGTTTAATAGTTATATATAATTTTTATAATACATAGGTAGATATATGAATATATATATATATATATATATATATATATATATGCATAATAGTATGATGTATATATGTAAGCATATATGTAAGCTGAAATACTGATAATTACAGCAAAATAGTATGACTACAAAATATATTTTAAAGATGAAGCCTTTATGTTTATTATTTATTGTGATATATTTATAATTTTATTGTTTTAAAAGGAATTTTATTTTCTTCTTCTCTTTTATGTTTCCTGCACCAGAAAAAATTCCTTTGAAATACTCTTGTATTTTACCCATCGATATAAAGAAAGATTCTTTACATTGATGGTTTTAGCATGCTCTCTATCGTGTTGTCTATGATTTATTTTATTTATCCTAAACATTTTATGTTAATCTGAAATTTCATTAAATGATGGCTACAATATTATTAATGACTTTTATTTAAATAACTAACCAAGCTAATACTGCAGGTCTTGAATACAATGTTCAAGATCCGGCATATTATAATGAATACATAATTGATTATTCTCAGATTCTATTTTCATTCTATTTCTATGTACATACTTATGACAATTATTTGCAGATATAATTCTTTCTACATCGGCACTGTGTGGTTTAGCGCACATAATTCTACAATGTGTACAACACAAGGTAGACATTTCTATCATGCTAGAAAATAATAAATTTATATTAGGTATATTTTATGTCTATTTCATACTGATTACTGATGTTCATACCTTGATAGCTTTATAACAAGTTCATGAAGATTTTATTTTCGGAATATATTAATTTCTGAATGCAATAATAAATCGTTATATTTTAAGGATAAATCTCTTAAGTTCAAATAAACACTTATTAAAGTATGTAGGTCCTACTTGCTTTATTTTTACTTCTTTTAATTTAATAACATTTTCAAGTCTTGAAAATATATTTTCATCTGTTGTAAATCGCTCCTTAAGATTATTTACTACGTTTTTATAAATTATACTTTTATTTAAGATATATCTCTCATTTCAGATACATATAAAGTATGTCTTACTTCACGCTTATTTGTTCTCTTCAACTCAATAACTTTCAAGTAATGAATACCATTGGTTTTTTTCAATTGATTCGATTAACTTAGTAACCCATCCGCCAATTAAATCGGTTGTAAATAATGTATGCAGCAAAATCTATTAAAGTTACAAAATATTATGGAATATTATTAAACGTTATTTATTTTACTCTGAATAGAAGGGACCTAGGCATTGTATTCTGCAATATTAAATATATAAATATGACAAACCT
>OZ025242.1:63169447-63234447 GCA_964019155.1 Osedax fenrisi
TTAGGAGCGAATTACAGTAATCTAAAGAGGAGAACACCAATGAATTAGTTAGAATTGTTGTAGCTCGTTTATTTAAGTAATGACCTATCTTGCGTATTTTGTACAGTTCGTAGTTAGCTTTTTTACACATGCTACTTACATGTCGATTCATATTTACGTTGTCATCGATTATGACCCCTAAGTATCTGATTGACGTGCTTGGGGTTATTTCATTATTATTGATGAATATCTGTGGAAAGTTGGAATAGTTACTGGGAATATTCAACAATTCAGATTTATCAGTATTTAGCGATAGTTTATTATCGGTAAGCCAGGCGTAAATAGCATTAGCACAATTCGACAATTCATTATCAAATTCAGAATTATATTTTGATAATTCAGTATATAATAGAATGTCATCTGCATATAAATGGTACTTAACATGCTTAAACTGTCTGCTAACATTAGAAAATGGTATAATATATATGATAAATAGTAGTGGCCCAAGTACAGATCCTTGAGGAACACCTGTATCAAATGAGTTATAATTAGAATATTCCTTTCCTATTTTTACAGTAAACGTACGGTTAGATACAAAGATCATCATCCAATCTAGAGCTGTATTTATTATTCCTATTTCAATCAATCTATGTTTTAGAATACCGTGGTCTAGAGTGTCAAAAGCTGCTGAAAGGTCGAGAAGAAGTAGTTGTGTATGATTATTATTATCAAGGGATGTAATAATACTATCTAATACATCAATTACGGTTGTCTCGGTGCTATGATTTGTTCTGTATGCACTTTGGTAGTTATCTATTAAATTGTTAGAATATAAAAAATCTTTCAATTGTATAGTAACTACTCGTTCTAGTAATTTAGATATAGTAGGAAGTTGTGATATTGGGCGATAGTTTTTCAAGTCATTTATGTCATGTTTATGTTTTTTAAGTATGGGTGTAATTATTGCATGTTTATATTCAGGGGGAACTAATTACTACTACTACTACTACTACTACTACTACTACTACTACTACTACTACTACTACTACTACTACTACTACTACTACTACTACTACTACTACTACTACTACTACTACTACTACTACTACTACTACTACTACTACTACTACTACTACTACTACTACTACTACTACTACTACTACTACTACTACCACTACCACTACCACTACCACTACCACTACCACTACCACTACCACTACCACTACCACTACCACTACCACTACCACTACCACTACCACTACCACTACCACTACCACTACCACTACCACTACCTCTACATCTACCTCTACCTCTACCACTACCACTACCACTACCACTACCACTACCACTACCACTACCACTACCACTACCACTACCACTACCACTACCACTACCACTACCACTACCACTACCACTACCACTACCACTACCACTACCACTACCACTACCACTACCACTACCACTACCACTACCACTACCACTACCACTACCACTACCACTACCACTACCACTACCACTACCACTACCACTACCACTACCACTACCACTACCACTACCACTACCACTACCACTACCACTACCACTACCACTACCACTACTACTACTACTACTACTACTACTACTACTACTACTATTACTACTACTACTACTACTACTACTACTACTACTACTACTAATACTACTACTACTACTACTACTACTACTACTACTACTACTACTACTACTACTACTACTACTACTAATACTACTACTACTACTACTACTACTACTACTACTACTACTACTTAACTACCCTGATATTCACTTCCACACCTATGCTGACGACTTACAAATTTACTGCAACTTACCAAACCCACCAACAAACATAGCTACACTAAACAACTGTCTAGAAGATATTCGACGCAGGCTCTCAACCAACTCACTATCACTAAACACCCATAAAACACAAGCAATACTAATCAATACCACAAAAACTATACCAATCGTCCCACTCATTCAGATAAACAACCACGACATAAAATACTCCCCCTGCGTAAAAAATCTCGGAATCACAATCGACCAAACATTGAATTTCACCCAATATACAATTGACTTATCCAAATCTATTAACCGAACACTACACACAATCAGACTAATAAGACCATCTATAACCACAGAACTATCAAAATTACTAGCAACATCCCTCATACTTCCACGACTTGACTACTGTAACTCTATACTTCACAGACTCCCCAAAAACTCACTAATACCACTCAACCGATTACTGAATTCCACTGCACGAACTGTCTACAGAATCCCCAAATACTCCAGGACTCACATAACTCCATACCTAAAATCTCTTCACTGGCTTCCCATCACACAACGTATCCAATACAAAACCTTACTGATATCCCACCAAGTCATTCATCACAATCACCCCGACTACCTTACTGACATACTAATAGAAAATAACACATCTAGAATACAACGTAAAATCAATAAATATAAATTACTTATACATAATCCAAAACACTTATCACGCAAACAAGAAACCGCATTCTCAATTTCTGCCCCAAAATTATGGAATAACCTCCCTTACAATATAAGAGAAATCACCTCAACCCCACTCTTTAAACGTAAATTAAAAACACACCTGTTCGAAATCGCATATAAATAACCCACGAAAACACGGCCGAAAACTCACACGATGTTGATGGCAGTGTATAAACCATTAGGTTACAAGGTTACAAGGTTACTACTACTACTACTACTACTACTACTACTACTACTACTACTACTACTACTACTACTACTACTACTACTACTACTACTACTACTACTACTACTACTACTACTACTACTACTACTACTACTACTACTACTACTACTACGATTAAAGGTTTACATATTATATTCAATAAAAACTCAATAGCGGTATTTATATATTATATAATAGATACATGCATTACTGAGTATATTATAGATATGATAAAACACATTAAATGCATTGATAGAGGCATATAATTATTATAATTTCGATCG
The DNA here is from genome assembly GCA_964019155.1 of Osedax fenrisi. NCBI lineage: Eukaryota > Metazoa > Annelida > Polychaeta > Sabellida > Siboglinidae > Osedax > Osedax fenrisi. Next base: position 63,172,448 of record OZ025242.1, read on the forward strand.
TCACGGTTCGATGATTACCCCTAATCTAAGATCTTTGCGAAACACGAAAACCGTCACGCTTCAGAGAACACGCCACTAACATCGATTCATTTAACGATAGACTACGAAATTCACGAAATCTACGCAACTTTCGTTATTAGCTCGCACAACAACTAAACATCGGATACATAAACAGTCACGTCATACACGAATTACCCCAGCGGTTAGTTGTTCGTAGTCTAGAACGAATACCTATACGAATTCGAGTTTTATCGACCTAAAAACGTAGTTTGTAAAAGTAAACAAATCTACTTTTTGGGAACGCCCACTCCCGGCCCCTCCCACCCTCCACTCTCTCGCTCTCTCTCGGTATAGTGTCGCACGCCATTCTCTACTTCTATATATAATTCACGGTTGGTAGCTTCGTCGCGCCTACATTAGTGTGTATGTGTGTGCGTGTATACGTGTTGTCCGTACAAAGTTAGTGCCTCCTCCTCATAACGCGCTAACGTATCTAACGTATTAACTGTTTTCTATAGACATGTATTATACCGTATATTCGATCGTGTACAGTGTACGTATTCTGTGACGTCGAAGTATTTACGTAATATAGCATTATAAATATAGATTTAATATAGATATAAATTTATAAATTATTATAAATATAGCATTACTTTAAATTATATGTATGATACATAATAATTATGTAATACATAGTATGTATACGCATATATACGCGTGTGATTACATTCGTTATCGTAATTATTACGTATGTAGGATTATATATTCGAATTAATATAATGTGTACTTTTTATATAGTTATTAATAATAATTTATTATATACTATGGGTCACCCATGTATATTCATATACATAAATATATATATATATATATATATATATATATATATATATATATATATATGTGTGTGTGTGTGTGTGTGTGTGTGTGTGTGTGTGTGTGTAGGTGTATATATCACTAACATATGAATAATAGTATAAAATATCTTACTAGTGACTCATTATAGCTGATAGTATACTATAACTCTTTATCTACACAGTCACTTACACTCGATTGAAGCAATAGTTGTAAGCTATAACCCTTAGCCAGTGCACACATATACACTAGTGTGTGTGTGTGTGTTTATGTCCTTAACGCACCCGCACACTACGCTCTACTATAGTAGCGGAGATGTGTGCTATGCTAAGTGCGCGTCGTTAATCCGCACCACTCGTATAGGAATGCGGTGTGTGTGCTGGCGTATGTAGGTGTGTGCTGGTGTGGGTTTCGTTATAGGTGAGTGGATGGGTGATATACGAGCGTTACTAACCATGTCGCATTAACACTCACTGTTTACACGCACTCATTCGCTCACACACACATATCCTCACACACACGCATATCCCCACTCACACACATATACGCACACTCACTTACACACTTACCCACTCGCACACATATTCATTATAACAGAACCCACTCACTAAATATATATCCATTAACACACATACTCACTCATATACACACACCCCCTCATACACACACTCACTCATATATACACACACACACACTCATACACACACATTCATATATACACACACGACCGTTTACAAGTGACCAACAGCCTATCACACGCTGCATGGTGTTCTATTTATAGCCCGTTTACCGTCTCCCCATTATGTACAATATCTTATTGTATCTTTCTCTCTCTCTCTCTCTCTATCTCTCTCTCTCTCTCTCTCTCTCTCTCTCTCTCTCTATCTCTCTCCGAATGTGTAGGGTGTGAATTAGTACATTGTGTGCGTGACGACATTGTATACTGTATAATGTATGCTATATATGGTTTCAAGTATAGCTATAGATTGGTTCGTATTTAATATAGCTGGGTTTACTACTAGAGAGGTTATACTAGAAAAGCCTAAGTTTTCTCATGACTATTATTACTAGTCGTATCTCGCTCACGTATATCACAGAACCGGAGTAGGGTTACCTCGTTCTCGTGTATCTCTCGCGTCACCGAATCAGATAGAGAGTCACCTATCTGATTTCTAGTTTAGTTACACCATCGGTATAAAGAAACTTTCTTTATATCGATGAGTTACACTGGTTCCTACTTACCATAGGCGGAGTGTATGTTATACAGGTGTATACTTCGTCACTGATGGTGTCAGTCTCTCTATCTCATCTTTTCTAGCTCTCTCTCCTCTCTCTATCTCATATTCTCTAGCTCTCTCTCACCCACCTCTCTATATAATCGCGTCGTCATAAAATTTCACAACTATAAATAATCTCGCCGACTCATTAATAACGCTTTTATATCTATTTACTACACACAACACACGAAAACGTACACAAATATGTACACACCGATTTCGTCTCGTAAAGTATATCAGGGAGTATACTCCCCGAGTATTCTATACAGTATAGTCTATACTATAGCAGTATATATACGCGTATATACGCGTATAGTATGAGTTATTTGACCCCATGCGGTGTTGGCCGGTCACCTAACAGCGCGTGTGTGTGTGCGCTCGTGTGTGTGTTGGGGGGCAGGATAGCGGCTAGTAGTGTTGCGCTTTGAAGTAGTACACGCATACGACCGACACTACTAGCGCCACCTACAGCATATGTCCTACAGTGTATGTCCTCCTCCTCCTCGGTATCTCCAGCACACGTGTTCACCACACTGATCACGTGATAGATAGCTGGCCACACACACACACACGCACACACACACTCACACACACACTAACGTCGTACAGGTAATGTTATAACTTTAATTAAAGTGTATACATATATGCCTATAGGTACGAGGTACTATTTGAATATGTTTGTGTTATACTACTGCCTATCGCTGTATATTAGTCATCCCCCCCTACCACATGCCTAGTCCCGCGACTATGCATGTCTCGTAGCTGTGGGTCGTACAGCAACTGATCCTTAACCATATGTGTGTGTATGTGTGCCAAGTTTAACTGCGCTGTTCATATCGAATCACTTCTATAAATAGCATCAACGAGATGCCATCAAATATACATGAGCTAATTATAAACTATGTATATATATACATATTTATGATATGTTATGTAATATTATGTACACTACAATGTAATATGTCTACCATCTACGTACTCGTGCACATAAATATGTCACCATTCCTCCATTACAATATATCAAATTACAAAACATGCACTCTTTAATATAGCTATGTATGCGTGTGCGTGTGCGTGTGTTTATATGAGTCATTGTTCTCGATACCGGACCTTTACTACAGGCGGCGTACTACTACAATAGGCTATCTGAGACATGCGCAAATAAACACTGTATCACATTGTGCTGCAGTTGTATGCTAGGCAATCTAGATATATATATATATATAGGGTAGTCATCATTGGTGACTCATCAAGCAATACTGCACTGTAGTACGTGCTGTGTACGTGTGTACGTGTACGTATGTGTATATGTATGGGTAATGTACTTATTATACTGGTGTACACTATTCTAAACTGTATGTTTTAAACTATAGTAAATATACTATTGTTATAATGATACCTGTAGGTGTAGGTATACATCCTATATTCACCACTATATTAATATGATATGCGATATACGCATGTAATTAGAGGTACATTAAAGTGATATGCTGCGCGTGACTTACCAGTGGTTACTTACTATTGGTGACTCACTATTGGTGACTCACGTTTATCTCCTCGTATCGTTCACCAGCCTCTCTGTATATAACTAATATGAACGTGTGCAAGTGTGTGGGGGTGTGCGCACACACGCGCGTGTGTATGTAGGTGTGACTAATAGTGTCTTTGTCAAACTTCTAACACTAGCAGACAATGGAAACCACATTTAACCACTGTAAACCACTACACTGGTTTTATTATATAAGTATTTATTGTTTATGTTAGTTTCATTGGAAATTGTATATGTGAATGTCAAGAATGTCTGTATAAAAAGTCATCGATGGTATTTCATCTATATATATATATATATGTATAACCATATATGATATGGCTATACATGGATTCGTGACCATATATTATAGATACTAACCCCCCCCCCACCAATAACTATATATTTACTACAATATATGTATTCCTATTTTATGTAAATTATCAAATGTAATATATGAACTAAAATAAAATTTAGTAAAATTTAACATTGTGAATTATCCATCTAAAATTGTATTATTTACAACTTTTAATCAAATTCCTATCTTATTATATTGATTTCTGTTTCATTAGAATTGATTTTAATACATGAAATATTATGTAATCTAGTTTCTAAAGAATATCTATATCTATATGGGTATTAATATTCTGTATTATTGTATACAATATACAGAAATTATATTGGAAATAGACACATATTATTAGTTTAACATTATTTTCTATACATTTTTTTCATATATACATTTTTTATATTCTTAGGATAATATAAAAATAAACTATACAGAAACAATACAAAATAAATTTAATTGTGAAGGATATAATAAGTATACTTATTATAATGACAATTTTTAATTTTACTTTTATTTTCAGAAGAATTACATATTTTATATTTATTTCTATATTTAAACATGTATATATATAGGCAGAACATAATGATACTGTGAACACTACAATGTGTTTTATATCATGTGTCATATTGTGACTTATATACTTTTCTATTATACAATATATTTACTATTTACTATTGTATTTTGTATATATTGCATTGTTTACTGCCCGAAATGACATGTATTTTAAAATTGTATTTATGTTATTATATACATACCATTGTATATCACATTTGTATATATTATAATGTTCTTGTATATACCATTATTTAAAATAAATCATTATTTATATTTCATTACAATAATAAAGACACACCCAACAAATGTACTTAGGACAAATATATATTAGGGGAAAGTCTCCGATTACCGACCCCATCTTGTATCTCAGTAACTATAAGAGATATCAAAAAATTATATATACATGAAATGTTAGTAATTTAATGATAAATATGAATATGTATTTTGTTTTAAAAAATATTCAATCTTACAATTGTTTTTTGATAAAATGAAATATTCTGTTTTTACTTTTTAAATATTTGAATAATAACTTTTTTTTTAAATCATTGTAAATACTTTATTAATTAAAAGAAAACTTAATACTGCACATAATATTGTAGATCAATACAATTTTTATAACTTTTATAAAAATAATTTAGTTTGAATAACTATTAACCAATATATCTTAATAATAGCTACCCATATGATTTTCCTATTACCGATCCCCTAAATTACCCTAATACCGACCCCATGTGATTTATTGTATCCAATCAAAATAGATCCGTATTTTACTTTAAAATATGTCGTAAGTTGTTTGTGTATCATTTATTTAGGATTCTTGATTCCAGTTGATTATATACATATTGATTGCTAAATAAATATTAAATAATAATATACACTATTTTAATATAATTACTATAAAGTTTAAATTTAAATTTAATATAGGTATTAACTATTAAAACATAAATTCAATAAAAAATAAATTGCGTGTATGTTATAATTAATTATATTTATGTATATTAGGGGTAATTGTCTCGATATGCAATACTGATTCTATAATTACCCTGGCATTGCCTAAATCTGATAATAATAATATCTACTATTTTTATTGAATATTATAATACTACAAATATGTATACCACGATTATTTTAGGGGGTCTGTAATAGGAGAAGGGGTCAGTATTAGGCACATGTATCCGATTACCGACACCCCTGTTTATTCTTGTAAATATAATTATATCAAAAATTTAAAATAGCCACATTATTCATTGCCATAATATTACCCTAATTAAAAAATGTCAATTACATATATTTAATATTGAATAAGTTATAACTTATATGTAATATATTACAAATAATCATTTAGGTGTCGGTAATCAGAAAATTTCCCAAATAGTTTATATATTATGAAAGTAGCTATACAACAAATGTCTGATAAATAATATTATATTAAATATCTAACTATAACGATTATTGTTAAGGGCATTTATAATTAAATATTGTCTGTGTGTCCTCAATATATCCATTATGTAATACTAATGTATTACATAATAAATTACTCATAGTATTTAATATATTTACTATTCTTTTTTTGATCTACATTTTGCTATTTTTTATCTTGCATTTAAAAATATTTTTAATAACCAATACTATATATTAATTTATACTTTTTAATTGACAATTTTGTATTTAGTCTAAATATATTACATACATAAATAAAATGTATGTCCATGTTTTTATGTATATCAAAATTAAGAATTCCTATATATATATTATTTAAATTGAAAATTACAAATATGACATTCATTCTAATGTGGTGATAATACAATAGTATACTTTATGTGTGTCAGCATGTGTCAGCATAATACATACATAGCTATGTTGTATACTCTTAAAAACACATGATAATACGTTTTTAATGTGAATTTAATGTGAATTGTAAATAGCTGACTCTAAATAATCTTTATAATTATATTCATTAATGATATATATATATATACTTACCTTACCAGGTCGAGCTTGCTCGGCATTTCTTGACACGTTCCATCCATCCTTTTCTATCGTTCATCGCGGTTGGAATCTCATCTATATTGCATCCGGTATCCTCCAGTAGTTGATCGATGTACGTCTTGGCAGGTCGTCCTCGTGGCCGTTTGCTGTGAGTTGGTTGCCAGAGAAGTACATCACTTGCTAGCTCATCTTTGCTTCGCCAACAATGGCCTGCAAATCGTAGGCGTTGTTTCCGAATAGAGGCTGATATTCTTGGGATTTCAAGATAGAGGTCTTTGTTAGAGATGTGATCTTTCCAGGATTTATTGAGTGCAGCACGGAGCATGCGAGTATATGCTCCATCCAGTCTTTTTTCCAACGTTGCTGTTAGAGTCCAAGTCGTCGCACCATACACTAGTACTGATTCCACCGCAGCTCGGAAAAAGCTTCTTTTGAGATTTTCTGATAAATTTGATTTCCACAGTATAATCATACTATTCAGTGCTGCCCAGGCTTTTGCTATTCTTGTATTGATATCATTTTCAGTATTTGCAATGTAGCTGCCGAGATATTTGAAATTGTCTACGTTTTTGATAGAATTTCCATTTCTGCTTATCATGTTGTCACTCTTTGAATTTAGGCTCATATACTCAGTTTTATCTGAGTTTATTTTCAGTCCAATGTCTTCTGCAGCTTCTTCGATTTGATGTAGCATTTTCTCAGCATCTTTTATTGTATCTGCAGTAACTGCAATATCGTCTGCGTAGTCAATGTCGGTAATATGTATAGCTGGATGTCGACTGCTTCTTCTTTGTGAAAGTGTAAAGCCTAGATTAATATTATCATCTATGGAGTGTTTTAGTATATAGTCAAGGCAGATTATGAATAAATACGGAGCCAATGTATCTCCTTGTAGGACACCGGTCGTAATTTCAAAATAAGGAGTATCTCCGTCAGGTGATCTGACCATAGCGCTTGTATTCCTATATAGCATCATTATTGCATTGACTATGTCCTTTGGTATTCCATATATTATTAATATATTTTCCATTTTAAGTCTGTCTATAGAATCGAAAGCCTTTGCAAAGTCAATAAAAAGCAGCGTTATAGGTAGCTTTTTGGCTTTCACGCCTTCTAATATGCGCCGAATTGTTAATATTTGTCCAGATGTGGATCGGTTTGTCCTGAATCCATTTTGATTTTTCCTTAGGATAGGGTCGATCACAGGTCTTATCCTGTTTAGTAACATCAGGTTGTATATCTTGGCAGCAATTGGTGTGAGTGTGATTCCTCTATAGTTTTTCGTTATTGATAGATTACCTTTTTTGGGGAAAGGGAGAATGCACCCTTCTCTCCATCTTCTAATACTTTCTTGGTTGTATACACAATTACAGGATTCTAGAAGAAATTCTTGAAAATCGTCTATTTTCCATACTTCAGCAGGAATTTCATCGAGGCCAACCGCTTTTCCATTCTGGATACTTTTGGTGGCTTTTGATAATTCAGGTGCAGTAAAAGGTCCAGTTTCTATATTTAGATGCTTATTGGTATTTACGATGCATTCATTTCCGCTGTTTGTTGTAGTTTGTATCGGTTTGCCGAGTAGTTCTTTGAAGTGTTGGTGCCATAGTTGTATGCGTTCTTTTTCGCTATTTGCTTTAATCTTGGCTTTTTCTGTATTCTTTCGTCCGCTGACTTCGTTGACTGTTTTCCATGCAAGTGCTGATTTTTTAAAACTGATTGCGTTTTTTATTACATCAATCTTGCGAGTAACATATTCGGTTTGTTCATTTTCATACATTTTGGTGAGCACATTTTGAGCATCTGTAAACTTTTTGATATTTTCTGAAGTTTATATATATATATATATATATATATATATATATATATGCTTATATGTTATGTTATTAAATATATTTTTATAATATTTAATTTGATAAGAATAATTACATAACATGTCACAAATAGCTCTCTTATCTATATAACCTCAGCATCCCATCATCCCATTGTTTAACCAACACTGTTTATGATACATAAACAGTTTCAATATTAACTGATGAGAGGGTATTGTTTAACAAATAACACAGATGATAGGGGGATGCTATATAGCATAACATAATTAAACACATAAACAACTATAGCAGTACATTTCACTATTTATGTTGTATATACATGATTATATTATATATATATATAGTATATGATTATATTATATAAATTATATATTATATATATATAAATGTAAAACTATAATTTTAAAAAAGGGCCCTGGGTAATAATTTATTATGTCTATCTAATCATGGTGTTTACATTATTATATCCTATATTATTAGTATATATATACATGTATATATATATATGTATGTGTGTATACATTGTACACTGTACATTGTACATACATTGCTTATACATATGTTTCAAAGGACACCATGCACTATTTCAATAAGTATATCTACTATTACAAATATCAATATCTCTATTACAAAGTGTACAAATGTGTTATGTTAGTATCACCATGGCGATATCATTTGCGATATCATGTGTGATATCATGTGCGATATCATGTGTGATATCTTGTACGATATCATGTGCTTAGCATATGTTTCCATGGAAATATCTCTGCTTTAACTTGTAAACATATTATTATTATCTGTTTATCATAGGTTTTCAAATTCGTTATTTAATCATATATGAAATAATATACATATATAAAAACCAACATACATATAGTATATACACGTTGAAAACCAACCACCCCACCCTAGCACATACTAGGATAGATATTAATTGATTATACAGTGTGTACCGTGCATATAAATACTTAAAATATGTTTAAATTAACTACCACTACCACTACTACTACCACTACCACTACCACTACCACTACCACTACCACTACCACTACCACTACTACTACTACTACTACTACTACTACTACTACTACTACTACTACTACTACTACTACTACTACTACTACTACTACTACTACTACTACTACTACTACTACTACTACTACTACTACTACTACTACTACTACTACTACTACTACTACTACTACTACTACTACTACTACTACTACTACTACTACTACTACTACTACTACTACTACTACTACTACTACTACTACTACTACTACTACTACTACTACTACTACTACTACTACTACTACTACTACTACTACTACTACTACTACTACTACTACTACTACTACTACTACTACTACTACTACTACTACTACTACTACTACTACTACTACTACTACTACTACTACTACTACTACTACTACTACTACTACTACTACTACTACTACTACTACTACTACTACTACTACTACTACTACTACTACTACTACTACTACTACTACTACTACTACTACTACTACTACTACTACTACTACTACTACACTATAATTAGCCTATTATGTAATATTCCCCCTCCACTAATGCACATAACTGGTGTATTACGCAACACTAGTCGTGTTTACTGATTACCGCATATCTTTATTAATTGTGAATTAATTAATAACACACACACACGATATAGAAATAAACAATTACGTCATTTGTATGTCACTCACTCTGGATTATACTTTGTACTACGCGCTACATTCCGTTACTTATACATATATGCATGCACTTTCTGCCTACAATGGCTGCTGCTGCTGCTGCCCATAAAGCTAGTATGAATCACCGTTACTTATTACACCCTAGTTTATGACGTCATTAACGTTGGCTGTCCGTCACTAGTCATAGCACTAGATCATAATATAACGACTGGTCAACGCACTGTTCTCCACACAATATGGCCGCTCGCTCGCTCGTGTCTGTCTGTCTGTCTACACACTACTGACGACGACGTGCTCTTTGATCTATTACGTAATCATGTGTACTGTGTGTGTTACCCGCTACAACTGATGTCATAGCCTCTCATGTACAATATATAACCGTTATAACACCCCCGCCCACCACTAGGGGGAAGTAGTTAACATAGAATAGTTAGCAGTTGTTGTTGCTGTTGTATCAGTACCTACTGCGGTGCTATTATAACTACTATGCGTTAATGATCAGCGTCATCTATACTACACATACTTCACTAGCAGCGGTGTCGTGTTAACACTCTGTATAAAGAATCACTAACTATAATACCTCTTACAACTGAATACACAGTGTGCTCAAATATTTACTGTTTCGATTAATTCCCATATGTAATTCGTATGACGTCATATCAATGAAGTTAATCTATCATCTCCTAACCTGTTATCACATACCACGAGATGATATCAAACTATCATATATATAAATATATATATCCTATATTAATTGTATTAATTGTTCTATATAACCTATATGTATAGGGTAATAATGCTAAACATAATGCCATTACAGTACAACACATGCCTATATATCTCTCCTACCTCACACAGATAATCTCCAGTAACTCTTAACTCCACCATCGCATGCAAACATGGACGGTTTGTATTCATTATATATTGTTTTAATACGCATTCATTCATATCATCGATATACAAATTTCTTTATATCGATGATTCATATATACTTACATATTAATATTAATGATGACATATTACCATAGTTACCATAAGGTTATCGAATACAAAATAAACTTGACCATACTATAGTATACATATATGGTATATGTGGATAATTCCCTTCACATAAGTATATTGTTTAATTGATAACCTATGCTTATTGCCTATCATAAGTTATGAATTATAACCCATGATTAATATGTTTAAGTAAATAATGTATCATACAGGTATGTAGTTAATATAAGTGCTTAACTTTAATATTTATTAATAACAAATATAATGCATTTAAATATTAAAATTGTAATTGTTATATTGTTAATCCCTATATAATCTTCTATAACCCACATAACATAAGGTATTTATTTACATTGAGCTTATAACCATACATATTTGTAATAAACTTAGTTAATCATTTTATAAACATTATTTATTTTAGTAGAATATATTGTTATGTTATGAAGTAGGTTTAAAAATATTACTGAATTCTTGATATTCTAACAATCTGTCAACATATAATATGTTATATTATGTAATATTATTTACTAAGTCTTTTAAGAGGAGACTTCATTTATAATTTCCATTTATAAAAATGATCAATTATCTAATAACTAATAACTTATACTACCATTCATCTATCATTTCATGTAAAAATCGTACATAAATGTTCTATATTAGTACATATAAATAATGTTTTATATAACACCAACTATTACAAATATACATTTAATAAAGTATAATATGAAATATTTCACTATTATGTTCAACTTTCATGTGATCTAACATCTAATATAGTTTATTGTTTACATCCACAAAACACTATACTTATTTGTGGTCTATTTATGTATTAAAATATATTTTTAAGAATATATTATTGTATATTAAATATATTGTTTACAATATTGTATAATTGCAACAGAATCTTTATAGTCCATGCATGCTTCACTCACATTTCATTATCATATTATAATAATTTATTAGCATCATTTATCCTGATAAGGAAATCTAGGCAAATTGTAATCATTTAATTTATGTCACTTACTTTAATAGAATTTTAAGTTAGATATTTCATTAATAAAATTCACGAAATATATAAGTTAATAATAGTTGTACAGCATATAACTATTGCATAACTAACAATATTGAGTAATTGTAAGGTGATGCAATAAATAAGCTTTATTAGCATATCTATCTTAATTACCTAAATAAAAGTGTATGTTTATGTTTATATAACTATTGGTGTCCCTGTTTTACAGCCTAATACCAGTCTAATATTACCATTTACTACATTAACGCCTTTCAATATATACAACAGAATAGCATTTGAAATCATCCTACAATATATTTATGTTTACGATTTTAGTAAATGCGTTGATACTATATTTATGAACAACTAATGTTCACAAAAAAAACTGTTGGTACATTGTAAGCATACACCTAATACACACTATATGCTTATAAGCAATGGTATTATTAATGACATTCAATTCTAGTCAAAAAAGCAACATTTTTACACCGTATATATATATATATATATATATATATATACATATAGAAAATCTATTTATTATCCTATATATATATATATATCCGTTTTTATAATAATAAATTAAATATATATTTGTACAATTAGTTACACGGTGCATGGTGTATCTAAATATAGAATTCATTGACCTCGGTCCGTTTTCGCTGACCAATTGCTCGCCGCTACACCGCACATCCACCACCACCACCCTACTTAGTGATTGATTACATATTATTATCGTTTGATCTGTCAGCGTCCCCCCCATCACGTGACTCTCTCACGGGATACAGCAGTGACACCTATCGTGTATATCACGTATCGTAATACCATCCTATAGGGTATACTAGTATGCTATATTATACAGTATATCGTATGAATTATAATATATTATATACTATTTAGAATGGGGGGTTACTCCTAATATATGTTAATACTATTACATCACATTATTATGTAACTTTAATGAATTGCATTGATAAATACGTCATTACTTTACACGATAGCATACATACAATATCTATGAAGTAACTATCATTACATCATAGCTAATGTGTGTAGTTGTTCATTGTTCATCATTATACTAATTATATGTCCTATTCATTTACAGATTCCAGAAGGAGAAGGTTTGTGTTACCCGCTTTGTTTATTTATAGCACTATCACTATTGAACTAGTACTAGCACTAGCACTATTGAACTAGTACTAGCACTATCACTATTGAACTAGCACTATCACTATTGAACTAACACTAGTACTAGCACTATCACTATTGAACTAGTACTAGCACTAGCACTATTGAACTAGCACTATCACTATTGAACTAGTACTATCACTATCACTATTGAACTAGTACTAGCACTAGCACTATTGAACTAGTACTAGCACTATCACTATTGAACTAGCACTAGCACTATTGAACTAGTACTAGCACTATCACTATTGAACTAGTACTAGCACTATCACTATTGAACTAGCACTAGCACTATTGAACTAGTACTAGCACTATCACTATTGAACTAGCACTAGCACTAGCACTATTGAACTAGTACTAGCACTAGCACTATTGAACTAGCACTATTGAACTAGAACTAGCACTAGCACTATTTAACTAACACTAGTACTAGCACTATTGAACTAGCACTAGCACTATTGAACTAGTACTAGCACTATCACTATTGAACTAGTACTATCACTATCACTATTGAACTAGTACTATCACTAGCACTATTGAACTAGTACTAGCACTATCACTATTGAACTAGTACTAGCACTAGCACTATTGAACTAGTACTAGCACTATCACTATTGAACTAGCACTAGCACTATCACTATTGAACTAGCACTAGCACTAGCACTAGCACTATTGAACTAGTACTAGCACTAGCACTATTGAACTAGCACTAGCACTATTGAACTAGCACTAGCACTAGCACTATTGAACTAACACTAGTACTAGAACTATTGAACTAGCACTAGCACTATTGAACTAGTACTAGCACTATCACTATTGAACTAGCACTAGCACTAGCACTATTGAACTAACACTAGTACTAGCACTATTGAACTAGCACTAGCACTATTGAACTAGTACTAGCACTATCACTATTGAACTAGCACTAGCACTATTGAACTAGTACTAGCACTATCACTATTGAACTAGCACTAGCACTATTGAACTAGTACTAGCACTATCACTATTGAACTAGCACTAGCACTATTGAACTAGTACTAGCACTATCACTATTGAACTAGCACTAGCACTAGAACTATTGAACTAACACTAGTACTAACACTATTGAACTAGCACTAGCACTATTGAACTAGTACTAGCACTATCACTATTGAACTAGCACTAGCACTATTGAACTAGTACTAGCACTATCACTATTGAACTAGCACTAGCACTATTGAACTAGTACTAGCACTATCACTATTGAACTAGCACTAGCACTAGCACTATTGAACTAACACTAGTACTAGCACTATTGAACTAGCACTATCACTATTGAACTAGTACTATCACTAGCACTATTGAACTAGTACTAGCACTATCACTATTGAACTAGTACTAGCACTAGCACTATTGAACTAGTACTAGCACTATCACTATTGAACTAGTACTAGCACTATCACTATTGAACTAGCACTAGCACTAGCACTATTGAACTAGTACTAGCACTATTGAACTAGCACTAGCACTAGCACTATTGAACTAACACTAGTACTAGCACTATTGAACTAGCACTAGCATTATTGAACTAGTACTAGCACTATTGCACTAGTACTAGCACTATCACTATTTAACTAGTACTAGCACTAGCACTATTGAACTAGCACTAGCACTATTGAACTAGTACTAGCACTATTGAACTAGCACTAGCACTATTGAACTAGTACTAGCACTAGCACTATTGAACTAGTACTATCACTAGCACTATTGAACTAGTACTAGCACTATCACTATTGAACTAGTACTAGCACTATCACTATTGAACTAGTACTAGCACTAGCACTATTGAACTAGTACTATCACTAGCACTATTGAACTAGTACTAGCACTATCACTATTGAACTAGTACTAGCACTATCACTATTTAACTAGTACTAGTACTAGCACTATCACTATTGAACTAGTACTAGCACTAGCACTATTGAACTAGTACTAGCACTATCACTATTGAACTAGCACTAGCACTATTGAACTAGCACTAGCACTAGCACTATTGAACTAGTACTAGCACTAGCACTATTACTAGCACTATTGAACTAGCACTAGCACTAGCACTATCACTATTGAACTAGTACTAGCACTATTGAACTAGCACTATCACTAGCACTATTGCACTAGTACTAGCACTATTGAACTAGTACTAGCACTAGCACTATTGAACTAGCACTAGCACTATTGAACTAGTACTAGCACTATCACTATTTAACTAGTACTAGCACTAGCACTATTTAACTAGTACTAGCACTAGCACTATTGAACTAGTACTAGCACTAGCACTATTGAACTAGCACTAGCACTATTGAACTAGCACTATCACTAGCACTATTGAACTAGTACTAGCACTATCACTATTTAACTAGTACTAGCACTAGCACTATTTAACTAGTACTAGCACTAGCACTATTGAACTAGTACTAGCACTAGCACTATTGAACTAGTACTAGCACTAGCACTATTGAACTAGTACTAGCACTATCACTATTGAACTAGCACTAGCACTATTGAACTAGTACTAGCACTATCACTATTTAACTAGTACTAGCACTAGCACTATTTAACTAGTACTAGCACTAGCACTATTGAACTAGTACTAGCACTAGCACTATTGAACTAGTACTAGCACTAGCACTATTGAACTAGTACTAGCACTATCACTTGCACTAACACTATCACTAGCACTATTTAACTAGTACTAGCACTGACCTCAATACTAGTAACATTACCACACATCTCATCTATATGACTTATACACTACCTTATACACTATAGTATAACGTATAGGTATTCCTTATCTTCTTATTTAACAAACTCTTATATACCTATATATATATATAGTATTACCAATGAGCTTAGTGCATATATGCATAGAGCTAGATAGACACATTTCTCTCTTTCGTCTCTCATGAAGTCTTTCAATCTATGCATATATGCATCAGTGAATATATATATATATTTATATATATATATATATTTATATATATATATATATTTATATATATTTATTTATGTGTGAAAACATGAGTGATTATGTGTGTGTATGCAAAGATGTGTGTGTGTGTGTTTGTGCGTCGCATACACACCTTTGCATACACACACGACGCACACTTTGGTGTATGTTATTCAAATCAACTCACACATACTTATACTGCAGTGTTTCGCATAGCTAAGCCTTGTATTTTAACAGAATTAATGACATTTTAAGAGCGCGCTTGGATTTCAGTGTGTTATTTATTTATAAAAACTGGTTTTAATAAATAGAAATACATCAATTTTGATAATACCATTCTATGTTATTGAATCGTTATTCAATATGTATTATATACATCATACATTATATATTAGTGTTAGTTAATGTGTGTCTGTGTGTTTGCTGCTGCTACTGCTGCTGATGTTGTTTCATTTGTGTACATACTTTAATTATTAGTCTACCTACACACGTGATATAGTTATGTAATATGTTAACATCCGGGTTCATACCTCAGGTTCATTCGACTCTGTGATGACATGCTGCTACTAATGATATCATATAGCATCAATAATTAATGCAACTATTCGATATAATCACACTATATATAATGATAATATAATACATCTGAATAATGGAGAAATCAGTACGAAATCACGCTTTTATATCGGCAGACGACACCGAACTATTTTATACTTGTAGACATGAAATACATGTACATTGTAAGACTTCGTGCATGCATTGTAAATATCATACATCATGAAAATATTGTTCTAGAAATAAGTGAAGTTATTTTGATTATTATTCAGTGTAATGAGTAATTGTTGGATCATTACTAATGACCCAACAGAATATGCTGCTTTAATAGCTGCCGAATAACTGCCAAACTATAGTGTTGGCCATGTATTGAATACGCAGTAGGCACCAGGAGATTATAATGAACCCTTTAGATGACGTTTACATTTGATCAATTAACTTAGCTAATCCTCGTATAAATAACTCTATAATGTTACTGCTTTCATTATATACATAGTCTATATATATAGTCTATATATAGTCTATATATAGTTTATAACTGTAGAAATCTATTACAATCAAACTGCAGTTCTGCAATAGTGTTCGTCTCATTGATTTCTCACTTTAATATTATCATAATTAAAATACTTATATTTCCTATAATTACCATGATTATTCTATTCTCGAGAGCACTGCTATTAGTATGCCGCTTCTGCACACTATGAGATACAATAGGTGTCGCCACCGTCAGCGCACATTATCACGTGACAACGGGTGTCCACACCTAGCGGCATCCCTTTCACCACTGGACTGGTCATCTATTGTCCCTCACTACTACTGCTACCATCCCTCCCTCTGTAGATTAGGCCACGCCCACTATGATGTTATCTCTGATAACAACCGGCTCGCTAATGTTTAGCACATCACAGCTATGTCCACTAGGTGTTCTGTATGTTATCACTGTAGTAGTTGCCAGCCTCTTCATCCTCTCCCTCCTCATCTCCCTCCTTGTAGCCAGTATACAGTACACTGTACAATAGCTATGCATAGCTTTAATGTTGTGTATATTTGCATATAGACTAGTATACATATACGTGTATGTGCATGTGTGTATGCATGTATGTATGTGCATGTTTGTGTGTCTGTTAACTGGACCACGGGTTATGATAACCATGGTTGTTCATTGTAACCTCTATCACATATATCTATCTCTCTCTCACTCTACACATGTTTTATAGTGGATGTTAATCTGCTTATACATGCTAGTTACCTACCTGCATTAATATACTATCTATGTTATATGTTTATCTTACGCAAGTGTTTTACACTCGATACCACCTAGATCATGACGTCATCAACCCTTACATCCGGTACACGTTACATCACAGTCTCCTACTTATGCAATAGACATCTCTAGTGTATCATGTACACACATGACATGGGTCGTATGTATGTATGCTATTGATTGCTATTGCTATTGCTACTTTATATTACTAATCATACTATTGAATAGCTGATAGGTTCGTGTTCAATAATAGATGTTACTTTGTATCTGATTTAATGCAAATGTCTGCAACTCCCACTCATACAGTATTCACCAAATGTAATGTATTTGAAATGATGTTATTAAATTATTAATTATTAAATAGCAATGTATATTTAAATGTAGTACAGTATACATTGTACACTGTTAAACAATTATTAATATTATTATTTATTAAACTTCTGAGATTATTATTTGTTGTGTATACCTAGTAGACAATGCCTACAGATTAATGTAGACACATCTTGTAGACACTTGTCACATAATAGCTTAGATAGATTACCCAGCGCTATAGGGTGTTTATTATTATGTAATAGTGAGATAACACGTGGTTCATTGTTGTAGAGAGTGTGTTGTTTTGTTACTATAGTATCATTGTTGTATTGCTTGTGTGTGGTGCGGTCAATACCTCTGGGTATTATGTGGTTACATCAGCTACAATAACATGCTATAAACACTAATATATATATATAATCTCTTTCATATATACCGTAATATGTATGTATTTATAAATATATATTGACTAAATAACTCAAACTAGTAAATTAGTTATTGAATCCAGGTTACTTTGATTTTGTTCTTTAAATAATTATTACATAATATACATTTCAAAGTTCCGGAAGTACATTGTATAACGTACACAGTGTGTAATACACGGATATACAATGTACTATACATAATATACTATAAAGTAAACACCCCTCACTGCTATCAGCTCTACTATCTTTGTGTATGTAATCGTAATGCTATAGGTGATCCCCCCCTCTCTCTCTCTACCTCTCAACACAACAACTATAGTTATCTCGATATCTTTGATACTTGTACCAGTGGCTGCTGTATAATTACACGCTCTCCTACACGCTCTCGTTATTATTATATGTAATTTACATTCCTCTGTTTATAATTTCTTTTATTAGCAGTTATGATTCATATTTAATACATTCATATTTACATGTGATCCATGCCTATAGGTATACCTACTACGCAGGACCTACGTGTACATGTGTGTATGTGCAGATATGCGTGTGTGTATATATATATTTGTGTATTTATGTATGTTTGTATATATTATTAAAATATTGCTAGAGTTTCAACATATGCTATTTATAGATTGTGTTGACATGGATATGTACTATATGCATGTTTATAATAAGATTGTGTTATCACTGTATGTATAATGTATGTACATGTGTCAAGCTATTGCCTCACTACAACCAATGCTAACTATATCACTGCACACTAAATCACAGTTTTATTTATACCTACCCATATTTCCTAGAATACATTCCCACTACATTCTCATCCTCCTCTTCCCCTTCCCATCCCTCTAGGGACACAGTATCCTCCCTATCTCTCTCTCTCCCACTATCATTATATAACTACTAGTATGCAATATTCTGCCCCTACAGTACACAGTACATGCATCTAGTGAATGTGTACACTGTGAAGAATGATGCACTTTTTATACACCAGGACACATATTACATAATACCACATAGTCACCAACACTTTGATTACACAACACACTTTGATTACAATACTTTACTTAGATTACATAACTCAGTGTATTCTGCATGCATTTCAGTGACAACTTTGCCCATCTTTCTTAATATATTTATCCTAGTGGGTAAATATAAACCCTTCCCTCATTTCTCTTAGTGCAGGGTTAAATAGACACCCCTGTCCATCTATTTTACTATCTATACTATACAGAAGCTATGCTATCGTGTTACTATTCCCAGCATTGACTTGTGTACATACATCTGAGCTATTTACCGAACTGTATACATGATGCTATAGATTTAGATGGGCACCTATTTAGTGGTGTTAAAAGCCATCTTACTGAGAGCTTTAACTTACTAATCAACTAAGCTTTTTTGTTTGTGTTATTCTTTATAAATGTTTTAAGTTATAATCCTTTATTAAGTTTCTTTTAAAGATTAATTTATTAACAGTACATATGATAGTTTATAGCTCTATGGCAGTCTTTCTATATGTGTACTGTCTAGATTAACTATATTGAACTAGCAATACCAGATGACAACGACCTCTAACGACCTCTAACTAAACCTCTGCACTATTCCTCTAGAGGGCGTTGTCGGGAGAGCGTTCCATCTTTCATCTTGAAGCCCAAGTCTCGCGAGATTGATGAAGGCACTGAGGTTAAGTTTAGGGTTGCTATCGATGGAGAACCTACCCCCGAGATCATGTGGTCTATTAATGGCATTCTCGTTGAAAGTGAAGACAGATATCTTGTTAGTATCTCGCTGGCACAGTTAACTTGTTATACTCTACTAGTGGGGCAGTATAACATGATGATGATGATGTTTTATAATAATAATCCATTTAATGTCAAGCATTCACATCACCAAATCTTTTGATAATAGATATCATCTGCTTCTCATTATTTCTTTACAAATATTCTAATTTATTTTAAATTACTTGTTCTTTATTTAGTAGATGTTTAAAAAATTGTTAACTAAAGTTATCTAGAAATGTGAGGACAATTTTAACCAGATGTGAACATGGCTTAATTAAGTAGATTTTGTTATTTTTAATAGTTACTTTTGAATATATTTAAAATATATATAATCAAAGTTTCAAATGTCATGTTATATATCTAATTTATAGATTATTATCTAACACATATATCTAGATACTAGTTATATTATATATATATATATATATTCAAAATTGTGTATAGTTTAAATAGTTTCAACTTGATACATGTATACAGCATCATTGTTAGATAAGGCTTTATTATAGGTTTATTTTTAATATTTTATTTATATCAATCTATTTATAAAGAATGATTATTATAAATTTCAATAAACTGATAATGATCTGTATTAATTAAATATCTGTATATGTGTCTGTATATATTTATAATTAGCATGTATTTATATTGTATTTATAATAAAATAAAATTGTCAATTAAATAATAATAATATATAATAATTATTTCACAGTTATTATAAATAATGTTATTACATTATTAATATATTATTTTTATTAATTTTTCATAATATATATATCATCTGTAATTCTATTATTGATATTACTATTGGATATTTATATTCTAATAATATAATTTTATTGTATTAAGAGGATCCCGCACATAACACGAAATTTGCCAATTTCGTGTATAAATAGATAGGAAAAACATAGGTCCACAAAAAAATAGAACTGATATTCTATTCATTCAATTTACCTAATTTTTTTTGTAATGTATTCAGTACATGTACATGCATAAGAAAATAGAAAGTTATGTTAGATATTATTATTCATTATATTATATATATCTAAATTAAAAATTAGCAATACTAAAATGATGGTATTTCTATAGAAATTATAATTTTATACAATGAATTCTATATATTTTATTAATTATCTCTCTATTTTACTATTCACATAATTAAATTCTATATAAAGCACAACAAAATAATATTATAATTATAATAGTTTTTAAGTTCTATATTTTTGAATGCACATACCTAGGGCGAAATAATTATTCTGAAAAAACAGCATTTGAAGTTTGACAGATTAAAAATGTAATATTGAATAGTATATAGCATATATAGCATTATCTTATCGCCATAAAACACATTTTTATGACATTTTAGACTGAATTCATGTCTAATTTTTTTACAGATACTAAAAAACACTACAATAAGTATTAATATATAATAAAAAAAAATATATTATCACTTTAAATGTGCTGGGATCCCCTTAATTACTTAATAAATATAGTAAATTCCAGTATAGAATAAAATTAAGAAATCATAGACATTAGAATTGGGTAGACTGATATTTATATAAATCTGCAATGTAATTTATTTAACCATTTGAAAAATCAAGAGATCAATCCATTGAGAATTAATTGAATTAAATATATATATAATAATTTAATTCAGTGATATTTTTTATAATTAGCAAATTGATATGAAAAATATTTAAATAGTAGTAAATATCTGAATATAATATACATTTATTTGGAATTTATCATATATTGAATTACTTAAATATTAATCTAACAAGTATATATTAATCTAACATTTTGTAATCTACGTTTTATATAATTTAAGATAATTATTTAGAAAATTGATATTTAGTCGTTAAATGAAAATATTATTTTAAAATATTTAAAAATTAATATTACATTTAAACTTAATTAATTACTAGGTTTAGTACAACTATTTTATAATATTACATGATAGGTGTACTTATTTATATAATGTTAATTGTTTAGTTTATTTTCTGAGATTTATCATAATTATTAAAGCAATTGCATCATTATAGTAAGAAAGTAATGTAAGTGAATTTGAATTTGTATTGAAAATATGATGTACCAATGTAAAAAATGGTGGATTGTCATTCAAATTAGTGAACAAACTTATTATCCAATAGCAGTCTACCTAATTCTAATATCTACCCTTAATTATTATTATTTTTATATTCCTTAATTATTATAATTAATTTTCATTCAATTATCATAATTTATTAAAATATTCATTTTTATAATATATTTCATATTGATATTTTCTGATTAAAACTCCATTTAATTACAATCTATAGAATATTGTCTTTATTATGGATTACATAATCACATACTATTACATCATTAACCTTTATACAGTTGACCTCTAAAGATACATTCCGTTACCTACAAATCGATGACGTCCGCATAGAAGATCAAGGCACAATCTCCTGTACGATCACCAACTCTAAAGGGGAGACTACGGAGTCTGCCACCCTCAATGTCATAGGTTGTGTACACTCACTAACATCTAGCTTGGTTCTCTAATAATTCATATACTTACAGAGAGACCAGAATTGAGGAGGCATAAATCTGTTTGTAATTCTACACATTCGAGTAAAACGTCTACGAAAAAACCTATTAAAGAACCATCACCCGAACCTATTAGAGTACCTTCTCCTGAGCCAATCAGAGAACCATCTCCTGAGCCTATCAGAGAACCATCTCCCGAACCAATCAGAGAACCTTCCCCCGAGCCAATCAGAGAGCCTTCCCCCGAGCCAATCAGAGAGCCTTCTCCCGAGCCTATCAGAGAACCTTCTCCCGAGCCAATCAGAGAACCTTCTCCCGAGCCTATTAAAGAAAGATGTTTTGAACCAAATGAAGAACAAAAATCAAATTCTATATCCATTAGTGATGAAAATAAGACTTTTAATCAAATATCTTCATCGAAGACAGCATCCACTATTAAATTTAAAACATGCAGCATAAAACAAAACGTAAAAACGCAGAAGAGTTATGAGTCTGCCACCATGTCTTCATCGATGCGCGAGAAACCTCGAACCTTTCCCTCGAAGCTGTCTGACAAAGGAAAAGAGACGCCACCACGAAAGTCTCCCTCCCCTACAGCTATGACCTCGCAGAGAAGACTGAGTAATGGCCGTATCTCAGGCAAACATCGAGGTTCTAAGGAGGATTGCGATGCTAACAGAGCCAACAGGAAGTCACCTACACCCAAGTCTACCCAAGGTCAATCTATTACCTCCAAGACCACCGCCCGCTTTGAGAAGCAAGCCTCGGTGACCTCTGATAAAGGTCAACGTAGAGGTACTTCTCCCATGAGACAGTTAACCTCGGCCGCTAAATCTGCGGTACGTGATTCTCCTTTCCGACAGTCGGAAGCTTCTGGCACCGCTGTCGCCTCGAATACTCGCTCCACCCATTCTAAAACCACACCCATTATTAAGTCTAGGACATCGATATCTAGTGTCAGCAATAGAGCTGCCCAGTTTGGAGGCAAGACTACAGTATCTAGTAATCTGAAGACAACAACAACTACGACTACGTCTCCTAAAACTGAGAAAACTACCACTACAGTAGACTCGAAGCGTACTTCTATTAATAATGTTCGCAGGAATGGTGAAATTAAAAAAGCTGAAGTGAAGATAAGTCAAGCAAACATTGAAATCAAAGCTAATAAAACTCACTTGAATAATGATAAGGGTGTCGTTGTCGAAGTTGAAATCAAATCTGGAGCCGTAGAAAAGATTTCCTTAGTTTCCGATGAAACCAATACTGTGATTATCGAAACAAATACTCAGAAGACTTTAAATGGGCATGAATTTGATCGCCTAGAGCAAGCAACTACACTCATGCATGAAGAAACATTTAAAGCTCACGCGAAACGAGAAGAGCACATTACAAATGAGACTGTTCAAAAGAATAAACATGATCAACCAAACAGTCGAAGAGAGGAACGAGACATGAGACTCGAGAAAGAATTAGCACTAGAAAAAGAGAAGGAATTAGAGAAGGGTGTATTAAGTAGGTACGATCCTAAAAGATCATCCATTTCGCGTAAATATAATAATGTGAACACTGTTCCGTCGAATACTAAAATTGCAGACGCCAAATTGAAGTTTTCATCGAACCGAGACGATGTTGACAACTCTGCAAAATCCACTACCACCACAGTACGCTCTAAGGTGAATTCTAAATTCTCTGAGATGCAAAGTAGATTTAACACTGGTAATAGTTCTTCTCAGAATGCCTCTAAATTTGAGACTAAATCCTCTTCTAACAAGCTGAAATTACCGGGAAAGTTTGCTCAACCTTCGAATGGAACAGAACCTGAGTCATCTGTTCGTAAGTCTGCTAATGTGAGTCATGCTGATTCATCGATAGAGACTAAGTGTTTGACTACTGTTACTGCCAGCCATGTCGAGATTACCAATAACAATGATGTGAGGATGAATGATGCAGAGATAGAAGTACCTCAGCAACAAGAAGAAGAAGAAGAAGAAGAAGATGAAGCAGCCTCTTTACCCGCTCGCATCACTCAGCATCTTGAAGATATCACCGCCATTGATGGAGATAGGGTAGTTCTGGTCACTAAAGTTACAGGTTATACATGTCACTCACTTGTCAGTACAAGCCTATCTCTAGCCACATCTAAATATAACATTGTCACATTTTGTTATTTATGATAGATTTTATCTATGTATATATAATATAAAAATATATAATATAATATATATATATAAAATAATATTTATATATATATATAATATATAATATATATAATATATATATATAATAGTATTATTTCAATTAATATATTTTAATATTTCAAAGTTTTAGTGTTTAGTTTTATAAACTTCAAATTACAATAACATATAGCTCTTATTTAATATTATATAATATTTAAATTAAATGTGTTGAATATATCTATAAAACATAAGTGCATCCGAAATAACTATTCTGAAGTTGTATTATCAAATAACACTAGCCTTATTATCTATTTAGTATGCATAATATTATATATGCATATAATCACATGAGTAAAATCACAAATAAATTATAACATATTAAATTCCTATAAGTTATTTTACAACACTTTATCATGTGCATATAGTATTTACTAAATACTGACATATTTCATATGATTAATTAAATATTATAATATATGTATAAATATATAATCGTGAACTTTGATAATCTAAAATTAAACACTGCTGTATATCATCATATGGCCCGTTCCCAGCACCACTTACACATACACACCACCCACATATGTTTCTACTGTTTAGTACATTGTTTTCATATGACTATTAAGCAATTAGTACAGTTCTTGTTTCCCCCAAACCACCACCACCACCACCACCCACCTAGTCGTACAGTCATAACAATAGTAACGCTAGTAACGTACACAGGAAGTGCCCCCCTAGAAGTCTACTGGTTATATAACGGCGAGATCATAACAGAGGCTGACACCCTTACCTACGAGATGTGTTCCCCTGATGACAACACCAGACAATTGATTATTAATGAGGTTTGTACTTAATCACTGTGTTACATCACTGCGTTAGCCTTATTAGGTAGTGTGTGTGTATCTATACTAGTAAAGTATGTCTTTATTGCATCACTATATTCAATACAACAATATATTAGCATTTATATTGAATACAATCTGCTATCCAATATTCAATATATTATTAAAACAATAATTAGGTATTAAAGATATATATAATATTCTCTATTATAAATCCATTAGTGGATATTTGTAATAATAGTAAGAATATAAGAAGTAATATTATACAATATGATATTTAAATACATACAATCTGATTAATACTATTTCTATAAACATGTCACCGAGATCAATTCATATGTGTGTTTACTTTGCGCTATGTAAATACCCTAGCACCCACCTAGACACTGATATCATATCACCACCAACACCACTACCACCACCACCACTACCACCACTATCACTACCACCACCACCACCACCACTACCACCACTATCACTACCACCACCACCACCACTATCACCACCACTACCACTACCACCACTATCACTACCACCACCACCACTACTACCACCACCACCACTACCACCACCACCATCACCACCACTACCACCACCACCACCACTACCACCACCACCACTACTACCACTACAACCACCACCACCACCACCACCACTACCACCACCACTACCACCACTACCACCACCACCACCACTACCACCACTACAACCACCACCACCACTACCACAGCACCACCACCACTACCACCACCACTACCACCACCACTACCACCACTGATTAGTTTCATTGTAGTGGATTACATAATACTATTGCATCACACCAGTCTCTTGAGCTAACCACATTCCTATTGTACTATCTCTTCACAATGTCACTATAGGTATTCACAGAGATTGGGGGTATCTATGCTTGTGGGGTATACAACAACTATGGTGATGCAGATTCTAGCTGTAAACTAACTGTTACTGGTTAGTACTCACACTGGTTCCATTGTATTCTATTGTATTCTATTGTATTCTATTGTGTATTCTATTGTGTATTCTATTGTGTATTTAACTGCAGAACCATCTAGTGTATATTTGATAACATAGATAACAGTTTGTTGATATTGTGATTAACTTATTTATATATATTCTCAAATATTACCTATTTTTCATGCATTGCTACTCTACTGCTACTACTACTACTACTACTACTACTACTACTACTACTACTACTACTACTACTACTACTACTACTACTACTACTACTACTACTACTACTACTACTACTACTACTACTACTACTACTACTAATTCTGCTGCTGCTGCTGCTGCTGCTACTACTACTACTACTACTACTACTACTACTACTACTACTACTACTACTACTACTACTACTACTACTTCTGCTACTGCTGCTGCTGCTGCTGCTGCTGCTGCTACTACTACTACTACTACTACTACTACTACTACTACTACTACTACTACCCCAATTGTGTGTTTAGAGAATTAATAATCAATCATATATTTATATTATAAAGTCAAATATATGTTAGTCATTATTCTTTTATAAATCTTCTAATTGTGAGAAATGTTTGTGATTAATATACATATATAATAGTTCATCTATTCATACTGACTAATAGTCACTGACTAAACATGTGCCATACCTGTGTAATATACAAAATTGTTATACATTACTGATTGATTGTTTGATTATTCACAATTCTTAGTTAATATTATACAATAACACTCATATAAAGCATTGTATATTAGAATGATATAACATTTCAGTTTACATATATTCAAAATGCATTTAATTTAAATGTAATAATCATTATTTAATATATATAATATAATATATAATTATATATATATAATATTAATACAGATATTATATTATTATAATTTATTATTATTTTAATTTTATTACTTATCTACTTAATGATTCCTACAAATATTTAATATACTTGATCATGTTTTTATGAACTATTCTATATTTAGTTAATTATATATAAGGAGTTTTGTTTTTAAATTTACCTTATGTGATGTAAATATTTTACCAATGTGTCATCATGGATCTGTAAATATCGCACACCTACCCTCACCCATACTCAAGCACAGACACTGACACACACACCCCTACATATACACACACACATATATGTATATATATAATAACGTAAATTATAATTATAAATGATTCAACCACAAATGCTGAGGTTTTTATTTGTGTAGATATATAAAGCATCAGCCTCCCTTCACTAATAGGACACACCTACACACATACCTACACACATACCTACACACATACCTACACACATACACACACACATACCTATATTCATATTAGCATAGTAACCACAACCCTGCATGTGACTGATACTGTATGTTTAATGTTTTAGATCTATATTCATAGCTAATACTAAAGTTATATAACTCTGCTGCTATATCAATAAACCCTGTACCCTTTAGTTACTACCCTGTAATAGTTACCCTGTACAACTGTACAGACCTGTTTGCCTTTAATTATAATCACATAATTGGATAGAGTGCATTCATAGAGGGTGGTATGCAGAAGGGTATTGCATTGCTAATTTGCTGTATAATATAAAACATTACTAATTGCCGCTCAATAGTATTGGGTTTTATAATCAAATAATGCCTAGCATAAACCTAGCATAAGTTGTGTGGACGAGATTTATGTGATCTTATTATCATTTGAATACTACTTTCAGCAATAATAATTATAATTATGTCGTACATCATTATAATGTGATCATTATATTTTATATTTGTTGATTTATGCTCTCATAATACACTAAATAAGTTGACTCTATATAAAATAGTTATACTATCAGTGATTGTTTATATACGTTCTCATTCATCATGTAAACATCTGATATTCATGCCTATATATCTATGCTGGTTACAGATTTAGCTGGAGGTATATCTATAGGGGTTGAGGAAGAGGAGGAGGAGGAGGTTAAAGAGGATCATCACTTTGCTCCCGAGTTCATCACGAGACCCGCTGGTCAAACTATTGATGAGGGAGAATCTGTTAGTACACACCAACATGTGTGTCTATTAGTACCAGCGTACCTACCTGTTACATGTACATTGATCATTGTCTATTGTCTAATAGGTCAGTTTTGAGTTTGACATCGACTCTTCTCCTGAAGCTAATGTTGAATGGACTAAAGAAGGCATTGTACTTAAACCTACGCACAGATTCAAGGTCATATCAATTAACCTCGTATATACATATTATATATGCCTGAATACTAGCTAATAGGCTGCTAATGTTATGTAATATTATCTAATTAGCTACACCTCCTTTTACAGATTACAAATAATGGAACTTTGTACAAGCTTGAAATCAGAGATTGTCTATCATCAGATGTTGGAAGATATGTGTGTGTAGCATCTAACAGCAAGGTATAAATCCTAGTACACCCTAAAGCCGTGTGTAGCATCAACTAATATAACCAGATATTGGCTGCTCCACATTATTTCTTTCACATTATTATAATTTACATACTACTACTTGCCCTATATTTATTAAATGTCTATAAATAAAAAATATGAAGCAGCTGATATCATCCTATACAAATTGAGGCTAATCTTTATTTGTATAAATACTCTAGTAACCAACCAAACTCTATTATCATAGATTTTTTTATATTTCTAATTGCTGAATATTTTAATTATTCAGTGTAATTATTACTTTATGTTTATATATTAGATAATCTTATAAACATTAATGTGTTGAATAATTAATGTTAGTACTACTGTCTTTTGATGACTACATATATACTTGCAGGGTGAGAGTAAAGCTGGAGTCAGTCTAGTTATAAAGAGTCTTAAGAAAACTAATAATGCTGCCTGCAAAGACTTTAGATTTGTGTTGAACAAAACAAAGTTTGTATTAACCTCTGCCCCCCCATGACCCCTATATCCTGACATCGTTTACAGTAATGCTGTGTCGGCGCCTGCAACTGTCAATCAAGCGGAGGCGGAGCAATGCGATTTTAGAAGTGTATTGAAGCGTCACATCAATACAACGCGCATTCCTCGCGTGAAAACAGAGCTCAAGGACGTGTCCATCACTCCGAGACAGACGTGTTCTCTACGCTGTGGTATCGACGGTCTGCCCATGCCCACTATCTGCTGGCTAAGAAATGGAACATCTCTTGAGGTTACTCTTTGCACTATCTACTATTTAGTCGGTGCTATACAAGTAGTAGTAGTAGTATCTGTTTCACTCTTCTCCACCCAATGTGATGTTATAACTCCTCTCTCCCCTCCCCCTCGCCCTATCAGGATGATGTAAGGATGATCACCAGCTATGATAAGGACATCGCTACGTTATCTATTGATCATGTGAATGATGATGATGCAGGTGAATACATCTGCAGAGCCACCAATGAGGCTGGAACAATAGAATCCAGATGCAATCTCATTGTTATAGGTAGGTGTGTGTGAGAAGAGATTAATTATTGCATTATTGTGGTTAGCCTGCCACCTAGTGATTAATTACATCATTAACAGTAAAGAGATATATACTATTATGCTAATTTATTACCTTACATAAGCTAGAAACTATATCTCATTATCATTGTTATATACACATTGTTATATATATATATATATATATATATATATATATATATATATATATAGTTATATAGTTATATATTTATTCATACAACATCCCATATTTAAGCCTAACACACATGACATTATAGCATGCAGAGTGTCTAAGTCACGAGGATCTGTGAACAGAGGAACCTCCCAGACTGATAAGCCCGCCCCTACAGAAGTGTCCGCCCCCACTGTTAACTCCGCCCCCACCCCCACCACCACCACCACTACCACCACCACTAGAACCCCATCTGAACTGTACCGAATGCCTTCAGCCGATGACACTAGTGAGCCTGCTCCCCTGATCTCTGGTCCACTTCAGGAGGAACACATTGTCCTACTTAACGAAGACCTACTTCTGAAGGCTTTCTTTACCGCCGTCACTGAACCCGAGGTCATCTGGTCTAGGGGAAAGTTCTCTAAACCTCTAGCTAATGGTTTGCATCTCACTACGTCATCCTTCTCTTTGTAATATGTATGTTTATCTTTGTTTATACTCAGTGATGTATGTCTTAGACTTACTTAGGTAAATAATGTCTATGCCAATATTTATATATACAAATATATATATATATACAAATATATATATATATATACAAATATATATATATATATATATATATAAAAACATATGTATATATACATATTGCATTAGTATATAAATATATTATATAATATATAAGATTTGTTTATAAATAAAATACTAATAATTTGTACCAAATCAACTCTTGACGTTTATAAATAGAATATTAATCTAAGGCACCTCTTATATAATTGTTTATAAACTTACTTTGGTATGCCAATACAACATTCTACCTACTTTTTATATATTGGTATTTTATAATATAAATATATTATCATTATGATTATTATCAATATCATTACCATTATTACCATTAGTATTATTATTATAGTAATATTGTATTTCTAATGATTTCAATATAGAACAAAGAGTGGACCTCTGCTATGAGAAGGACATGACACTGTTATTGTTGTCTAATTGTAAAGCTACTGACAATGGTAAATATACTTTAACCATAAGCAATGAACATGGACAATCTGTAAAGATCTTTGATGTCTCTGTGCAAGGTTATTTATGCAAGATGAATAATATTTATGTACATTAGTCACAGACATAAAACTTGTTTACATTCTAATGTAGATTACATTCTTTTTTATAATGTAATATATAATATATATATGCTAATAAACAAATTTATCAACTAATTATTTTTACTTTATATTAATTATAAAAATCTGATAAAAGATATATTATATTTATTTAAATAATTAAATTCCCTTATTTTATATTAGAGTGATATCAATTTCCTTATTTGGTATTAAAACGGTACATTAAATTCCTCTAGGTAAACCTGACTGTCCTGAAAATGGTCCCGTCGTTAGTGAAGTTAATGGAACAGTAGTTATCAAATGGGAGACACCAGCTTATTTGGGAGACTGTCCTCTCTTGGGATACAATGTTGATATGTTATCAGAGGGTTGTGATGATTGGATTACTATTGGAGAACTGCTCAAGGTCAATATAGTCTGTGTAACTATTTCTTTATTTATTAATGTATTATTGTATAGTAATTATATTTATATTTTTATTTTTGAATAGAATAACCCTTTTTATCTAAATATATACAATTATATTATTTACTAAATTGTTTAATTTCATTTTAATTGTATTATGATCAATATTATATTCCATTTAAATATCATAGTATATTGAGAAATCAAATAAATACAATTATAGTTAAGTGTTATCTATCTATTAAGATGTTATATTTAATAATGCCCAACCTTAATACAGATATATATTGTATTAACTGTAGGATTTGGTTTTAAAAATAGTCAACACTGTATTTTATTTTTTTTGAATATCATTTATTATTAATATATATATATATATATATATATATATATATATATATTGTATCTATGTATTAGATAGTGAATGTAATATCTACTTTACTAGTAGTATTTCTTAAAATATTTCATAAAGATCACTTTAACTTAAAATTGAAAACTAATAATTCTATATTGAATAACTATATATATATACTAGGTTATTTATAACGATAGTCCAGCAATTAAAGTGATATATTCTAATAGTAAAACTAATAATAATTAAGGTAGTATGA
Source organism: Osedax fenrisi (assembly GCA_964019155.1). Classification (NCBI taxonomy): domain Eukaryota; kingdom Metazoa; phylum Annelida; class Polychaeta; order Sabellida; family Siboglinidae; genus Osedax; species Osedax fenrisi. Next base: position 63,205,382 of record OZ025242.1, read on the forward strand.
TCATCTTTACATAAATAATTCATTTTTAATCAGTTATATTTATTATCAACTATATGTGGCACAATTCAATAGAGATTGTGATTATTTAAATAATTCTAGAAGTATGTTTGTATTCTTTTATAATTTAATCACGGAAGAGGAATTATATCAAATAATATTATAGAAATATATTAATACATGAATATGAATATAATTAATTATTTTTCAGAATGAAAGTTTTGAATTAAATGAATTCCCCACAAGCACGTGTGAATTTAGAATTTCCGCAAGTAATAAACACGGAACTTCCTCTTTTAGTAAAGCAACGACCTTTACCATTATGCAAATTGAAGGTCAGAATTAAAATGAAGAGCTTGCCATGATTACTTAATTGCATGTGCTTAATTTATGTACAAAATGATATTTTGTGTCACGCATGAGTGAATTTCGTCTATTATCAATGTTTCGCATGACATTCATAATCTTATTGTTGCTTGGTTTTTGTGTCCACTAACTACACTAGTATCGGAACTCGTGTTAGGTGGTGATCCTATAGCCTGTATAATTAAGTTGTCTGGTATACTACACCAAAAGCTTTAAATAAAACTATAACCAAAATGTTTTGATATTTGTGTGTTTCTGTTTTAACTCTATAATATCAGCATCAGCGATGATGCATGTTACTTTTCACACTCGTATAGTTTCTGATATCATAATATATATATATATATAAATATATAGTTACACTTATTAAATTAAATATATTTATTCATCTAATAAACATTTCTTAGCAAGGTTTCGAATAGTTCTGACTTTATAGAGTAGTTTAGTAGTTACTAATATGTCCACACATGTGTACACATGTCCACATAATGAACATATATATATATATATATATATTTATATATATATACATAAATATATATACATATACATAAATATATATATTTATATATATATATATAGTTAAAATGCCGAAAGATATCCATCTGGATTCTTCTAGAAAATTCTCCGATTTCTATACCTATGATGAATCTCACCAGATAGCAAGGTTATACCCCTACACAACTACTCTTAACCATGTTCACTATTGCTAACCTGTTACTGCTACTAAACAGTGGTAACTTTGGAACTGTGTACCACTGTGTCGAGATAGCCACCGGTACTAAACTCGCCGTTAAATTCATTAAGGTTTTATTTTAGACATTAATAATGACACAATATATAATCATCATTTAATATATTTAATATATAATTTACATATATATATATATATATATATATATATATATATATGTATATATATATAAAACACATATATAGCACATCATTGAAGCAGTATTTTATGTTTAATAAAAAATATAATATTATATTTATAATTTTTGATCAACAAAATAATTTCTTTATAAAATGTATGTGTTTTTATAGATATTAAATTTTATTAAATAAAATGTATATATTATATTATTAATAATATTAATATTATATATAATATTTCTTTCAAACACATATTAAATATGATATGAAGAAGCAATGATAGTAGACTGTATAACACAGTCGTACAATGTAAACTGTACAACTCTGAGGCTTAGCATATGAATCATTGAAAGTGTGATATTGTTTTTAGCTCGCATATATAATGTTTAGATCTTTTAAATCGCACTTAATTCATACTTAATAATGCACTAGTTGTTATTGTGGTAAGAATATTTGTTTCATAAATTATGGTATTAACATTACTATATAATTGTATAGTGTACATTATACATATGATATTTGAGCACAAAGTTTCATTATAATAAGTGTTAAATAATATGTTATTTTATGATATTTAAAAATACATTTTTACCAAACATATTATTTTGTCGTGAAATTCATGGAATTAATAAATTTATTTATAAATTTAATACTTAAATATAATATAAATGTAATATAATTCAGAAAAAGTCTAGTATATTAATAAAAATAAATAATAATAGAGTTAATATGTATTTGTCTAAATGTGTCTAAACAAGACATTTACATATATGCGTATATTTCAGACATTGAGACAACACCAGAAAGATGAAGTAAAGAAAGAGATTCGTATCATGAGCAAACTTTCGCATCCGAAACTCTTACACATCTGGGACGCTTTTGAAGAGAAGAGAATTGTCAAGATTGTCATGGAATAGTTTGTATTGCATAATACTAATATTACATCATCGTCAAATATATATATATATATATATAATGTGTATGTATGTATGTAGTTCATGGGTTGAATTCCTTCCTATATAATGATTCTATATGTAATTTATACACAATAGAGAACAATTTTTTATTTGTAAATGTTGCATATAAATAAACTATCAAATAAATTAAAATATAATAATTCTAAAGCGCAATATTATTGCATTATTATAATTGTATTTAATAATCATTCACATTATATACCGCAATATATACCATTGTTTAATGATCAGTAATATAGTGACCTCTAATGACTTCTTATGACCTCTAGTGAATTATTATGAAATAATTAAATGAACACTCTTTATTGCAGTGTATCTTGTGGTGAGTTATTTGAGAGAATCAGTGAAGACAACTACACTCTAACTGAAGCCAAAGGTATCAACTACATGAAACAGATATGTACAGCCATTCAGTACATGCACAGCCAGAATATCATGCATCTAGATCTAAAGGCGGAGAACATTCTTTGTATCTCTGTAAACAGTGAAGATATCAAGGTAATAACAATATCAGCTATCTTTGTACAATTGTCAGTACGTTATTTAATAGTATACAACTGGTATATTCTCATTTGTATTAATTTGTTGAATTAATTTGTATTATTGTTGAGCAAAATTTAAAGTAAGATTCTTTATCGTAAAATAATATAATTATATTAGAATATTTGTACCTACAGCAGGTTATACAAAATGTAGCTAGTTAAGCATGCTTTTAAACTACGTAGTCAATGACAGTAATATTATGATTTAAATATGAATTAATAAATATAAATTCTAATATAAATATATATATATAATATAAATTAACTATTTAACACATTTAATTATTTATTAAAACTATTTTCTTAACTAGGTCATTGACTTTGGCTTATCCCAAGAATATCCGGAGAACAGTAAAAACTTCCTTGTTCCGATAGCTGGTACAGCTGATTTCATGTCCCCTGAGGTGATAGGCAATGATCCTGCAGATCTGAAGACTGACTGTTGGAGTGTCGGTGTATTATGCTACTGTATGTTAGTATTGTGCGTAGTTGTGTATACTGTTAACATATCTCTCTCGTGTTTAGTCTTTCTGGTTACCTGCCATTCAGAGGTGATGATGACAATGAATCTATTGTTAACATATCTCTCTCTCTCTCTCTCTCTCTCTCTCTCTCTCTCTAGTCTTTCTGGTTACCTGCCATATAGAGGTGACGATGACAATGAAACTATTGTTAACATATCTCTCTCTCTCTCTCTCTCTCTCTCTCTCTAGTCTTTCTGGTTACCTGCCGTTTAGAGGTGATGATAATAATGAAACTATTGTTAACATATCTCTCTCTCTCTCTAGTCTTTCTGGTTACCTGCCGTTTAGAGGTGATGATGACAATGAAACTATTGTTAACATATCTCTCTCTCTCTCTCTCTCTCTCTCTCTCTCTCTAGTCTTTCTGGTTACCTGCCGTTTAGAGGTGACGATAATAATGAAACTATTGTTAACATATCTCTCTCTCTCTCTCTCTCTCTCTCTCTCTCTCTCTCTAGTCTTTCTGATTACCTGCCGTTTAGAGGTGATGATGACAATGAAACTATTGTTAACATATCTCTCTCTCTCTCTCTCTCTCTCTAGTCTTTCTGGTTACCTGCCGTTTAGAGGTGATAATGAAACTATTGTTAACATATCTCTCTCTCTCTCTCTAGTCTTTCTGGTTACCTGCCGTTTAGAGGTGATGATGACAATGAAACTATTGTTAACATCACACGCGGTGATTTCGACTTTGACACAGAAGAGTTTGACTCGATATCTGATAATGCCAAGGACTTCATTTGTAAACTGCTACAGAAAGATAAAAGGTTACTGGCAAGCACTATTTTTGGTTAACTAATTTGTACCCATCTATCTCTCTCCTTCTATCTCTATATCTCTCTATGCCTGTGTTACAGATTAAGAATGACAATGACTGAATGTCTTAGTCACAAGTGGCTGATACAACGAAGAGCTCCTCAGATTAAACTCAGCAACGAGAAACACAAGAAACTTGTTTCCAAATGGAAGGTTTCATGATTTATGTTATAATTATATCTATTTTATTTAATTTATGTTATGGAATAAAAAAGAATATCTGTATTTACTTTAAAGTTATGAGACTATTATTGTATTCGTGTATCTTTTTGTTTTCATAACTTTCATAACTTTCATAACTTTCATAACTTTCATAATGTTCATATCTCGAATGATTTTAAAATTAATATGTCTACCTTTTCCTCAATATTGCCAGACTAGGATGACAATTATGATAATTACACAAGTTATTAACATACATGCTTATATACTAAAACAACATTTAGAAAGTGCATCTGATGCTAAGAGCTGCCGGAAGAATCTCTCAGTTGCGTAACATGATGTCAGGAGCTGGTAATAACAAGTCTCAAGACGAAGTGATTGTTCAACCCTCTGCTGCTGCTGCAGCTGCTGCTGATAAGCCTCCTTCGTTTGTGTCTAGAATGTCTGATGTAGAGGTCAATGTCGGCGATTCTGCTCGTTTCAAGGTCACGGTCAATGTTGGTAATGAGGTCACGCAGTTCAAGTGGCTTCGTGAGGTGTCTGCCTCGAAACGTATCGAAATTGACGACAATGATTTGAGGTTTTCATTACTAATCTAAGATATTCTATATTTTGTAATCATATTTATAAATAATAGTTATATAACATATATTTCATACTCATTTATAATTATTTTTATAACTCTCATTTATATTATCAATAATAAATTTAATACTTATAATATAGAATTTATTATTTATTTTAAAATAATAAAGTTTAAATAAGCATTGAAATTAAAACTAAAAGTAATAAATGTAAGATAAATTAAAAAACTAATAATATTGATACATTTATAGATATTTTTTATAATAAATATTCATTATCATATATTTTGTAAAAGGCCTTACATGATTTTTTTATTATAAATTTGATTTATTATCATAATTATAAATTCACTGAAATATAATTACTAATTAATATAATTTAAGAGTATTATAGTATTTTAATTAATATTTATATATTATTATACAGATTCAAAATGTCATCATCGAGTAGTAATGGAAGTGCAAGTTTAGAGATAAGAAGCTGTGAGATGACAGATAACGATGGTTACATGTGTCAAGCTATTAATAGCGCTGGTATGACTTCATGTAGCGCGGATTTGTATGTTAACGAAGACGAATAATCTATATTTCTACCATTTATTTGTATTCCTTATTTTATATACCATTTATATGTATTATTTAATAAACATTGCTCTTTCTCATCTGTTTACTTTATTATCATTCTATAACCCTAAATGCTTGTGCTTAGATCGATGTCAATAAGTAAGTATTTACATATTCGATTATGATATAATAATATAAAATCAGTCATATAACAATAAATGGCATAAATAACAATAAGGATATAAATTTAACGATCGATAAAAATATTCTAAAATAATCTAAATAATAAAATTGTTTATAAAAATCTATTTAATTAAAAATAAGTCAAAGCAATTCATTAATCTCTATGTACAAGCGCCCAACCACTGCGGCTTTGATTCTATTGTGAGTATCGGTGTCAGAATACCGTTCTTCCGACGGTTCTGTTTAGATCTTCGTACGGTTCCTCGTCTGCTAGAACAGCGCCGCTATCGTTCTCGAAGCCTTCCTCCTTGCTACCTCGACCCCCTCCTCCTATGACATCGGCGTCGTCTTCGTACTTCCTCCACAGATCGACGGGCTGACGGCGAAAGTGTGAACTCGCGTCCAACTTGTGTAACAGGAAACAAGCCGATATGATGACGATGGCGATTGTGGTCAAACTCAGCCAGATTATCAACACCAGTATAACCGTAGGGGTCAGTAGGCGTTTACACCACTTGCAGTCTGATGGTCGTGTAGTAATTGATTTACAATTATATAAAGACATAAAGAGGGATACATATAATAATGCAAGTGATATTATAGTAATGTAAAAAATAATTAATAGATAATAGATTACAAAATATTACAATTAATCTACTTATATAAGAATCTATATTTAATTTTTCGTTACTATAATTTAAAGAATATAAGACATAAAAATTATTGAACCTAAATCAATTTGCAAATGTTGACTTCTTGGTCCCTGTTCCCCTGGAGATCCTTGAGCTCCTTTTGAACCCATATCTCCTCTTAAACCCTATTGTATTGTGTCAATGTTATATAGGGGAGATTAGGGAGATTTTAGATCCTTTTAAACCGATAGCACATTTTAAACTCAATTGCAATGTATAATATTATATAGGGGAGAGTGGGGAGATTTTATTTCCTTTTAAATCCATAGCACCTCTTAAACTCTACACATTATTCAATGTTATATAGGGTTTAGTGGGGAGAATTGAGATCCATTTTAACCCCATAGCACCTCTTAAACCCTATAGCAATAAGTCAATTTTATATAATGATATTTGTAATAGATTGTAATTTATCATATTTATACTTGTTCATAAGGATACTTATATCCTCATTGAATTAAGGTGTTATTTCAAATACACTTTAATTATAGAATTTATCTATTTTAGCTTTAGAATGCATCCTACTAATATTAAAAATGATACTGAATATAACTTTTTATTTATTACATGAACATTATATCATATACGAACTTTGAACATAAATATATGTAATTTAATATCCTTATTGTCATTATTAATTAATATTATTTCTATATCACTGTAAATTGTTCTATTTATTTATGATTTAAATATTATTTCATATCTTAATATCCAAAAATAGTTTTAAATAGTTGAATAGTTTGTCATAAAAGTTCTGTAATAATTATTAGGCTGCTCCTAATTATATTATATTTAACAATTAAATTGAAGGGTTTTCATTGCAATTAAACAATTATTTATATATATACTTTATATATTATCAATATGTATTATTATTTCATTATTTTCTAAATTGAACAAATTCTGCTAATGTATGTGTTGTGATATTTGTATCGTTACGCTTGAGTGATTTATTGTATTGAATTATGGTGAAGGAATATTGAATTCATATTTGAATTTGATATACAAATAAATGCAAAAACTATTTTTAAATGAATGATTTCAATGTGTTTTATTAAAATCATAAAATAATTGAATACACATTATATTTAAGGAGATATACAGGTTGCTTTTTTCAATGTAATTAGATGGGTTTTTTTTTGAAAATTCAAAATCTCATGAAATAATAAAGAATTTTAAATAATTTAAATTGTATTATATTAATATTCACAATGTTGCAATGCTAATTGCATAGATTTTCATTATATATAATAACATATACATAATAATAATATAATTAATATTAATATAATTACATATACAAAATAACAAATATAATGTTGACATTTGAATAAGATTCGTTGATTATCGACCAACAAATTATCAAATTCTATGTGAAAAATTAATATTTTGAGATAATCAATGTTAAAGATTGAATATATTATTTATCTGTATTTGGTCTCTATTATGGTAATTCAATTCTTTTAAATAGTTCTTTTAATTATATAATAAATTACTACATTACTAAATTACTTAAATTACTAAATTAAAACAATTGAAAAATAACGTTACAATATCAGTAATCTGTTATTTTTTCGCCATTTTATTTTACTCATAATTTTATCAAAATAGGTAGAAATCTAAAATCACATTTTTGATACTTTATAGATCGTATATAAACAATTATAAAAATAAAAATATTTAAAAAATAATTAATTTGAATAACCGTATATCTCTTTAACATAGAAAAACATCTTTCAATTCAAACTGAATTTGTAAATAACTTCGTATATATAATAAAATTATACATATTTTCGGACGACCGATTATTACTATGCAGAGTAGAACTTACGATAAAATTAAAAAATATAAATGCATTTTTATTTTACCAATAACTAAATATCTCTTATATCTTTGATTTAAATATTGAAATCATTGAAATATAATTAATATACCATTGAAAAGTATATATTTCAGAGTATACAAGTTACCATTGCAGCGAGCAGACGTCCTGTTCTTGATTGAACCTAATACAAAATATATGCTGAATGTTAAGGAAATAACCACGGATCTCGCTTATTGATTATATTCTTAGATTTACATATATATATAAATCAGGAATATCTATGTCTATATTTATATTATATGTTAGCTATATTAAATTTCATATATAATTATGACATTTCTATTTTGACAATTTTCGAAATATATTTAATGTTGGGTTACATTTGTGACGTTATTTAATTTTCTATTTCATAATATGAAATATCAAATGATGTGTTATTAATGAAGGACATATATATTGGACAACATTTTCTAAACTAAGATCTATTTGATTTCAATACATCGTCAATTAGTCCCCAAATTTTTATATCATTATTCTCATCTTTGTATTGCTGAATTGGATATCTGTTCTATTAATTTTGTAATATGTAACTATTTTATGATGAGAATAACGGATTATCCTCGGATTATTTGCTGTAAATGAATTCAATTGTATATCTCATTATAAATTGACTTTATTTTTAATGGAATTTTTTTATAATTTCTTAAAATAATATCCTGATATTAGATTATTTATAAGATTTTGTATATTATTTTACACATAAAACTTCCTTTTTTTATAGATAATTCTCAATTGTTAGAAAATCTTAAACCATCATACATATATGATATTTGCTCGTATTTTATATTCTTATATTTTATATAAATTATTATATTATATCTATTCTGAATAAGTATCTAAATAATTTATATTAATTATACTTGCTTATGTGATATAGATTTAGCTTATTAAATATTGTACTAATAATTAATTTGTCTAATATAGTTTTCAGTCTTTTTAAACAAAATTATAATAAACCTAAAAATTACATTATTTTATATTATATTACATTATTTGTAAATAAGTTGATAAAAATGAAAATTAATGTCAAGATAAATAACGATGACAAATAGATATTTAAAATATAGGGTATAGATATTCTATGCATCGTTCATATATGGGCAAATCATATACATTCATCGAATGCGTACATTATATTGAGTTTAAGAATTATGTTTAATCTAAAGCCGTAAGATTAAGTTAACTAGGGTTAATAAAATGTAATTTAATTTTTAAAAGATACACAAGATATTTTATTTCAGATGATATAATATTAGGTAATATTTGTTGAACTACTATTCTACATACTACACATCCTATTTACATCTTATATATATATATATAAAGTTATACATATATAATCCAATATTTATAGATTTTATTTAATACAAAACATAATATATATATATATCTATTTTTATATATTAAAAATGTATGTATGTAATTATATATATATATATATATATATATATATATATATATATATATTTAATTATATAATTAAATATATAAATTTAATTATATAATTATATACATATATATATATATATAATTAAAGTAGATAGATATTATGGTTTCATTATAATTAACATATATACTCGTGTATTATTGTTATAATATAATATATGTGGATATCTATTCCTTATCTATTCCTTATCTATATCTATTCCTTATCTATTCCTCATGTATAATGATCAGCGATCTCTTTACAGGGTATACTAACTTCCAGTCCATCTTTTCCACGGGCGCCTTGCAAACCTCTATCTCCTTGTTCGCCCCTTTCACCCTTTACGCCCTGTTCCCCTACATCTCCCTTGTCACCCTGTGTAGGTATGACATTATTTTATAAAGTCGGTAAGTAATAATTTGGAAGATTTGTGAAGAACCTTAATTTTGAATAAACAAATTATATTAGAAAATTTAATTATTTAACTAATATATATATATATATATATACATATATATTATATTCTTATATAATTGTGTATAAATAAATGATCGACTCTCGTTAAAACCATGGATGCCTTAACATTAGAGCGGCTTCGAAGGTACATTAGAGCCATATATGGTTATAAGTGAAAACTTCATCTAAGTTCCTGGATGGGATGAAAGGACTCCACCAAATAAAAATAACAATAACAATACTATAACACCCCTCAATAATATGTGTATACAATATCGCGCGAATAATTATAAAGTGCACAACATATATGATAATAATAATAATAATAATATTTATTAGGAGAATTACAATTTTTTTTTTCTGTTAAATTAAAATGATATTTATATAATATTTTCTTCTAAAGGAATATAATAATGATAGGTAATTGATAATCTAACGATACGGAGCAAACTGACCTCATGAACCTCCTCCCTACCTCTTACTCTCTATACTCATGGCTATAGTCACAGCGTAGGGAAATACCCTGATCATCTATACGTTCACAGTTTAACAAATAGTGAAGCCAGTATAGCAAACATTATCATCAGCCCGTATCTATCATACTACTGAGTCACCGAGAGGCCATGCTGACCTCTGTTGACCTCTAGTCTGACCTTTTCACCGGTATCTCCTTTAGCCGGAGTCACCGGTACCGGAGTGGGCAGCGGCGTAGTAATGGCAGGGGTCAACAGTTCCTCTTGTTGCGTGACCTCTAGATCAGGTGGACACTCGCTGCCGTTACCGTACTTTGAGAGATCTGCACGAGAGATTAGAATATGGCATTACCTTATTAGGGGTTACATTAGAATACAGTTTTACATATACTATATAGTTATAATATAATCTAGTTTTACAATGAGACACACTTTTACATCAGATTTTGTTAACCTAAACAATTATTTATATGCAAAAAAAAGCACTGTACCCATTCTGGTAATATGATAATACGATGCACATATATGTGTATGTTACATTATATTCTATTATTATATAAGTTAATGTTACCATTTATAATATAAACTTTGTAAATATATAATTAGGTTATATAGTAATATTAAAAATAATAATTTAATATATAACTCTTTCAGATATACCCTATGTATATATAAATATATAATATATTATATATATATATATATATATATATATATATAATGTAGAGAACCTATTAATATATGACGTGATCCACTATAACGGGGTAACAAATATGTAAAAGTTACTTACTACTCTTTATTGTTATAAAGTAATTCATTACAAAGAAATATTATTTGACAGAAAAATATATATTTATAATATGTGACATGTTTTCAATGTATATAAATGGTGCCCATTGCTAAATAATAATCAATAATGTTCATTGCAATGTCCTTAATTAATATATTATAACCATATCCCTTAATTAGATCACCATCTACATAATACATTGTTAATAGCTATATGGACACTTTTATTATCAGACTACATCACTTTACATATTTTTTTTATTTGTTATTTTTATTTGGTGGAGTCCTTTCATCCCATCCAGGAACTTAGATGAAGTTTTAACTTATAACCATATATGGCTCTAATGTCCCTTCGAAGCCGCTCTCATGTTAAGGCATCAATGGTTTTAACGAGAGCCGATCATTTATTTATACACAATTATATAAGATCACTTCTAAATAATATTTTAAGACCCATTTTATAAAATTAATTAATGGTCCGGACGAGGGTCGAACCCGTGTCCTACTGCTTGTGTGTCTGACGCCTTAACCACTGAGCCACACAGGCAGTTATTGTGTGACTACTCTGTAAACATAAACTACCAAGCTCCTACTGCTACTACTCCTCCTTCTCCTCCTGCTCCTTCTGCTCCTACTCCTCCTCCTCCTCATCACACACAAACACACACACACACACACTTCAGTAGGATGACATGCTTCTGTAATAATACACTTGTTGAGTTAACATCTAAATTATGTTTGTTATACAGTATAAATATATAGGAGATATTAGTATTAAAGGGATACGAGCGTTTTGGAAAAAAAAGTAAAAAAAAAATGAAAATGTAATATTTTAGATGTTAATATATTCACATTAAAATATTAGAGTTCAAAACAATTAATCAAATATAAAAATAAAGTTTTTATAACACGACCTATTTTTGAGAATAAATAATTATAAGAAATAATCTCTAAAAATACTGCAAAAATACATTTATAGAAAGTTATTTATAAAATTATTATTTTTGTTATATAATATAATATTTTAGATTACTATTACTATAATAATTATATATATATATATATATATATATATATATATCATATTGTGGATAACTATAATATACATATCAATTTTACTATAATATATATATAATATACATATCATATTGTAGATTATTATCATAACTATGTATAACATACATATACATACATATACATATAATATTTGTATAATAAACATACAAACACATATACTATAGTATATATATACTCTTTTTATTCAAATAAGCTCTATATTTTAATAAAATATATATGTAATTTTCAAACTTGATTTACTTAGAATAATTATTTTAGTATAATTTTATTTAAAAAAAATTCAATGACTATGTAAATAATGCTCAAATATGTATGACATTTTCAAAATATATTAGTTATTATGTGTTAATTAACTGAATAGATGATCATACAATTATTTTTATTATAACATAAATAAAATATAATTTAAAAAAAATAAAAAGTAAACTAAATTGTTACCATTATTATATGAGTTGTATTTCCAAAAATATATAATATTTTCTCCTTATGCTATAGTAAACTATACATAGCAGTCGTCCCTTCAATATGAATTTTACAGAATTATAATATTTTAAGAATTTTAAAACTTATTGACAATTAAAAAAATATAAAAATCCCAATATTTTTACATTGAATTTTCAAAAATGTTCAAAACAAGCGTAACCCCTTAAAGTATTAAAGTGAATAATACATGTAAACATATACATATGTGTAATGTGCATTGTACATATACCATTATTAATATAATACATATCCCACCAACTAGTTACTACTAGTGATGTCAATGATGCACAAATCTAAAGCATGATGCAGTCTCATTCTCCGTTATCTAAAGTCTCAACTCGGCTCGGGCTCATTTGGCTAAAGTCTCAGCTCGGCTTGGGCTCGTTTTAAAAAAAAATTAAAGTATCGGCTCGGCATCAATAACCACAATAATCGGCTTCGCATCAAAAAGCTAGGCATCATTTACATCACTAGTTAGTACTATCATTAGATTGTTTGAATAAATATTTATATTTTATTTATTACTATTTATTATTACTTTAAAATATAAATTTATATAATATATTTATGTCTTCAATATATTATATTAGAGCTTAACATACAAATATCAAAACAAACAAATATATAATTACTGAAATGATCAAAGTTATGATTACATCTATTATACTAGAGAGATTACATTCACACTATTTATTTTTGTAATAAATACCACTTACATTATTAACTCACATGTATACAGGTCTATAAGTAGACCTAAATACATAGCTATTGGTGCTTGGATATATATAATTATTATTAATAATATCATATAATTAAGCTAGAGAAAGAGAGAGAGAACGAAAACATATAACACAATTATAGGCTCGTTTACACCAATATATATATATATTGTATAACAATACTTTCTTATATACTTCCTAATGATATTTCTAATAATCTAAACACTATTTTAATTCCAATATACCTCAATATACCCCTGAGAGATATGTAGTTCTATTGAACACACACACACGCAGCTGGGTATACCTGCAGGTGTGTGTACCCTACAACGTGTTCACCCCACCCCTCCTATTACTTAACTAACCGGTGTCCACATAGGCCGCCGTAGAGAACAAATACGGATACGGTAGACTATCGAACTGGATCTCGACGCCGACCAGGTCACCGGGGTCACCGGAAGTAGCCTTCGTAGACCTCGTGATCTGTCGGTCGTAGGAGAAGTGACGAGCCACGCTGGCCGGTAGCGCTATCGACTGCAGCGCCATCATGTCGCCCGGCTGAACACGAACGCACGACACATCCGGGTAGAAGTAATGCTATTTATAGAGAGGTGAGTCACCGGAGGAAAGTATATATCGTAATAGTATTTCTTATTATATACTTATATCTATGTTTGTACTATTTAATAAATATAATATAATAGTATTTATATATAATATATTATATATATATATATATATATATATATATATTACGTAATATATATATATATATAAATTACACGCGTATTAATATAAGTCCATAAGCGCGCTTGTATTGATAGCCTACCTAACCGCTCATGCGGCACACCCTACGTACGCACAGTGTGTCGTACACTGCGTACCCAATATAGGTACGAGTGTGCGACGTGCGGCCCGCACACGTACCCGGTGCGCACTCGCTCTACTGGTGCGCGGCGCACAGTGTGCACACCGCACCGCACACACTATATAAACACACACACGAGAGCGCGCGTGTAATACGATATCGGGAAGTACAGCTCGCCTACTGAACGATACTTGTTGTTATCTAATTAGGTAGCCGTACTGCACACACGCATACACACACGACTGTGTATCTATCTAGATATTGTCTACTATATAATAGTTCTCGAGTTGTTGATTTCAAGTTTAATTCTGTTATTTTCATTTTCAACTCATAATACTCCAAAGAAAGATAATGACCATCTCCATAATTGCCTATACAATATATATATATATATATATATATATATATATTGATTTATTGATTATAATTTAATTGTAATGTGCACGAAAACAGCCTACATGTTCCTCGATAATTCACAGATAATAAAATGTAAACGTGCAAGTTTATGGGGCTTATAACGTATTTATTATTATGATGATTATTAAAGCGTATACATACATTACTTAATATGCTCTAGCTTAAGTATGTCCTACCGTAACTACCCTACTATAACTATACTATATATATAGTATAGATTGTATACAATCTAAATAAATAAATGTATGTAGGATAAATATTAAATTGTATATTTAATAATAATACAATAATAAGGTACACGATGCCCCATCCTGTAAGCATCAAATATAAGTTTACGATGGCATATTTAAATAACTTAGATGATACGATGGAAATAGATGACGGAGGTGGGGTTTACACCGAGTGAGGCCTACACCATGACCTACGCTTCGGGGAATACAAAGTGGGGTGGGGGGGGTACAATATGGGGCATATGTCATGTGACCTACAAAGTGGACCTACACACCCATGGGTGAGGCATACAAAGCGGACCCAAGTCGTTTGACCTATCTTTATTAACGATTGAAGGATATTAATAATGGAATGTGGCGAAGGGAGACACGAGAGAGATGCTAATGTACAACTTGCACATATACTAGGATAGTAGATAGGCCACTAAAGGCCTATTAGCCACTAAAGGCCTATAATCAATAACGGAACTATTATGATAGACAGTTTATGATCAGGTAAAACAACCGCCGAGTACAAATAGAGCGCTATTAATATATAAATAATACTAATACTAATACTAATACTATATAAATACCGCGATGTAGACACCTAACAATAGCTGATCATTTGTTGATGATAAGGCGTTTTCATATAATAATGTTATTACAAAAATGCTAATTCAATTATATTGCTACCTATGACGCATCGAAAGATGATATCTTAAAGGGGCGCTATGGAAGGGGAGCTTGATAAGAAGGGGTGGTGTCACGATTATTGATAAGGATGTTATGAGGGGTACGAATAGAGAGGACATTAGATAGGACGGAATTGTACGATTGGTAGGGGGTGTATATTAGTGATGTAAGTGATGCTCAAATCTAAAGTATTGATGCAGTCTTAGTCTCGGTTACCTAAAGCATCGATGTAGTCTCAGTCTCGGTTACTTAAATCATCGATGCAGTCTTAGTCTCAATACCTAAAGCATCGATGTAATCTAAATATCAATACCTAAAGCATCGATACAGTCTCAATGTCAAAAGCATCGTTTAAGACTCAGAACGGGTTACCTACACCGTCGATGCAGTCTCAGACTCCATAAAATGCATTGCTATATATAGCTTAGTTAATATTAACTCATGCTTATTAAAGGCATCATTTAAGATTATTTATATGGATAAATATATAAATTATGTTTAAAATGTAACTTCAAAAAAGCATCATTTTGGCTCGATTATGTTTTGTAAGAGTCTCATCTCGGCTCGGCTCATTTGACTAGAGTCTCGACTCAGGCTCATTGGTTAGAGTCTCGGCTCGGCTCGGGCTCGTTTTTTTTACCGAAAATGAAAGTCTCGGCTCAGATTCAAAAATCAAAAGTCTCGTCTCGGCATCAAAAGTTCGGCATTATTTACATCACTAGTGTGTATATATATACACCTCCTGTATACAAGGGGTGTGTGTGCGCGCGTGTGGTTGTGCGTATGTGTAATAGTAACACTGATTGATGAGCAGTAATCAATCATAGTTAACACTGGTGAATTAATCAATGTTTTAGATGTAGTAGGTAGATATTTTAGTACATTTCGATAGTGATTATAATCAATAATTATTGAAGTGTACGAATTGCATGAAGATGAACATTAGTTGGTTTAGTAATATAAGAAATATTAGGTAGCGAGGAAAGGGTTGAGGTTATATTGATAAATATAAATTGAGGAAATGATAACATTAATACAGTAGGATGGCATATGAATACGAAATATGTTAATACAACAGCATATACTAGTGGGTATGATTATAGTCTAAACTTTAGATATACATTCTTATGTAGAATACAATCGTGAATAGCATGTAATTAGGCTACTATTAATTAGGCTACTAATAATTATTTAAAATCGGGTGGGTAAAATGTGGGCCCCTGGCTAATCGGGCAATTGCCAGGGGCCCACAATTTTGGGGGGCCCATAAATTACTTGAGATACATTTTTTTACAATTTATTATAACAAATATATTTATAAACAGTATTTTTTTTCATTCATTCTATTTTCTTATATATTATTAATTTTAATTAAACAAATAAAAATAATATAATAAATTAATTAAATATGAGTTATTTAGGCATATGAGAAAATAAGTGAATTTTACAAAAATTTCGAAATTTACATGAATATATTACGGTAACACCTACATGAATATGTTGGAGCACATGCTAATAGTGAACACCATATACTACCTCACACTACCTCTACCTCACACATATCAGATTATCAGATGAAATAGTATGAAACGAATTGATAAATATTTGATTGATAAATCTGGAAGCGATTAATGGTACTAGATAAATGTATTAAAGGATTATTAACCACTACATCGAAAACACAAATATTTATTAACGTTTTTTTTATTAAAATTAAAATGATTCAGATATATGTTAACTATAATTTCTGACATATTTAAAGAATTATATTGATTATAAATTACGAAAAACGGTATTTTATATAGATGTATAATAGTAATTAAGACTAATAAAATATTTTCAAAATTATTTTTCTCAAAATAATTAAATTTTCTCTATCTACGCGGGCGTATTAAAAAAATATTTATCTTGTTATGGTGTATATATTACTATATTTTGTAGTGTATATATATATATATATATATATATATGTGGATATAGTTCAATTCAAATATGAGTATTCTGCTTTATAGTTTTTTTTTTAATTACCTATTAAATTTTTAATGAAATTCTGTAAACAAAAATATTATCTTTTTACTAGAATATTTACAGATACCTATAAATTATATTTATATATATATTGAAAAGGATATTATTTATATATATAAAACTAAAGGATTTTTTTTTGCAATTAGCTAACTAGTAGGCTACTTACAAATGAATTATTATATTGACATCACCCTCGTATATCTATTTACATATACACGCCCACAATGACGATATTAAAATGAGAACAGGTGAGATATAAATTATTGAAGAAATAAAAATTCAAAATATTATATAGTATATAGTATATCAGTGGACTCAACTCAAGATATATCACATATAGATCAGTTAACAATCATATATGCCAAGTAAGATATGATTATTTAATATGTATTGATGTAAGAATGAGATTTGGAGAAAAAGGATAAGATATAATTCCTACCTAGAGATTAATTATCACACTGGTAAATATTTAGCTAATGATTTATTAGAATATTTTTTAATAATAATATAAATATAAAAGATTATAGAGCTCAAGATTATGACAATGTCAGCAATATGTCTGGAATATTAAATGAAATGCAATATTTCATAATAAACCATAGGCTATTGGCAATACGGACCCCCTGAGCTGCGCCTTTGTTAAATCTGGATGGGCAAAATACCGTTAAATAAACTACAATTGCAGCAATATTTTTGGTTTCATACTAAATCAATATAGTTTATTTAGCAAACCTAAATATATAATATTTTAACATCTAGATTAAAGAAAGGATATAATATTTTGTAAAAGAATTATCGAATATAATATGGTCATCACAAGCTATAGAATTATAATGCTATTATAATATAATAACTATAGTGCATTATAATAGGAAGTTCACAATATATATATATATATATATATATATTGTGGACTTCCTATTATTACATAAGTTATATAACTACGATATATATCTGATATTATATATGTACTTTACGTAAATTACATTAATAGAGTCAATGTAGTAACCTATTTATTCAGTAAAATGCAAGAATTTTATACTTCAATATCATGAAAAACGTGAAGCTAATTACTTTGTAGAATAAAGTAGATCATGAAAGTGTTGCAATTAGGTTCAATTGAGAAAATAATAGCGGTAATACAAAATATTTATATACTCATTAAATACATAGGCGAGAAAATAAATGATTATGAGGATTTTATTGGAGTATACAAACAAAACAAATTATAAAAGAATTAGTATAATGATATCACTTGATCAAATATTGAATTTACATCATATGCAAGTTCAAAATAACTATTTTCTATCAATATTTGACAATTTAATTGATAAGTAGGTATATAACATTTTTTTAATATATATTATACTGTATTGATATACACCTCAAAGGAATGGACTATCCAAACACTATTATATACAATATATGGTGGGATATATATATAAATGTAGACATTTTCATCCTAATATACCTTGTATTTAATGTCAAATAATTAAACTTGAGTGATAATAGCTTAAGCTTCTCGAAACTTAAAATTATAAATAATTTTCTATAACATTTTCTGAAATAATAAATATTTTTAAGTATGGATACATTATCTTTATAATCAAAGCTAATTAATGAAATTTATAATTAATACATACTACTAATTTTTTAGAGATGAAATCAAGTAACTTAAATATTTAATTATACTTATATCATTTTTATTTTTTACTAATTAATTAATTAATTATCTTATACAATATTATATTGCAATGAATGTAAGGGTGCAACTTATATATATATATATATATATATATATATATATATATATATATATATCCATCCATGGAGTGAATGAGTTCCCCCTCTAGGGGAAAGTAACCTAATACGGACACTTTAACAATAAATGGTCTTAACATTTTATGAATCATTAAAAGCAAAAATTACAATATATTAATATTATATGATTATAGATATTATTGTGATTTTAAAATTTTATTTAATCTTTTAATTCCATAGATAACGGTGGTGTCCGTATTCGGTACCCATGTCCGAATACGGACACCCCGTGTTATAATACGGACACCCTATATACCACTAGATAAACTATATATTATTGATGAATCAATCAGACAAATTACAATTACGTTAATTAAAATTAATTTTATAAAAAATATATTGTAATTTAATTAGTTAATAATTTATTTATTTTTATTATTTTTTAATTAATAATACAATTTAAGTATGTAAATAATAATTTTTTTAGAACTAGCTTTATTGGTGGTATTAATATTATAACGCACGCGATTTTTATGAAAATCAGAATTGTTAATACGCTGCGCGCTGATTGGTTATAGGGTGTCCGTATTAAGACATTTAGAGTGTCCGTATTAGGAACTTATATGACCTCTAGATATATGCTTATAACTTATGAATATTTTATAAAAAATATAGAAATTAAAAAAACAATTTTTAGAATGCTTTATTTTTTAATAATATAGTGTTATATCGATGCATTTATATAATCTTGAGAAGATTTTAAGTTGACATTTTTTTTCATAAATTTAAAAACGTAATAAAAAAATCAGTTTATAGGATATATTAGTAATATTTTGTATAATTCAAAAATAAAAAATACTTTTTTAGACTATTTTTATAATTATGAATACTTTATTCATTAAACATTCTTTTGTAGTATTTATAGTTTCTGAGATACTGAGAGTGTCCATATTCGGGCACTGTCCGTATTCGGTTACTTTCCCCCCCTATAGGGGTAATACATATCTCAAAGGGCACCTCCTTCACACGAAATATGTAAATATATATGAAAGACTAACATTTATAAAACTCCACATTTAAAGATTTTAAATATTTGTAAATAATTGTATTATGCATAGAATAATAATATAACCTATATCATGTATATATATGTATATATATATATAAATTTAATAGTTATAAATATATTAGTTATTGCTAGAATGACCATATTAATATGTTATTAAAATGATTGTGGGCCCATGTGTTTTTGTTGCCCGGGGCCAATAGTACGTTTAAAGCGGCCCCGCATGTGGGGTATACCCCTATAGGCCTATCTATATAGGGTTACCCCTATATGGTTTCGTGAGAGGAACACGCATAACAGCGGCATATCAACCATACATTATGATTCGTAATGCATTGATGAATATCGATTGATAAATGAAAATAGAGGTAACACATATTTAGACTAAATGATACGAACGAATAACTGATTCTCGAAGGACATCGAAAGTGCACAAATAGCGTATTGTCATGCGCGCAAGACGTCCACATACAAGTGGGGTTTAAACCAGCTAGATCTGCATCACCAGTGATGATTCACCAGTGACTGCAGTGATGATTCACCACGTAAGTATGACCGGTGCAATATATGTATAGGGTTTGATGTAATAAAAAAGGCGGGTAATGATGGTATTATCTCTTGACACCGGGTATATTGTTTAATAAAGTATACAAGTTATCATGATAACTTATCATATATAATTAAAGTGTTTAAAATCTGGTAAACTCATTGTAAATAATAGGATATATGTATACATAATATCACCGTCATCACTATTATTACTGCAGTAATAATAGTATAACTGAGTAAGGCTGTTTCGGCGGTGATATTATGTATACATATATCCTATTATTTACAATGAGTTTACCAGATTTTAAACACTTTAATTATATAATCAATACAAGGTATCGATTAGATGTCAGATATATTGATCGTGTCTATCAGGCCGACACCACACACGGGACCTCGCACACATACATATTTAATACATACATGTGTAGGTAGTCTATAGGCAGTCACTCGATACCATACTGCTGTGTTGTACCCCTGCATTGTACTATAGGTTATAGGTATACCCCGGCATACTGAAGGTAATCGATAGCAAACAATCGATAGTTAATCTGGCGCTAATTCACAATAATAGTAGAGAGACAACCACTTCTAACACCTATCGAATGTATGCATACATATTTAATGTATAGACATACATTACCACAACCACCACCACCATCCCCACCACCACCACCCCTCCCTCACCACAACACCACAACCACTACAACCACCACCACCATCCCCACCACCCCTCCCTACCACTACCATCAACACCCCTCCCCCACCATAACTATTACTATAGTAATAATTGTAGGTATACAACGTTATAGTAACGCCCCTACCCATCGATATAAAGAAATCAACCCCTTTATATACATCGATGCCCCTACCACGATGATATCTTCCTAGTATCGCTCAATCACATGTGATATATGCATATATTATCATAAGGCCTATACATCAACATATTTGTATTGGATTGTTGTTCCGTAACATCTTTGTAATACGCACCCGGTCCCTATTACCCGACCACCGTCACCACTACCACTATAGTAACACCACTCGACCAACCCGGCGTATCACTGCGTATCTCCTATATACGGCAGACTAGTAGGCTATAACTGCGTATGCTATTCTATACGGGCTGCCGTATGTTGGCTGCCGAACCTCGATGTACTGCTCGAACGGCGCGCGATCAGCACCTCTATACGAATACGAGCGCACACCAGTCGTGTGTGTGTGAGTGTGTGTGTGTGAGTGTGTGTGTGTGTGTGTGTGAGTGTGTGTGTGTGATGGTTAACGCATGCTCGTGTGAAGGTTCAGTACGCACGTACGTCATGCGTTTACATGCGCGTATACACCACTATCTATGCGGCCATTTGGGCGATTTTGTAACGCTCATATATATAATATATATATATATATATATATTAGGTAATTAGTTATCATGGTAAACGGTGATAATAATCAACCTCTATAGCAATTAAGAGATATACTTACATACGATCGTATCGTGATTAAAGCTATACTGTAACGTGATACTTGTGATACCTATGTGTGTGTGTGTGTGTGTGTGTGAGTGTTTAGTTTACACTGTAGACTACCTATAAACTACGCACTAACTACGCATTGTATAGTAAAGGTGTCGAACACATGTCCCAACACATGTGTACTGATGTAATAGGACTTGTGTATGTGTATGTGCCCTCTCTATTCATACGATGTGAAGATGTACAATGTACACTGTACATGGTACAGTATACAATGTACAGTATACGATGTACAAGCATGAAAAGCATACGTTGTATACAACGTATATATAAAGGATACGCGTAAGATTAATTACGTAAGAGATGCGTTACGTACTATTACGTAATCTAGGCGGCGGCCGCTAGGTGGCTCTCGTTAGTCACGTGCTAGCTGCATGAGGAGAGGCGGGGTATACATAATTAACACCGGGCTAATCAGGTTGCCCATATGTCCGCTGTGGTCAGTGTAGTGGTCAGTGTGGCACCCCATACGGTATCTAATTCTCAGCCGGTTCTCGAACCGATCATTTCAGTGTATTAAAATAACGAATATTCTCGACATATCTCGCGTATCTGCAGCACAACCGAGACGGATATCTCTCCTACTTAGCGGCAAGTTATCCACTCGTAAGCGTTCTATCCGTACCACAACATTTACGCGTGTCACATGCTCGCGTTTCACTTACTTGCGTGTCACATACATGTCATATACTTGCATGCGAAGTACACATGTAATGTACTTACACATGTACTAGGAAACCTGTTCATTGTGCCCGGGTCACTTGACCAGTTCACCGGTATATTAAACCGAATTAGAAAATGGATGACTTATTAATTTTGATAAGGACAACTATCGCCCAATAATATAATGGTTATGTGAAACTTAATTTGATATTATTTTGAAATTTAAATATTAGAAATACAGGCAATTAGGTAATTAGGTTACCAAGAAGTTTAACATGGACCAGATAGTAAATTTTATAAACAGAATACTAAGTATATTATACTCTAATATTTATAAATAGGGACCATTTAAACCAGTTATTTATCATACTTATATATAAGGAACATCACTGATATTTTATATACAACAAATATGAACATAATGGATTTAATATTTATATATTAAAAAATTACAAATATTTTTTTTTTGATTTTTCCTAAAATCCAAAAAAAATTTCTTTAAATAACAAAATTTAAATTTTCAGGTATATTATAACATTATTTAAAACATCGAAACACTTTCAATTATAAGCTAATCTAATACTATATATTACGTTAGAATAATATATATGACGTTTATTGAGATAGATCCGTATTAGTATCCAATACATGCCTATTTGTGTTTTTACAAATATATATATATATAAGTAAATAAATTGTATACGACCCAACATGTATGTTATACAGGTTGCCTATAGGCATTACCTATATTAATCTACTACTACTATTACTACTACTACTACTACTACTACTACTACATCAATAGTAACGAGTTCCAGTACAGTTGTACATAGTTCTTTATTGTTGTTTTGTTTTGTTTGTGTGATATATTGTTCCGTTTTATTGTTCTATTGTTTATTCCGGTACAGCTATTTTTCACATGAATTGAATTGAATTTAATATATATATATAAATATATATATATATATATATATATATATATATATTTATATTTATATATATAACCTCGCATATAATTAAATACATTGCAATATAGTGTGTATATGTGATATATAAGATAGTCACAATCAGTGGGTCAGCGTGTGGACACCGTGACAATAATGACCGTGGCAGACGTTTATACAGGAGAAGTACTGCATAATATATATATATATATATATATATATATGTGTGTGTGTATGTGAGTGTGTATGTTGTGCGTGCGTGTGTGCGTGCGTGTGTGTAGCGATATATTATATTGATTATAGGTAGAATATACATAGGTTCTGAATGTATACGTGCTATAGCCAGTGTGTGTACAAGTAATAAATGTATCGAAGGACATGTATCGAGCTATATATGTATGTCTACATATGAACACCTGAGTGAACAGACATGTGTTTGCACAATGTATATTGATGTTTTCTTTCACGAGTGCACTAGAATAATTCAAATCATATAAAAACCCCCTTAATAAACACACACAGGCGCGGCGCGAATACATACACACACAGATATATATATATATATATATATATATATATATATATATATATATATAATATATTATATATATATATATGTATATATTCATTGTATATGCGTAATGTATTCACCATATATACAGTGTATACTATACACACATATCTATATCCCTATATTACAGGGATAGGTGCACATATACACTATATATGTATCTATCCGGGTATGTGTCAATCATATCCACGTAATACACATTGTTATGTAATACGATGTATTAAAAATGGCTAAGTTATATAATGCCCGTAGTACCTAACTTGCAGTATAGCTTTCAGTATAGCTTTAGTGGTTTACATTAAGTGTACATAGGGGGAGCTATAGGGGTGCCACAGGGGGCTATAGGGGGAGCTATAGGGGGGATATAGGGGGGATATAAGGGGGGATATAGGGGCTATATAGGGGGCTATAGGGGAGCTATAGGGGGAGATATAGGGGGGATATAGGGGGATATAGGGGGAGCTATAGGGGGGATATAGGAGGGCTATAGGGGGGCTATATAGGGGGATATAGGGGGATATAGGGGGAGCTATAGGGGGATATAGGGGGAGCTATAGGGGGGCTATATAGGGGGAGCTATAGGGGGATATAGGGGGATATAGGGGGAGCTATAGGGGATATAGGGGGGATATAGGGGGAGCTATAGAGGGGCTATATATGGGGAGCTATAGGGGGATATAGGGGGATATAGGGGGGATATAGGGGGAGCTATAGGGGGATATAGGGGGGATATAGGGGAGCTATAGGGTGAGCTAGAGGGGAGCTCTTCCCCTTAATGTTATACCGTATTCATTAGTAGGCAAATGGTATCTAAGGATTACAGTGGTGTGTTACGTGGATCTCACTATATCTCGCAATATATCGAGGAGTGTGATTAATAGGGGTGATTAATAAAGGATTACGGGCTGGGGAGGGGTGGGGGCTAATTAGGTGGCTATTGTTAGGTTAAGGGGTAACACCCTATACCACGTGATAGTTGTGTACACGTGTCCGACGTCACGTGGTGGGCGATAATATGTTACCTAGGTTAAAGTGACCTCTAAATATGTCGGCGTCAATGTCAACTTATGTTATAACACTAGCTACATTACAATGCAAAGATCGTAAAGAGCTATATTTGCGAGACAACGCCGTGGTTTCAATTATAGATACTGTTTATAACAATAAACACATATGTTATCTGTTATATGTTACCATGGTTACCCCCTATTGGTTATATAATCATAGTCTGTTAGGCGCGGTAACACTTCAAGGAATGGGGTGGGAAAAGTAAAGTTAAACGTTGTTAACAACCCTACCTATAGGCAGCTATATATAGCTGGTATAGCATGTCTGTATGCAGATATCCTGTTATAGTTTTGCTTTGCACATAGTTCAGTTTATTTACAGTACATGTATTACATAAAGCAGTGTAACTTTTAGTATATATATATATATATATATATATATATATATATATATATATATATGTATATATATAAATTATACAAATAGCAATGCAGTAGCCAGAACATATATGTTGAAATTACTAGATATTATTAGAATATCATTATGAATTCCGCGTATAATTGATTATTTATAAAGTTATTTTTTACAAACATATTTACACGCTAAAGTGAATCGGAAACACGTGTGTGTGATGCGGTGTGCGTATGTGGTGTGTGTTTGGTGTGTGCGGTGTGTGTGTGGTTCTATGGGATGAACGCTACAGTAGGTACATCGATGTATCCGCTACACACACGCCGTATAACGTGATAACGATATAACGTAATAGCAAGGACACGTCCTTGGTAATAGATTACACACGCTGCTATACACGCGGTATCGACATACCTGCAGAGATCTATAAATAGCAGGTAATTGTACAATGTACATGTTATTTATAGAGTAAACCTTAAATGTATGTATATATGTGCATTTGATATAACACATACACAAACCCACACACACATATATATATATATATATACACACACATATATATATACACACACATATATATATATATATATATATATATATATATATATATATATATATATACGTATATATATAGCGTATACGCTGTTAATTCACCTACATACCTATAATTTACCTATATATAGGTATGTACATTAATACGTGTTAATTCACAATATATGTTATCAACAATTATTTAACTTTAAATATTAAAATATAATTAATTATCTTTAAAATTATGTATACTATATTGTTCAAGAGTAACTATAGTTATGTATAAGTGACTTGTGTATGCATTATAATATACTCCTGTACACATATAATACACATTAGTATAATTTGAGAAGATTATATCTTGGTTTTTTTGTATTAAATTTACGATGTTTGAAATGTTCCACCGTTATAGGGTGTTCACACGATGCGGGTTTTGCTTGTCGTACGAACAAATTCTGGACCGAATGCTTCAAAATCATAGATTCGGTCCAGCATTTACTCGAATTCCTATTTTTCTTGTCGTACAGCAAAAATGGAAAATATCCTACTTTTTGCTGCAGCGGTCCATGGACCGAAATGAATGCTGGACCGAAATATCTTACTATCTTTGGTAATGTTTACAATATTTTATAAAAATGTTATACTGAATAATTGTTATATAATTAATCGTATTACTACAATATAAAATACAATATAAACATGAATTATATAGAATATACAAAATTAAATAATTCAAGTAGAGATATAATAAAAAGTAGTTTAATTAAATGCTTTAAAGATCGAGAATCGTTTTAAATAATTATAATCCCATATAGTTCTCATTCTGCTATTTTCATACGAAATATCCAGTGCAATTTCGTCAGTTATTAAACATAATAAATTATTTAAATAAGTATCCATAATTATAATAAATGTAATTATAATAGATAAATTAAAATATTATTCGAATTTGAAATTTTTGTTTATTTACTTTATTTTTTATTTCCGCTGTCAGTTATTGGTAACCACGACAATTTAAACCCACGTCGTGTGAACACTCGTGTTTTTTAAATGCTGGACCGAAATTTGTCGGTCCAGCATTTGTTCGTACGACAAGTAAAAACCGCATCGTGTGAACACCCTATTTGAACCGTTTGCTAAACTTTAAGAGAACAACTTTACATCAACGATATTAATATGATTATAATCAATGATATTTAACTGATAAAAAATGTAAATCAATGTTCGTATTCTTATGAATATCAATGATTGTAATCGAATTGAAATCTGTGATCGTAATCAATACATAGCCCCATGATAGTCATCCGATTACTTGCTGGATTGTAATCTGATTACGGACTGTGATCACTTTACTTACTGGGATTATATATTTATATTTAAAAATACCTACATAGCATAGCATCTTCTAAAGTAGTTTTATAAACTTTGAACATTTTATAAAGATTTATCAAACGGTTCAAACGGACTTTGAATAAAAAACAAAATTACATTGCATACACTTAACAATATATACATTGTATACTATAAACCAATATATTAACTACTAAATTAACTATTTAACTATTAAACCTATAGGTTGTACAATGTACAGTGTACAATGTACACTGTACTCGTATACGCCCGTTAAGGGTGATCATAGAATTTTTTTTTGTGGACACATTTCATCTTATAGCTATTGAAATTCTAAGAATATATGTATACTTCAATTTTTTTTGAGTCATTTTTTACGACACTGTGAAAATTCCAAGAAATTTCCAGGAATTTTTTTTTTAGTTCTATTTTTTATATTTTCTATTCCATTATTATAAAATAAATAGTGTGTTAAAATTGTATAACAAATTATTCATTACAAAGGTTTAAAATACTTCTTTTTTATAATTTATTTTATATATAGCAAAATGTGTATCTAATAGTGATGTAAAGATGCTCAACTCTAAAGCATACTGCAGTCTCAGTCTAAAGTCTCAACTCGGCTCGGGCTCGTTTTATAGAGTCTCAGCTCGGCTCGGGCTCGCTTGGCTATAGTCTCGGCTCGGCTCGGGCTCGTTTTTTTTCCGATAATGAAAGTCTCGGCTCGGCATCAATAACCAAAAGTCTCGGCTCGGCATCAAAAAGCTCGGTATTATTTACACCACTAGATAAAATTTACATTATTATTCACTGAATCACGAAGTTGGCGCATATTTTTTTTTTAATTTATGTAAATGTGAAATATATAAAA
>OZ025242.1:63239447-63296947 GCA_964019155.1 Osedax fenrisi
ATCAACAACCTTTATTTGATCACTCGAGTGTTACATTGCGTCAATATAATCTTAATATTCTCAACAATATTAATAGAAGCAAATATAGAATTCTATGTATAATTCACAAATCACTCACTGCAGGTCCTTCATATATTATAACTTGCATATCAGTTAAAGTGCCTATCTGTCGTGAACTTCGATCATCTAATGATGTATACTGCTTACAAGTCAATAAATCAGTGAAAACAGTAACTTCCAAGAGAGCCTTTCAATACTATGCGCCGCCACTATGGAATTCTCTTCCCTTGGAAATAAGAATGATTCCTAATCACGATACCTTTAAATTTAATTTAAAACGTTATTTATTTAATATTGAAAAGTCTTAATTTATTATTTTTACGTTATTTATGTTATGTATGTTATTGATATGTTTTATTTTCCATATGACATTATATCATATGGTTTTTTTTTTTATATATTAATAACCAATATTGCATTTTGCAATGTACAGTTTATAATAATATTAATTATTATTTTGTTTATATTCAATTATGTTATTTTTGTTTGTTTGCTTTGTTACACTCTTGAGAACGCCTGGTGTGTTATTTACAGTGTTTAAATAAATCGTTTTGATTGATTGATTGATAGTAGTAGTAGTAGTAGTAGTAGTAGTAGTAGTAGTAGTAGTAGTAGTAGTAGTAGTAGTAGTAGTAGTAGTAGTAGTAGTAGTAGTAGTAGTAGTAGTAGTAGTAGTAGTAGTAGTAGTAGTAGTAGTAGTAGTAGTAGTAGTAGTAGTAGTAGTAGTAGTAGTAGTAGTAGTAGTAGTAGTAGTAGTAGTAGTAGTAGTAGTAGTAGTAGTAGTAGTAGTAGTAGTAGTAGTAGTAGTAGTAGTAGTAGTAGTAGTAGTAGTAGTAGTAGTAGTAGTAGTAGTAGTAGTAGTAGTAGTAGTAGTAGTAGTAGTAGTAGTAGTAGTAGTAGTAGTAGTAGTAGTAGTAGTAGTAGTAGTAGTAGTAGTAGTAGTAGTAGTAGTAGTAGTAGTAGTAGTAGTAGTAGTAGTAGTAGTAGTAGTAGTAGTAGTAGTAGTAGTAGTAGTAGTAGTAGTAGTAGTAGTAGTAGTAGTAGTAGTAGTAGTAGTAGTAGTAGTAGTAGTAGTAGTAGTAGTAGTAGTAGTAGTAGTAGTAGTAGTAGTAGTAGTAGTAGTAGTAGTAGTAGTAGTAGTAGTAGTAGTAGTAGTAGTAGTAGTAGTAGTAGTAGTAGTAGTAGTAGTAGTAGTAGTAGTAGTAGTAGTAGTAGTAGTAGTAGTAGTAGTAGTAGTAGTAGTAGGTGTACAATGTATACCGTGTACGATGTGTATGTATACCGTACAGTGTGTACACTAATCTTATGTATAATGGCGTACTACTTAGGTGTAGGGCACACGATATTAGTTAATGCATGTATACTCGGTTGTACATTGTACATTGTACAAACTATTATACTTACAATGTACACTGTATAACAGGTCGTACAGTGTACGACCTGTTATACAGTGTACAATGTACACTGTACATTGTAAGTATAATAGTTTGACGTAGTTAGACCATCGATGTAAATACAAGTTTACTTTGACTTTTATTTACATCGATGAGTTAGACGTACACTGTATACTCGGTTGTACAGTGTGTACATTGTACAAACTATTATACTTACAATGTACACTGTATACTCGGTTGTACAGTGTGTACATTACACATGAAGTTGTCACACATGTGACACTGTTCTATTTTAATGTTGTTAACTTATAAGTTATAACACCTCTCGTTATGTAATTAATATATATATATATATATATATTATATACGATGCGATACTAATTCTACTAATACATTCACAGCTACAATTATGAAAAAGGGAATCTACGTGCAATTATCATGACAATAGTATGAAAATAAATTATAATAATATATAATATTTTTGTATACAAAATTATTATGTATTGTACGAGAAAGGAATAAACTTCTAATACATGATAATATTTTAATAAATAATATATATATATACCCTTTTGTACAAATAAATGTATAAACAAAATAAATGTATTACATTATATAATAAGTTACTATACCTGTATGTATATCAATACCTATAATCTGTACCCATAGTACCTATTACTGCGCATGTACACTAACGATTTCTATTCCGTGTACGACTCGAGGCGAGAACAGCCATTGGTCAACCAAGCGGAACGTGAAGGTCTTTCCCTCTACCGGCCTCCAGAGTTGATAACTTGTGGGCGTGTCGGCGATATAGTACGAGCCAATAGCGAACAGCAGCGCCGGCTTGGGGAACTCCTCGCCCAGCAGGTAGATGGTGCTGTTGTCATGCATGCCCTCGGTTGAAGTACGGAGGCGTTCACCTATGACCTCTACTTCACCTGTACACGTGATCGCGAGGGGTCAGAGGTTATGCAGAGTTGGACGAACGGAGGGAGTCGCACGAGCATGATATTCGAACGCGTACATGCATATATCATATACTAAGATATACACACACATACATATTATATTTATGTAATTTATATTCGTATATATATATATACACTTGACCTTAAATGTAACCATTAGTATTTAACCCTTACCCCTTAACTTTGCCATACATAGTTTTTTTATTGTATAGTTTTCTATCTAAATATTTAACGAATACTCATTTATTAACAAGCAACCTTAACCGTACAGGGGTATACTACCACTGATGTACAAGGGGTAGGCTACTGCTGGGGAGATACCAGCAATCTCTCATGCAGTATTAATGGAAACTTTAACAACTCTCACTCATACTAACTTTATAAATAACAAATACTAGCCTATATATATGTATCTAATAATATTTTGTGTATAACCTACTATAACTCATATAACCTACTATAACCTCCTATAATCGAGGTTATAGGATGTCTTACATACGGTTAGTTACGGTGAAGGCACATGGTGGATTATTACGCATCAGTATTATAGTATTATAATAGTATAGTATATAGTATAGTATTGTAGTATTCTAGTATTTATTATAGTATTATAGGTATATAGTAGTAGACGTTTAGTTTACAGATGTGATTTAAATAACACATTATCAGATTGTTCCGTTTTATTTCACAACAAACTATTAGCTAATGTTAAAGTGTTCGAACTCGAATATTTGATATCGAGCGCGCACCTCGCACACCGCACACTATACCGCACACTATATCGCACACTATATCGCACACTATATCGCACACTTCACACCTACAGCGCACATTAACACGCATTGAAGGTACAGCTTCCGTTATGAAATACGTATTTTCCGTTCTACATTAATATCAATGGGATATTATATTACAGCGTATAATGTATAATGTTTAATTTATAATATAATGTATATTGTATGATGTACGTCACATGGTGGATAGTGTATACAGTGTCTATACATAGGTCCTAATGTATGCATAAGGGTTCTATGTTGTAACTTAGCATATATATACGTGTATACACGTTATATTAAACACATCACTCGGGCGTCGTATGATGGACATATGATGGACATATGATGGACGTATACGTATGCATATATGCGTACGCAGCTCCGATATAAATGAAGTAAACTTTCTTTACATCGCTAATACGCATTTCTAGACGTATTTCTAGGTATACGTTTATTATATGTATATATATATATATATATAATAAACGTATACGTATATACCTATAGGTATATATATATAAGTGTTATAATCGTACGTCGTACTCTATTGTATACACTTAAACATATATGTCTAGGCATACACCTACACATACTCCCGGACAGCCGTCTGGTGGTATGTGAGGCGTTACTCTCGAGTAAACCGAGTTACGATATAGCGGGGTTACGATATAGCGGGGTTACGATATAGCGGGGTTCCGGTTACGTGAACGCTCACGAGCGCGTGTGTAACTCGATACAACGAACTCTCGTTACTAGAGAGAGAGCCGACGCGTCGTAGTAGGGGATAGCCACACTCTACCGAACTCATAGGGTATATATATCGTCGTACTATATTGTGTGTGTGTGTGTGTGTGTGCGCACATGTGTGTGTGCGCACATGTGTGTGAGTGTGTGTGAGTGTGTGTGTGAGTTAAAACATCATCCCCGCCTGGCATACACACATATAAATATATATATTACATATTTTTATATATATATATATATATATATATATGTATATACATATTTATAAATATAGGTATTGATATTGCTCTCCCTAATAAATAGCTATGTGAAAACAAACAGAGTTTATAAATATTTACGATATCTTGTAAAACTAGCGTATTCTGACGGCTAGGGCATGTAGTACAAGTAGGGCATTGTGGCTCTTCTATAAATAACTTATACATACATGCACATGTATATATATATATAAACATATATATATATATATATATATATATATATATATACATATATATAAGCTACTGTATACAATTTTAATTGATTGAATGATAGAATGGAATCTATATGTTAGTGTTATTATTATTGTATTATTGTAATAGATTAAAACTAAGATCATGCCATAGGTGAGTGTGCGACGCACACTGTGCGTGTGTGTATTAGTGTGTGCATGTGTGTGTGTGTTACTTAATACGAGAGAGTTAACTGTATCGCCGAGGATGCTGTCCACATACTGTACACATATATAGTATACTATTGCAAGGGTCTTAACATGTGTCTATTCGTAGCACGATTATATGTGTAATAGATACCTCTAGTTAACCTCTATGTATACTAAGATATTATTAATACGAGATAAATTAATCATTATTATCGCTCATTAAATATCAGTGACAGTTAGAAAGGTAATGAGGAAATGTTATTATTTAAGGTTTCAGTAATCAATATTCCTATAGGATATATAGTGTATAGGAAATAGGAAAATTATTGTTACTGTCAGGTTTTATTTAAATAAATTATTTATATATATATATATATATATATATATAAAAGTATTTATAAATATATATTAAACCACTTAAATATTACGTTAGCATGCTAGATCGGGTTTACGGTCAGAGGTGAGAGGTGAAAGGTTATCTCTCGATTGTTTACGCCAGCTAACTCTATTATCATCATCACACCTCTCTCTCTCTGTGTTCGTATTGTTATTATTATTAATGTGTGCTATTGTTAAACTAATAATATACTATTAGCATATTGTTAGGCTATTATTATCAAAGTGGTGTTATTATCGTTATTAATGTTATTATTGTTATCACGTGAGAGGGTGTAGCCGAGGTCGAACACCCTCACCCTTACTTACCCTCATCCTAGGCTAGAGCCACCACCCCCCCCCCGATTACCTAACAGGGCATTACGCAATACGACGTCACGCTACGTAAGATACCCACCGCGTATGGTGACGTATCGGTAGTATACTATAGTATACCTAGGTATACCTACTATAGTAGCGGTAGTAGTTTAGGTAATAGAACCGTTCTCTCCGCAAATAGTTCATTATTGGTACACATTGTAATCGTGTACGACGACGTGTATTAAAAGTATATACTATAATATATTATACTATTATTATATACTATACTATACTATTATATACTATCCTATACTATAGTCTATATATAGTACAGTGCATGCACGTATTCACACATGCAGGTTTACCTGTATATATAGTTGCATATGTGCATACATTGTACGGCGTATATGCGCTTGATACTGCGCTAAATACAACAACAATAACTAATAATAGCGCTAAGGAAGGTGTTACCTGTACACTGCACATGACCCCATGCTTATTGCGCATAGTGATAGAACGTCGTGCGGGTCACGGTCGAGTGATTTCAGCACCATCACGGTAGCCTATCATTGCGAGGCTGGAGTTACGCTACCCGAACACGCACGTGATGTGTTAATGACGCAATGTATTGCGTCACACGAGGTAAGAGCCACCCAGGCAGTGCTAATAGTCAATGCTTAGCTAACGTTCAATTAGGCTTAAGAGGCAGGCGACGCTGTTTTATTTCAAAATGTTCTCGAACTTTTATAGCTCGTTTTATAATTGTTCGCGTGCTTATGTTTTCGATATCTGTTGGATACACGGTGACCTGGTACGCAGTTTAAACACTGGTCGCGATTAGCAGACATCGCCTATAGACGTACGTATATAATACGTATATATACTTAAACATGTACATTGTACATTGTACACTGTACAATGTACACTGTATATTGTACATTGTACACATTAAATAGAATTACAGTTCAGTTAAACTTTATAATGTATACATAAATGCGACGAACGACCCGAAACTTAACCGTATATTTATGTGGAGCGCCTCACCCTTAATTGTAAATTACTGAATAGAGAGAGGTTACGAATACGTTACGAGCGCGGTGGCATCGCGGAGAGGAGCGATGTCCTGTCCTCCGAGGCATAAATATGTCGCATCGAATATAATGTGTATGTGTGTGTGTGAGTGTGTGAGTGAGTGTGTGTGTGAGTGTATGTATGCATACACATGCATACATATGTGTGTGTATGTGTGTGAGTGTGTGCACCCATGGGTGTGAGTGTGTAGTATGTGGTCATACACAGCAGTAGCAGATACGGTGCGATGTACGGCTTACATTGTACATGATGATGATGATGATGATGATAAGGGTTTAAACCCTATCATAATTATTGGAACCTACCATAGGTGTGAGTGTACCCCTCGTAGGTGCACATCACAATACAATATAGATATTCTATTATCTACATCATTATAGCATATGAGAACAATACATCAATTAACTAAATATAGTTATCTATAGATATACATACACTTATTATAATACGTATAAGGTATAATATAATATGACGTGTACACATCCGGTCTACATCCGTTCTACATCCGGGTATTGATGTAAAGCGAATAAAGTAGTAATATGTATGCTATAGCAGGCAGTATGCGAGTGAGAACCGGAACCACAAGAGCTACACCACACCGCGCACACTCGACACTCGTTAATTCGAACACGCGTACAACGAAACCTCGTTTTAAGCCGAGAGAATAACATGACATTCGTATGTAAATCGCACGGTGGTCATTGTTATTTAACGGTACATGTTAGAACTTGACTAATGGTAATGTATACATACAGGCCGTGGGTGATATTCAAACACACACACATATATATATATATATATATATATATATATATATATATTAGGTGAAAGTATTGGAAATCTGTGCTTTTTCAATTATATATAAATATATATATATATATTAGTTCTAATTAATATATTACTTTCAAATAGCGATGATATTTGTACTAGGGGATACTGGGAAATACGTACGCTACTTGTACTACTTCATTAATCAAACACTTCGAGAGGAGGCGCACACTACGACCGCCTTCATTAACGACGTAGTAGACCAAAGTACACCTATATATTACGTAACGCTTGGCTCTGAAGTGCGCGACAAGTGCGCGATAATATAAGTGCGCGATAATATAGGTGCGCGATAATAGAGGTGTGCGATCTAGCTAGATAATCTCTCGCACACGAGCGCGCGCGTGTAGACATATACTAAACTACATACGCACGCACGCACGCACGCACGCACGCGGGAACGAGCGCACGTTCACACCGCTACCGGCATAGGTGTGTGCGCGCGCTCCTAAGTACCCACGTACCGGTGCGGCTGAGGTGTGAGGTATACCGTGGTGCGGGAGGAGGCTATTGTAACGAAGGACAGCGCGTGTGAACATATGCGTCACGCGAGTGTGACGTAAGAATGATGAATGTATTACGTAATGACTATAGCCCCACGACCCGTTACCCTACCCTAACCCTACCCCACCCTACCTCGCCCTACCCCGGCCTCTCTAGCCGTATTCTAAAGGGCCGGTGTACACTTACGCGCGGAGTAATACATCGACCGCCTGAGAACAACTATATAACGAGAGATGCCATCTCGCCATCTCTCGATCTATATCTCGCCATCTCTCGCCATCTCTCGATCTATCTCTCGCCATCTCTCGATCTATCTCTCGCGATCTCTCGCGCTCTCTCGAACGCTCTATCTCACTTTAACGCTGCTGCTGCTGATAACGAGTTTCAGTTGTTCAAGATGAAGATAACTGCCATCACCCTTTGATACACCCCCATCCCTACCGTACAATATACACCCCCACACCCCACCCCCGCTGTATATACCCCACCCCCACTATAATAACAACGATGCATATGCTGATGTAGATAACGAGAAGACGAAAAGACGTGTATGCACAGCACTGTTTTCGTGTGTGTTTATATACATATATGTATCCGTATATAGCATCGTACAGTGTGAGGCTAACTCGAGAGTTTACCCGGGGTTAACAATATAGGGTTAAGCTAGGGTAACAATAAGGGTTTCGCAGGAATCTATAAACCCAGAGCTTATATAGGCTCTATATAGATATATGATGATGATGATGATGATGATGGTTTATTATACACAAATATATATATATACCTATAGATGATCGAATAACCCTCACCGTAACCCTATATTAACCCTCAACGTAATTCTAACTTAACCTTCAACGTAATCCCGAAGTTTAATTCCGCGCATTCTTTCTTAGAGGCATTACGTATAACACTCAACATAACCTTAGATTAACACTATAACACTTTAACCATATCTTAACCCTATACATAACATGCATTACAGCCCTAGTATAACCCTGCATAACCCCCTAATGTAACCCTATAACCCCCTAATGTAACCCTATATCCCCGATCGTAACGCTGTATTTGATAGCATTGAATTAATGCGTTTCTACCTCAAAGTTCTCGCGAGCTTAGATAAACCGTGAATCGTACTTATGTTAGTGATATGTTCCGTCCTTATTGTTGGTTAATACTTGTGGACATACAAAGTGACATAGCCCCTATAGTGACATAACCCCTAAAGTGACCTTGTAACCTTGTAACCTAATGGTTTAGACACTGCCATTCAACTTATTAGTAGAGTTTTCGGCCGTGTTTTCAAAAATAAATTGTATAGGCCATCTTAATAAGATGGGTTTTTAACCTACTTTTAAAGATGGGGGTCGAAGATATTGATCTTATGTCATTGACATAACCCCTATAATGACATAACACCTATTGCGTATAGCACCTATAGTGACATAACCCCAATAGATGCTGATTAATGTATCACTTATATTACGTAATTCTGCTAACTCGAGGCCTATACTATGTTTGAGTGTAAGTGTGTGTAAGTGTGTGTGTAAGTGTGTGTGTGTGTGTGTAAGTGTGTGTGTGTGTGTGTGTGTAAGTGTGTGTAAGTGTGTGTAAGTGTGTGTGTGTGTGTAAGTGTGTGTAAGTGTGTGTAAGTGTGTGTGTAAGTGTGTATAAGTGTATGTAAGTGTGTGTAAGTGTGTGTAAGTGTGTGTGTAAGTGTGTGTAAGTGTGTGTAAGTGTGTGTAAGTGTGTGTAATTGTGTGTGTGTGTGTGTGTAAGTGTGTTTGTGTGTGCAGTATTACCTATAGCTAACGTATTGAATATCAGCTCGTCTACGTAGTTCGTAACTTAATACCCAATCACACTCTCGCACACACACTCTCGCACACGCACACGCACACTCACACACTCGCCCAATACGTTGTAACAACTACCGACGCTGTATCGGAACATCGCTAAATAGGGGTAGCGGTCAGTTAATGGTGGTGGTGGTCACAGCTTAGCTAAACGTCGTCATCGTTTACCCGATGTCGTTGTAACGGGGTCCTTTATCCTCTCACGCATAGCCCACCCTCTCTTGTCCTATAGGGTGGGGTACGAGTGAGAGTATAAAGGACCCCGTTTGGCTCTATAGAGTCCGGCCCCTCCCCCGTCTCTCTGTGTCGTAAATAACTGTCTAGTCACATGTGTGTGCGTGTGTGTGTGTGCGTGTGTGTGTGTGATAGCCGGTGTGTGTTGTTGTTGTTGTGACCGACTGGATATCTCACCATATCTCACCGAATATCGCCGAATCTCGCTACATCTCCCCGTAGATACATCTCTATAGCTCTATTAACTACCGCTCTATTGTTCTTGTGCACGGGAGAGCCGCAGCTTCTCGATCACGGGTAACATATTGTACACGCTCACACATTACATGTATATATATACGAGACTATTAGGAATATATGTAATTCGATAGTGTATTATTGATGTATTGACAATCTATATAAATCGAATATATACATATATATATACATATATATATATATATATATATATATATATGCATATATATATGCATATATACACACACATATATATATATGTATATTTACCTATAATGTGGCAGTTAATGGTAGTTATTATAAACGCCGGCCGGGCAGGTACTGACTGCTGTGATTGATAGCGCTGCATTAATAGTCACTGTTACGTAATGCGGCGATGATTCATGCCGATGACGTCATACCCGCGACGGTAGAAAGTGTATGATAGGCGGTGCATACCCGGTATTGCGTAATAGATGTGTACGTATATGGGTGCGTGTGGGTGTGTGTGTATGTGTGTGTATAATGATGTGTGTTTATGTGGGTATATTGGTGTGTGGTATACTATATCACACACACACACAGATATATATATATATATATATATATATATATGATATACTTCATATTTTATTATCATCCTTAATCCTTAAATTAATGCTTTATCGAATGATTTCATTGACGGTATATTATATATGTATTTATTATTATTATCCGTCTTTTATTTGTGTTTGTTTTTGTATGTTGTTACCATTCTAGTTTATATTTATTTCACATGTGTATGTGTGTGGGTGTGGGTGTGTGGGTGTGTGCGTATGTGTGTGTGGGTGTGTGTTGTTGTTGTTGTTGTTGTTGTTAAAGTATTTATTTAAACACATCATTAATATATAATTCTATAATGTGTATCTAACAATATATATATCACATATAGATAATAATAGCGAATGTATATAATTCGAACGATAAATATATAATGTGAAACGAACATCAATGTTGGGCGATAAACATGTTTTTAATTTCTTTTTAAATATATTAATTGATAGATTTTTATTTCGGAGTTGCGGGGGTAGTTTGTTTCATCTAATTGTTGATGTGGAGCTGAATTCTCTCCTTTCGTATTTGATGCAATGGGTAATCGGTTGGTGTAGTTTAGTGGACTTGTTATTACGTAAAAGTCTAGTGTTTGGTTTATGTTTTATTTTGTTTCGTAAATTATAGGGTAAGTTATAAGTAATAGTCTTTTTAAGTATTGTAAGTATTTTGTAGTTGATAGAGTCTTCAGTGTTTAGCCAGCTAAGTTTGTTACGTAATTCAGTAATGCTAGTTGTAGGTAGTTGCCTATAATTGCCTCTAGTTGGCTATAGTCAGTCTTCTGTAGTCGGTAAATATTTCTAATTGAGCGGTTAATTATTTTGTTTAATTTGTCTATTTTCAATTTTTCAGATCCTGAGAATAGTGAGTTGCAGTATTGTAGTCTTGAAAGTATGAGAGTCTGAGTCAGTAGTTTTGTAGTATTTCTATTTAAGTATGGTCGTATTTTTTTAAGATTGAATATCTGTGCAGTCATAGATTGAGTAAGTAAGCTGTAATGTTTATCTAGATTAAGTTTATTATTGAAGTTGACGCCTAAGTATTTAACAGAATTGGTGGAAATGATTTTGTGTTGGTTAATAATAATGTCAGGGAAGTAATTATGTGGGTCATTACTAATTACACATTAGTGATATTTAATAGTTCAGTTTTATTGTGGTTTAGTAGTAGGTT
Source organism: Osedax fenrisi (assembly GCA_964019155.1). Taxonomy (NCBI): domain Eukaryota; kingdom Metazoa; phylum Annelida; class Polychaeta; order Sabellida; family Siboglinidae; genus Osedax; species Osedax fenrisi. The sequence goes on from OZ025242.1 coordinate 63,251,220, forward strand.
ATTATTTGTGTGTGGGTGTGTGTGTGGGTGTATGTGTGGGTGGGTGTGTGTGTGGGTGTGTGGGTGTGCGATAAGTTCAAATATACCTAATTAATAATTAGTAATTATCTATCTATTACCTCTCACTATCTCCTTCGTGTGTATCATATACATATATTCTATTTATGTAATATATGTATATATATACATATATTTTGACTACCTTATTAAGTAGTAATATATACACACATTGCATGCATACAACAATGGAATACACGTGAACACATGGTAATAGTTACGGGGGGGCTATACAACGTTATGAAAATAACAACACTGTTAAAAACAGGGTGCAGCTAGTGCCTTTTTTAGGGTGTAAGTAGTGTCTCCATAACCGTACCCTAATTAGGGTATAATTTGAATGAATACGATCAGTACTCTAAAAACTATCAAACTGTACCCTAAAGTATTGTAGCTGGTTGTACCCTAATTATATGATACCGTATACCCTAATGCAATTGTATGATATGTACCATAATTAAATTACATGATATGTAAATATAACAGTCATGCACACTAATATTTAACATAGCTGTACCCTAAAAATGTATATATTGTACCATAGTGAGTTTAAAAGTCGTGTACCCTATTTAGGGCACATGGTAAATTGTTGTGATATTTTAACGATCTGTACCCTATAAATTGAATTCGCTGTACCCTAATTTTTAACAGTGAATTTATCAATATAACAATATTCATCATCATCATACTCACTATCATCAGTATCATTGTTATCAGTATCCTTATCATCATTGTTATCATTGTTATCATTGTTATCGTGACTAGTATGCGATCATTGTCATCATTATTACACCTATCGATAAGAAACGATCCAACACATTAAAGTATTACGCATTATTATAGTACTATTACGGTAATCTTAAATACTCTTAACTCGTACCGTTACATTTCTGGTAAACTACTTCTAGTAAAGTAGCCGTCACGAAGGCTACTAGAGATACTGTGATACGGTGATGCGGGCTAGCTAGATGGGCGTGTCCACACCATCGTTATCTTCACTAGGCCACGCCCCCATCGCTATAACTGACATTCTAGAGACTTCTATTGAAGTGATGTCGATCACACGCGTCTAACTAACAAAACGTATCGTATTGATAATAATAAACATCAATTAATTAATTAAACTAATGAAAATAAAAATACTATAATAAAATGATGCTGACTATACCTATGACGTAACTTACCAGCACGATACATACACGCGCGCACACACACACTATCCTTTAGTGTGTTGTCGTTATAGGCCGAACTACTTTTTAAATAAAAAGAGTCATCGTTCGCTTTTATGAATTACGTTAAAATCCATATCCGATTAACTGTAAAAAGTGAGTTCACATTTTGTCACCATCCCACTATAGTAAATCACGTTATGACTCACTCCTCTATGACTCACTCCTTCACTTACGGTAGGCTCCTAATCCCAGGTGAGGGACGACGTCTGACGTCCGCTATGTAATTTTTAAATCGTTACAAGTATACACCTGTTGATATATCACCACTAATTAACTACATTCATCACGTTTACATTGTGTTGATTCATTATATTGGTATAAATAGAAAATGGCGTCCTCTATGCGTTACAATACTACTAGAGCTTAACGCATCCGGTAGTCGATATAGAGGAGATAGTCACGTGTACACCTATGTCTACACACACGTGACAATGAACCAATGATACTTGGGATAGCGTTACATCCGGGTTCCGCCGTCACATGGGTACTGAATCAGCTAGCACTATAGATACGGAGAGAGTAAGGGTGTGATCGTTGTAACGTGGCCAGTTGTACACACGGACAGGTTACCGTCATCGTAGCCACGTGATGTAGCCACGTGATGTATCAACTGACCACTGTCCATCTGACCACCTGACCTGATACATACGTAACACTCTAAGCAGTCGTTAGTTCGATAAGCCAGCTAGCCACATACTTATATACGAGATATATCTATCATGATAGCCTGCAGGCTATAGTCGTACATATATAGGTCGTATTCCATACGGTGTAACATATATGTATATATATATATATATATATATATATGTATATGTATATATATATGTATATATATATATGTATATATATATATATATATATATGTATATGTATATATATATGTATATATATATATGTATATATATATATATATGTATATATATATGTATATATATATATATATACCCCGTTTGTATATACTATACATAGAGCTAGAGAGAAATTTCTCTCTAGCTTTGTGATACTATAGCATTCTCGCTAGGGGCATGTTTAATTAAAGACATACGTAGTCCGACCTACATCCCCGATACCGCTGCGATACCACGTGCTCAGCGTAGTGTCACGTGATCAATCTACGCTGAGGCGTGTCGCAATAGTCTACTTATAACACTATAGTCACGTGTTAAGCACGTGTCCGACGGATATGCGATGTATATTACCCCTGTTAGTACCCTTTAGCACTCGTTCGTTAGATAACACCCGTTACCCTCTGTATCCGTGACCTTATAAGGTGTGAGTGGTTAGCGCTCTCTAGTCTAGCGTAGCAATACTACTACTATAGCTGTAGATAATCGTTTACTGCGTTATATAATAGTTGATATGAACTAATACACCCGATATCAACTTATCTCGATATTAACTACTTAGTACACATATGTAAGATTGTGATGTATAAGAGGTCACGAGATAAGCACACGTACACTGTACGTCACGTCGTACACACACACATACACACATTAACGAAATGCTAATACACATACGTACAATGTATGTACGTTTATGTGTATGTCGTACTATATATATATAGTATATATTATAAAAAAGACTACCATATATGGTGATACACTATTAGACCGCGCGCAATGTAAACAATACCGCTATTAGACCGCCAGTTAAATCATAACAACCAATGATCTTACTAATAGTAAATATACTATGGGCGATTTGATAGTATGCATAATGTTTATAGTATGAACATCAAGCCCTATCAATAAGTCATATATGTGCGTGTGTATTCGTGTATATGTTGAGGATTGGTATTGTACTTGGTTTGCTTTAGGTTGGTTTCCCAATTGTTTGATTTAGTTTTAGTTTTGTTAGCTGCACTACATGCCGAAGTGTGCACACACAAACTTATGATAACCACACGGTATACCGTAATGTATACTCTATAGAGTCTGTTATACATGGGCTGTCATATTCATGTAGGCTGACTTAGCGTATACAAGTGTATATATATTAGGAGCAAATCTATAGATTTGCTCCTAATTACACACCTATATATGAATATATATATATATATATATATATATATATATATATATATATATATATATATGATATTTACTTATATAAGTATATCATATTTAATTATCGAATATAAACATTATCCTTACTTGAAATATCCTATACTTAAGGGATACTGTATACAGTATTGAATATTATGATGATCTTTGTTTATTACGTCACAAGTCGCGTTCTAATGTTGTTGACATCTCGCGGTCTCTCGTACACACAAACACACACACACACGCACACACACACAAACACGCACCCACACACACACACTACTATACCCTGATACGATAATGAAGCTAACCTCGTACGAAGATCGTACAGACGAGACACACTAGGGAGACGACGGACACCTTGGAACCGTGCGGGGGCGTCATCTTGAAGGTCGTTACGAAGGTCGTTCAGACCACAGCGGTCATCGGGCGGTGGTGTGATGTCTAGTTAGGCCGCTAGGTGGGGTATTAACCGCACGTATGTACGCACGTACGAAGATGTATGTGTATGCGGCGATATAGGAGACGGGGAGAGCCAATCAGAATCCGCGAGTATCCAGGGGAGCTGCGGAAAAGGGCGGGGGTTTTACTATCATCGAGATACACCGACACTAGAATTAAATATGATATTACGTAATAGTTATCATGTGACTGTTACGTAATAGCAAATATTAGACGAAACACATTAGAAATAGCTTTGATAATAGTATATAAATAATGAATATTGTTATATATATATGTATATATATATATATATATATATATATATATATGTGTATGTGTAATAAATGTATAGTTGTATAACTAATTAAAATGACTACCTCGGTTAACTAAACATCGCGTTTGAATATATTTCTGTATACATTTTCGTAATAGTTGTTTTATTTACATTATACATTATACATTATACATTAGGGTTAAATATAGTTCACACGTCATAGTATTTGCTGACATATAGCTCACTTCGTAACTGTTTAGTTAAATATAGTCTACTTCCTTAGTTATTTGCTGACATATATGTATTTGTATATATTTGTACATAAATGTATAATGGGTTAACTGTGTTAATTATAAATGAATAAATCAAAGTCATTTTACTTCGTATTAAGTTGAACGCATGCGTATCTCTGTACTACGATATGCTATGTATACTATAGTACGATATGCTATGTATACTATAGTACGCTACTATAGTACGCAAGGGTGTGTGTGTATGTGTGAGTAAGTATGTGACTCACACTGTGCGTGAGTGTGAGTGTGTGCGTGCGATAACTGTCATATCTACTGCCTGTGACGTCACGGATGACATAATTACAGCCTATGACGTCACCGATGTTATCATCAATAATGAATTAAGAGACGTTTTACCTCTATCACCACCATTATATTGGTTATTGTTCTATAGGGTAGTTTGTATGCGTGTGTGCGTGTGTGTGTACATGTGTATATGCTTGTATATGTGCCTGCGTATATATATGTATATATATACGTCGGGTTACGTAAAGACATGTGTATATTCGTGTATGTTAAATGCGTGAGTGCAGATGTACCCGCCCCCTATAGGGATGCGTAGGGTGTATACAGTGTACACTATATAGTCTACACTGTATACAGTCTCATACATTGTATACACATTATCTACCATACAATGACTACATTGTATACAAGGACTATACGAATGAATGATATTATTACAACTATTATTTACTATTTTATAATATATATATAATATAATATTTGTTTTAAATAAATAAATATATATATATATGTGTGTGTGCGTGTGTGCGACGCACACTGTGCGTATGTGTGTGTGTGTGGGAGCCTCATTATGGGTGCGAGTATGAACAACAATACGCCAACTGTAAATATGTTCTAAATATAGATACATCTTTAGGTGTTTGTTTTTCTTTCTATACGTGCCCACACCCTTTATATACATGCGTATAATATACATACGTATAATATACATACGTACATTGTACGTCGTACATGCATAGCCGTAGTATGTATATATTTATCTTCGGGAAATAGTTTAAACTAACATCGAGTTGGGGAACTTCGTACAACAAGCATTCTATCTATATGTAGCTTACTATAGTTATTTTAGTCTATATATATATATATTTATTTATATATATATATTGTACACGCATAAACACACACACGCATACGTACATACGTGTCTGTGTGTCCTACAACTATTACGTAACCTGGCGGATGACGTAACGGCGCCTGGTCTATTTTTAGAAAGAAGGCCACGCATCTAGGTCACATATCTAGGTCACTAGCGCAAACTACTTAGTACCCACTTAGGTTAATATCGCTCTAGCTATAGGTCAGATATTCTCTGTCGTTAATGTGATTGTAGTTGACAGTTATACGTATCACTTAGTGTCGACGATATAGTATATGATATAGTATACCTATAGTATACGATATAGTATACAATATAGTATACAATATAGTATACCTATAGTATACCTATATGGTACCTTTAAAGGTACACTGCGTTATGTGTAATATATTATATTGTATTTATGTGTACACATATTATCTTAGGTATATTTTATATATATATATATATATATATAGTGTGTGTGTGTGCGATATGCTATCGTGCGGCGCACTATAGTGCGATCATAACCATATTAAGTTACATGTTATGTAATATCGGATCAAGCGGTAATCCTCTGCGACGTAGAGGGGGCAATGGGGCACTTATAGTAGGGCAATGGGGTACCTATAGTAGGGCAATGGGGCACCTAGACCGCTGCGTATAGCTTATTGACTGCAGTATTGTATGTGTTATTGAACTTAGGTGTTATGTAATGCGAAGGGTTTCGTGAAATCGTTTAAAATCGATTAGCGATACGCCGTAAACAAATGCCGATTATATCGATGTTGTTATGCGATGTAACGCCCATGTAACGCCCATGTAACGCCCGTGTAACGCCCATGTAACGCCCATGTAACGCCCGTGTAACGCCCGTGTAACGCCCGTGTAACGCCCGTGTAACGCCCATGTAACGCCCGTGTAACGCCCGTGTAACGCCCGTGTAACGCCCGTGTAACGCCCGTGTAACGCCCGTGTAACGCCCGTGTAACGCCCGTGTAACGCCCGTGTAACGCCCGTGTAATGCCCGTGTAACGCCCGTGTAACGCCCGTGTAACGCCCGTGTAACGCCCGTGTAACGCCCGTGTAACGCCCATGTAACGACCATGTAATAATTGGACGTGTTTATGAATAAACATGTTTCTAATTAGGCACAAGAAATAAACAATAATTAAGTTAATTATACCGCATTTTAATGAGGTATAAAGAAGATGAAGATTACACAATTATTAAGCTGTACCTATAGTATTGTGTGTAGTGGTATGTGTAGTGTTATGTTTAGTGGTAACTATAGTGTTTATGTAGTGGTATGTGTAGTGGTATGTTTAGTAGTATGTGTATACAGTGTGTATGGGGTGTGTGTAGTGGTATATGTAGCGGCGTGTGTAGTGGTATGTTTAGTAGTATGTGTATACAGTGTGGGGTGTATGGGGTGTGTGTAGCGTTACTAACTAGTTACTATAGGCATGCCGTGAACTGCATGAACACATGCGTTTATCACGTGATAGGCTATTCGGTTTCATTCCGGTTAACCCATACCCCACCCCCGTCTTAACCCTTCCCCACCCCCGCCTTAACACCGCTATGTATCGCCCTAGATAACTTATGTCTAGGTTAACAAGGTTGAACATTACTGTACGACTGTGTAATAATGTGCTTGTATACGCGAGGGAAACAGATACCACGGGTACATATACATATATATATTGTATACATTGTATACATATAGGTTATTTAACATATGCTATGTCACGTATACTAATCCTGCTATCATTGTAACGCATATCATTATTTAAATACGATTATTTCATGAGTATACTATACTAAAGGTTTCTATGTAGACAATGTACACCTAGACTCGCCATTACATACAGCCGCACACACATAACGTTAATAGTGTTACTGTTCTGTGCGTGTTTGTAATGATTACATAGACATGCATATAGTAACAATACGCTATGTGAACAATAGTAGGGTATTATAGTATGAACAATAGTATGCTATTATAGTATGAACAATTGCGTGGTATTATAGTATGAACAATTGCGTGGTATTATAGTATGAACAATACCAGTAGCAGCAGCAGCGACGGTGGTGGCGGAGAGAAGGTTGTGCGCTAGGGATTACCTTGTGATCGATACTGTTCGAGCCAGTTGTTCCGGTGTGCGCGCTAGTGTGCGGTGCGGTGCGGTTAGATGTTACCGATATGCTATTTATAGGATAAGCGTACGGTTACGCTGTCGACGTACTACTAATTTGAGAGGGACTACGGCCGCGATCGAGTCCTACGAGGAGGAAGGTAATGGGTCACGCATGAATGAGCACGTCGGATGTCCGCGATCCGGCGCCGGCCCGCCCCTTACTCGGGACGCACGCCACGCCGATAATACCGCACTAAATGAGCGCCGCGCGCGCATGTCTATGGGAACTCGACGACGTTATTATAAACGAGGTAATCGAGGTGGGGCGAACACTGAATACCGTAAGCGAATTACGATTCGGTGGTTTCGGGCGCGCCAATCGAATCGCCGCGAATGTCGACTCCGCTCCTCTGTTAGATTCAGTGACGTCCGAGTGACTGTTCTACGGCCCAGATAATGAGGTGGGTCATGATGAGAAATGATGCATGACCACCGTCTGACCGATGGTCAACGTTGTAGGCACATTACATCCGGTATTATGTAATTGTTAACGAGGTTATGCGCGCGTGTGTGAACACGTTTATATCAGTACTGACGTATACGTCTATACGAAGGAGATTCTATTGATCTTAACACTTATTACACATTTATTATGTGTAACTTACTTATTTAAAACGTACATACTTAAAACTTATTTAAATGTTTATCTCGTTCTTAATACTATGTGCGTGTGTTGTATGTATGCTTATCTATTTGTGTATGTGTGTAGATGTGGTGCGGTATTATGTTTGCGTGGGGATATATATATATATATACATACATATACATAAGTATACATATAGCCTACATATATGTATAATATACATTGTATATGTATATATATCTGCCGAGCAAGCTCGACCTGGTAAGGTAAGGTAATTATATATATATATATATATATATAATAATAATAATAATAATATTTATTAGAAGAAAGTTGTATATATATATATATATATATCATGTGAATTATTAAATTCATTATATTATTGTTTCCTCTAAAAGGCTTCAGATGAAGATAATTATCTTTTCTATGCTGTCGCCTGCTGAATTATATATATATATATATATATAATATTTGTATTTATATATTGTAATTTTATTATTATTATAAATAATTATCAATATACTTATCAATGTCACGAAATACTTGTTATTATAATAGCTGAAAGACCTACTACTACTATTATTCCCTTAACAGTGCTACCACCTATACAGAAACTTGTGCATTAAAATGGTACTATTCATCACGTGTATACGCACTGTTACACACATAAGATACGGATTAGCATGCTAGTAATGCCTATAGTACTACCTGACTAGTGATTAGGACACTGACAGTATACTTTCACTATAGTGAAATTCCTGCGGCTATAGCTATTAGTGAAGTTATTTAGTTTTTAGATAGAAAACAAAATTCACAAGAAAAAAGCGGCATTATTTAATTTATGTAATATATAAGTTGCAAGTTTAATATCAATAACCAACTGCCGTAACCATGTATGTATTTATGTATGTATGAGGTAATCAGCTATTTATAAAGTGGTAAACATCACCCATCCCCATCCCTTATACTAAGTAGTATTTCAATATCCTAACCAATATTTCAATTTACTTATTTATTGAAATATTCTCCTATATGGTATTGAATCATATACAGTTACGGTAAGTACTACTATTATTACATATAAGACTATTGCTACTGCTACTGCTACTTCTGCTGCTACTACTACTGCCACTGCCTCTGCTACTGCTGCTGCTACTACTACTGTTACTGCTACTGCTACTGATACTACTACTTCTACTGCTACTGCTACTGCTACAGCTACTGCTACTGCTACTACTACTGCCATTGCTATTGCCACTACTACTGCTACTGCTACTGCCACTGTCACTGCCACTATCACTGACACTGTCACTGTCACTGTCACTACTACTACTAATGCTACTGCTGCTGCTACTGCTGCTGCTACTGCTAGACTACCAGTATGTGAAGGTCATGACATTACAGAGATTATAATCGATACCTTTGTTGCCGCGTATACAAAAACTATACACATATTCCGGGGCATCTTTCTGATTGGTGCATAACATTAAAAAAGTGAAATAACTGACATATATATTTCTATAATAGATACAGAGAGAAACTTTCTCTCTAGCTCTGTGATACTAAATAGTTTGTGTTGCATCTAACTCGAGTAACTTCGGTATTTCCTCACGAAGATTAACGTGCTATAAACACCCACGTGCTGGACGGCGGTTCTGAAGTGCTGAGTGCTGAAGTGCTGAAGTGCTGAAGTGCTGAAGTGCTGAAGTGCTGAAGTGCTGAAGTGCTGAAGTGCTGAAGTGCTGAAGTGCTGAGTGCTGAAGTGCTGAAGTGTTGAGTGCTGAAGTGCTGAAGTTCTGAAGTGCTGAGTGCTGAAGTGCTGAAGTGCTGAAGTGCTGAGTGCTGAAGTGCTGAAGTGCTGAAGTGCTGAAGTGCTGAAGTGCTGAAGTGCTGAAGTGCTGAAGTGCTGAAGTGCTGAGTGCTGAAGTGCTGAGTGCTGAAGTGCTGAAGTGCTGAAGTGCTGAAGTACTGAAGTGCTGAGTGCTGAAGTGCTGAGTGCGCATACACCAGTACTATTTGATGTAAAAGTGCAAGTGCTGCAATAATTACGCCGGGCAAATGTGCGAATACAATGCCATTTTATATAGAGTGCGAGTGCAAATTAAGATTAGATAAGATTAGATTAGATTAGATTATATTAGATTAGTTTAGATTAGATTAGATTAGATTAGATTAGATTATATTAGATTAGACTAGATTACATTAGATTAGATTATATTAGATTATATTAGATTAGATTATATTAGATTAGATTAGATTAGATTATATTAGATTAGATTATATTAGATTAGATTATATTAGATTAGATTATATTTAATAACGGGCCATCACTACTAGTACATACCACGTGACTAACTAATTCCATTAGTCTTCTGGTGAATTGGTTGAAGTACAATAAATCCGATGATCTTACATTTATGTGATATTGGTTAACATACTATAGCTAATACATTATAGTGTATACTATAGAGAGTGGCTGCTATCTCTGTCGCAGAGAGTCGCAGATTATGAATAACGAGATACGAGATATGTGCGTAATGGACGTGTTAATGGGAGTGTTGTAATGTTTCTACAATCCAATCTCGTCATATTAAGAATCATATTAAGAAGATACTTTTCCAAAGTTGTTTAAAGAAAAATAAATATTTCAATAATATTTATATAACAAATATATTTCTAACATATATATATAATTAGTAAATGTAAAAAAAATATTGATTAGTTTTAATATAATCTAAATATAGCTCAACATTAATATATTAATAATTAAATATATTTATGTTTTTATACGTATGTCCTTCCTATGGTCTTCGTTTATAATCATTTAATAATATGGATGTCGAAATGTCATGTGTTATTGATATGATTATATCTTAGATGTATACAAAATATAGGGGAAAGTTACATAATACATTCAGTATTCTAATACGGACAGTGTCCGTATTAGTGTCCGTCGGACACCATAGATATCCCTAAATCGATACATCTTATGAAAAAAATGTTTTGTATACAATATTAATTATTGTATATATATACAATATTATCTAAATAAATATTTTTTATTTTCTAATTATTTAACAATAAATATATCCCATAAACTAATTTTGTTTATAACATTTTTTATTTATGATAAATAAGTTTCACTAAAACATTATTAATATAATTAATTATAATTATAATATAATTATTAATATAAAAAATAAAGATATATTATTAAGAAAAATCGCATTCTCGATACTAAATATAATCAAATATATATTTGTATTAAATATTATATAGTTATAACTTATAACTGTATGTGTGCATAACATATATGTGCAAGTTTCTAGAGGACAATTATAGGTAATATACCTGTATCCAATAAGGAGAGAGTCCTTCATATAACATGCACCCTATAGGGTATAGGGTATATATAACCAATCAGCTCATAGATTGCGAAGTATAATCATAGATTTTGCGAATCTAAGATATAATACTCCCTAAATACGCAACGTAATTCATATTCATTCATCAGTATACTGATATATGTATATGTATACACTAAAGTGTGGAATTCACTGACATATATGTAGGTTTCACGTGATCTGTTTACTACAATGTTTTCACTGTTACATTAAATTACATGCAATATAAGTTACCCTAAGTTATTTTGTACTCGTCACATAGACGTGTATAGAATTTAAAACCAAACAATAGTATTTCTGTGTTATATATTAGTAATGAACTATTAGTTTTAATCATATGTATACTAATTTAAAACATATTAAAAGTGTATAGTTTAAAACGAATTTACATTAAAAATAACAAATGTTTCCTATTTATCGCTATCATGTTTTGTGTACAAACTCGAATTACACGATTTCGTGTAAGTATTACATGTTTCCTTAGCACAAATCTTTAGTATATATATATATATATATATATATATATATATATATATATATATTGATAATCGATAATATAGTATATGCACACACTATAGTGTGACTATAGTGTGCAACCTAGTGGTCAATACGGTGTCTGCATTGTTACGCATGATGGTCAATGACCATTGGTCATACACTGTTAAAAATTAGGGTACAGCGAATTAAATTTATAGGGTACAGCTCGTTAAAATATAACCAACATTTTCCATGTACATCAAATAGGGTACACGACTTTTAAACTCACTAGGGTACAATATATATATTTATTAAGGTACATATATGTTAAATATTAGGGTATCTTACTGTTAAATGCGCTAGGGTACACTCTATATATTAATTAGGGTACAGCTATGTTGAATATTAGGGAACGTGATTATTATATTTACATATCATGCAATTAAATTAAAGTACATATCATACAATTGAATTAAGGTACACGGTATCATATAATTAGGGTACAACCAGCTCATATTCGTTAGGGTACAGTTTGATAATTTTTAGTGTACTGATCATATTTATTCAAATTGGACCCTAATTTGGGTACGGTTATGGGGAAACTACTTACACCCACCACAAAAAAGCACTCGCTGGTCCTAATTTTTAACAGTGTATGTCCGTAATAACGTATCATATATAATGTTAAATCACAATTAAAATTACAATCCTACTATTAATAATTGTTAATATTATAATTACTACAATAAATAAACAATAAATATGCAATAAATAAACTTTATTTATCACATTAACATAATGCGTTATACCAGTACAGTACAGTACAGGTAGCTCTCCCTGGTAATACTAATTATTATTATTATTAATAACATATATGTGATGTTGTTGCTAATGTGTCGGTACTTGAGTATTCCCCTCTTCCATCATGTATTTCATTATTATATTTAACATAAAATACATATATCTTATAGGTTCCGGTATGTACTATCGGCAAGTGTTTTAATATTAAATTAGATGTATATATTTGTTAAAAGAATAACCTAAATCAAAGTAGAATTACTATTAGCCTGTTCTCATTACAGGACATCGGCTGTATTGATCTTACTGCATGAACGATTCTATTTATATTATTAAGTGCAATTTAAGTGAACTATTTAATGCATTTTATATTCAATAATATAGTTACCTTTTTAGATTATATGTATAAATATGATAATTCAAATAATTAAAATAATACTATATTTTCTTATAATAGGTTATTTTCCAAAATAATCTAAATATCTTGATATTATAACGATATTATTATATCGTATAGTGATTTTGTTATACATAACCATATATAACCTATTGTAAACAAATATTATTCCAACTAATAAACTTTTATTTTTTATTATAGAGAGATTTTTCGTAACAAAAACCTAACATGTTTTGTTGTGGGTGAATTCGGAAGTGAATTATTAAAAAAAAAAAGCCATCTTCTAAGTTAGAAGTTCAAACATGTTCAACTCAATCATATATATACCCCTTCTCCCGAAGTAAAATATAAAGTGCTGTTTTCAAATTCTCCAAAATTAATTAAATTATATTAGTCTATAATTTCACCAATTTTATAAATAATTATTTTATTTGTTATTATGTAAGTTTAAAATTGTAATACATTATGGATAAATCCATTTTACTTGTGATTAAAATTTAGTAAAAAATATAAACTAATATAGTATTATTTCAATTTATATTTATTTCAATTTATCTTTAAAGCTTCTTTTTCAACTAATAATACACATTTAGGATATCCTACATATCCCACATATCCTACATGCATATTTGTGTTACTAAGACCGTAATGGTATAATGATCTAATTGACAGGCTAACATAGATACAATAGTACACAATACATGTTTATAATGGTAATTACAAATAGATTATATGGATTTGAAAATCTAAACTTAATAATATTTATAATATTAAATGTTATTCTTAAAAAGTGTACAATTTGAAGAAGTATAAGCAATCGTAAATTTCATAATGTAGGCAAAGATACAGAATGTGGTCATAAAGTGAATTACTCTCTCAAGTGAAGGATTATATGAGACTATAACTTCTACCCGCAACTACTGTGTACTAGGCCGGCCGATTCACCGGTCATACCAAAGCCCTTTGGTCTCGGGCCTTGGTCAAACTGCGAAGAGTTGATCCGAATACCTACATAGATGGTATGCGATATAGGTCTCATTACTTTCTCTCACTGCAGTCGATTAGTGGAGTCTGACGAGATTTCAATATTCGTTATATTTAGGATTGACTACTGCGTTAATATAACTGAATATATGCACAAGTAGGCGAAGAGAGCCACATTATAATGATATATATGTGTGATAGACACCTGCTAAATCAACGTTTAAGTCATTGATATCTCATGATATGTCTAGAGAACAACACATAGTTAACACATACGCATATATGTTAACTACTGTAGGTTGCGGTTAGGGGCGTCGTATAAGGGGGGATAGGGGGACATGTCCCCCCCCACTTTTAAAAGTGGGGGATATGATATATAATATCCCCCCAATTTTAAGATCTACAAATTATTTAATTCATTATAAATATTATATTTCTGCTATTTATAGTCTTTGTAGTATCATTATATCCAACCATAGATTTAGAGTACCACTTGGTACTCTATATCTATGTATCCAACATTGACATGTTTTGTGCAACCCAGTATAAGTCAATCGTATTAAGCCCTCTATTCTCATTTACTTTTTCTACTTAAATTATAATAATTTAAATACAATATTCATTATATATATACTTACTTTTACTTTTAATCATATGACTCGGAAATCGTAGAATGAATTAACATACTTGACTTTGAAATATATTCCTCCTTCTGTCTTGATCATGTACACCATTTATTAAATCATTAATATCCATATTTATCCACTATGTAATATCTATTCATTGCTTTTTTCGGGCGTCCTCGTTTACGTACTCTTTCTACTATGCCTTGCATTATAGTTTTTGCAGAGACCATCATGTATGGATATGTGTCCATACAATTCTAGCTTGCGTCGTTTAATCTTTTGTAGGAGAGGTTCGTAGTTACCGATTATGGAAATAATCTTGTACTTAACATATTAGTTAGTCTTTTTTTCCTGTTACTTTATCCCAAGAAGTTTCCTGTGTGACTTATTTTCGAATGCTTGGCTTTTTTTGTATACATAACTGAATTAATTTTCAATGTCTAGCAACCATCTACGATGTTGATACAAGATGATAAAAGTGAATAGTAAAACTTATACTTTAACTTAAAGTTGATATGTTTACTATATTATATGGTGTATAGGCGTATCATAACCGATTTTGCAAGTGCTAATCTTATCTTAATTTATATTTCACAAGATCCATCTTTTGAGAGGTTTGCGACTAGGTAACAGAACTTATTCACTTCCTCTAGTGTATTCCCATAAAGAGTGATGTTTGCATGTTTTGAAATATCATTACAATTCACCATTAACTTACTTTGTCTGCACTAATCTCAATATATTATCTAGTGGCACTATAGACTAGCTAATATATTAGCCAGAAAATGTATTAGTACTTGAGGTTCATCGTTTGTACCTGCTAACAGATCAATGTCGTCTGCAAACTTTAAATTCCATAATAGCATTCCGCCGATTGATATTTATGACGAGTATTTGTACTGTATTTCAGACATGATTTCCTCAAGAAATACATTAAATAGTATTGGTTACAGTAGACAATCTTGTCTCACTCCAACTGTAGTTTTGAAAAGTTTACCTTGAGTATTATTGACCAGGACTGCACTAGTAGAGTTGTCATATAGTGCTAGTGCTAGTGCTACGCCTAGTGCTTTGATCATCACAATGATTTCATTCTGGATTCCAAACTTATGCAGTTCGGACTATAGTCCATCATAATATACTCTATCAAATGCATTCTTAAAATCTATCAAGTTATGGAATAGATTCTTTTGGCTGTTTAGATGTTTATCAATGAGATTTCTGCGGTTGAATACCTGATACACTGTGCTTCTTCCTTTCCGGAATCCAGTTTGCTCCTCCTACAGTATTTGCTCCACTTTAGTATTCATTCTTTTAAAAATGATCTTTAATAAAAACTTGCTTGCATGACAGATTAAACTCAATGTTCTGAAGTTTTGATATTTCTTAAGGATTCCTTTCTTAGGAATTGAGTATCTCTAGTGATTGAGTCCATTTGGTATTTTGGCTATGTTTTGCTAGTCCATGATTTTTGGCACATAACAGTAAGAATCTTTACAACAGAATTACACCCGTGTTTGATTAATTCACTTAGTATGTTATCAATTCCAGATGATTTAACTTTCTTCAGCGTATTGATTGCATCCATAACTTTAATAGCGAGTATTTATAACTCAGTATTCGACTCCTCGATGAAAATTGCGGTATTACTCAATACATGAGTATCAGGGTTTATTATATGAGTATATAGATCATTATAATATTCTGTTCATCGATTTAAAATGTTCGTTTAATCAAATAATGGTTTTCCATAAGAATCTTCAATTACTCAGGTGCTTCTTTGTGATGTCTTTGTGAGGTTCTCAGTGTATGGTACGCTCTTGTATTGTTTTTCCATATTTCATGTCGTCATCGATTGAATTGAACTGTATTTAGATCCAATTATCTCTTGTCGTTTGCATTGCTTTCCGAATGGTAGAATTTATTTTTCTATAATGGCTGTCTAGTTTTAGCTGTTGTTTTTTGTTTGGTCTTTAGTTATATTCTCTCATCGCATAAATCGAGTAGGTTGTCATAAATGATCTAAGGTTGTTTTTTTTTAATTCGATACTTTCCTATTATTTCTAATGCAGTGTTTATTAGTATTTGTTCAAACTCTATGTATATAATAGTAGTATCGCATATATATATATATATATATATATATATATATATATATATATAGATTATTAAATTTATCATCTAGTTTACTTGAGTAAAGATTGGAAATTTGAAGATACATTAGTCTGTTAACATTACAGCGTAATCATTTTGTTTTTTTTTACGTTTATTTGATCATAATGTGAGTCTTAAATTGCATACAACGAGGTCATGAACATTGTTGATATCCGCACCCGGCTAAGTTATCGTTGAACTTCGAATAATACTCGATTTAAATCTTTGTGGAGTTAGTATCAAAGATTTTGCGAAGCAAATATAATATATATATTCCAAATACAATATTCATTCGGACAATATTTGTTAGTATATAATATATTAGACTGTGTCCATTGGGTGAATGTCCTGTTGTGATTCTTGAGTTTTTGTGCGAATGTAGTATATTGGCAATAACTAATTTATATTTATCTGAGAATTATAGTAGTCTTTATCCACGATCGTTCATATCACATATACCAAATAGTCCAACACACCTATTCCGCTGTGAATGTTCCCCAACGTTGGCGTTCTAGTTTCCTTGTATTATTAATAAGTCCTTTTTAGGTGATTCAGTTATATTTTTCTCTGTTTTCATAAAATACTTCCATTTCTCGTCAGTATGTGTTGTTGTAGGATCTTATAATTGGATAATGGTTATGTTCATGAGGTTTGCCTTAAGTATTATCGATATTATTCGACTAGATATATCTGTATAGTTGAGATATAGTCATATATATAAATAGAGAACAATTTATCATTAGTTTTATCTTCTTAGAAATTATATGGTGATAATTGATGAGTCTAAATATCCCCCCCACCTTTATTCACCCTGTGACGCCCCTACTTGCGGTCGTCATCCACAAGTACACCAAGAGAGGCCGCTCACAGAGATCTGTTTGTGTTTCCACTAAAGGTATGTTTCTCAGAATTAATTCTACATCACTGTTTAATTACACAGATCATTCTGGATATACTGGATATCCCTCTATACAACACCACCCTAGTTACACCGCCAATGTGTGCTGCAATATATTTACTCTAATGTATATTCTGCTAATCTGAATAATAAGATATATATATTATATATATATATATATATATATATATATATATATATATATATATATATATATATATATATATATATATATATTACATGCTGGTATTATATTCTGGTTAGTAGAATATAAATGTGTGTTAATCTGATCAGGCAAATATGGGCAAGGATTATCTAGTGTTATATTATGAGATGGTATACAGAGTGATTTAATGAACTTAAATATTAGATAACAATTTGTAACTATATCTAAAATAATGATAACTAAAAATCACACATTACTTATATAATATAATAATGTTATCACATATGACAATAGTCTTTTCTCTCATTGAATTAATTCAGTAAATAATAGAAAAACAAAAAAAAATCTATTATTATAATAACTATAGCTGTTAGTTGTTATGTAATCTTTAAATTGTTCATAACAAATTTCACAAGATTTCCTCATAAGTTCATAAGAAAACAATTTCTCACTCTTGAATCCATAACCATTATATAATGTTGAATATATATATATACCATTATATAATAAATATATTAAAATATATACTATATATATATAGATTTTAATATACTAAATAATAAACTATTTTATGAAAATATATAATTTACAATGGTAACTTGAAAATAATATAAGCAAATTATGAATAATATTAAAGAAAGCATTTTTTATAATATAAATTATGTCCATATATTTAAAGCAAAAGTTAAATTATAAAAAAATATGTTATTAATTTGAAAATATATAATAACATTTATTAAAAGATGTATTATTTAAAATATGAATATAGATATATCTATATATAATTTAGTTGCATTTAAAAATATATAATACATATATTCATATTTTAAATAATACATCTTTTAATAAATGTTATTATATATTTTCAAATTAATAACATATTTTTTTATAATTTAACTTTTGCTTTAAATATATGGACATAATTTATATTATAAAAAATGCTTTCTTTAATATTATTCTTAATTTACTTATATTATTTTCTAGTTACCATTGTAAATTATATATTTTCATAAAATATTGTATTATTTAGTATATTAAAATCTATATATATAGCAAAGATTTTGCGAAGCAAAGATATAACACTCCCTATGCATGCAACGTAATTTAGTAATATCCCCAACCGCTGCTAGCAGTAGTATCGAAATCACTGAAATAGATTTAGGTTCGGCTCTGTTTGCATACAACAATGTTTTCATTGCTCTATTAAATTACATGCAATATAAATTAACTTTTACTTACTAAATATATACTTATAGCATTTAGAACATAAATATCATATTTGTTTGTTATATATTAGTAATGAACACTTAGTTTTCATCATATAAATATTAATTTAAAGCATAGTATTTAACATTTTAAAAGTGTATAGTTAAATACGAATTTACATTATAAACAACTCATAGTTCCTAAAAGTAACCCGCTATAGGTGGCACCAGGGTATTTTGTATACAAATTCGAATTACACGATTTCGCGTAAGTGTTATATCTTTCCTTCGGAAAATCTTTGTAAAACCTATATAGTATATATTTTAATATATCTATTATGTGTACTATTAACCATAATAAATGAAATAATAACAATGCTAATCGGGTAACATGCCAACTTGCAGTATGATTCTGCAGAATCATGTTGACCACTGAACATTCTGAGACTACGATGCTGACCCAATAACTACAACTGTTATTAGTTAACTGAGTGATCACAAGGTGATACAAGGATGGCATTCACTGTGAATATAACTGCTGAACGACGGTGTGCATCATCATATTCAGATCACACATATGTTATATAACTGAGAAATCTGATCGTGGTTTATACTTCTGTCTGTAACCATGTTACAAGTATAAGTAATGTTTGCTTTTTAGTTTCATACCCAAAGTATGGATATGGACATTCTAGCATGAACAGACCAAAGTAATATTCACAATACACCCATTTATATAGAAGCTATAAGCTATAGCTTCTTGTAAGGTTAATATAAATGTTATATAAATAAAATGTATCAATTTCAGTAGATTATATAAATATATTTAAATATAATTATAATTATTGATTGGTGTCCTGTGTATATTGTCCACTCTATAATGTATATTCTCTATTTTATTTGAAATATGATTATTTATATGATATCTTAATATTCACATGCAATATTAGTTCATCATAAAATGATTACCTAGAAATCATTGCCGTTAAATAACATTTATAAAGATGTAACATAGTATGATATCATATATATATATCATTAAAAATAGATGTTATTATCATATAATTCATTATTCACATAGTTAATTATATATTATTATCACCCTAATTATAAAACTAAAATGTTATAAATTAATCAACGGTTAAATGAAGATATAAACCTGCCATAAAGTGCTATAGATGTGGTCTGATTATCTGGTTCACTGACGCAAGAAGGATGAATTCAATACATCTCTATATACCACTTATGATGTCAACACATACCAATTATCTCATGATTTATGATGATGATGATGATGATATTAAGTTTATTAGCACTAAAATAGGGTCATGTAGACCACTTCGCTCGTGCGGGAAGAAAATAATAATAAAATAATAGTAATATGATAATAATTTAATAATAATATACATTCAATATACCACGGACAACAATATTAAATAATATAAAGGACTATTATATGATATTATTTAGATTTCTCCTATGAATATTCCTCTATTATAATATAAATAGTTGGTATGTCATACTACTTTTGTAAAATAATGCATATTATATTCATACTATTTCTGTTAGTAAACATCATAGAGCTAGAGAGAAATTTCTCTCTAACTCTATGGTAAACATTCACCAAATAATGTCTAATAATAAAGAATCTAAATTTATTTTCGTACAATTATTATAATTTTGTATAAATAAATTATAATAATTCTTTGAACCCATCACATTATATAATTAGACAAATATGCCAAATATATTTTATAAATACTTCAATAAATATTGTTTTCTACTATTAAAAATACCTACTGTACAATGTACACTGTAGGTAGTACCTACTAGGTACCTACACAGTGTACACTGTACAGTAGACCGGTTCGTTCGATTCAATTTTTAATCCTTCATATAAAATATAATACATATCTATATTTTAGTACAACATGTGTTAATAATTTTTATAAAAAAATAGTTACCTTTGGTCACGAAGCATTTAAAGTTTGAAATATAAATTATTATTTTAAGATAAAATCTATAATATTCCATGTATAATAGTAATGACACCATCTTATTATCTTTGATGTTTACAAATATTTAAATTAATATTTAATATTAATTATGTATTTGTATTATATTTAATGAATTAATATAATATATACCATTATTTATATTTTTTATTAATATAATATCTATATTTCATATTTATATCTACAAATTACCAATATTAATGTCTCCTAAAACTCGAGAAAATACACCATTTTACAAAGTATTTATTTCAAAATAATTCAAAAAAATAATTAATTTTTAAAATTAATATATATAATTGTACTTTACATAAATTTGAGTTATCAGATTGTATTGAATTGTGGATATAAGTTAGATATAAATGTCCTTTATACAAATATAATTTAAAAAATTAAAAAATATGTAAACTTATTTTGTATTTCATATTTCAAATAAAAATCCAACAAAATTTATAAATGATATTAATTTTATTTCTAAAAATAATTTTTAATTTTTTAATAATTAATTTGAATTGTATTATTATTATCTATAAATTATATATTTTAATTTTTTAAATTAAATTGTAATAATTTATTTATATTAAATTATATTAAAAAATATGTAAACTTATTTTGTATTTCATATTTCAAATAAAAATCCAACAAAATTTATAAATGATATTAATTTTATTTCTAAAAATAATTTTTAATTTTTTAATAATTAATTTGAATTGTATTATTATTATCTATAAATTATATATTTTAATTTTTTAAATTAAATTGTAATAATTTATTTATATTAAATTATACGATTTTTAGATATTTTTTTTGACTAAAATTATTTTATAAAATGTGGGCATCTAGATTGTTATGAAAAATATTTTGTACTGTTAATACTACTTGTTATATATGTTTCTAGGATATATCCATAGTTGGCTTAAAAAAATCATCCAATTTTATAAAAATTGAATAAAACTTATTTCTATATCTCCCCCATGTTAACTTTTGTATGTATTCAATGTTAAAATAAAAAGGTCTCGTGACATAACAATATTTAAGATAAAGGTCTACAATTTTAAACACTTATTCATCGTAGCATACATAATTGTCACAGATGTGAAGGTTTTTAAAATTGCGAAAAAAAATTTAGTACGAACCGGTCTACTGTACAGTGTATATATATCATATATAAAATATGTTATATTACTATGTAAAATATACTATGTAAAAATTGTAAAGTTTAAAAAAAAAAGTATTATTACACTTTAAATATTAATATAATATTAATGATATTTAAGATTTATAGTATATTAAAAATATAGTATAAAATATTTTAAAATAATAAGTATGATCTAATACTAGTATATTCCCTAGGTATATTCAATACAAATAAAGGTTTATATCATTGATATGAAAGAGAAATTAATTTATAAATCAGATTAACAAATAGAATTTAATAATTCTTTTAATATTGTAAAATTTGTATTTTGTTCAATTTTAATTAATAATGTAAGATTTTTCATTAGTTTTGATAATGAAAAAAGTAAAGAAAAATACAATAATTAATATCTGTTAAAGATTATTTTATATTTTAATTATTATTCATAATATTTACATTATATTAATCCTGTATTAATTCAGGATATTAATATCCTTTATTATAATTATACATGTTTTTTTAAGAATACAATTTTTAATTAGTATAATCTTTGGTAAATATCAAATTGTATTTAATATTTTAATATTTTATCTTGTTAAATTTATTTAATTACAATTTTTGATAATTTAATTTATTTAAATATATAAAGTTTATAAATGTAATGTTTCATATTTTATAATGGATTATGGTATGTATACATAATTAATCATATTATATGTTTAATTCAATCTTTTTAAGATAATTTAAATTTAAATTTTGTTTAAATATCTCATAATAATTTATAATAAATTTAATAAATGGTATTCAAAATTACTTTTAAATATATTTGTATATTGTATTTATGAAATTCATAGATATGTTTATTATAGTATGTATAATTAATAAATCATATTGTATATTTAATTCAATATTTTAAGATAATATTTATAATTTTAAAATTCCATTTTATTTTTACAATTAATATTTACAATTTTAATAAAATTGTATTAAAGAGTACTTTCATATTTGGGGATAATATATTAGTAAAATAAAAGATTCAAATTTTAATTATTATTTAATTTTAAATAATTTTAGTATTTAATATAAAGTTAACAAAACTAGGACTTTGGAATTAAATTATAATTAATATAATAATTCAAATAATATTAAAATTTAGCAAGTTTTTATACATTTTTTATTATAACTAGATTTTAATTTTCTTTAATTATTTAATAATATATTAATAATATTAATAAATATAGATAATACTTTGTTTATCATAGAATACTGACCGCTTTGACAATATCATATTGAATATGTTCACGTTTCATAAATTTTCAATAATTCCTCATCATTTTACTAATATATTATACACTATTTGCTGATATAATATTATTTTCATATTTACATTTAGTAAATTTGACTTCATATTTAGATACACATAGATTAAACAAATTTTGTATAATTTTAAATAGAGTATTAGATATAATAATCATCTGCAATTACGATGTTCAGTGTATTAGAACCATTCCTCAATATTTTCCAACTCGATCTATATTCATTAACAATTGTTATTTTCTTGACATTTCATATCTCCATATGCTTTATTTACAATGTAACCAGATATATAACACAGTGCGGCCATATCTTCAATATTGTTTAACGTGATACCATCATGATCAAAATTCTATAGATAATTAAAAGCTATAGATAAATTTAAACAATAAATTATATGTATTATTACATATGGTTAGGTCAGCCATATTACATTGTAACTGACCTTAGAAAAGTGCTCATTATACTTTAGTTTTTCTGTACTGAATTCCTCCAGATATTTATTATTGAAAATTCAAATTTTTAATATTTATCGAATTTTTGTATATATTTTTAAAATTTAATTAATTTTATTTCCTCGACTAATTATCACTGCGGATGTATACTGCCTCGTAGTGGTAAGATAATCAACTAGAACTCGTGAACAGATGCTGGATTTATCATACAACATCGAGGCAGACTCTCTACCCGCCCTCGGTGGTCTACCTCATCTGAAGGTCATTCATCTGACCGGCAACGACCTCTGTAAACTTTCACTATCGTTGTCGCGTCACGGACTCTAGGAGACCTACCCGACGTGTGGGGCTGTCATAGTGCAGTCGTGACTTCCATTGTTCTACTGTTTATATGGCATACATTGCACATTATACGCTGTACGTAGTGTTCATTATTTAATGTACATTGTACATCTTATAGTATTAAATGTATACTATACATTATACAATGTATATTCAAAGAATTTGTTAAGGAAAGATATCAAAAGCGAAATTGTGTAATTCGATTTTGTACACAAAAACAAACAGCGCCTCCTATATAGGTTTAATTTTCGTATCTTAGTTGTTCATAATGTACATTTGTATTAAATTATACACTTATAAAATGTAAAATAATGTGTTTTAAATTATTATTTATATGATGAAAACTAAGTATTCATTACTAATATATAACAAAGAAATAAGATATGTTGGTTATAATTGCTAAACATATCTATGTGGTAAGTAAAAGCTAATGTATATTCATGTAATTTAATAGAGCATTGAAAATATTGAGAACCCTTCTAAACTTAAATCTATTTCAGTGATTTCGATACTACTGCTAGAATGAATATTAATCACATTGCGTAGATAGGGAGTATTATATATATGCTTCACAAAATATTTGGTACATTGCTTATTATATTGAGTACATTGTAATTCATAAGTTTTGTGAATTATACACTGTACAATACACTGTATAGTATAATCACCTTGACCTCATTGACCTTCAGCACACATAGTGACAGCTAGTTGTTTCAGAGGCCCAGGCAGATCCTCTGCTAGATGATAATCTGTTTTTATGATGTATTCACTTCCTTGATCACGGTTTTCTACAAGTTATTATTATTATTTGGTATTCATGCATGTATTTCAGTATATATATATGTATATAATATACATATATATATATATATATATATATATATATATATATATATATATATATATATATATATGTGTGTAATACATGCATGAATACATAATAATATTAACTTCAAATAAAAATTAAGAATAATATATGGTAAAAATGTATACAAATTATTATTATTAAATTCAATATTAATATATGATATCCATAAAATATTCATAACATAAAATGATATATTTATGATATAATATAATTTATTTGTTATTGGTATTTATTGTATTCAATTGTGACATTATTACATAATAATGAACAAATAGCACATATGAAAAAGGCGAACACATCCTAAAACATTGTCAATATATATGTGGCGCATACACAAATAGAACCAACATTTACATGCGCATCAACCTAGCCCTTTCAACCAGCCTATACATACACCTCACAGTTTTACCCCAGTCTATCTCATCGCAGCCGTCAGTTTAAAGCATGTAAACCTCTCTAAGAACTACTCGGTGTAGATGCTAGTCCCAGGGTACATGTTACATTTACATCCCTTCTCCTCCTCCACCACTACCACAATAGACACCTGACCTAACAGATAACATACACCTGACCTAGCAGATAACAGACATCTGACCAAGCAGATAACAGAGACTTAACCCAGAAGATAAAAGAGATGATGATGATGATGATAATGTTAAGATAATTCTACAAATATTAGACGAGGCGGGGATAAACGGATCGAAAGTTAGCGACCTCTAGCTCTATCTCTAATGACCTCTAGCGATATCTATAGACCAGTTATTAATGTTTGGTGACATCTAATGGCACCTGAAGAACTATCTATAGATGCCTTTAGAACCATATTTATATAAATTTAAATTATATACTTAGATAAATATGAAATTGTAAATATAACATATTTGTAATTATGCATTACCACACGGTAAAAACATTTATTTATAGAAATAAATTAGATTTCTAAACATGCAATTTTTACATATAATATATTAATTATTTATTAGTAAACTAAATTTAAACATGAAACCCTCTTATCTTGTCCTCCCAACTCCATTACTCTCACCTGCTATACTTCCTCCCTACTTCACTACCCCTCACCTCCTGTACCCCCCTCCCTACACTCACTACCCCTCACCCGATATACTACTCTTTACTACACTAATGTACACCTAATGTACCCCCCCTACCACTCACATGATGTACGCCCTCCCTCCCTCCCTGCCTACCTATAGATCACTACTGAGCAGAACCTGTTGCATGGCAGCACTTAGCCCATCCTCTCCTAACTGATCCTCTACGATAATCCCGTGCTGAGCCGCAAGTCTCCTCGTACACTGAAGTTCTTCCTCTCGGAACAACTCGGTATTCGTATTCAAAACTCTCCACCATTGTACATAGGCATACACTTTTGTAATAACATTAACAATTACATTAATATAATAAGAATAATAAAATCGTTAAATAGCGTTCAATAGCAAATATGTTGTTAACGAATATTTGCTGACTATATCACTCGCCATCATTACTATAAATAATCGCCGACATCGTCACTTTCGTGAAATAGGAAGACTACCACGAGAATTTGGTGTGACTCGAGGGTAAACGTGAACTGAAGTGCGATCTATCAACGATCGTAGAGTGTCCTAACTATTACCTTAACGAGATGTTTGCGTCACCACCACCAGTACTACCACCAGTACCACCACCAGTACCACCACTGATGCGGGGAATATGGAGGCATGTCTTTCTTCGTGGATACATCTGCAATATCTGAATGTAGTCTTCATTACCGAACCCGTGGTTAGGTATACCCGTGCACACACTCTCTCTAATGTGTTATATGTATGGCTTACCGACCAATAGAAGAATACACAGGACTAATGGGGGGGGGGGACATGTACCCACTTCAAATACTCGAGAGATAGTATGTCTTCAGTCCCTGCAATATTTAAATAAATTTAATTTTTATCGTTTAAATTATTATTTCAATGAACTAAAAACATATGTTGAGTCTGTTGGTGCCCCCCCCCCCATCTGAAAACCAATAGTTGAGGTCCTATACGGGTCTGATGATAACTCTATTGCAAATATATAGTGCATAGTTAATTCAACACAGTTAATAATACTGAGAATAGTTAAACTATTGAGGGCTCTTATAGAAATATCGAAATATATATTATAGTAATATACAAATAAATGGTATTGTGTATAAAACTTGTGCTTATATTCAAAGTTTAATCAAGTAAATATTTAATTTCTTGTAATATAATAATTTGATATCGACTAACTATAGTTGAACTGTATGAATTATTGCCTTTAGTTGGATGTAACCATACATCACATATTTATTTTGTATGTATAATTAGTAGTATACTAAGTATAATATTATTATAATGGATGTACGAAATACGCTCTATTGTACAATTAAGGGCATATTCATTGTTTAAATCAATACATAATTATACTAAATTGTATTATATAATATTACACATTTACATATTATTTAGGGATCATTAGTATTCTCCAACTGCAGTGTATCCATGCAAGGACATGCACTTGAAAATTCGAGTATATACTATATACCCATAATGTCAACAAAAACATATTTTCAATTTAGCTAGAAATAACATAAAAAGTATATTTTAAGATATGTAAAATTAATTATTTATTGTGTAATCTAACATCCTAAATGGTATACATTTATTGTTAACTTATTATTTTATAACTTATATAATATATTATATAATAATTTATTACTTATTTTAAAAATGAAAAAAAAACTGTTTACTTTTATGTTTTAAATATTATCTTTTATTACACACCATTATAAAATGTATCTTTTATTTGTATAATTTTAAACGCATCTACTCAGTATAAATATGTCACACTACCTATGTACATATAAACATTATAATAATTAAAACTATTATAGTAATCATACTATTTTGTTTAGATATATATAAAAAACTTATATATAACTAAAAGTGTGGTATTATATTTATATAAAAATAATAATAAATAGTTGATAAAAAATAATATCTATAGAAATACATGTAAAAAAAATGTGAATATTTATGTATTATTTATATATGAAATATACTATATATTATTAATGGCTAGTGTAGATTTATAAAGGACAATTTTATTTATAAAATTCAACCAAATAACTCATTTCATTGCATATCTAACATTAATGTTGAATAGAAGTATATATTGCTATCTTTTAACGTGTTTAAATTAGTGAAATAGCGCCTGCACTGACATCCACTTAAGGGTCCACTATACGTCTATATCTTTTACATGTGAAATATACAAGTGTACTTGTTTCCTAACAATAATTAGCCTATTGTATTTTATGTTAATTATTATTGTTTTTTTATATAAATAATATATATAAAATATACGTTTTTATTTTATATCTTATGTATTTTTCTACAAGTTGCTCTATATATTTAGAAATACGGACATTTATTTTCAAAATAATTAATATAAATTAATTCTATAAAAAAACATACGAAATATATATATGTGAAGATATACTATATATTTAAAAAAAATTATTCATCTTTACTATATAATTTATATATTTTTAAACGCAATTGAAAAAAATATTTATTTTTAATAAATCCAGTTTTAAAGTAAATGTCTTAAAGTAACCTATTTTATTGGTCAAATAAATAATTTCATAAAATATAAGTATTTATATGTCATGCATATTTTCAAATAAAAAAATGTAAAATTAACATCATTATATTTATCGAAACTAAAATATAACAAATATTTTAATTTATAATTTTAGTGGCCTTTATAAAATGCTTGTTTTATGAATTCTATTCAACATAAAGTATAATATATGCATAATTATAAAGTTAATATTTCAAAATGTATATATAATTGAACAACCAAAATAAAAATATTCCAATATTTAATTATCTAAATATCTACCTAAATATTTTATTAAGTAAGGTAAACTGAATTATCACAGTTATAGCCGCAGATATTTAAATATAGTATTGCATGATTTTAGCAGTTATTTCATTATATAGAGCATTTCATTATAACGAGATTATATTTTGAAATATTTGCGTCTATAACTCTGATTATCAGGACATATATTTTAAGGAACTTAATTTTGAATATAATTATACTTATTTATCAAACTATTATGTGCATCAATATAAAGTAAATAATGACTGAACTAGATAAATATAAGTAATATTTTATCCAACTAAAATAAAATAATTTAATTTAATATTTTGTAATTTTATATTTAATTACTTTATGTTGTACATTATTATATTATATAAATAATTATAGAAAGTAACTCAGTAATTAACATATATAATTGTTCATTTATCAATCATGGTGTGACTAGGTTATCAGATTTCTCAGTATGATGGTGATACTTAATTATTTCATTCAACATATTATATGAATTTTTATGTAATATTAATATTTTGATTTTAATAGATATTGCATAACCAATATTAAATATATATATATATATATATATATGTCAAATGGAGTTCATTTAATTTATTTTATAGTTTTACATTATCAAATACATTGAACAGAATATTTGAATATGTTATTTTTCTAATTATAAAATGTCATATCTATATTATAATAATATGAATCATTAACACTAATACTCAAATCTCAGTGGAAGCGGACCCTCATGAGGGAAAACGTAAAGTCGAAGCCATATGGCCGATATTCCGTATCCACCACCAACGCTCCAGGTACATCTATGACCTGTTCTACAAGAGGAAGGCGATCAGTAGAGGTTTGCTTAAGATACACGCGCCTATTGGTTCCTCTGTAGGCTCGCTACGATGCTAATAGTTCACTGTATCAGCTCTATCGGACTTGTAGCTTTCATCACTAGTACTAAATCTATCTATTCGAAGTTGCTATTAACTAATTCACATTGTTAGTGAAACTCTCAATAATGTAAAATGAATGCAAAAGTATTGTTATTTATGCAGCGGATAATCGCTAATAATATAATCCACCGATCTCATCACTCGGACCTCCTTTATTCCTCTTGCGTCTCGTAATAGCTGCACTAATATATCTTAGAGATATGTACTATGCCCGCTAACATATGTTACATAATACCCCTACTTCATTATGTAATCATCATCCCCGACCAGTGTTGGGCAGTGCTTTACTATGTAGTGCTGCTATCGCCAGTACTATTTGAGTTTTAAATACAAGAGCTGAAATAAATGTGACTGAAATTATGTGAATACAATTAATGTTATATATAGACCTAGTGCAAGTGTAGATTAGATTTAATAAACGCTCACTACTGTCCTGATATTACTTCATCCCCCGCACACACAGAATTGTACGACTTCTGCATCAAAGAGATGATAGCCGACAAGAACCTGATCGCCAAGTGGAAGAAACAAGGCTACGAGAACTTGTGCTGCTTGCGATGTATTCAGACGCGAGACACTAACTTCACAACTAACTGTATCTGTCACGTGCCCAAGTCTAAACTTGAAGAGGTACGTATCACAGCATACGCTGTTTTATTCAATATACGTTAGACTTTATCAAATATGATTAAACATCTATTTTTATTCCACTATTTATTACTGATTCATCGATTTTAACATTATATTTAATATATAAAAACCCCATTATAGATTGATTAAATTACTTGTATTATGAACTATGAAAATATTGCTCATTGTATCATATCTATTAGTGCTATAGCTCCATGTATTCGTAGTAATGCTGGTTCACCAGAATATACTAAAATCTTATTACCCTTTACATTATTTTATTATCATTGCATACAATAAACAATATGTTATTGTGATATATTTATAGTATCAAGTTCAAGTATTATATGTTTAATATTTATTTTAAAATGATACCATTATTGATTGAGTCTATTATTTGTATTTAGAATTTAGCAAAATATGCGCTGTTTCTCCATATAGCATATATTTCTATTAATGTTATAACTCCACGTATGTTATATTTATTTATCAATTGAATTAGTATACATTAATTCCCATTTAAATGTCATAACCAATAGTATTGCTGCATTTATTACTTCATTCATCACATTTGTAGGGAAAGATTGTGGAATGTGTACACTGCGGATGTCGGGGTTGTTCCGGGTAGTTCCGGACATTGTTTAATAAATATTTATATTAACTAATTAATATATTTTCACAATTGAATGATTGATTTTTTTATTAAGCAAATATATATTCGAAAGTTGAAATATTTGCTAACGATAATAATATTATTGAAATAAACAAAGAATAATGCAAAATTTTAAAAATAGAGATAATACAATTTATAGTTACTGTAACAAACATAACATAATCGAAAATAGAAAATAAAATACATTATCTGATAAATGAGGACATCTAAATATATGCAACCTTCATTTGTAACTTTAAATCATTTCTATACTTCCTAACTTAGTAACCCGTAATAGTATTTTAATATTTAAATGAAAAATTTTAAAATATATTACAAATAAAATACGTTAAATATGAAATTAACCTAATGAATAAATAATAGTGTAATACTTATTAACTTAAACTCTGTAATAATAGTAAATTATTAATTTTATATTTTAAAAACAAATATCATATGAAAGTAAAAAACAATTATTATATTAGATTACATAGATTGAAAATGTATATTCCCGTAATTGCCATTGAATGCGACATCCCCTTAATATATATTAATATTGCAATTGTAATCTACTTTATCTTAAAATAACCTATATATTGAAATGCTTCTATTTGTAATGTATTCTATGTAAATATTTTTGAATCTAATTTTGATGACATACTATTTATAAAATATTTAACATTTATATGTATTCACTTTAAATAATAAGTTTCATGAATAGAGCGCTTGTAAAATATTTGAAGTTGTATTAATTAATTATTATTTATGCTTTAATTACATGTGAACATATATGTGTATACAATATATTACATATTTATACGACATAACAAAATAATAAATTGTTAACATTGGTATTTATTTATGATGTAGGTAGTTTTAATCAGTAAAATATAAAAAATAGATGATCATAAATATAAATTTATTGCCAATAGGCTATCAAGTTAAAATATTAAATTAATTTATAGATAAATATTATATTTAAATTATAATAATTATTTTTAAATTCTCGATATTTTAATAAATTTACAGAATATTGGATAAACGATATTATGATTAGTCGTATTACAATTAAATAAGTTAATGCTGTATAAATATATAATAAAGCATAAAATAAAACGTATGAAAACTAAATAAAGGTTTCGACAGTCTCGAGTGTAACTCAAGGTACATCGAACGATTACAATATCGCTGGTATGTGGTGTATCACAGTAAAGTATATCACATTCCATAATGTCATTAGAGCATGAGAGATGCGAGTGGTATCGTGTGTTAGTGGGTGAGTCACTCAGCCAGGAAGTTAGGCCAGAAGTTAATGGCCATCTCCTCGTAATGACTCATCGAGTGATGTTCTACCTGGTCTATCAGCTCGTACATGTAAGAGTCCGTATCCTCGATGAGGCTACGGGCTAGATCGTTGTAGTCGTGTTGGTCGGCGAGTGAGTCACCGTCTGCACTTTGGCCTGGTTGTTGGGGAGGAAGCTTGTTGTCTACGCATTTAGCGTGGTTCTCCAATATCATACGTTCCAACTGTGTATGAGGTAGTGGTAGTGGTAGTGGTAAAGGTGGCGGTAGTAGTATTGGAAGTAGTAGTGGTGGCAGTAGTAGTAGTAGTGGTGGCGGTAGTAGTAGTAGTAGTAGTGGTAATATTTATATATAAATATATATTCTAGTAATATACTATATATATATAATATACTATATAATATATTAATATAAACATTAATATATTATACATACATGATGTCCTATGGTCAGGGTTGGCCGAGAATGGGTTTTTGGGTTTTTGGTTTAAACCTTTTGATATTTTTTGATGTTTTTGTGGTTTTTCGATTTTATATATTAATAATTTTTTATTTAATAAATTATACATTTAATAATTTTAATTCTAATAGATATACATATAATATATATTACATAATGTAACTAATTCTAGATTTCAAGAAAATATATAAATAATGTTATAAAATTTATATAATATTAAAATATGAATATAATAAAAAGTATTACCAAAGCCCCTCCCTTGTATTACTATTAAAAATAAAATTCTATAGAATAAATATAATATTTGTTATGACATTTTAATTCAATAGAAAATAATTAAAATTCAATAAAAATACAATTTCATAGAAATTGATTCATTAAAAAATATTTTATTACTATTCTATAGAATAAAATTATATAAAAAATAATACAATAGTAAATATTAAAAAATTATACAAATAATTATTTATACCTTAAGGTATTTTTATGATTTTGATATCACCAGGGTTGGCAGAAGTAGGGGTTTTTGGGTTTTTGGGTTATTGGGTTTTTGGGTTTAAACCTTTTGATAATTTTAGGGGTTTATGGGGTTTTTGGGTTTTTTGGGGGTTTTTCATTTTTGTTTTCATTATTATTTCTGGGTTTTAGTATATAATTAATTATTATTATTTAATTATCACATTTAAATTAATTTACAAGTAAGTACCAATGATATATATATGTACTTTTTGATTCTACTCTTTCCTTCATTACTCATATTACTGCCATCACTAAATCTGCAAATTATCATTTATTTAGAATTAGAAAAATACGAAAATCAATTACTGCATTTCTTACTAAAACTATAGTTAATTCCCTTGTCCTCTCCTATAGATTACTGTTCCTCAATCCTTATCAATCTTCCATTATCCTCTATCTCTCCCCTAAATCGAGTTATTCTTTCATCAATCCGTACAACATATAACCTACGTATTCGAGATCATACCTCTACAGCCTCATACCAACACTTACCTCCATGGTTCCCATTTAACAAACACTCTACTTATCGCATACTATCTATTGTTCATTCCTCAATATACTCTTCAAATTGCCCCTCCTATATTTCTGCTTCTCTAGTACAAAGTCCATCTCTTAGAAACCATGAATCTCATTTTATCTACCCCATGGTAATTGCGATTCTCCATCCCTCAAAAATGAATACTCGGGCACTGAGTTATAATGGTCCAAAACTATGGAATTCACTCCCACCCTATATTAGATCTATAAAATCGCATAAAACAACCATGAAATATATACAACAATTTATATCAGGGGGTATCTGTACTACTAATATTGTTTGTCATTATTATTTTATTTATTAATTTACATACAGTTTATTCTGTTTTATTTTATTATTATTAATGGTATTTATTGTTTTACCTAATCTATTATTTGTATTCTATATATACATTTTTGAGAAATCATTTATGATTTATTTAAGTGTTTAAATAAACTTTCAATCAATCAATCAATATATATATATATATATTTATACTTAGGAGTCTATTTATATCTTCTATTATTATATGTGATTTAATAAATAAATATTATTATTAAGTGTATAAATATAATTATATTTCAAATATATATTAATTATTTATATTTATTTATAATAATATAAATCATTTATTAGAATACTTGCAATTTTACAATTTAAAATGTCATTAACCTTTATAGTATTATATTAATATATATTACAACACTATTATATTATATAATTTATATAATATATATATTTTTTTTAAATATTTTTTCTTGATTTTTTTATTTAAAAATTTAAGATAAAGAAAAACCCCAAAAACCTCTGAAAAACCACAAAAACCCTAGAAAAACCCTCAAAAACCCACCAAAAACCCAATAACCCAAAAACCTCTTCCATATTTCTTAGATTTTTGGGATTTTTGCCAACCCTGGATATCACTGATTTTATATATTAAATTAATATACTTCATTCTTGTGTATTATATAATAAATTAATAATAAACTATACATTTATCAATTTGTATAATAAACTATACTTTTATTAATCATTTTTTAAATTAAAAGGTATAAAATGATTTTACACCTTTTAATTTTTTATGAAAAACCACAAAAACCTCAGTAAAACACCAAAAACCACAGTAAAACCCAAAAACCCAAAAAGCACAGCAACATTTTTGGGGTTTTTGCCATCCCTGCCTATGGTACACAATTTTTTATTAATTTTAATAAATAATTGCTTATTAAAAATTATAATTATTATTTTATTATTATTACATATTAACGATACTAAAATAAATGATAATATGATTTTCATGCTAAAAAGGAATATGTGAAATTTATTTATCAAAAATATAGGCCTAACCCAAAAAACAATGACAAAATCTTACAAAACCAAATAAAACCCTCCAAGATAAATGTAAAGTGTATTTGGGGGTTACCACCCCCTCTCTTACACTCCGGTGAGCGCGTATCACGTGTCTAACCTCTTCTATGGAGATCTCTGTAAACTCTCCATTGTCCGGGGGCATATCGATAAGGGGTGTAATTGTGACCTGAGGGATACTCATAAAGTCTTGACACAACTTCAGCACGTCTCGGTCGTACATCTGCTGAGTGTAGGCGTCTGAAGTTGATGCCCGTGGGATGTGTTCCTCTCGCTGCTGTCCTTCAATATAAGGGGGCGTGGCTTCGTACGGCGGTGACGTCATATGGGCGTGTTCTCCTTGCTCGCTAGCCGCTGCCGAGTTACCGACACCCCTTCGTCTCGCATCCTGGCGTTTAATCCGCGCGGCTACAACTCTACGAGATGGGGGCGGACGAAACATCGGTTGTTGTTGTTGTTTCTGTAATAGTGGGCGTGGCAGCGAAGGGGGCGGCGCTAGTTGTTGACTCATCAACGCTACCGGTCTCACTCCCGCATCTACTGGTGCCATCGATGGGTCTCGTTGAAGAGGTGGGGGGTACTGGGGTGGAATGTTCACGAACCTAGGTTGGTAATCGCTAGGCACAGGCACCACGTGTGTCGGGTAGCTCTGTAATCTGTAACGGGCGAGCATGGGGTAAGGGTGTTAATGGTGCTATGTTTACGTGTGCGTGTTGTATGTATCGGTGCGTAGGGGTGTGTGTCGGTGTGTGTAGGGGTGGAGGTGTGCGTGTGTGGGTATGTATGTGCGTAAGAAAAGCTTGCTATAATACATTTTTTCGAAATTGTTTGTAATTTATTTTCGAATATTGAAAATTATTGTAAATAATTTTCATTTTAGCAAATTTCTGTAATTTTTTTGAAAATAAAACACTAAGTTGGCAAAATATTTGAAAATAATTTACGAAAATAATACGAAAATGATTTTCTAAAATAATTTGCAAATAAAACGCAAAGTTTGTAAAATTTTTGAAAATAAAACACGAAGTTTGCAAAATATTTGAAAATAATTTATGCTAATAATACGAATGATTTTACGAAAATCCTACGAAAATCCTTACGAAAATCCTATATTAATATAAATTAATTAATATATTAAGATTATTAATAGATTTAATTAATTTTTATTGCAGATAATTGTTTAAATTTAAAAAAAAATCTACTTTCTATTATTTATTTATGATTAACGAAATAAATATAAAATAGATAAAATGTTTCTATTTTAAAATTAATTTTCATTTATATTGATATACATATTTTATATTTATCATCATTATTAATGGTTATTCAATCAAAAAAATTGGAGTATAGGTCTGCGAACACCAATTAATAAACCACTGTTTATTCAGTTTAACTTATTTTTTAAACATTTAATGAAGTTAAAAATATTTATTTTAAATATTAATATATTTATTCTGGCTTATATATAATCATATCTTTTATTTCTATTATATTCTCCAGATCATTTATTTTTGATTTGCAAATATGTTTATTGTTGATTAAATATTTATTAAATTCTGAAAATTATGTGCTAAGTTTGCAAAATGATTTTCGATAAATGTACGTAAATAATTGAAATTTATTTTCAAAGTTCGCAAAAATTTGTCCGCCAAATCTTCGAAAAAATTCATTTGCAAATATTTTCAAATTTATTTTCAAATTTGGTTTACTATTGGGTTCGATTAAGAGCAATAACGACTTATGTTCTAATTATATATTGGTAGAGTTACTACTATTAGTTTCATATTTAATATAAGTTTAATAATTATTCAATAGAATTAGTGAGATAATTGATTACGTAATATAAGTGTGTGAGTTACATAATCACCTGGGAGTGACGTATTCTCTGGGAATATTCGCATCTCCAGTCGGATTTCTCCTTATCCGTGCTTTCCTGACTCCAGTGACTCTTCTAGCACCTCCTGAACAACATACACATTAGTTAGGTACACTCACTTACACACACTCACTCACTCACACACACACACACACACACACACACACACACACACACACACACACACACACACACACACACTCACACACACACGTGCACATATAGCATACACATTGTATTCTAATATCTTACCGGCTATGTAACGGCTTTTCTTCACGTTTCCCTGTCAAGTAGGAACATGTTTAGATCTAATTATATCTAACTTTAAAGTTAGTTTAATAAAGTATACGATTAAAAATTATTATTATATAATAAGTTACCTAATTCGACATAGTTATTATATTACATTAAATAAGATATTTGTATAAATCAGAGTTTAAAAGTAAATTATCGAGCCAAGATTTTATTTATAGCTACTAAACGTAAACAATGTAATATAGTGAATTGATGTGCTTTTATAAGCTAACATTTTCTAGTTTCTTTTTTAGTTCTGTATCTGTTAATGGTGCAAGAGTTGGAGTTTTATCTGTTAAGCCGGTTAACGTCTCACTTTGGTACCTACTACCAGGGCTTGACGGGGTTGACTCCTTCTCGGGTAACGGTTCGCTGGGAGGCTTTATCTTATTTCTTGATATGGATTCTAACTCAACTTTAAATACGCCTGCATCCGCAGTGGTAGCGTACCCGCCGGGCTCAATGGATCGCTTATACACACATATAGTCTGCTTTAGGGACCTACTTAACATATCCCCTTTAACAAAACCTTCAGCGTATTTGCCATGTACTTTAGAAGTTATCGATGAACGGGTGTAGGGTCTAGTACGTCGCCCTACATTAGCAGACAGTTTCACAGGGGAGTTGTTAGGGGGTAGAGGAACCTCTGATATCTGACGTACCCCCCTCTTAGCTAGGGGTAGCAGCACCACAGAATCGTATCTCCTGACCGGTGGTATTGCTAAGCCCCTAGTTGTCACTGCAGCTGGTACTACTGCTGCACCCATCTCTACTGCCTTACTATCTCTGCTCGCTATCATCCTCCTCCTCTTCAGCGACCCTCTCATCTCGTCCACCGGGTATGGCCTCTTGAACGTCTCATCCTTACTCGAGTCACTTCCGGACTGCTTAAGGGTGGCTGCCACCTCTGAAAGTGAGAATAAAAACATTGAGTTTCAAATTTGTTTATATAATATTATTAAAATATTAACTATTATCTTTAAAGTTATATATACATAATGTTTTACGTAAAATATGACTATAAAATAAAAATTTTAAAAGTAAATCATTTAAATAAATTATAATAATAATTGAAAAAATATAATTAAATTTAATAATCGTCATAATTTAATAAATATAAGATAGTTTTTAGATTTTAAAAGCTAAATTAAAGAAAATTATATATTAAATTTAAATAGTCAATATTCATATAGGTAGATACCCCTAATGATGGCTCTTTATTTATAATAATATTATAATAATAACATACTGTGATAAGTTATCGTCTGTATATATATTTATTTAATACATTTGTTATAAATATATTGTAAATCTTTAAAATCAATTTACTAAGATTAATTCCTTCAATAATGGCTTAAATGAATTACAATTGTAAGACTATTTATTTATAATATATATAACTACATAATATTTGAATTTATTTGAATTTAATAATAAGCTAAATTTAATATATTCATAATGTTATCTTAAATTTTCTAAATAATAATAATTTATTAATTAAACATATTTTATATTAAACATTTCAAAAGAAATGCACTTATTATAATATCTAATATGTAACAAACTATAATATCTATCAGTTTGTTAAAATAAATAAATAAAATAAAAAAAGGTAATACACGTTTAGTAAACTACTATTAGTCCTATTAAATAAATGTACAAATCTATTTATAGAATAGAGGTGGCACCTACCCTTAATTATTCTCTTATCAGCTGGTACCGCTTTCTCTACTGCTACGTTAACTGTGTCCCCTCCTCCTCCTCCTCCTCCATCTCCTCCATCTCCTCCTCCTCCTCCACCACCACCTCCTCCTTCTACTCGGCTAATAGGTTTCAGTGACTTCGCCTTCTTACTGACGGGCTGTCTGCCTATGACGCGACGTCTATATGTGTAACCGGAAGTAGGCGTGTTACCGACAGTGGCGACGTGCAGCGGCGGCGGATTAACGGATGTCACATTTAAGTAGGCCGGCCCCGCAGACGTGTTCTGCTGATAAGCATTGCTATTGGTCGGATAGACTAGTAATTGTTGTTGTTGTTGTTGTTGTTGCTGATATGTGGCTACATTCGAGTTAGGGTTAGCGGAATAGTTGGTGGCAACTGGATGCATGTAAGGAGGGGGCATGTTCTGCACAGGGGTCATCTGTTGTACCGGATTGAACTGCATCGGATTGATAGCGGAAAAGCGCGCGCCCTGTTGAGCCAGGTTTGTATTCATGCGCGGGTAGTGAAGCGGCTGTCCCGAGAAAGTAGTTCCTCTAGCACCGGGGTCCCCTCGCATTCTGGTCACGTTATTCTGATTGCTATAGTACACGTTCTGCTGCTGTTGCTGTTGTTGCTGCTGTTGCTGCTGCTGGTGTTGCTGCTGCTGGTGTCGCTGCTGAGGATGTTGCTGCTGTTGCTGCTGTTGCTGTTGTTGCTGCTGCTGTTGCTGCTGCTGGTGTTGCTGCTGAGGATGTTGCTGCTGCTGCTGTTGTTGCTGCTGTTGCTGCTGCTGTTGTTGCTGTTGTTGCTGCTGTTGTTGCTGTTGCTGCTGCTGAGGATGTTTCCATATAGAATAACATGAAATGCATATCATCTAATACAAAGTTATTTAAATAATATAATATTTGCTACAACAATAGATGTGAATACATTACACAAGTAGGGAGAGACTGGGTTTAGTTAGTGGAGCCTACTATATAGTTGCTGTAGTTGTATATGTAATGTACCTGCAGTTTGTATATCTCATCCGCAGTGAAGTGCTGAAACACCCCTGTAGGACCCTCCACTAATATCTGAGGAGGTCTGGTTACCGGGTTCCCATGCTGAGGATGTTGCTGCTGCTGCTGTTGTTGCTGTTGTTGCTGATGCTGCTGCGAGTATGTGTGTATGTATGTGTGTGTATGTGTGTATGTGTGTGATGTTAGTGAAAGTAGGTCAGCGTATAATATATCACAATACTCGTGCGTATGAGACATGTGTGTTGACATGATATTCATTATTGGAAAAATAAAGTCATTAATATTATTTTCATTGGAGGTTATATCTTAGGTTGATTATAGTATACTTCTTTATAAAAGTAGGCATTTATACATACTACAATATACATAGTATGTATATACATGGATGATATTTAAATGCATTCTTTAACATTTAATAAAGAGTATAATATTTATAAAAGTTTAAATAATTTTATAAATATATTTTTCAATTAAATTATTCTTTGTAATTCTCTTAATGTATGTCATCATAAATTATTTATAACAATAAATGCATTATTAACATTATATAGAGTTTATTATTAAAATGTAATAGTTTATTATTAAAATTATAACATTTATTTTTATCGAATTATTTAAGAAAATATAAAGATAAAAATGATAAAATGGCAAAATGAAATTGAAATTAGTGATATGACCTATAGGTCATATCAGGTAAAGTATACTTTAAGGTTTAAAGTATTACTATTTTATAAATAAGTTAAATTATTAATTGAATAACATTATATTTTATCAAACAAAATATAAAAGATGGTATTACGAATAAAATGAATATTTTCATCACAACTAACTTTGTTTGTAGTATAATACATATAAAATATACGATACATATAATTATACATATACTATATATAAACAAATAAATTCAAAAATTAGCGGTAACTAAATATACAAAAATTAAGAATAAATTAATTAAAGTATATAATTTCAAAAAAATAAATATTATAATATATGAATTTCTAAAAATAATCAAAGTAGGTAGTATCCCATCAACTGATAAATAAATAAAAATTAATTAATAACAAATATTTGTATATACTAAATATCCAAAAACATTTATCTACACCCTATATGGAAAGTAACCGAATACGGACACTCTCGGTATCTCAGAAACCATAAATCCTACAATAAAATGTTTTATTAATAAAATATTCATAATTATATAAATAGTCTAAAAAAGTATTTTTTATTTTGTAACTATTCAAAATATTACTGATATATTTTGATTTTTTATTACGTTTTTAAATTGAT
Organism: Osedax fenrisi; assembly: GCA_964019155.1. NCBI lineage: Eukaryota > Metazoa > Annelida > Polychaeta > Sabellida > Siboglinidae > Osedax > Osedax fenrisi. The sequence goes on from OZ025242.1 coordinate 63,293,193, forward strand.
GAAAAAAAATGTCAACTTAAAACCTTCTCAATAATATACAAATGTATCGATATAAAATATTAAATATTAAAATAAAATATTAAAATATATCACTTAATTATTAAAAAATAAAGCATTCTAAAATGATATATATAATTTCTATATTTGTTATTAAATATTCATTAAGTTATAAGCATATATCTAGAAGTCATATAAGTTCCTAATACGGACACTCTAGATGTCTTAATACGAACACCCTATAGGGTGATTATTATATATATAACTAATCAGTGCGCAACGTATGAACCATTATGATAATCATAAAAGTCGCGTGCGTTATAATAATAATACCACCAATAAAGATAAATCTAAATTTTTTATTATTTAGATACTTAAATTATATTATTAATTAAAAAATAATAAAAATAAATAAATTATTAAATAATTAAATTATAATAAATTGTTCATAAAATTAATTATAAATAATGTAATTGTAATTTTTCTGATTGATTCATCAATAATATATAGTTTATCTAGTGGTATATAGGGTGTCCGTATTATAACACAAGGTTTCCGTATTCGGACATGGGCACCGAATACGGACACCCCCGTTATCTATGGAATTAAAAGATTAGATAAAATTTTAAAATCACAATAATATCTATAATCATATAATATTAATATATTGTAATTTTTGAATACAAATAATGAGTCATAAAATGTTAAGACAATTTATTGTTAAAGTGTCCGAATTAAGTTACTTTCCCCTATAGGGGTATACTATAAGATAATATAAATTATATATAGTAAACTATTACATATTTTAAAGTAGGGAGTGCATATATGCACTATAGAGTGGACCTTTCTTTATAGTTTTATATGTAATGAACCTGCCGTCTGCAAATCTGATCCGGAGTGAAATGCTGAAACTCCCCTATAGGACGCTCCACTAACATCTGAGGAGTTCTGGGTACCGGGCTGCCCTGTTGCTCCTCCTCCGCCTACGTGTACGTGTGTGTGTGTGTGTGTGTGTGTGTGTGTGTGTGTGTGTGTGTGTGTGTGTGTGAGAGTGATGTATCATTGTTATACTTACTTTACTTATAGGTAACATTCTATACAAAGTTCTTAATTATATTAATAATATTAATTTAAATATATATATATATATATATATATATATATATATATATATGCAGATACCATGATGAGTAACTGTTCATGTTAATAGCAATGCCTGCTGTAGGATCCATGAAGATATAGGAGGCCTTAATAATAGTGCTGTTGAACTATCACACTTGTTACGAATACATATTCATCAGTGTTCCATAGGTTATTACCGCCTATGGTAATAACCGGTAATAACCTGTCCGGTAAAAACCTAGTGTCGTCTATATAATTAAATATAATATTATCTATAATATATTAAACATTCTATTGTCTATATAATTTACAATTAAATATTATTTATAGATGTTATATGTAATAGATAATATACAATTATAAAGTTAAACAATACTACATTAAAATCAATATTATAAGATTTTTTATATTTTTTTAAAAACAGCCTTTATTAATATTAACTCTATGTAAAGAACACTTTTATAAAATAAATAATATGATATTGAAATTTAAATAAATGAAAAACGGCCGATTTTTCACCCGATGCGCAGTAACGAAATCGTTGAGAAATCGTTAAATATTTAGTGATATCTCCAAATGATGAATAGCGATATTGTCATGATATCGGTGATATATTGGTGATATATCGGTAGGGGTGTAGCACACAGAGAGAGACAAAATCGGTACGATATCGGTGAAAAATCTGCCAACTTTTTCGGTGTGACTGGGGCTTAATATTGTAAAAAAAATATATATTAAACAATAGAACTAATAATATTTTCATTGAGAAATTATTTGAATGTAGGAATATAGAATCCTATTCATTATTTGATTTTATACCATGATATTTAATTAAATATATTAAATATACCTATAGATATTTTTAATTATATATATATATATATATATATATATATATATATATATATATATAAATACTGAATAGAATATTTATTTTTATATATATGAAATTAAATATAGTTAAACATATATTTTTTTACAATACTGTATAACTATTTAGTAATATTTTCATTGAGTAATTTTATGAATAAATAGCACAGTATGATTATATTTTATTTATAAAATGTATCCAATTACACCATCTTTTTAATTTTACAATATAAGTGTGGCAGACCTCAAAAATCAGTTGGATTTAAAAAAATAAATGTACTATATATGGCATAATTAAAGCAGAGTGATACAATTTTTGGACACATTTTCAAATAAAGCTGCTAGATTAATTAGCCATAATATTTATATATAAATGAATCAATATTACTTTAAATTTCAATATACATTTTTTTTTAAATATATTATATTTTATGAGTACTAGGTTTTTACCGGTAATTACCGGTTATTACCAGTTTTTACTGTACATTAACATGGTAGATATAGGTTTTTACTGCTTTTTGCCATTTTTGCCCGGTAAAAACAGGCTTTTACCACAAATAATGGAACCCTGATATTCATACATTATATATCGGTTCGATGTAAATAATTTACAATTTAAAATTCATAAAACCTAAACTTCTTCAATAATTGAATACTAAACGGACTAATATTATTAATATATATAGGTCATATATATATATATATATATAGGTATATATACATATACATATATACCTATAGGTATAGGTCATATATATATAGGTCATATAGACATATAGGTCATATGACCTATATTAATTTATAATATAAAAATTGATAACGTTGATATACAGGAAATGTTCGGGTTTGTATTTAAATACATAATTCTAATTTAATAAACATATTAATTATTTAAATATAATACTTACAAAAATAATATTAATATTAAATAATATACTTAATTAAAAAATTATCATATAAATATCAACAATTAGATATATTATACTATTCTTTATTTTTATTAAATATATTTTAAATATTAAATATAAATTATATTAATTAAGTACCATTAATAAGATTATCTCATAATTCAATGTTATATTATATATAGTATATATTATATATTATATTAGTTACATTTAAAAATGTTGTGACATGTTGTAACATATAATATTATAAATTAAAAATATATATTAATTAAATATAATATAATAATTAATAAATAGTTTAACGCTATTAACTATTATATTAACAATTAACATTTATTTATTAAAAAATATACATGGATATGTATTATAGTTATGTAGATATATATATATATATAAATATATATATATATATATATATATATATATAAATATATATATATATATATATATACCACAGAGCTAGAGAGAAATTTCTCTCTAGCTCTATGATATATACGAATGAATGAATGACATCAGTTTATAGACATACGACATACTATGTATATCATACGTCTATGGAGGATCAGTGAAAGCCTAGGCTTTATTTGGTCGAAACCTCCAATATGTTCATGTACAGATTACAATATTACTAATATTGTAATCTGTAATATTATATTAGTAAAAGTAATAATATAATATTAATGATTCATGTCTTAGCATTTGTTGTAATATAATTAGTAAATGAAATAATAAAATAGAAGATACATATATATATATATATATATATATATATATATAATTTAATAAAAATAATAAAACACTGTTCATGAACATAATTTATCATCATATTTCAATCCATTACATTATAGTAAATAATAA
>OZ025242.1:63301947-63324447 GCA_964019155.1 Osedax fenrisi
ATATTACATAATTAAAAAAACATAAATCGAATACATTACGATGCACCTATTACATATACAAATACTAGCGGCCACTACCCCGGACTTGCCTTATTTTAATGATTTGTTATGATTTTTTTATTGCCTAATAAATCATTACTATTATTCAGTAATATATAAAATTGAAATCACAATATTCTAGACCTATATGATTTATAGCTATTTAAAAAAAAATAAGATCTTAAAATGTAGAATTTATCGATATATTAGAAGTATGCTGAGGCATATAAATTATCGGCCATTACTTCGTTCTCTCCCCTACCATTCTTTTTATTTGGTTTTATTGATATCATATATTGTTGCATTGTTTTATTGTTGATGAATTTGATTGTTTAGTGTTAAATTTGTATCGATTTTCATACTTAGCGTTGTTATATCAGTGTTTATTTCTATTTCAATATTGTCTTTTTGATATGAGTGAGGGGTGCGGAATTAGACGTGTGTTATGCAAGATAAACATATTTGTTTCAGTTTATTTAAATTTGAGTTGTTGATATTGAAGTAACCCGAAGTTGAAGTTAATTGGTTACTTAGGTTATTTTAGTTATGATTCATAGGATGTTGTTTAAAGTTGTTGATGTATATAATTAATCGGCATACTTTATTGATTATTGAAGAGAATTATTGAAGAGAAGAGGTTCCATAACACTACCCTGTGAACTCCTATTTCTGGAAATGTATAGGTTTTGTTTAGTTTATGGGATTATAGTGTGAAATGTCTTCTTGTTGTTATTTATGTTCATGTTAGTTTCATTATTATGTGGTGTATGCCAGTGTATTGTAGTTTTGTGGAATTACTGATTTATGATATTAAATGTAGTTTAATTGTAAATTGATATAAATATTACGTAATAATTATTTAGTATATTGATAAATATATGTTTAATTATGTGAAGTAGTAAATTCTCAATGTTTGTATATTGTTTATTTATATTACTTTTATTTATATTAACAACTATATTGTAAATGATATATTGGCTGAGATGGTTAGCAATTATTTGTTTCTATGATTATATACAAAAGATACATTTGATATGGGTCTCTAGTTTTCTAAAATGGACTTATCTAGTAATAGGATTTCAGTATAATGTTGAGTGTTTTAGTGTATGTGGAAAATATGTGTATTATGTGTATTTATTGATATATTAAGATACGTATAGGAGGGGTACAGGGGTCTCATTAAGGAATAATATTGACTGCACATAAATATATAATTATTAATAATTATTTATCAATAAATATTGTATATTGTAATAGTTATATATAATTATGGTAGGTAATATATATATATGCATATAATCTGAAATATTTATAATTACAGCAAAAACGTATGACTACAAAATATATTTTAAAGATGAACCGTTTATGTTTATTATTTATTGTGCTATATTTAGAATTTTATTGTTCTAAAAGGAATTTCATTTTCTTCTTCTCCTTTATAATTTCCTGCACCAGAAAAAATCCCTTGAAATACTATTGTGTTTTACTATGCCCTCTTTCGTTTTGTCTATGATTTCGTTTATTTATCCTAACAATATTAGGTTAATCTGAAATTTCAATAAATGATGGCTAACATATTATTAATGACTTTATAATTAAATAACTAACCAAGCTAATACCGCAAGTCTTGGATTCCATTTTCATGATCCGGTATATTATAATGAATAAATAATAGATTATTCTCAGTTTCTATTGTCATTCTATTTCTATGTACAGACTTAAGCACATTATTTGCAGATATAATTCTTTCCACATCGGCACTGTGTGGTTTAGCGCATATAACTCTACTATATGTACAACACAGTGTAGACATTTCTTCAATGCCAGAAAATAATAAATGTATATTAAGTATATTTTATGTCTATTTCATACATACATTGATAGCTTTATAGCAAGTTCACGAATATTGTATTTTCAGAATATATTAATTTCTGAATGCAATAATAAATCGTTATATTGTAAGGATAAATCTCTAAGTTTATATCAGCACTTATCAAAGTATGTAATTGCTTTAAGTGTACTTATTCTTTTAGTATATTCTTTAGGTAATTTGAAGTGTAGTAGGAAATCTATTGATTTTAAAGTACATTTAAAATATTTAATTGGTAAACTTTGAGTTAATATGGAATTTAGTTTTATGCCGTTTGCATACATTATTGTATGATGCATATTGCAACTATATAAGTGAGTTTAAATTATTCATTCAAGTTTAATTGAGTTAGGTAGGTTATATATATTTATTTATATATTTATTAATAATTGAGTGAATCAGTTCAGGTTTTTGTTGAGTGATTGAGTGTTGAGATAATATATATCAAGATATACACTTACGTGTGTATGTATTTATATTTATAGGAAATAAATTGTAAACAAAATATATTTTAAAACATTTATTACATACATCACTAAGGACATTCGTTCATTTAATCGCATCGTATCTCTGTACATAACAACTACTGTAATTCTCCTACCCCCCGCCAGGGCTGTTAGATAGCAAATATGCTATCGCTTTCGTCGACTGTGTAGCTCTCGCTGATAAGTCTGTACTTGTCTGAATGCGAGGTCACGTCTGTTCCGTTCTTCAAGGTCAAATCGTTCTGTAAATCGTACGTAGAGGTCAGGTTTATCGTAATTATGACGTAATCGTTGACTATTACGTAATGTACTAGTTGTGGTGATGATGTCATATGTTACATTGAAGTGTCTCACTGATGTCATATTAGTTATATACTATTGTGAAATATGATACTGTATTAATATGATAACATAATAGTATAATAATTTAATATATAAAGTATAATATCATAGTTATTTCTAATAATATATAATTATATATTACTTTATAACGCAGTTTAATAAATAACTAAATAACTATATATTTAGCGATATACTTGTATACCCGCTTAATGTTATGTAATTAAATATATTCATATGTGTTAATCAATATTTTTCAAACCTATATTTTGTTTTATAACATTGAATAGTATATGCCTAATGTTATGCGCATATATTATTATATTATTATAGTATACTCATGTGCCATATCACTATTATAACATTATAACACAATAGAATATATTCTATTCGTACTTCGTACAGGTAACTTAACAAACGCAATAATAAAGATCGAGATATCACCTAATAAAAGGTAGGGGTACTACTACTACCGCGTGATCCTTACAGTGTGGGGTGGGGGTGGGGCTAATATAGGGGTGTAACCTGAGCCCCATCGCAATCTCCGCACAGTCCGTGTACGAGATCAGCATATCTGGCCGGAATAGTGACCGTAGCGGCTGTTTCCGTCGCTTGACCGTTAAACACGAGCCTCAGTCCGCAGTCGGTGTCCACTACTACGTAGCCATGAGTGGTCAACGTTATGGACAGTCCGGAGTGCAACACGTTCACGCTAGGTAGGCTTATCACGTTGGAGCCGATCTGGGGGCGGGGCGTGAAGGGGGCAGGGCTTAGTTGTGGGCGTTACTCAGGCTATGTGTTTAGCGGGTATATACGTAAATGTAATAAATTATGAAATATGATTAGTGTATAGGTATTATATTAAAACACTACATCAATTATTACTAACATATATAATAATAATAATAATAATAATACATATTTATTAGAAGAAAGTTGTACAATTTTTTCGTATGAAGTATATAAATTAATTATATTGTTATTTCCTCTAAAGGGCTTCAGATAAAGATCAATATCTTTTCTATGCTGTCGCCCGAATTTATAATTTATATTTACATAATATTGGAATAAACAACTTTATGCGCAGAAGATAGATATATCGACGCATGCGCAAAGCGAGTCGCTTAATTCACACTAACCGTGACAACGAGGCTGTTGGATATTCTGATCTTCAAGTTGTAGATCTCGACATCTACAAAGTTGGGGTACGTTTGATCCGGACTAGATATCGTTACCAGCTCCATCTTCATCTCAACGTTGAAACTGCATTCGTCCTGTGGTAGAGATATACGTGCGTCTCAGGTGTAATAGTTATAATCGGGTGTTATAAGTCTTATGTTATACTTGTATCGGAATGATAACGATAGTGATAATACTTATAATAATACTACTAACGTATCTAAGGATTTATATAGGGGACGTCTCAGCCAATTAGTAATATAATGGTTATATAATATTATTAGATAGGCTTATAATATAAAAGTATGTCTCTTTATAACAATAATGTCATTATATGTTGATGTTATAATAATATTGTCATTGAGATTTCTAGGATAAATTAAAAACAAATATTTCATTAGTTTTTATAAATTACTATTATCAATTATACTTATATTTGTTGTATATAACATTTCAGTGATATTCCTTATGTGTAAGTATGATAAATAAATTATTTAAAACTATCCCTATTTACACTATACACAATTTCTTATATATTTCATGTTAAACTTCTTTGTGATTGCGCCTGAATTTATATTATTCAGATGTCAACAAAATGTTAGATTCTGTTTCATTTAACTATTATATTAGGAGATAGTTTTCCTTATCAAAATAATGATAATTTAGCCATTTTTCAATCCGGTTTAAAATTCCTCTCCCCTTGAGTTCAGTTCAAAAGGTGTTTTGTAATATAAAATAATTGACATTGAAACTTTAAATGTTTTACTATATTAATACATTTAGTATTGAATTTATGCGACACTTAATAAATCTTAGGTCCGCTCCTCAATAAATATATTACTTATTATAATGATATCTGGGAGGTCTTCCTGTTAATACTACATGTTAATATTACCTTTACGTATTTCTGTATCGTTTTCTAAATTGTGCGCGACTTTAAACATTCGATTATAACAATAACAAAAATAACAAATTGATAGGGGCGCTGGAACGATTTTGTATGTAGGGGGGACCAACCAATCAAAATAATGTTGTGGTAAAAGTGGGGGGGGGGACCAATACATATGAGGTCCCCCTAGATTTTAAAATGGGGGGACATATGTCCCCCCATCCCCCCTGTTGCAGCGCCCCTACAAATTGATAATGCCACTACCTACCTATTAGTCACTATAGTATGTGTTATCTAAGTGCATCACGGGTTCACGTGTACCTAGCTAGCGATGGAGTGATGAGTCATCACTGATGACTAACCAGAGGGTCCATGTACTTCACCATCGTGTACTTGTCTTGACCGATGACCATCAGCCATTGACCGTCGAATGTTTCCAGTAACGGATCTCCTCTCAGACGACACAGACATAGGGCTGAATGTGTGGGGTGTGGGGTGTATGGGGGGTGTATGGGGTGTGGGGTGTATGGGGTGTGGGGTGTATGGGGGGTGTATGGGGTGTGTATGGGGTGTGTGTGGGTGTGTATGGGGTGTGTATGGGGGGTTTGTAGGGGTGTGTATGGGGTGCGTGTGGGGTGTGTATGGGGTGTGTAGGGTGCACTAGACAATGTTGAAGTGCTCCGTATGTTTAATATAATAATCATAATAATCATTATTATTCGACTTTTTCTTTTATTTGTGCATAATAAATCTTTTATTTCTGAAATACTTACAATAAGAAGTAAATGTATTTGTATTGTTATATCCCATTATGCAATATATAACATGTAATATTAGCCATTTTCATTATTTTGTATTTACTTTTTAATAATTATAAAAAGTTACATATATGTCAACTATAGTTGATGAATTAATATGTGCCGCCTTATAGAGCAACATATATTGTCATATATGTATTAATTATAGTTTTATAATTTGTTGCCAAATATCCACTATTATTATTTACTATGAACACCACACCTGCACCCCCCCCCCCACTATAGTTATCTATGCGTCCCTAGCAACCCCGCGGGTAACTAACGTATCTCTTCACACTTGGTGACTCCGTCCCCTTCGTACCCCGAGTTACAGATGCACACGTGGTTCACGCAAGAGGCCATCACGTGACAGGAAGGTAAACATCGCAGTCCCTCTGCGCGTGCGCACTCGTATTAATATCGCGCCAAGGTCACGGCGGCGAGTTATAGAGGTCAAATATTAGTATTCGCGCGCATGGGTTATATAATAGTAGTAGTAGTATACTACTACAATAGGAAGGTAGTGGATATCTACTGGGGAGGACATCGTTATCATGTCCTCCCTCATTACGTCATCGCCGCACACCATTCGCACACGTTCACAACCACTCTCACTCCAACACGCACACACACACACAATAGAGATATATAGTCAAGGTCATGTCCAGTTCTTGTGTCCTCTATTCCCCGCACTGCATCCTACGTGTGTTTCTCTCTTCTGTCACCCTGGGTGTATTGAATAAAGCAATTAGTGAAAATACATATATATATTAACGTATACGAAATTATTTATTTATATAATTAATAATCATAGAATAACGCATAATGCATTATATTCAGACATGTGTAATATATTTATAGCGTAAAGCAGCGCTCACATACACGCGCACACACATATGAAATATATTTATGAAATTTACTATATAACATATTTATAAGATCTGCAGTTTTATTGAAAGAGCTATTATAAATGAATGAAATTAAATTTGTAATCTGTTTAAGTTTAATCTCTATAGAGATATTGTAAGCGTTTCCAAATAATATTTTATATTAAAAGTAAATTCTTATATAATGCATTAATGCACTATATAAATATATGTTATAATTTTATGATATTTAAAATTCTTGGAATTTCAATAAATATCTTTTATGGCTTTTTATTGCATTTTCAGTTAAAATTTAAAAATAATAATAATAATAATAATAATACAAAATATAAATACATAAAATGTATATAAATGTATTTATAAAATATAATAATAATATCCAGTAGGTAAATAAGATTTATATAATATTAATACAATAGATAATTTAAAAATAAATATATGATGACTTATCTTTATGAATAATAATCGATTAAAACGAGTAAATAAAGTAGTAGCTGTTAGTAAATATATAAACAGGAAGTGTAAACGAATAACTAAACATATATAATTATTATTATATATAGGTATAATTTATATTATAATTGATATTTAATGTTTAATATAACGAGTTTCAAACGATAAGTAAAATAAATTTTTATATTATTGAATGCCTTCAGTTTGTATGCATACTGAACTTTAGACCACTAATTCCACAAGCGTTATCTATAGGGTAAGACCGTATACCGCATACTACCCTAACGTCAAGGTCACATTTGTTACGTAATAATGTTGCGTATACCTTAAGGTACTAATTAGTCTCATTAACCAATGAGGTCACAGTAATGTTGTAGATATCGATAGGTTATTAGTATAATATCATATATGATGAATGCTTTAAATGATTCTTCAGTTTGTAACATGTTCACGGTAATACAATGTGAACAATATAATGTGTATCATGTTACCGGTAATATGGGTTACATTGTGATTGTAGAGTGTAAAGAGTTTAAAGAGTTTAAAGATAATAATATCAGTGTAAATTTAAATATTGATTAAGGCTAACATAACATATATATCGATTGTATATATACTTAAAATATATTTGAAATTATTCTCGCACTTAAAAAGTTAATTACCATAATTTTTATTGTTTAATTACAATGATTAACCTAACCACGTGTGTAAGATCATGTGATTTATTATTATGTAAGTATTGTTAAATAATGATCATTATTTAATAATCTATTCATATAATTTATGCAATCATTCGAATGTCACCTATAGATAGGGTTATCATTGAATAACAATCATGAATACTTATATATATATATATATATATATATATACAGTCAACTCTCGGTAAGTCGGACTACGTATAAGTCGGACTTCTCGATAATTCGGACACATTTAGTTGGTTTGGTTGGAATTTTTTCTAGTTCCATGTTAAATTAATCGGATAAGTTGGATAAGTTGGATTGGATAAGTCGGACTTTTCTATAAGTCGGACACATATTATAGTCATTTTTATGATTTTTATACTGGATAAGTTAGACTTTTTATAAATTGTCAGAAATGTTAATTTAAATAATGAATATTATAATTTTAGTAAGTAATATAATTGAATAAAACATTTTATGTAGTGGATTGTTGCATAATTCCATATTTCGGTAACCAATTAACTCGCGCTGAGCATTTCATGTATTATTTGCATGATATTCTTAATCTCGGATAAGTCGGACATCTCGCTAAGTCGGACACTTTTCCCGGTCCCTTGCGAGTCCGACTTATCGGGAGTTGACTGTATATATATATTGATTGATTGATTGAATGTTTATTTAGACACTTAAATAAATCATAAATGATTTCTCAAAGGTGTATATAATAGAATACAAATAATAAAAGTAGGTAAACAATTAATACCAATAATAATAATACAATAAAATAGAATAAGCCGTACGGAAATTAATTAATAAAATAATAATGACAAACAATATTAATAATTCAGGTTACCACCTGAGATCAATTGTTGTATATATTTCATGAATGTTTTATGCGATTTTATGGATCTAATATAGGGCGGGAGTGAATTCCATAGCTTAGGACCAATATAACTCAGTGCCCGAGTATTCATTTTTGAGGGACGTAGAATAGGGGTAGATAGAAGGTGAGATGCATGGTTTCTAAGTGATGGAAGGGGAGCTCTTTGTACTAGAGAAGCAGAAATATATGAAGGGCAATTTGAAGAGTATATTGAGGAATGAACAATAGATAATATGCGATAAGCAGAGCGTTTGTTAAATGTGAACCATGGAGATATGTGTTGGTATGAGGAAGTAGAGAAATGATCTCGAATACGTAGGTTATATGTTGTACGGATTGATGAACGAATAACTCGATTTAAGGGAGAGATAGATGATAATGGAATATTTATAAGGATTGAGGAACAGTAATCTATGCGTGAGAGTACAAGGGAATTAACTAGAGTTTTAGTAAGAGATACAGTAATTGATTTTCGTATTTTTCTAATTCTAAATAGATGATAATTTGCAGATTTAGTGATGGCAGTAATATGAGGAATGAAGGAAAGTGTAGAATCAAAAAGTACACCTAAGTTAGATGCAGTAGGAGAAGGAGATATTACAATATTATCAATAAGAAAAGGAGGGAAGTAAGTTGGTGATGGAGAAAGATTCAACAATGTAGTTTTGGAAGTATTAAGGAGAAGATTATTAGAAATAAGCCATTCTTTAATGTCATTAGCACAATTAGAGAGTTGATTATTGAGACCTGGTGATGAATTAGTTGGAAGAAACATATATAGTTGTATGTCATCTGCATAAAGATGGTAATATATATTTGGATATTTAGATATTATGGATGGTAATGGGTATAAATAAATTGAGAAAAGTGAAGGACCGAGTACTGATCTCTGGGGAACACCATATTTCATAGGAGAAGGGGAAGAAAAAGAATTATATATTTTTACACTGCTACTACGGTCAAATAGATATGAAGTAAACCATGAGAGGGCAAGGTCTCTAACTCCAAGCAGGTGTAGACGGGACAGTAGAATTTTGTGATCAAGCGTATCGAAAGCACTGGATATGTCCAGCATTACTAGTTGACAGCAGTTTTTAGTATTAAGGGTAGAAGTGATTACATCAATTACGTTTAGTAGTGCTGTTTCTGTGGAGTGTCCTCGGCGAAAGCCACTTTGTTGAGGAATATGGAGATTATTGGCGGTTAAATATGAGATTAGTTGACGAGAGACAACTCTTTCCAAAATTTTACTCACCAAAGGTAGCTGAGAAATTGGGCGATAATTGAGAAGTGAATCAGGATCGAGTGAAGGTTTTTTAAGAATGGGAGTGATTATTGCTTGTTTAAAAATTGAAGGGACAGTACCGGAATTTAGGGAATATGAGATGATGTTACAGATAGTTGGACATAGATAATCGGAGTAAAGTTTAAAAATAGATAGTGGAACAGGATCGGAGGGAGATATCGAAGAGGATGCATTTAGTAGTTTAGATATGAGAGATATATGTGGCGGACGAAAAAAACTTAAGAAAACAGATATAGGTGGGGTAACTATGATTGAAGGATAATTGGCAGTAAGGGTATGGTTATTGATCTTTATTATGATGGAGTCAATCTTATTAGAAAATGTTTTGGAGAAAAGACAGCTTAATTGTAATGGAGAAATGTTAATTATAGATGGTAGTAATGCTGGTTTTGGGGGAGATAACAACTTATTAGCTAGTCTGAAAAGTCGTCATATATATATATATATATTAAATAAACCTTTTAAACGTAGCTCTGCTGATGCTTGAATGAAATATGTACGAAATGACCGGTATTTATATAGGTGGAATAAGTGGGCGTGTCGTTATTGTACGTCACGTGATGTAAACGAGCAGACCACGTGGTACAATAACTCGTTACGCGATAGTCGCCACTTTATAGACGATACATTATTAAATGCATAGACACCTGTGCAGTATGGCTTTAGAAAGTTACAGTGTATACATGTGTGGGTTAATGCGCGGCGAAGGTGTTCTAATTTATTGTTATGTATATGTGTTATATAATCGTTATGTATACATTTATATTTATATATACATTTATGTATATATATATATATATATGTATATATATAAATATAAATATATATACAAAGATTTTCCGAAAGAATGCTTGGAAAAATTTTTGATATATATATATACATTAAACATCTTATAATTTATTTATTTGATTTATTTATTTATTAAACACCAACTATAAATAAATTATACTAAAGTGGGATATATCATGAATATTATATATAATGAAATTATAATAAAGTTTTGGCGTCATCGAACATTTTAATTTATTTAGCCAAATTCGGTTCAATACTACTAAAATAATCGTTAAATTCTATGAAAGTTGGATTTTGTAATGAATGCATTTTTTTGTATGTATAACTTTAATTATAATAGACCATGTATTTTTTATGTTATTATGATTATTTGTTAATTTTGAAGAATAAAACAAATATTCATATTTTCGTAATAAAGTTGTCAATATATTTTTATATTTTTTATAATATATATATATAGAAACAATTTGATGTCATTAAATATTACCCGTTTAACCAGACATAATCGATCGAATAACTACTCACCACATTCGATTAACCGCACACAACTACAGTTGTTGTGTATACATGTATGTTATCCTACATTAAGATCTCACTAAATTCAACTAAATCCTCAACTACATTACCTATACTATACATACTATACTATACATAGACACCTACTAGGTATTACCGATTCTAACTGCAATAACTTACCTCACGAACTATACTTGAAAACACTCTTACCAACCGTTTCTAGATATTTATCTTTATTTATTTATTTTATGTTAAGCTAATATGTATATCATTATATCTAACTTCCGAATAATTTATTAAAAGTAGGAGTTTAATGAGTAATATTTGTATAACTATTAGTAATACATACATTCCTACTACTTCTATTACTATAGTACTATAGTATATATAACTATATATAGTTATATGCATATTATATAATAATCAATTATTTCTTTAACAATATTAATTTTTATTTTTATTTAGACAGCTGTCTAAATTTTATTTAGATCTAAATATTTAGAGTTTTACATTTTATTAACTTATATAAAGATTTACTAGTATTAAAATATATGTCATATTGATAGTAAATATAATTTATTTTTATATAAAGATTTACTAGTATTAAAATATATGTCATATTGATAGTAAATATGATTTATTTTTCTCTTTCTTTAATATTTAACTTTGAATTTCTATTCACGAATCACAACTTTTATTTTTATTATCTATATCAAATTTATTTATTTCTCCTTTATTATTGTAATATTATATTTTATCTTTGTTTCTAATTTTAAATTTTTATTATTTTCGTATATGATTAAACTTATATTAATCATGTCATTGTTTTTTTATATTATTATTATATTATTATATTTATATTATTATATATCCTACTATGATTTTATTATTATGTTTATCATTATTTTTATTTTATTATTTTATTTTAATGGAAATGATGATATGACATTGCACAATCTGTTCAATAAAGCAACTCTAATCAATAAAGCTGAACGCTTTCACTGATCCTCCTTAGATTTTGTCTATAAACGTAATTCATTCATTAATTCATATATATAACTAGTATTACAACTAGTACTACATACATATACACAAACATATAAATATATAAATATAAATGTATACATAATGATTATATAACACAAGAACATAACAATAAGTTAGAACACTAACTCCTGCTGTGCACATTAACCAAAACATGTATACACTGTAACTTTCTAAAGCCATACCTCACAGGTGTCTATGCATTTAATAATAAAGTATCGTCTATAAAGTCGCGGCTATCGCTTAACGAGTTATTGTACCACGTGGTCGGCTCGTTTACATCACGTGACGTACAATACCGACACGCCCACTTATTCCACCTATATAAATACCGGTCATTTCGTACACATTTCATTCAATCATCAGCAGCGCTACTTTGAACAGGTTTGTCATATATATATATATATATATATATATATATATATATATATATACAGCCTATAGGATATAGATATATAGGTATAATCAGGGCCGGCTTAAGGGGGGGGGGGGCAAATCGGGCAATTGCCCGGGGCCCCAAATTTTGGGGGGCCCATGAATTATTTGAGACATTTTTTTTTTACTATTTATATGAAAAAAAAAATTTTCTTAACTAATTTTCTTATATATTATTAATTCTAATTAAAAAAATAAAAATAATATAATAAATTAATTAAATATGAGTCATTTAGGCCGATTTGAAGAGTGGATTTTACAAAAATTCTAAATTGACACGAAGATATGGTGGAAACAGCTACTAACATAGATCTTCTCACACATCTCTGATTGTTAGATCAAATAGTATGAAACCGATTGATAAATAATTGTTTGATAAACTAGGAGGTGATAAATGATAAACGTATAGTTAAATCTTAACAATTTATAATTCTATAATTAGTTTACAAAACAAAAAGTATACTTTTTTTTATTAGAATTAAATATATTTTATAAGATATATTTTAACTATGATTTCTGATATTTGTAAAGGATTATATTGATTATAAATTACGAAAAAAAACGATATTCTATATAGATTTATAATTGTTATAGTATTTAAAAAAATAGATATTTTCAAAATAATTTTTCTCAAAATAATTAACTTTCTCTATCTTATGCTTGTATTAATAAAATGTGTATATTCTCATAGTGTATATATTATTATAGTTGTATTAGTACACATATATATAATAGTTTTAATTTAAATAGGATTATTCTGATTTAGGTTATTCCTATAGTATTGTTAATAATGTATATTGATGAAAGGGAATTATGTACATAAAATGATTATCTTTTTCAATATACTATTATTACAGAAAGATATTATATTTATTGAAACAGATATTATTTATAAATATATATATATATATATATATATATATATATATAACATACATATAATACTAAAGGCATTTTTGCACCTATTACTTGCAAATAAATGTTTAGATTTACATCACCCTCATCTATCTATTTACAACTAAATACACACAATGGCGATATTCGTATTGGAGAATAGGTGATAAGTTATCACTGATAACTACATAATTGAAGAAATACAAAATTCAAATTATTATATTATATATCAGTATACTCAATTCCATATATATCACATGTAGGTAAGTTAACAATTATTGTTATTTATATCAAGTTAGGTAAGTATTATAGCCTACTATTATTATATAGGTATTTATTGATTTACACCGTACGATTGTACGTTGAGATTCATTATCACTGATAATTTATCAGTTATAATTTATCACATTGGTCAATATTTAGCTACCGATCTAGATTAGAATTGTGTCAATAATAATATAATTATAATAGATTATTAGAGCTCAAAGTTATGAAAATGCCAGCAATATGTCTGGAAGATTCAATGACATGAAATATATTATAATATACCATAGTCCATTGTCAATATGGATTCACATATCTACACTGTGTATTCCTTAAATCTGGTTGGGCAAAATACCGTTAAATCTTCGACAAGTGTAGCAATATTCTTTGCCTTCATCCCAAATCAATATAATTTATTTAGCCAAACTATATAAAGAATATATTAACATCTATAGATTAAAGAAGAATATAATATTTTTTATTAAAAGCATTATCGAATATATTCGATATATATAAATAATTATATTAAATATATATATATATATATATATATATATATATATATAAAATGGTGATCGCAAGCAGATTCTGTTAGTGCAGTCTCTTGTGGACTTCTTATAATTACATAATTTATATCTGATATTATATATGTTAAAATATAACGTAAATTACATTACTAGAGTCAACGTATTTATTCAATAAAATGCAATTTTAGAATTTGAGACTTCGATATAATGAAAACCGTGGATCTAATTACTTTGTAGAATAAAGTCGATCAGAAAAGTATTGCAATTATGTTACATTGAGATAATAGCGGTAATAAAAAATATTGATGCACTCTATAAATCAGTGGTTCCCAACCTATGGGTCATTGAGTATTTTGTGTAGGTCCTGATCCAATTTCTAAAAAATAATATAAATACTTTTATATGCAAATTGGATTTATGGTCGAGAAAAATTTAAGATGGAAATATATATTTAAATATATGTATATTAATGTTTATATGATTATTTTATAATTAAAGTATAATAATAACAAAATAAAATTTGTCATTGGGTCATGGTATATTTTTTAATTAAGAATTATAAAAAAAAGTCACGGTGAAAAAAGGTTGGGAACCACTGATCTAAATATATATGCGAGAAAAGAAATTATTATGAGGAGTTGCAACTAATCATGATTAAAGTATACAAACAAATTACAAAATAATTAGTATAATGATAACATATGATAAAATTGAAGAGTTATAAATATTAGTTTTTGCCAAAATGGCCCATTTATATGTTATTAAATTAGTATGGGGCCCATACGTTTTTTTTGCCCGGGGCCCATAGTATGCTTAAGCCGGCCCTGGGTATAATATATGCATGATTGTTATTCAATCATAACCATATCTATAGATAACTTACACGTGACATTCATTATTTAACAATATATTCTCATAATTCTAAAAATCATTACATAACAATAGGTCACATGATATTACACACGTGGTTAGGTTAATCATTGTAAGTAAACAATAGCTGTTACAGTAATGAACTTTTTAAGTGCGAGAATAATTTCAGATATATAATCGATATGTTATGTTAGCCTTAATCAATATTTTAATTTACCCTGAATTATTATAATTAAATACACTCTACAATCACAATGTAACCCATATCAACTGTAACATGATACACATTATATTGTTGACATTGTATTACCGTGAACACGTTACAAACTGAAGAATCATTTTAAGCATTCATCATATATGATAGTATACTAATAACCTATCGATATCAACAACATTACTGTGATCTCATTGGTTAATGAGACTAATTAGGACTAATTACGTAACAAATGTGACCTTGGCGTTAGGGTAGTATGCGGTACATGGTCTTACCCTATAGAAAACGCTTGTGGAATTAGTGGGCTAAAGTTCAGTATGCATACAAACTGAAGGCATTCAATAATATAAACATTACATTTACTTATCGTTTGAAACTCGTCATATTAAACATTAAATATCAATTATAATATAATTACATATATATAATAATAAAAATAATTATATATTATATAATATAAATTATACCTATATATATAATAATAATTATATATTTGTAGTTATTCGTTTACACTTCCTGTTTATATATTTACTAACAGCAACTACTTTATTTACTCGTTTTAATCGATTATTATTCATATAAAGATAAGTCAACATCTATTTATTTTTAAATGATCTATTGTATTAATATTATATAAATCTTATTTAGCTACTGGTTATTATTATTATATTTTATAACTACGTTTATATACATTTTATGTATTTATATTTTGTATTATTATTATTATTTTTTTTAAATTTTAACTGAAAATGCAATAAAAAGCCATAAAAGATATTTATTGAAATTCCAAGAATTTTAAATATCATAAAATTATAACATATATTTATATAGTGAATTAATGCATTATATAAGAATTTACTTTTAATATAAAATATTATGTGGAAACGCTTACAATATCTCTATAGAGATTAAACTTAAAAAATTACAAATTTAATTTCATTCGTTAACGAATAAATTTATAATAGCCCTTTCAATAAAATTGCAGATCTTATAAATATGTTATAGAGTAAATGTCATAAATATATTTCATATGTGTGTGCGCGTGTATGTGAGCGCTGCTTTACGCTATAAATATATTACACATGTCTGAATATAATGCATTATGCGTTATTATATGATTATTAATTATATAAATAAATAATTTCGTATACGTTAATATATATATGTATTTTCACTAATTGCTTTATTCAATACACCCAGGGTGACAGAAGAGAGAAACACACGTAGGATGCAGTGCGGGGAATAGAGGACACAAGAACTGGACATGACCTTGACTATATATCTCTATTGTGTGTGTGTGTGCGTGTTGGAGTGAGAGTGGTTGTGAACGTGTGCGAATGGTGTGCGGCGATGACGTAATGAGGGAGGACATGATAACGATGTCCTCCCCAGTAGATATCCACTACCTTCCTATTGTAGTAGTATACTACTACTACTATTATATAACCCATGCGCGCGAATACTAATATTTGACCTCTATAACTCGCCGCCGTGACCTTGGCGCGATATTAATACGAGTGCGCACGCGCAGAGGGACTGCGATGTTTACCTTCCTGTCACGTGATGGCCTCTTGCGTGAACCACGTGTGCATCTGTAACTCGGGGTACGAAGGGGACGGAGTCACCAAGTGTGAAGAGATACGTTAGTTACCCGCGGGGTTGCTAGGGACGCATAGAGAACTATAGTGGGGGGGGGTGCAGGTGTGGTTTCATAGTAAATAATAATAGTGGATATTTGGTAACAAATTATAAAACTATAATTAATACATATATGACAATATATGTTGCTCTATAAGGCGGCACATATTAATTCATCAACTATAGTTGACATATATGTAACTTTTTATAATTATTAAAAAGTAAATACAAAATAATGAAAATGGCTAATATTACATGTTATATATTGCATAATGGGATATAACAATACAAATACATTTACTTCTTATTGTAAGTATTTCAGAAATAAAAGATTTATTATGCACAAATAAAAGAAAAAGTCGAATAATAATGATTATTATGATTATTATATTAAACATACGGAGCACTTCAACATTGTCTAGTGCACCCTACACATCCCACACACACCCCACACACACCCCTCACATACCCCATACACCCCCCATACACCCCACACCCCACACATTCAGCCCTATGTCTGTGTCGTCTGAGAGGAGATCCGTTACTGGAAACATTCGACGGTCAATGGCTGATGGTTATCGGTCAAGACAAGTACACGATGGTGAAGTACATGGACCCTCTGGTTAGTCATCAGTGATGACTCATCACTCCATCGCTAGCTAGGTACACGTGAACCCGTGATGCACTTAGATAACACATAATAGTGACTAATAGTGAGGTATTGGCATTATCAATTTGTTGTTATTGTTGTTATTGTTATAATCGAATGGTTAAAGTTGAGTACAATTTAGAAAACTATATAGAAATACGTAATGGTAATATTAACATGCAGTAATAACAGGAAGACCTCCCAGATATTAGTATAATAAATAATATATTTATTCAGGAGCGGATCTAAGAATTTATCAAGAGGCGCATAAATTCAATACTAAATGTATTAATATAGTAAAACATTTAAAGTTACAATGTCATTTATTTGATATTACAACACACATTTTGAACTGAACTCAGGGGGAGAGTAATTTTAAACCGTATTGAAAAATGGATGAATTATCATTAATTTAATAAAGAAAACTATCTCCTAATAGCATAATGGTTAAATGTAACATAATCTAACATTTTGTTGAAATCTGAATAATAGAAATACAGGCGCAATCACCACAAAGTTTAACATGAAATATATAAGAAATTGTGTATAGTGTAAATAGGGATAGTTTTAAATAATTTATTTATCATACTTACACATAAGGAATATCACTGAAATGTTATATACAACAAATATAAGTATAATTGATAATAGTAATTTATTAAAAATTAATAAAATATTTGTTTTTAATTTATCCTATAAATCTTAATAATAATCTCATTATAACATCAACATATAATGACATTATTGTTATAATAGACACACTTTCATATTATAAGCCTATATATAATAACATTATATAACTATTATATTACTAAGTGGCTGACATATCCCATATATAAATCCTTAAATCCATTACTAGTATTGATTTAATTATTATCACTAACGCTATCATTCCGATACAAGTATAACATAAGACTTATAACACCCGATTATAACTATTACACCTGAGACGCACGTATATCTCTACCACAGGACGAATGTAGTTTCAACGTTGAGATGAAGATGGAGCTGGTAACGATATCTAGTCCGGATCAAACGTACCCCAACTTTGTAGATGTCGAGATCTACAACTTGAAGATCAGAATATCCAACAGCCTCGTTGTCACGGTTAGTGTGAATTAAGCGACTCGCTTGCGCATGCGTCGATATATCTATCTTCTGCGCATAAAGTTGTTTATTCCAATATTATGTAAATATAAATTATATATTAAAATAATTGATGTAGTGTTTTAATATAATACCTATATACTAATCATATTTCATAATTTATTACATTTACGTATATACCCGCTAAACACATAGCCTGAGTAACGCCCACAACTAAGCCCTGCCCCCTTCACGCCCCGCCCCCAGATCGGCTCCAACGTGATAAGCCTACCTAGCGTGAACGTGTTGCACTCCGGACTGTCCATAACGTTGACCACTCATGGCTACGTAGTAGTGGACACCGACTGCGGACTGAGGCTCGTGTTTAACGGTCAAGCGACGGAAACAGCCGCTACGGTCACTATTCCGGCCAGATATGCTGATCTCGTACACGGACTGTGCGGAGATTGCGATGGGGCTCAGGTTACACCCCTATATTAGCCCCACCCCCACCCCACACTGTAAGGATCACGCGGTAGTAGTAGTACCCCTACCTTTTATTAGGTGATATCTCGATCTTTATTATTGCGTTTGTTAAGTTACCTGTACGAAGTACGAATAGAATATATTCTATTGTGTTATAATGTTATAATAGTGATATGGCACATGAGTATACTATAATAATATAATAATATATGCGCATAACATTAGGCATATACTATTCAATGTTATAAAACAAAATATAGGTTTGAAAAATATTGATTAACACATATGAATATATTTAATTACATAACATTAAGCGGGTATACAAGTATATCGCTAAATATATAGTTATTTAGTTATTTATTAAACTGCGTTATAAAGTAATATATAATTATATATTATTAGAAATAACTATGATATTATATTTTATATATTAAATTATTATACTATTATGTTATCATATTAATACAGTATCATATTTCACAATAGTATATAACTAATATGACTTCAGTGAGACACTTCAATGTAACATATGACATCATCACGGCCACTAGTAGACATATTACGTAATAGTCAACGATTACGTCATAATAACGATCAACCTGACCTCTACGTACGATTTACAGAACGATTTGACCTTGAAGAACGGAACAGACGTGACCTCGCATTCAGACAAGTACAGACTTATCAGCGAGAGCTACACAGTCGACGAAAGCGATAGCATATTTGCTATCTAACAGCCCTGGCGGGGGGTAGGAGAATTACAGTAGTTGTTATGTACAGAGATACGATGCGATTGAATGAACGAATGTCCTTAGTGATTTATGTAATAAATGTTTTAAAATAAAAAAATGTTGTTTACAATTTATTTCCTAAATATAAATACATACACATAAATATGTTTATATACTAAATTATAATAACCTTGGTATATATAATCTCAACACTCAATTACTCAACAAAAATCTTATATGATTCACTCAATTATTAATAAATATAAAATAAATATAGGGAGGGAAGGGTATTATAGCCGATATTTGTATTACCTTACAAGGAACAAAATATATCATACTAATTGGATATTATGATCCAATAAGTTGTATATACAATTACAATATGTTGTTCTACATAATGGCTATCAACATTTACTCATTTAATTATTTGTATTCAAATCATTTGATTTTTATTAAAAAGCAAATTTTCCGTATAAATAGAGATAAAATGCACTATAGTGCGGGTATTATGGTCGATAGTTCCGAAATAGCCACTAGGATCGCGTCATGTATTCAAATACGTACTATTTTTATAATTAGAAAATAAAATACATTGTATCAGACATCAATACACACGCACTTTTATATTAAATATAAAAATAATTAATCCTTATCTAATTTAGTTTTACTTATATTCATCTACAAACGTTTTTTTTCGATACAAATTACGATTATTTGATTTTTTCTCTAATCAAAAATCAATAATTAATATTGATATAAATAAAAAATGATGTAATCTATCATTCTTAGAATTCAATTAACTAAATTTTTCGTATAAATCATTTTTTGATAACTATAATGGTTCTTGAAATTTCGTTATCGGCCACAATACCCTTCTCTCCCCTACCTAACTCAATTAAACTTGAATTAATAATTAAAACTCCACCCGCTTACATAGTTGCAATATGTATACAAACGGCATAAAACTATATTCCATATTAACTCAAAGTATACCAATTAAATATTTTAAATGTACTTTAAAATCAATAGATCTCCTACTACACTTCAAATTACCTAAAGGTAGTATCCCATTACAAGTATTTCTGGCAACTTGCCAGAAATATTGAAACTTCAAAACCATTTTATATCAAGTTGTAATGGGATACCCCTAATAAGGTTACTATATTTCAGGCAAGTTGCCGGAAAGTAAGGGGGTATCATACTACATTTTTAGTTAACTTGATAGAAAATCGTTTTAATCCTCTGAATCTCAAAATGCATTAATCGCACATTAGTAATATAATTTAATGATTTTTCGTTTGGTGATTATAAACGAATATTAAAGTTACAATATTTCCGGCAAGATGCCGGAAATACTTGTTGTGGGAACCCCTATATATATATTATATATAAACTATATTATAACTTATATACACTGTTAATCGTCGACTACATAGACATCGTCACACATAACATTCCTAAACACATTGTTCCGATACAAGCACAATGAAAACTATTAAGTTGCAATAAAGATGATGTAATCTTTGTGATCACATCAACTGTCTGACCTACATCGAATGCTTTAGAAATACTTAATTTGTTGGAGAAAATATACGTGCATTAGAAACAGAAACACACTCAATATAAATATATATATACTTTAAAGAACCATAATTAATAAAATCCATATCATATCAGCATATAATTAATTTTCAAAATCTGGATAACACATCATATTATAATGATATTTTAATAATATTTTGCATTAACAAAATAAAATACGTACGAAGACATATAACATATACCCATGGGTACCGAATACGGATACCCCCGACATGGGACCCACGACGTGGGTCCCACGTTATCTATGGAATTAAAAGATTAAATCAAATTTAAAAATAACAATAATATCTATAATCATATAATACTAATATATTGTAATTTTGTAATACAAATATTGAGTCATAAAATGTCAAGACCATTTTATTGTTAAAATGTCCCCCGTATTAAGTTACTTTATAATGTATGGGTATACCCTATAGGGTATACCCCGATAACATACGTTATAGAAATAAACAAAGAATAATACGAAATTAAAAAATTAAAGAAATTAAAACGTTTTACAGTTACCGTAAAAATGAATGAAAAATTATCGAAAATAGAAATAAAATACATTATTTTGTAAGTGGAATCGACATATTCAATTTCTACTTTAACTTTATAGGATTATTCTTCTCTTTATACCCTGTAATAGTAATAAATTAGTAGTTATATAGTTTAATATTTAAATGATAAATTTTAAATATATTATAAATATATAAATATATAAACATATTTGATGTATATATAATTTTTTGCTAACTCTTATAGTTACTTAGATACGAGAGGAGGTCGGTATTTAGAGACTTTTTCCTACCACATATGATTATATTTGTATTATTAATTAATAATATTTAATTAATAGATATACAGTAAATTCTCACTAAGTCGGACTACGGATTCGTCGGATTTCTCGATAAGTCGGACAACTTTAGTTTGTTTGTATTTGTATCTAGTTCCATATTA
>OZ025242.1:63329447-63644447 GCA_964019155.1 Osedax fenrisi
TCTAATATAATATATAACTAATAATACAAAGTATGCGTTTATTATACTTTTAAATTAACCTAGATAATGTCACCAATATCAAATGTTAAAATATATAAACGAATTGACCTCTAAAGTAGATAAATTGTCAGATATTGTAACTTATCAAACTACATTAATTCAAGAGCTTAAGACAGATAACAATAATCTAATTAACTTAATTAATAGGTACTGAGTTTTAAAATAAATAGTGAAACAATACAGAAATTACCGTTAAAACAAATAACCAACTCACTAATAAAATTAGATAATAATATAAAAGATAATACCAGTAACACTATAATACTCACAAACAACAATAAAGAGGATACTACATCATATGAAAGTAAAGAAAAAAAATCAAAGCTAGATATAGAATTAGAAAAAGGAACTATTATGAATATAACTAGATCTAATACAGTAGATACAAATATAAAATCATCAGTCACAGTACAATCAGATACATATTTTATAACATTAGATAATCATAAGTCTATGTTAGATATTCTAAAAAATAAACTATTGTTAAAGAATACAAACTATTTAAACAAAAAACATCTAAATAATATTGATAATATATTCTACAAAACTAGACAGTTCAAATTAACTTATTATACTAAAGTGTATTCAAATATATAAGTTCATCTTTTATTTCTAATACTTTTATATTTTAATTAATTCACTATGAATACATTTATTTCTGATGTTGACAAATCAATTGATAATTCTAATAGTATTCATTGCAAGTAATCTAAATGATTTGTCTATACTACATATAAATGAACGCAGTATTAGTGCAAATTATAATAATATTATACATTTCATAGATTCTATTCATAAACAATTCTCTATTATTATAATCACAGACACATGGTTGAATGATTCCAAAAATAAACTATATAATTTATCAGATTATAACTTAACAGGTATAAATAGATCTTCATGTAGAGGGGGTGGTGTTTTATTATATGTTAGTAAATATATTGACTTTGAAAATATAGATGAATTGTGTATACACAAGTAGTGTTAGTAATTAGTAGTAGTATACTACTACTACTACTACTACTACTACTACTACTACTACTACTACTACTACTACTACTACTACTACTACTACTACTACTACTACTACTACTACTAATAAAGAAATATGTGATATGTGTACAATTAAGTTTAAATTAAAAAACTAAAACATAACATATTTAATTAGTGGTAGGGGAAAGTAACCTAATACGGACACTTTAACAATAAATAGTCTTAACATTTTATGACTCATTGTTGTTATTCAAAAATGAGAATATATTAATATTATATGATTATAGATATTATTGTGATTTTAAAATTTTATTTCATCTTTTAATCCCGTAGATAAAGGGGATGTCCGTATTCGGTACCCATGTCCGAATACGGACACCCTGTGTTATAACACGGACACCCTATATACAACTAGATAAACTATATATTATTTATGAATCAATCAGACAAATTTCAATTACATTATTTATAATTAAATTTATGAACAATTTATTCTAATTTAATTAGTTAATAATTTATTTATTTTTATTATTTTGTAATTAATAAAACAATTTAAGTATCTAAATAATACATCTTTTAGATTTATCTTTATTGGTGGTATTAATATTATAACGCGATGTTTATGAATATCGGAATAGTTCATATGCTGCGCGCTGATTGGTTATATGGTGTCCGTATTAAGACATCTAGAGTGTCCGTATTAGGAACTTATATGACCTCTATAGAGACCATCTATAGATATATACTTATAACTTAATGAATATTTTATAACAAATATAGAAATTATATATATAATTTTTGAATACTTTATTTTTTAATAATAAAATGTCATTATCAATATATTTGTATATTCTTGAGAAGGTTTTAAGTTGACATTTTTTTTCTTAAATTTAAAAACGTAATAAAAAAATTAGTTTATTGGATATATCAGCAATATTTTGAATAATAAAGAAATAAAAAATACTTTTTTAGACTATTTAAGTAATAATGAATATTATATTAATTAAACAAATTTGTGTAGGATTTATGGTTTCTGAAATACCGAAAGTGTCCGTATTCAGTTACTTTCCCCTAACAGCTTTACTATTGCATATACATGCCTGGATATAATACGTGCCTGGATAAATTATTACTAACGTATACGAGTTTACTCCGCACCCCTCCAGGTGTCGCTCACATGACCCTCAAATGCCCCCACGAATGAGCCTGTATGCTTTGTTGTATACAACATTTAAATGAATAATTATAAATAAATCATTATTTTTTTTAATAAAGTATATAATATATTACAACTTCCAGCTTTTGCGCTGAGTATCATTATTTTGCTTGTAAAATGTCATAGAGGTTAAAGGTTAACATGACGTAAACGTTGCTAGACACGAAAAGGTTCATGCTTCATAAAAAAGTAAAACAAGTTGATTTTACGTCGTTGTTGAGCTCGCAAAAGAATAAAAACAATTAATGTTATTTAATATTAATGAGATATAATATTGAGAAATAAGTAGTTAATTATTATAATATATGTTATACATGCACGTATACGCACATGTGTGTATGCTTTCGGACCTTTATATATAGGTGAAATTCTCAAATTATCGACCCCTAAATGACTATTTATAATACCTTATTCAATATTCAATATATTTATTTTTAATTTTGTAAGTAGGGTAATATTACGGCAATACATAATTTGTCTATTTTAAATTGTTGATATAATTGTATTTCCAAGAATAAAGTAATACGGTAATTAGATACATGTGCATATGACCGACCCTCTTCTCCAATTACCGACCCCCTATATTACGAATGGTAGAAATAATTGTAGTATTATAATATCCAATCAAAATAGCAGATATAAATAGATTTAATTAATTTTAAATATCCTTAAATATAATTTTAATTCTGATATATCCAATAAACTGATTTTTTTACGTTTTTAAATTTATGAAGAAAAAAATTTCAACGTAAATCGTTCTCAAGAATATACAAAAGTATCGATATAAAACATAACAATATATTATTAAAATCTAAAGCATTCATATAAATGATTGCTATATTTGTTATCAAATATTATTTAAGTTATAAGCATATATCTAGAGGTCATATAAATCCTAATACGGACACCTTAGATGTCGTAATACTGACACCATATATGGTTATATATACCATATATACCATATATGGTTATATATACCATATATGGTTATATATAACCAATAAGAGCGCAGCATGTGAACTATTCTGATTTTCATAAATATAGTGAGTTACAATAATAATACCACCAATGAAGCTAAATCTAAAAAAATTATTATTTAGATACTTAACTTGTATTATAAATTAATAAAATAATAAAAATTAATAAATTAATTACTAATTAAATTATATTAAATTATTAATAAAATTATTTATAAATAATATAATTGTAATTTAACTGATTGGTTCATCAATACTATATAGTATATTATAGTAGTATATATGGTGTCCGACGGACACTGTCCGTATTATAACACAGGGTGTACGTATTCGAACATGAACAGTTAGACAAATATGGTACTAGAGGGTATTTGAAAAGGATACAGTCGTTGTCCCCCAGATGTCACATATATGTGGCTATTTGAGAATGACCTACGGGACAATAGCTTTGTTCCATTTGAAAAGAGATAATGTACCATTTGAAAACGAGCTAATGTACCATCTGGGCAAAGGCTAATGTACCATTTGAAAACGAGTTAAAGTACCATCTGGGCAAAGGCTAATGTACCATTTGAAAACGAGCTAATGTACCATCTGGGCAAAGGCTAATGTACCATTTGAAAACGAGTTAAAGTACCATCTGGGCAAAGGCTAATGTACCATTTGAAAACTAACTAAAGTACCATCTGAACAAGTGCTAATGTACCATTTGAAAACAAGCTAAAGTACCTTCTGGATAAAGGCTAATGTACCATTTGAAAACTAACTAAAGTACCATCTGAACAAGGGCTAATGTACCATCTGAACTAGGGTTAATGTTCCATTTTAAAATGATCTAATATACCTACAAAAATAAGCAAGTGTAGCATTAGAAAATAATGTATTGTAATATTTTATATCTGTAACCAGTTACAATATTTAATATATACTATATAAACAATAATATATAATAGTAATATATATATGTATATATGTATATAATTAGATAATGAATGAAATAAGATATATTAATTTTTTATTTTTTTTTTATTAAATTTAACAATTTTGTAATTTTAAATTCTATACAAATTAAATTATTTATAAAATACATGTATTATAAATATTATATGAGTATTTAATGTTAAACAATTGGTTTATGATAAAATATACATTAAAGGCATTACATATATCATTATTTATATAAATTATTTGATTCTCACATATTATTGTGCCCATCTCTCCAAAATATCATTGAAGCTTTAGTAATACCCTGTGTAAAAGAAATATTGATTAATATATATATATATATATATATATATATATACATATATATATATATATATATATACAAAATCTCTAATTATAGGTTCTAGATATTAAACAAATATTGAAAATATAACATATAATACAGTAGAAAATATAAGCCTAAGCCAATAGAATTGTATTTAAATATATAATTAATAAAATAGTATATATTCTAAATATATTTTCTATATAAGAAACAAGTATTGATTTATGCCAAAGATATTATGAATACATCTTTAAAAAGAACAACTCTTGCTCAGATACAATTAGAATTAGTAATTATTAACTAAGACAAAATGTAAAGATTAGTAATACAGATTCAGGAATAGCTACAATTAATAAATACTATATATCATAATAACCAAGAACCGAATAAAGCCGGGTAGAGTACAGCTAGTATATTATAATGCATTACTAACAGGAATTTAATTATCTAACTTCATTAAATTTATAAAAAAAATAGCGAGATATGAATCTAAAGTTTCTAAACATAATGTTTAGTATATGATTTAAATATGAGGAGTATATTTATATAAAGAATAGATAAGTCACATTACACACACACACACACACACACATATATACACACATACACACACACATTTAATAAATTATTTTAATACATTATTTTAAAAATAATTAATTATATTTTAAAGTAAAATAATTTGTGAAAAACAAATGAAATGAGCACACCTCTTAATAATAATAATTATAGACATTAATTGAATATTAACATTATATTTATCTGAAATCGTGTTATCCTCTTCATCTGACATGTCGATGTGATTCTGAGTATCTTGTATCTGTATAACATAATTAAGATAATAATTGAACATTATATTTATATATATATTTGTTGATAATATAGAGTATAACACATATTGTTATCTAGAAATCCTAGGAGTATTAAGTATATATATATATATATAAATGATAATTATCTCAAAAATCGTTAACAAAAATGTTATATAATTATTAAAACCTTTTTATGTTGGTAATTATTATATATAATGTTTAGTATATGTGTAAATATGAGGAGTATGTTTATATAAAAAATAGATAAGTCACATTACAAATGATTATATGATTATTTTGACATTATGGGTATTAAATACCCATAAGCAAGACCTCCTATAACCGAGGTTATAGGAGGTCTTGCCATAATATAGTTATACCATCGATATAAAGAAAGTGGATAAGAAATTGACGCATGCAATGCATGTAAAAGATATACACGTGAATCACACTTTTATCGATAAATTAACAAAATGGTATCAGTGATTTTGATTGGATATTAGTCATATTATATATGTCAAATATTAAAACAGTAGGTTTTTCGTCGAAATAGATTAAAGTGACTTCTATCTATATCAATGGATTTAGATTATAAATATCAATAACATCAATAAAATAGTATTATAGCTTCAATTTAAAAACACAAAATTATGAGGAATGTTGATATTATGTATTTTAAATATATCAGCATGTAATATGTTATTTATATCAATTGGTTCGTCTAACTTATATGTTAAGATTATAATAATCTTATCCTAGATATATAATGTATATATAATATATGTATGTATATATATATATATGTATTGGGTATACTAGTATATGTAGGATGTATTACCTTTGGGTAGCTACAAGATATCTGCCAGCGTACTCTGCAGATGATTCTTCGTGGTTTGGGGTATATAGTATTATCTATTATAGATTAACTTAGGTGTTATTGGTTTGACTGCTAAGATACAAGTGAAGTGTTTATCACTAATAATATGGGCGTGTCTAATTATATATTTTGTTACATATTATATTACAAGTACCATTTTGAAAACTATATAATGTACCATTTCACATATATATCATAATGTACCATAATGTAAACAACCTAATGTACCATTTACATTATATTACATAACGTACCATTTTGAAACTCTGTATTGTACCATTTCAAATAAATGTCCTAATGTACCATCTAGAAATACATTATAATTCAAATTAATATTCTCAGATGGTACATGAGCTAATGTACCATTTGAGAATCACCTATTGTACCCTATTGTACCCTATTGTACCCTAACTGTGTAGAGGTACCCGCGACTGTCGAAACCTTTATTTAGTTTTCATACGTTTTATTTTATACTGTATTATATAGTTATATTGCATTATTTAATACGACTACGCATAATATCGTTTATCCACTATTCTGTAAATTTATTAAAATATCGAGAATTTAAAAATAATTATTATAAATTAAATATAATATTTATCTATAAATTAATTTAATACTTTAACTTGATAGCCTATTGGCAATACATTTATATTTATGATCATCTATTTTTTATATTTTACTGATTAAAACTACCTACATCATAAATAAATATCAATGTAAAAAATTTATTATTTTGTTGTCGTATAAATATGTAATATATTGTATACAACATATATGTTTATATGCATGCACTTAACTAATAATTTAAGTAATATAACTTCAAATATTTTACAATCGCTCTATTTTTGAAACTTATTATTCAATAAATTTGAATAAATATAAATGTTAAATATTTTATAAATAGTATGTCATCAATATTATATTCAAAAAGATCAATATATTACAAATATAAGCATTTCAATCTATAGGTTATTTTAAGCTAAAGTAGATTACAATTGCAATATTAATATATATTAAGGGGATGTCGCATTCAATGGCAATTGCGCACATTTACAAGCAATAGGGAATATACATATAAACATTTCCAAACTATGTAATCTAATATTATAATTGTGTTTTTACTTTCATATGAAATTTTTTTTTTAAATATAAAATTAATAATTTACTATTATTACAGAATTTAAGTTAATAAGTATTACACTAATATTTATTCATTAGGTTAATTTCATATTTAACGTATTTTATTTGTAATATATATTTAAAATGTTTCATTTAAATATTAAAATTACTATAACGGGTTACTAAGTTAGGAAGTATAGAAATGATTTAAAGTTACAAATGAAGATTGCATATATTTAGATGTCCTTATTTATCAGATAATGTATTTTATTTTCTATTTCGATTGTGTGATGTTTGTTATTACGGTAACTATAAATTGTATTAGTCTCTATTTTTAAAATGTTGCATTATTTTTTGTTTATTTCAATAACATTATTATCGTTAGCAAATATTTCAACTTTCGAATAAATAAAAAATCAATCATTCAATTGTGAAAATATGTTAATTAGTTAATATAAATATTTATTAGATAAAAAACAATATAATATTTCCTGAAAGTTGCCGGAAATAATTGTAGTGGGAACCCCTTTAACATATATATTATATAAATGAACTTACACATACAAAATAAAATACCCATGGCCAGGTTATGACTATAACCGCATGTTTGTAGTAGATTACTTACCATAATATCATTTACATACATATATATATAATATATAAAACCTAAAAAAGAATCTCGTGCATATATACCCCTTTTTTAGGTTTTATGTATTATATATATATATATATATATATATGTAAATGATATTATGTTAAGTAACGTTTGACCCTACTAGTATATTAATATGGGTGAACATGAGGTTATAGTGGTAACCAGGCCAAGGGTATTTTATTGGCTATAGCCTAACCAATATTACAACTAAAGTTAAATTACTTATATAAACTGTTAATCGACTACTACAATAACAACGACATCGTCACACATAACATTCCTAAACACTTGCTATACATTGTTCCGATATACACAGGACTGAACAATTTTAAGTTCTAGAAAATTCATGTAACAATTGGTGATCGCATCAACTATCTGACCTACATCGAATACTTTAGAACACAACTAGTAGTTTTGAGAAAAGACACACTCATTATAAACAGAAAAATCAGCATTCATTATAAAATGTATACATTGTATTCATTATAAAGTATACTTTATAGAAATTTAATTATATAATCGCAATCCTACTACACTAAAATATACAAAAACATTAATAATTTAAATGACTTTATAAAATCTTTGTTAAATTTCTAAAAAGAAAAAATGTATCTGACTACGAAATTGACATTGATAATTTTGCAATATTTTTCATTAACAAAATAAAAACCAGTTAAGAAGTAGGTAATAAAGAATTTATCAAATAAATTACCAAACCAAGTAGTATACCATGCATTATATCAAATACCATACCTATTATTCCAGTATATGTTGCAAAACTCATTTCAAAATATGTATATAGGGGAAAGTAACCGAATACGGACAGTGCCCGAATACGGACACTCTCGGTATCTCAGAAACCATAAATCCTACAAAAAAAATGTTAATGAATAAAATATTCATAATTATAAAAATAGTCTAAAAAAGTATTTTTTATTTTTAATTATTCAAAATATTGCTAATATATCCAATAAACTGATTTTTTTATTACGTTTTTAAATTTATGAAAAAAAATGTCAACTTAAAACCTTCTCATGAATATACAAATATATCGATATAAAATATAATACTATATTATTAAATAATAAAGCATTCTAAAAATTGTATTTTAATTTCTATATTTTTTATCAAATATTCATTAAGTTATAATCATATATCTAGATGTCATATAAGTTCCTAATACGGACACTCTAAATGTCTTAATACGGACACCGTATAACCAATCAGCGCACAGCATATGAACTATTCTGATTTTCATAAAAATCACGTGCGTTATAATAGTAATACTACCAATAAAGCTAATTCTAAAAAAAATATTATTTAGAAATTTAAATTGTATTATTAATTAAAAAATAATAAAAATAAATAAAATATTAACTAATTAAATTACAATATATTTTTCATAAATTTAATTATAAATAACGTAATTGTAATTTGTTTGATTGATTCATTAATAATATATAGTTTTTCTAGTGGTATATAGGGTGTCCGTATTATAACACAGGGTGTCCGTATTCGGACATGGGTACCGAATACGGACACCCCTGTTATCTATGGAATTCAAAGATTAAATAAAATTTTAAAATTACAATAATATCTATAATCATATAATATTAATATATTGTAATTTTTGAATAAAAATTTAAGAAAAAGTTAAGACCATTTATTGTTAAAGTGTCCGTATTAGGTTACTTTCCCCTACATTGATAATATCACACTTTACGAACTAGAAAAACCTAATTTATGTCTGCTACCGACCTGATCAATAATAAATGCATAGAATATACCATTGTTCATAGAAACTAAATTATTACCATTACATAAATACTGAAAAACCCATCACTAACCAAACCACTTCATAAAAACTATCGACTAATATCGAATTTATCTTATTTATATAATCACTGCAAATCATCTCACTCGCCATATCATGAATAATGAATATGATATTCCAAGACAAAGAACCAATAAACTAAATCACAATACTTATAATTGTGTACATTAATGCACTACTTGACATAACATCATACATAGGTATCATACATACAATGCAATATCGATAACATCCATTATGCAAATATTATACTACTTGATCTCTTACCTGCATTTAATCTCTTCAATAATAAACAATACTTTATTCAAAACTACAATACATCTGTATATACCACGTGACAATAATCAAAATAATACAATCATAATCAACGAGATTAACTTTTAATATCAAATTCACGTAATTAAAAAACATATAAATTTCCTGAAATAGGAGTTCTGAAAAGTAGTATCCTGGACATATACCTTTCAATATTTACACATTGATATTAACTCCAGATTACATCCACATAATATTAACTAGCATACGTATACCGAATACAAATAATTATACACATCAACTAATTTAACTTATCAGAAAACATAACTGAAAACAAATTAATTCCTGAACTTGAATTCAAAAACAATTACTCACAATTTAATAAACTGAAAAGCGAATTATTTTCAATAACAAATGCTTTTCAACTTTGACAACTCAACCTCTAATCACTAATATTTTAATTACAAATATTTAAATAGTAAAACAACTGATATAACGACCCTATAGCGACCATATAACAACCTTGTAAATATGATACTATAGTATCATATTTACAAGGTTGTTATATGGTCGCTAGGTAACTATAGATAAATACGTAATACCCTACAATTTAATATCATCAACAATAAAACGATGCATCAATAAATTATATTAATGAAATAAATAAAGCACCTTCAGAAGCCGACATCTCACAATATAATATCATCTGATTGAAATTTGATTACTATAATTCACTACTTTCTGACATCAATAACTACAAGAAAAAATACAGTAAATTATAAATAAAACCCTAATACTCATTTATAAGCTACCGGAATGAACATATACTACATAGTTAAGAAAATACTAAACTAACCTACCTTTATATAAAGATTAATTTATGAAACTCGAAATATACATATAATAGTAATACATAGAAAACTGTCT
This sequence comes from Osedax fenrisi, assembly GCA_964019155.1. NCBI lineage: Eukaryota > Metazoa > Annelida > Polychaeta > Sabellida > Siboglinidae > Osedax > Osedax fenrisi. The sequence continues at coordinate 63,340,443 of OZ025242.1, forward strand.
GCATATATCAGAGAATCAATTAAGTTTAAATATCTTGAAATAGTTTGTTATAATAACATATTACCTTATTAAAACACAATAGAATAATTAATTAAAATATTGGAATACACTCCTCGAGACTATAGTAATATTTCACTAACTAAATTCTCAAATAAATATTAAACACATTACACAGATACTTACTTAATTACAACTTATTATTATTATTATTATTTTTTTTATTATTTTGTTGTATATTTCTACAATTCATATGATTAATGAGAAAGGTACATGGATATAATATAGTACATATTTTCATATCTACATACATGTATAGGTGTATGTGAAATATTACCCGCTACCTATAGGTGTCCAAGAGTGGAAGATAATTCAACAGACGACAGTTCTTACTTATAAGTAGGAACTGTCGTCTGCTGAATTATATTCCACTTTTGGACACAATTACGAACCGTCTGTAATCTTTGGTTGTAGCTACGTACCACACAAGACAGCATCATTAGTTGTCATTGACAACGTGTCAACAGCATTTATAATCACTAATGTAACCGCAAAATAGTGGTATATAAGTTATATAATATAATATAACACATAGTACCAACATTACAGTGTTAACTGTTATTACGTTAGTTCTATAATGTTGTAATAGTAATGATATTATGATATCAATAAAGATGTAGGGATATTATTGATGTAAGAATAATGTTGTAATTTAAAATTTGTAAAAAGATTTTTACTTGATTATAGCATTGTACCCTATAACGTATTATGTAATATTATTGATTTATGAATTAATAGAGTTAATATATATTACTCAGAGTAATTAGAATATAATAAAATATTATGTATGTTATAATATAACTAATTATAGGAAGGAAGGGGTAGGAAGGTATTAATGGTATTAATACTATTTCATAAATAATTAAATATTTATTTATATTTATATTTACATTACTATATATTTATATATTATAAATGAAATGATATGGTAATATTTTGATGAGAAAATTAATTCACACCACCTTAAATCATACGAAAACTATGGGTTTAAATAAATTTGATTTTTATTAAAAATAAACTGAATTCGATAAAAAAAACACGAATATATTTATTATTGTTGTTGTTGTTGATGTATTGTTGGACGCTATTTAATGCCGAAAGTAAAACGCGATAAGAGAACAAAGCCATAGCACGAAGAAGAAGAATAATAATATAGTTGTGATGACTCACAGTCACTGCTGCGATTACGTAATGGGTCGGAACCGCTGTCGTCCAATCAGAAATAGCGGTTCATTTGTAGTATTCGATGGTAGGCCAAGGGTACTGGTATTGTCTCTTGATGGCTCCATACTTTAGACTACCTGTGATAATGAGGACGTAGTCATATTAGGGTGCAAGCGGACGTTAAAATATGTATTATATTTTAATTTATTTAATTTTGTTTATTACGTATTTTCCATGTTCATTATCTTATTTATCACATTGTAAAATATTTTAAATTATTTGCGAGTATGTCTATTAATATAAAGTGTTTTATGAGATAAATCGAATTAAAAATCATATGAAATTGACAAGACCATTTATTTAAAAAAACTTTGAATGCTATTTTATTCCAGTTTTTAATTTTTGCTCTTAGTAAGCATACGTAAAAAAAGCATACTACTTCTTTGATTATTAATATTATTATCTAAAATTGTTACTGTATATAAATAACATGTAATACTATATTAATATTGGCAGGATATTTTATTATATTTTATATTTTTCAAATAAATTATAATAAACTTCACATTTGTAATAAAAAAATATAAAAAATATTTCAACTATTTTAAACTATTTGTTTTACATAATTTTAAATAAATTATATTTATAAAAAGCCAATAATATTATGTATTAGAATAATATCTATCGAATATAATATAAATTATTTTATTATCTTTATTAGTTTAGTATCTTTAGCATTTTAGCTAGAGCTAGAATTAACATGGTAAACCCCAACGCCAGCTTGTACCATTAAGCGATGGTTAACTACTGCATAGACTATACAGTGTTTACTGTACATGTTATACTATATAGTATACAGGCCATATAGGATGTATGGAATACACTGTACACTATATACAGTACATTGTACACTCTATTTTATAAGGCTGTATAGAATTTAGTATGTACCTTCGATGTATAGGAGAGTATGATTAAAATGTATTATTCAATATATATATATATATAATATATATTATATATATATATATATATATATATATATATATTGTTGTTATTGTTATTGTTATTTTTATTTGGTGGAGTCCTTTCATCCCATCCAGGAACTTAGATGAAGCTTTCACTTATAACCATATATGGCTCTAATGTCCCTTCGAAGCTGCTCTCATGTTAAGGCATCCATGGTTTTAACGAGAGCCGATCATTTATTTATACACAATTATATAAGATCACTTCTAAATAATATTTTAAGACCCATTTTATAAAATTAATTAATGGTCCGGACGAGGGTCGAACCCGTGTCCTACTGCATATGTATAGTTATATTTATTTATTTAAATAATAATTTACAAATGTTATTAAATGTAATGATAAACTAAAACTATAGTATAATATATATATATATATATATATATATATATATATATATATATATGTTATATATCACGTGTACTTCTAGAATACAAATAATGTATGATTATGTTAATATATAAATATGTATATATATATTTAAGAAAATTTACATTTAATGATATATCATTAATTATAAATATATATATATATATATATATATATATATATATATATATGTATATATATATATATATATATACTAGAGTATATATATATACTATAGTTAATAGCGACCTATGTATTACCTGTACGTATTACAAAGATGTATGCTTACTGTTAAAACTGCATTACTAGACTTTCTCTTCCGAATAGTAGTACTTGTTTACTTGATTAGATATGTCATATAAGATAAAGAAAACTAAAAATTTATGTTGTTGATTATAAGGTACTGTTTCAGTAATAAACTCATCATAAAGGAAGAATTATCAAGGTGCCAGTCAAATAAAAAGAATAACAAAATGAAGACGTGTAGTAACAGCATGTAAAAAATAATGTGTAAAAATAACATAGATAAAAGGTGTATAATTATCGAATAATATGAGTAAATTGGGTATGGGTATACCCAATCATATATGATAGGATTTTAGTTTAGTATTTAAAGGAGGTAAGACTGTAATGATCGTATAAATGAATGGAGTGAATTCCAGATATATGGAATGATATAGGAGTATGAACATTTCTGCAATTTGATTGAAGATGGCTGCGGGGAAATGAGATATATACTGGAAGTTGATCTAGCAGAATATGAGCTGGTGCAAAGTATGAGTAAGTCAAATATTTATGATGGAGTGGAGGAATATATAGATGTGTGAGTGAGATAGAGGTGTCAGATAAGGAATAGTTTTTTATAAGGGAACCAATTTTATATAAGTTAAAAGAAGTCACTAGAGGAACATTCAGATAGTCTACTATTGATATGGATAAATCATCTGATGATTCTATTTAATTAAGCAATGGAGGAAGAAGGAATGTGATATAATATAGAGGAGCAATACTCAATAAGAGAAATTATAAGTACATTAATAAGAACAGCATATAGGGGACGATTAATATGTTTACGTAAATATATGATTCTAAATACATTATAGTTAGAAGCTTTAAAAATGTTAGCAATATGGCTAAAAAAGATAGATCAACATCAATTATGACACCAAGATGAATAACAAATTTAAAAGGGATATGTTTATAAAGGTATACCTTTATATATATACCGTTATACATATATCATGCTATAGAAGGAAGGTAAAGATGTGGAATTTGTTTGTATATTGAAAATGGCATATTTCGAGGTATTTAGCAGCTTTTATTTGGAGAGAAGCTAGTGTTTAATAGAGGGTTCCATATACTTAGTTTATAGTTATTTTGAAAGGATATAGGGAGGAACAAATAGAGTCGGATATCGTCAGCATATATATGATAATAAATAACAGTACCTTGGAATATAGTCAACCGTTTAGATCGATAGATGGGTAATAGAAATGGGCATAGTAATGATAACTGCGATACACTATAGAGTATGGGCGTGAATTCAAAGAGAAATCGCAGAATTTAAAAGATGACCTGTATATAGACATATATATCCTATAGGATATAGGTTATAGGAATTAATACAGTTGAGGGAAGTACTATTAATACCAATCATCTCAAGTATAGCGATAAATATGTCAAGGAAGTGAAATACGCAAGTTAGATGACGTGTTATCAATTAACAGCATAGTTAGAGAGAAACTTTAGCATAACTGTTGTTGTTTAGGATATAAAGCCGTGCAGTCTCAATCGAGTGACCTCTATGAAATGAACTCTGAAAGACACCACGGGAGTAGATTAGACCTATTTAGTTGATGGTTGTTTCAATACGTTTCTATAAAAAGGATTTGTGAGATAGGATGGATGTTACTTAAGACGTTTTTTTATGGGTAGTGGGGTACTGATAGTTTAAACAATTGTTTACAAGATGGGTTATATTTCATTAGAAAGTGGATATGAAAATATGTTAAGTATATGAGGTACTGCATGTTTTTGAATGCTATTTTATAATCAGATGGACGTAAAGACGATAAAGAGGGAGTTTTAAAGATAGATCGATAATTAAAAAATTGTTTACTGATGAATATACAAGGGAAGCTATTGTTTTGATGTAGTGAAGTAATATATGAGTAATGTGTGTATATATATATATATATATAATATTTTATCATTTAAAAAGCAGATAATTCATGAAAGTGAATATTTGTAGGATTATAGCGATATGTTTTAAAGATGATACCGACAAGTAAAGTATTGTTATTTAAGCAGGCCTGCATGCCAGCATACACCTTTGTTAATGACGACATTAATGTGTGAACATACCGCCATGATCTTCACCTAGTTTCTCTTACTATTTCTATATATAGTAAATATATGTACATATATTATACATAAATGTATATGTGTACTAATTATAAGTGTTTACCTGTTGATATATAATATTATGTTGCTATTACGTGAGGATTATACACATATGTATTAGGAACATTGCTACTATTTCAGTAATTTGTACTTTTCTATTAAATATATCTAAGTTTTCTAATGTATGATAGTAAATGCCCGTCTACCTATATATAGGTATGTTTGATATACATCATAGTTTACATACAAGCATTAAGATAATTAGAATGCCACATGTTACATGTCACGTGTCATGTGGTACTATTACGTAACGTAATTTTCACCGTACACAAATACAATTGTATAGTTGTATTTCTTATTCAGATATAACTCAAATGAAGGTATTCAACTTGAACTATAGTTAAGGGCATATTCTTAACATGACAAAATCAGTCAAAATAGAAAATATATATTTCTTTTTTTGATAAATGTAATAAATTATATATTTATCTATAACATATCAAAATATTACATCATAAAACGATCAATAAAGCATACAAATTAAACTTTTACAATTCTTTTAAATTTAGTCATCACCTTTTTTGTATATATATATTTTAGATGTCATTTTTTCAAACCTGATTATTTCAGAATAATTATTTTAGCCTAATTTTAAATCTTAAAAATTATATTACTCTAAAAATAATGCTCATAAATTGATTACATTTTCGGTATATTTAACTTTATATTTCTATATTATAAAATGGTATGGCTTATTCAATAATGTTCATTATATCATATATAAAAATAGTTTCAAATAAAAATAAATGAAAATAATTTGTTTTCCATTACTAGATCTCTTGTATTTCCGAAAATAAATAATTATATCTTATGATCCATATAATTTCTTATAAATATCATTCCACACTACAATATACCATTTACAGAATTAAAATAACTTAATTATTTTTAGACTAATAGACTTTTTAAAAAATAAAAAAACCCTATCTTTTTACATTGAATTCTCAGGTCAAGCGTATCCCCTTAATAATTAATTATCATTTATCCATTGAAATATCTTCTTACAGTGTATCATTATCTACCTCATTCTTCATTATTTTATTATAGCCTACATTATTATTATCGACCTCCTATATATATATGGTTATATATATATAATACATATATCGAATATTATATGAAATGAAAGTTATATTCAATCCCCATGTGCGATATGCGATACCACATTGTGCGATATGGTCGTAACTATCAAAAGTAACGCCCACATATCACCACTAGCGACACCTACCGGAAGTGTTAATATTAACGTATACGCATGCGTTGACCTATATATGGTCGGGGAAATGATTACAATGGTATTGTTATTGTTATTTGCGGTGGATTCCTTCCATCCAGTAACCTATAGGTTATCATCCAGTAACCTAGATGAGTTTTAACTTATAATCGTATTGCTACAATGAAGGCGCGCATGTCTACGTCTGTGTGTCGTGATCAGACTGACTCGGCTTATATGTAAACATCTTGCTAATGACAGTTTTTCATATGTTAACTATCACGTGACAGAGGTAAGGTCACCGCTATAGGGGAACTGGTACATATCTAGAGGTCACTTCAAATACTTAAGGTCACGTGTATTCGCTATTTTAATCTAGAAATAATCTTTAATGAATTCATTTTACAATAATTATAGAAACTAAGTTAGGGGTGTTATTACACGTGATGTTATTACACTTCTATTGTCATTGTTATTGTGCGACAACAATAGTAAATATGTAAATCTTAAATTATGCCGATTTATAGGAAGTTTAAAGGAAAATATATTGATTTATTTTGAGTTTATTTTATTTATTCGCACTATTCATGTATATAATTCAGGCATTCTTGCGGTAAAACGCCACTCTATTCGCTATCGTGTGGTTTGCGATGTTCATTGAGATTCGCGAGCATAACAAAATAATAAGCATAGAATTTACCATTTCTGTAACAACGTTAGAAATCTAGATTACAATTTTAAATTAAATTAAATCTAAACCTTAAGGTAATTACACTTCTATACATATATATATATAGTTTAGTAATAATATATGGTTAGATTGTAAGATTTATTTATATATATATATATATATAAAGAATATTGAATTTAATTGAGTTTCCTTCTTCTGAATAATTTTAGTTTTGGTATATTTTTTTTTCTTCTTCTTTTTTTCTTCTTCTTTTTTGTCTTTTTGTATTTTTCTTTTTTTTTACAGTTTAGTTATTTAGTATATTTTTATTTTTTAATATATGGATTTTAATAATACGTATATATACACCTTTTGACTTTAATCAATCAACTATAAATTATAATAATACTTTATTTAATGATGTTGATCCTTCTAATATTAATTTAGATCTAATAATTGATTCTAAATATTATACTTCAGATGAATTTAATTTAAATCAAATCAATTTTTCAACATGGGCTTAATGTAATTAATATCAATGTTAGAAGTTTTAAAAAAAACGTTGATTAATTGTCTTTATTATTAAGTTCTTATTCAATTTATATTGTTATAATATCAGTAACTGAATCTTGGTTAAATGTTGATAATAATTTTGTATTTGATATTCCTGATTATAATACAGTATTATCTAGCCGAATTCATAAAAGAGGTGGAGGAGTTCTAATATATGTTTAAACAAATATTTCATTTAATATACTATCTTTAATTTCTAATAAATTGTTTTATATTATTATTATTGAATTATTATTAAATAATAATATACAAATTATTTGTATCTCTATATATAGAACTCCAAACATCGATAATGTTTCATTTACTATGTTTTTAATTTATTATTCCCAACTTTATTTAAATATGTTGATAACAAAATGATAATTTATGGTGATTTCAATATTGATTTAAAAAATTGTAACATTTGTAAAAATGCAGAAATATTTTTAGAAAAATGTAATGAGTTAGGATGTTCTCCTATGATAAATAGGCCAACTAGAATTGATTTAAATAAAAATTATTTTACTATAATTGATAATTTTTTTACAATCTTTATTGTGCAACATTTTCTGGCATTATTATATCTGATTTATAAGATCATTTTCCAATTATATTATCATTAGATATAAATAAGAGTAGTCGATTAAATACTGTTAATAAATATAATACTAAATATAATTTAATTAATGATGATACTGTTTATCATTTTTTAAATTTTTTAAAAACTATCAACTGACATTTTTTTAAAACTGATAATTCAGAAACTTCATTGAATTTATTTATTTATTTTTTATTCATCAATTTAATATGTATTGCCCTATATATGAAAATAAAAAATATAAAAAAAAATGTATTCCATATGGAATACAAAAAAAAAATTTAGATTTAAACAAAAACTTTATAAAAAATAAAAATTAACTAATAATGAAAATGACTTACTTAAGTACAAGTTGTTTAACAATTATTTAACTACTTTAATCCGTAATACTAAGAGAACATATTATTCAGATAAAATTCAAAATTGCTCCGACATTAAAAATACTTGGGATATTTTGAATGATGTGATGAATAAAAAAAAGCCTAACCCACACCCTGATACATTTAAATCATGTGGTTTATTGGTATTGAACTCACAGATCTGTATCGATCCATCTAAAATATCTAATACATTAGTATATTTTTTAGAGATATTGGTATTGAATTAGATGAAAATATGAGTAAGGATAATTTCGATGATTACAAATATTTCTTAAAATCACCTAATATCAATAGTTTCTATATTTTGTTATTTATTACTCCATGTAATGAAAATGAGCTTTTAAAAATTATATAAAATTTTAAATCTAAAACGTATAGAAAATGTTGGTATTTCAATGAAGTTATTAAAATGTATTGCAATTATAATATATTATAATATTATAATATTATAATATAATAACTCCTTTATCTTATTTAATTAATTTATATCTTGAAACTGGTATTGTACCAACTATATTGACAATTTCGAACTATATCAACTATATTAAAAAATTATTTACTAATTACCGTCCAATTTCACTTACAAGTCAATTCTCAAAAATTTTAGAAAAAGTATTTTATGTTCGTTTTATTCGTTTTTAAATCACTTTAATATTTTATCTAATAGTCAGTTCGATTTTAGAACAAAATTAAATACTACTCATGCAATAGCTTTAGAAATAATAAATTAGGTGCAGCTATTTTTATTGATCTTAAAAAGGCATTTGACACTGTTAATCATGACATTTTATTTAGTATACTAGAAAATATAGGTATACGTGGAATTTCATTAAAATCGATTAAAAGTTATTTTACAAATATATTTCAGACTGTTAACTTTACAAACTATTTATCTGATAAAATTAGAGTTAAAATTGGTGTTCCACAAGGACCAATTGTAGGTCCTATTTTTTTTCTTATTTAATGATTTAATATGTTCATCTTCAATATGCAATTTTACTATGTTTGCCGATGATACTACTTTGTATTTTGATGATTGTAATTAAGTATTTCTATATACACTAATAAAAAAGGAATTATTAAGTATAAATAAATGGTTTATTTCAAATAGACTTTCTTTAAATATTAATAAAACCTGTTATATGTTATTCAATAATAAATTATCACATATTAATATATCAAATAATATAAATTTAACTAGAGTTAAATCTACAGAATGTTTAGGTATAATAATTGATCAGAATATAGATTAGAAACTACACATATTATATCTAAAAAAATAAATTAAAAATAATAATTTGGATAACTAATATAATTTTGAAATTTGTACACCAAAATGCCTTACTGCATGTTTATAATTTAATTTTTTTACCACATATTAATTGTAGTATAATATTATGGGGTAATACTTATAAGACTAACACATTATGCATCAATATTTTACAAAAAAGAATTATTCGTATTATATATAATAAAATATATCTTTATCATACTAAGGATTTATTTAAATTCAACAATATATTACCTTTCAATGACTTAGTAAAATATAATACTTATGAATTCATGTGTAACGTATATAATAATGTTCACCGTGAAATAATAATCAATCATTTTAGTAAAAATTCTAATATTTATCCAATACATAAATAACTTTAATATTCCTCCATCAAAATTAAATATATTTTCACATTGCCTTATAAATAATGGTACCTATTTATGGAATTCACTATGTAATTCTTTAAACAAAATTTCACATTTAAATAAATTCAAAAAAAATTAAATTTATCTCTTATAAAGATTGATTAAAATAATTTAAAATTTTATTTTTTCTGACTTAAATAAAATTAGTTTTATTGTTTTTACTTTTATTACTTTATGAAATAATATAAAATAACAAAAACTTATATTATTAATTATAAATTATCAGTATTACAAATGTTCAGTATTAAAATATGTTTCATTTTTATTATATCATTTTACCTATATTTTATCTAATATATTTGTTTCTTTTTTTCTCTTGTTTCTTTTAGTTTCTTTTATATTTAAATATTGGTTTTTCTCCTATTTAGGTTCTCTATGTTTTATTTTATTCTTGATGTATTTCTTAGATTTTAATTTTATTATTTTATCATTTATTTATATTATTACATGATATTTTACATGATAAGTTTCATTTTATTTTTTTATCATATATATGTTAACAGGATGTCATAATATTATAACATTATTATATATTTATTATTCTTATCTATAATGAAACTTATCATGTTAATAAAGGGGTAATTGTCTCGATAAGCAACACTGCTTCTATAATTACAGTGACATTGCCTAAATCTGATAATAATAATAATAATATATATACTATAAATCATATCGATATAAATAATCAGGCTATGCCGGAACCCCTTCTCTCGCTATATACATACTTATATAACCAATCAGCCGGGCCATGGCAGGCGTATATTTCACTCGATAGAGTCATAGACATATATGTAAGTATATAAAAATCAATTATAAGACGCATATGCCTAAGAAGTACATACATTTAATTTTATATATATATATATATATGAATAATTTAACTATATACAAAATCTATAACTGGCAACACAGGTCCCTCGTCTAGTATAATACTAATAATATCAGATTCAGTTGATGACCGATATCAAAAACCCAGGTATGGTATATAAGTTCTATTGGACTTATCGATATACCAACCTGCTCTTGCAATTACCATGGTAATGAGAGAATTAATACAAAAAAGAATAAATATAAAAAGTATAAATATTTTGAATTCTATTTTGTTAATGCGTGTTCTCATAAAAAAATCTCATAAAAAAATCAATACAATAACATTAAATTTAACTCTAAATAGTATTTAGTAAATACCAAGATTATCAATATGTATATAACAATAAAATAATAATAAAATATATAATAAAATATTTAAAAAATGTAAAAAGCTAGTAAATTAATAAATAAGTTAAACTGTAAAATATCAAAAAAAACGAAAGATCAAAGTAATGCTATAAATATATAAAAATATCTATATAATATGAACACATTAAGAGAGCTAAAAAGAAGGAAAGATTACCATGTCAATAAAAGAACAAACAATACAGATAATCAGGTGTAAGTGACTAGATATAATTATTTAAAAACAAGTTTTTAATATGCATTGTAAAAGTATTCAAATTCATTAAAGATGATATGATTGTATTTAAAGAATTCCATAAACATGCGCCTTTGTAACGAATACTAAATTTCTCATGATCAAATCTTATTTTTGGTATTAAGAATATTATATTTAATCGACAATTATAAAGGAGCAATTATGGGTAAATAACTTACAAATTGAACTATGCAAATAAAGATTGTTATATGAGTGAATGAACGAATGTTTATTTAAACACACAAATAGCGTTAAACGTTCTCTAGTGTGTACAACAATATACAAATAAAAAATATACAAAAATATTTAAATCAGTTGAAAATAATAAAATTAATTTTTATGAATTAATAACAATACATCATATTTAAAATACGAATAATTTACATTAGTTCTTAAATTAAAGTTCTTAATGATACAGGTTACGCATTCCATAGATCGGCTGCAGCTACATTGAAAGATCATTTATCATATCTTGATAGATTTTACCTATTTCATCTTTAGTAATAGCCGAGTAGAGGAGTTTCCCTTGTAAACTCTGAAATGTAGGAGATCATTCAAATAATTCGATAGACGATTCTTCATTACCTTAACAATTAGTTTTAAATAGCTGAAGGTAGATCTCTGATAAATATTGAACCATTTAGAATTAACTAAGTGATACTTGACTGATTCATGGTCATATAATTTTACACGATGTAAAACTCTTATCGATGATCTAATGATTCTATCTAATGATTTAGTAGAAGTAGCAGGAATGTCATAATATAGAGAACAACAATACGTGACATAATTCATTTTTCTGTTAACATTTTATAAATTCTAAAAGGTAAGAATTTCCTTATTAATCGTATTTTATATAATTGATAATTAGTTGATTTACACACATTAGCTATCTGATCGGAGAAATTTAGGTTAATATCGAAAATGAGAACAAGGTTTTTAACATTATTGTAAGGAACAATTGTGATAGAATCAATGATAACAAAAAAAAAACCGATGATGTTCTATTTAGAAGTTGAGTTTTATTCATATTCAACATTAAGCTATTTTGTAAAAACAAATTGTTAACCATATTAATAAAATCAATTAAAGCAATATTATTCAAAAAATATATTTATAAATAGATATATGTATTACATCTTTAAATTTAAAAATGTTATGTCTTAAAAAATGTAATCAATGTTGGTTTTGTTATCGAGTTTATATATTGTTCTCACATATTTATTTTGTAAACTTTGAATGCATTTTATATTGATAAGTAGTATACCTACTTTCACATATAACAGAAAAATAATTAATATGACTATGAAAAAAAGAAAAATAAAGCATATCTAACATATTAATATGACATTTATATTTATATCTATATAGTCAACTAAATTCATAGTAGTCTATTTTTTATATTATTAATATGCATTTTCCAATTACGATTTTCGTGAATTAAAATGCTAAGGAATTTAAAATTAGTTGATTTTTTATGACTATATTATTTATTTGTATGTTCAATTAATTAACTCTTGTGCGATGGAATAAAAGTTGGTTTATAAAATTTAGAATAATTTTATTTTGTCAATATTAAGAACAAACTTATTACCGCAAAGCCAGTTAACAGATTAAAACTATAGTTTTTCTATAGAGTAGAATTTAGTTCAGTTTCTAGATCATTTAAATTATGAGACTTAAATATTAAAGTGTTATCGTCAGCAAAAAGAATAAAATCGCATTTGTTAGTTATATTAGGTAAATAATGTATGTACATTAAAATAATAATGGTCCCAAAACTAAACCTTGTGGTACACCACATTAAATCGGAAGTATTTTAGAATTAGTATTATTATAGTTTACATACTGATAGGGGAAAGTAACCTAATACGGACAGTGCCCAAATACGACACTCTCGGTATCTCATAAATCATAAATCCTACAAAAATGTTTAATGAATAAAATATTCATAATTATATAAATAGTCAAAAAAGTTTGTTTTATTTTTTAATTATTCGAAATATTGCTGATATATCTAATAAACTGATTTTTTTATTACGTGTTTAAATTTATGAAAAAAATTTCAACTTAAAACTATCTCAAGAATATACAAATGTATCGATATAAAATATAACACTATATTATTAAAAAATTAATCATTCTAAAAATTATATATATAATTTTTATATTTGTTATCAAATATTCATTAAGTTATAAGCATATATCTAGAGGTCATATAAGTTCCTAAAACGGACACCATATAACCAATCAGCGCGCAGCTTATGAACTATTCTGATTTTCATTAAAATCGCGTGCGTTATAATATTAATACCACCAATAAAGCTATATCTTCAATTTTCATTATTTAGATACTTAAATTGTATTATTAATTAAAAAAATAATAAAAATAAATAAATTATTAACTAATTAAATTAGAATAAATTATTCATAAAATTAATTATAAATAATGTAATTGTAATTTGATTCATCAATAATATAAATTTTATCTAGTGGTATATAGGGTGTCCGTATTATAACACAGGGTGTCCACATTCGGACATGGGTACCGAATACGGACACCCCCGTTATCTATGGAATTAAAAGATTAAATAAAATTTTAAAATCACAATAATATTTATAATAATATAATATTAATATATTGTAATTGTTGAATAAAAATAATAAGTCATAAAATGTTAAGACCATGTATTGTTAAAGTGTCCGTATTAGGTTACTTTCCCCTACCTATTTATCAAAGATCTTTTCAATAGTGACAAAGTTATATCTCTGAAACCATATATATATATATATATATATATATATATATATATAATTTGTTTAATAAAATGTCATGATTTATAATGTCGAAAGACTTTTTTAAATCAATCGATATTGTGGATATGAATAGTGTATGATTGATATTCAAGTAATCAATATAAGTTATCAAAGCATCACATATTGATATACATTTTTGACATCCAAATCAATAATTTATTAAAGAATTGTAATCTAACTATGAAAAAATTCATACTTTTAAAATTTTTTGAATTTTTTTTGAAAATAGCGAAGTTAATAATATTGGCCTGTAAAAATCTAAAAGCTATATATATATACATTATTATTATTATTATTATTATTATTATCTAATCTAGATATAATGAACTTACATCATAATACTACATTTATTTTAAGAACTTATTAATTTATTTGGATTTTTACTTTACCATATGTTTTAAATTTCTCTTCAACGATGTTCGATAAAAGAATGTTTGGTTTAAAAAAAATGTGTTGATGATATTTTGATTTGTACTTATATAAGGACTAAATACATATAAATAACAGCATAATCGTATATGTTATATGCTATATTACAAATGATATCCCAAATGCAGTTATAGTTATTATTATGATATTTTTCAACATAAACAACCTACGTAGGTATATTACCTATATATATATATATATATATATATATATATATATATAAATATATTTATATGCGCAGTAATTTTAATAAATTATATATTTTTAAATACATTATCACAAAAATCTCTAAACCTAAAATTATTGAGGTAAGTATACTTTATTAACATACATATTATAATTAAAGAATGGGATAAGATGTTAACTAATTATGAAGAATATAAGCACAAAGTTACAAACACCTGTTAATACCATTTATAATTGATTTAAAGATAAAGAAACAAGTATTTAGGAACATGACTAATTTGGAAATTCTAGAAAACATCATCGAAATATTCGAATTTAACAATTTGAAAACCCACCATAAACCCACTATAATAACAGTGAAATAACAGTAATGTATTGGCTATGTTATGTTTAGTAAGGGGCGCTGAATATTCGCATTTTCGAGAAACTTAAAGAACGTCGTACTTTCATTAGTAAGGTTATAATTTTATTTATATTAATATATATATCTAAATTATTAGTATTTAATATAAGCTTCGTGTCTCCCGATATCACACGGCATGTAGTCGTTACAGACGTTCTGTTTACCCGGTTCTCTAACACATATGAACAACACGATTAATATCTCCGGTGATATCACCTATAATGACGTGGCAGCATAGTCGTAATAGATGAACAAGTATTACCGTTATTGAACTGTGGTCAATATCCGAAGCAGTTCGATACGGGTTCGGTCTATAAGTTATAACGTTATCAAGTTGTCCCTGCATAGCATGTATAGGCTTCATCTAATAGTATCTAATATTATTTAACTATACGAAATAGTGATTAGTAATTACGTTGTGAAAATGGGATATTATTTCAAGAATTGTAAGGTTTTCACATGGCTTTACATGCGTGCCACTGAATGCGCGGTATAACTTATTAACTGCATCAACCTTGAACTGCATCAGACACTGAACACGGCTTGATAAATACGATAACTATTCAACTGTTACGACTGCCACTACAAACCGACATTATAGATATCATTGATCTCACTGTAGATCATGTTAGTCATCGACGTTAGATAACCATGGTTACTTGCAGGTAGCATCGCTACTCTAACGTCTACATACCAAGTTATATCGGAAGAAATCAGTATGAATGTATAGATTAAGTATAACACTAATTAGATAGATTAGATATAAATATGAATACAAATGAAATTACTAACATCCGTACTAATAGATATATCTGAATACAATAAACTAATTTATTTAACTATCATATTAACTAATTTAGTAAAAGAGATACATAATTTTAATTATTATTATTAAATATCATATAAATAAAATGAATACAATCATTAGCCTCTATATTATATATATATATATCCTATTCATCGATTTATCCAAAGATTTTGATTCCATACATCGATGAAAGATGTAAAAGATACTCACATCGTACGGTATACCAGATTAGATTATAAGTTCTATCGTGATAGCATACACAAAATACTAAATCTATTGTGAGAACTGACGATGGAGATAATGAATTTATAAACATCTCTAGTGGAGTTTTGCAAGGTGATACACTAGCCCCTTTTCTTTTCATAATTTGTTTTGACTATGTTTTGAAGACATTTTTAGACCGAAATAATGATCTTGGATTTACCTTCATTGAGAGAAAGAGAAAAATATATATAGAAAAATATATTAAAATATACAAATTACAGATGTTGACCATGCGGATTATCTAGCTATAGTAACCGCTAAAACCAACGAAGCAATAATACTTTTAAATATAATTGAACATGCTGCAAAAGTATACCGGAAAGACGGAATTCATTAGTATAAATCAAGGAACAACTGAAGTTATCAAAATAATCGCTAAGAATATTTAAGAAGTTTCTGATTTTGAGTACCTTGGCATCTGTATTCGGTCAACAGAAATATATATCAATATCAGATTAGCTAAATGCTGGGCAGCCTAATGAGATAAACTCCATACGGATATCTATATCTAGATTTTAGTGAGTCGACTCACTGATAAAATGAAAAGAATTTTTTTTTAAATCGGTGTTAATATATGGTTCTGTTAGCTGGACTCTAACAAAAGCACTTGAAAAAAGACTTAATTGATATTACACTTGAATGCTGCGTGCCATCCTAAATAGATCTTGGAAATATCATACAAACAATAAAGAGATATATGGAAATATACCGGACATTTTCATGTCGATAAGACAGCAAAGATTGAATTTTTATGTGCACTGTTGGAGATCTAAATTGTAACTGGCATCGGATGTTATAATATGGCAACGTAATCATGGTAAAAGAAAATAGAACGACACCGTAAGACATGCATCGATCAGCTGGTGGATGTAACACTATGAGATGTTAACGAAATAAAAAAGGCAATGGAAGATACATATGGTTGGAGGAAGATAGTAGAAAACTGCCGAGCAATGTCAACATAGTAAGGTGAGGTATATACATACATATATATTAATTAAGAATATATAAATAATATAACATTTAATATATTTATATATATATATTAATTTCTATTATTTAAATATGTTTAGTAGTTTATTTTACAAAGGTGTTAATATATTAATATATCAATATTTAACATTATAATACTAAATAAAATGAAATACTTGAAATGCGACTACCGCTATTATAACACGTTCAATAAAGTACAACCTCGAAATGCTTTATACCTACTATATATGTCATAACAGATAATATTCAAATATAACATATGCATATATGTTATAACTATAGTTAACAATTTTAATATAGTGGCTAATAGATTAGTTATATCATATAATATATTATTATATAGCAGTAACTGGTATTGTATTAAACTTAACTACCACCGATATATCTGAACCGACTTCCTCTATAGAAGTATACGTATACTTATACCAATGAGTATATATCCTCTCTTCGTCTCATCCATCACATAACTCCCATGGGCTATGTACGATAAGAGTGCTTTTATTTTACAGATCATACTGCTTCATAGTAGATTCTATAGATATTATGTTCATGATACTATTTTTTTAAAACATTTATATTTTGGTTCAATATTGGTGATGCGATGGAGGTTTTAAAAAATAATAATTAAAAAAAAAATTGTTTGGTTATTCTCAATATTCAAATTTAAATGATACATAAGATGTGGTCGAACCCATGTTCAACATAATGTTTCACAATCACTCTTAATGTACGAGGAACGATAATCTTCAACATCTAACCGCTTCTTATCTCGATATTGTGTACCAGTTTCCCCTATCTCAGTCCTCTAGTATACCGGTGACATGCAGACTAGTGTTTAAATTCACATTGGACTTAACTTTTACTTCAACTTTTATTTCTCATCGCATCCGTTCTAGTTATCGTTAGCTAGTTATAATAACTCACTCTCCCTAAATCCAACAATACGGAAACTACGTGTATTCATTTTCTAAACGTTTCTAACAACCCCACCTTATACTATGTATACATATAGTATGATATCTTATATTCGTGGTGTATTCGATATTGTGATGTCTACTTTAATAGTTATCTATATTTTCAACGTTATATCTCAAGTCTTTAACACTCTAAAAACGTTCACACTTCAACTTTTCATCTCATCCATAGCTCTACTTTCTTAAAAGTTTTAAAAACTATTTCATATTCCACATCTTTACCTCTTTTTGATAACTGCAACATACTAATTTGTGACTATTGAATTACAAAAATAACAATTAATTCTCAATCCATTCGTACGATAAATTATTAAAATGTATGCATATTCCTAAATATTTAAATTTGTTTCATTGGCTACTACTTAAATATAGTATAATTTTTAAAGTAATACTTATATCTCAGAACATTCATCATCACAATAGATTTGAATACCTGGATTACGTAATGCAAAACTCCCGCTAGATATAATCATCCTTATATAGAACATTAAATCAACAAATCACATATGACAATACGTATATATTGTTTTGGTAAACGTGTAATGTTTACAAATAATAACACGTGCAATTATGTACTCAATATGAAATATATTATAATTATAATGTATTACTCTGATTGATAAATGTACATATATACGGCCTACAAAGATGATTTTACCAAGACAAATTAAGAAGAAGTATGGACAAATATGAATGAGGTTATTTTATTTTGCAAGTTTATTCAAGTTCTACGAACTATTTGACTGGAACCTGGTCTGTTGATAGCGAATTTTCAATATAATAATATATCAAACACACTTTTAACTATTATTTAACAAATATAAGTTTAGACAGTATAATTCGTATACATAACTAACTTATCTCAAATCTTTATCGTATATTAACATTTTATCTTTTTTATATTTTGTATCTTTAATAAATTACTTTGTAAAAATACTTTTAATTTTATGTAAGAGTAAACCAATAATTTAATATAACGGCATCACATTTTACTTCATATAATGATCAATATTAACTAGTATCTTTACAAATACCAAATATATTCATTTATTCTCAAATATTAAGCAAAATATATGAATTTTTCAAATCCAAAAATAATCTAATTTTGGCTTTTATCATAATGTGTCCACTGAACACTGAACACTGTTCAGCCTATGTAATGTGTAAGTAGCTTATATCGTACATTGTAATTATCGCTATTCGTATAGGCGTGTGATAACTATCGTTATAGTTATAACTATATATATAGTTATATATCTATAGCTACAAATATGACTCTAGATGTTTACTCACTGTTATATATAGTTATAAATATATATATATATATATATATATATATATATATAACTAAGTACATCTGTACATATATCTATAACTATACCTATATATATAACTATACCTATACATATAACTTCAAATATAACTATAGATATAACTTTAACTATAGTTACACCTAAAGTTGTAGCTAAAGTTATAAAGCCGACCAATAAGCTGTGTTGGGAAAATATTATGTTGTAGCACATGGCCCGTTCCCATTGCAAATACTACTTCTACAAAAGGAAACTAAATAAAACGCTGCCTAGCAACGCCAATAATTGCATAACCACTGACAATAAGTATACATATTTAAAAATAAAATACGCTAATTTTAGTTTTTAAAACTGATCGATTAAGTGATTATCTAGAATGTAGTATTTAGTATCATACTTGTAATTAATAAATCAAAGATAACGGGATAATTCTATATTGATTTTAATTTATAGAATATGAATGTAAACATTATAATAATGAATCACTACTTCTAAAACGGTTACACTTATACTACAATGAATATAGTGGGAGCGGTTACTTAACGAAATGATGGGGTCTGCGTGACTGATAAGTTAGCATTAAGGTACAGTGTAAGGTGGAGTGAAATATATGTTTTTTCGAAAATTGATATTCACTGGTCTGCAACCTATAGCTTATTGAATGACAAACATTTTGGTATAGGTTTTATAATTTATGGTATACTAGAACCTAGTACGATTTGTATACCATAATATACTATATTATACACTATAAAACGCTATATCGAAAATATTTACGCTAACAAATGAGTTAAAAATTACTAATAATGTCTGGATATGCGTAAAAAATTAAAATCACATAAAATATATATTTCCACATAAGATAGCAATTTTTTTTTTTTAAATAAGTTAAAAAAAAAATTCTAGGCACATTTATATAATTGGACATATTTCATAATATTAAATCGTTATTTTGTTAAATAAGTTAAGTTTTTGTGGTATATCAATAAATATATCATATATATTATATATATATAGTAACATTATATATATATATATATGACTATATAAAATAGTAAATAATTAATAATTAAGTCGTTTTATTAATATAAAGTATTTATAATTAATTAAATTATTATTTATAAATATTATTCCTAGATTTACTAGGAAAAATAGAAATATTATTTTTTTTCAATTTTTTGTTGTTAAATACTGCTATAGTCATGCTTATTAACCATATACTTCACTTTCATTACATTTGAATAATGTATACGTTCAAAAAAATCGATTGAATTTGATTCCTATGTCCTCAATCTTAAAACATGCTATCTACCCCATGTTAAACTTCTAGGTGATATCGTAATACCTTGCAGGTATCAGTTTTAAACAAAACTTCGGATTTATACTTATTAATACTTCCTCTTATTAACCGTAACCAGTGAATATCAATTTTCGAAAAAACATATATTTCACTCCACCTTAAGGTACACCTATTGACCCTTAATTCATGATCATGAACTATCTATAGATATATATATATTGATATAGATTACACCTATAGGTGTAAGTAGTATTAACATTATTATTTATAGTTTAGTTTATATTTAAATTTTTGAATTTACGTCTATATTGAATTTAAGCTAATATATATATATACGTTTATACATGTGTAACATATAAGCACATCACGTGGACATGAACGAACGTACCAAGACGCACGCAACACGTTACCTGCCTGCGAAG
The DNA here is from genome assembly GCA_964019155.1 of Osedax fenrisi. Classification (NCBI taxonomy): domain Eukaryota; kingdom Metazoa; phylum Annelida; class Polychaeta; order Sabellida; family Siboglinidae; genus Osedax; species Osedax fenrisi. The sequence continues at coordinate 63,362,013 of OZ025242.1, forward strand.
TTTGACACACGCCTCGGTTGGCTAGTAACGCCTCCAGCGGTGACGCCCCGTTGCCGACCCCGCCCCCGGGTCCGCCTCCGCCCGACCTGGAGTCGTCCAAAGGTCTACACTGCAGGCCGTCGCCACACTTCTGAGTGCGGGCGCCACAACTCTGGCCACGCCTCAGCGCGCACGTCATGCAGCACGCACAGATGCCCGCCTCTCGGATAGGTTCGCAATCGGAAGGCAGAGGTTTGCAGGCCATTCGCTCGCACGGTTCGCAACGGAAGTACGCCTTCAGTAGACCGCTGTGTGAGCGTGTGTATCGGGGGATTAGTTGTGGATGGGCGTGACGGTGGCGTTTTAGACGACACGTGTGACAAGAGTTTCCGATTGAAAATCGAAACGAGATATAGAATATTCGCATTTTCAATGAAATCGACTAATTTATTAGACAAACGCGCGTGCGCGCACGCAATCACGCGCACAAATACGCACCCGCCTAGGTGGGCGTTACCATAACGAGATTCGACGAGTTTCTTCGAGAAGTTTCCATCTTCTTAAACCATCGCGTTTTAACCACTACCATCGCCTATCGTATACTCTACAGTATATTATAGTCTACTATAATATATCACTGGTATATTATACTATACTATAGTATATAGATGTATGTGTATATCGGAAGTATATACTACGGTCTACCTAGGCACTACAACTGGACACGGATGCTGCTGAAACAACTTACACGCTGGGCCGAGACAAGCGACCGATCGTACTCGAAGGACTATAGCTAAGCTCGGAGGGTGATTGCCACGGATGTCGGGATCTCGACTCGGCGAGGTGGTAGCTGAGGGATGGTGAGTGGGATGGAGTGGTGAGTCACCCGATAGATGGCCATACGTTCCCGATAGGTGGCGCTTACGACGTCCGACCGAGAAAGATCGCGAAACCGCGAGATTCTGTCCGGAAAATATGTTACTCTTCTCGTTAAACTCAATACAATGATGAATCATGATTCACACGTATTGTAGTAACATCTATAACTGTATCGATTGAAAATATCGCAAGGACTTTTCTGAGTTAATAAAGAATTCCTACTACCTATATATATATATATATATATATATATATACTGAAATTGTGTCTCAGTTGGCTGAGGCGTCAGACACATAAGCAGTAGGACGCGGATGTAAGCCCTTTCCGGACCATTAAAATAGGTCCTACAATAATATTTAGATGTGATGATATATAATTGTGTATAATTAAATGATCGACTCTTGTTAAAACCGTGGATGCCTTAACATAAGAGCGGCCTCGAAGGGACATTAGAACCATGTGATTATAAATGAAGACTTCATTTAAGTTCCTGGATAAAATAACAATAATAACAATAACACATACATATACACAATTTAATTAGATATTTTATAATAATATATTATTAACAAATATATGCACCCCTTTTATAAAATATGTAATACAAATTAACTTTTAATAATTTTAAAAATAATATATTTCAAAATATTTAAATCGTTGAATTATATATAAGTATAATTATATTAATGTGTATTGTATTAATAATATTACATCTTAATGGTAGAATATAATTATATATAATTTATGTATATTATCTATAGATGCATATATATATATAATACTATAGGGGAAAGTAACCGAATACGGACAGTTCCCGAATACGGACACTCTCGGTATCTCGGAAACCATAAATCCTACAAAAAAATGTTTAATAAATAAAATATTCATAATTATATAAATAGTTTAAAAAATTATTTTTAATTTTTTAATTAATCAAAATATTGCTGATATATCCAATAAACTGATTTTTTTATTACGTTTTTAAATTTATGAAAAACATTTCTACTTAAAACCTTCTCAAGAATACACAAATGTATCTATATAAAATATAATACTATATTATTTAAAAAATAAAGCATTCTAAAATTATATATATAATTTTTATATTTGTTATCAAATATTTATTAAATTATAAGCATATATCTAGAGGTCATATAAGTTCCTAATACGGACATTCTAGATGTCTTAATACGGACACCCTATAACCAATCAGCGCGCAGCGTATACGTATATGAACTATTCTGATTTTCATAAAAATCGCGTGCGTTTAATATTAAATATAATACCACCAATAAAGCTAAATCTAAAATTGTTATTATTTAGATACTTAAAGTGTATTATTAATTAAAAAAATATAAAAATAAATAAATTATTAACTAATTAAATTAGAATAAATTGTTCATAAAATTAATTATAAATAATGTAATTGTAATTTGTCTGATTAATTCATCAATAATATATAGTTTATCTAGTGTACATAGGGTGTCCATATTATAAAACAGGGTGTCTGTATTAGGACATGGGTACCGAATACGGACACCCCAGTTATCTACGGAATTAAAAGATTAAATAAAATTTTAAAATCACAATAATATCTATAATTATATAATATTAATATATTGTAATTTGCCTGATATATATTGAGAAATAAAATATACTAATTTAGTTTAATTAGAATAAGTAGTACCTACCTTTAAAATATAGACAATTACATAAGAGACCTCGTAATATTTAGTGTAAACAATTCATGTAGATATATTACTAGAATACGTACATTTAATTATAGGAAATAATGATAAATATTAAAACTTAAAATAAATAAGCAGGGTTATATGCCCTTCTTATAAGAAGGGTATTCATAACAATTCAACTAATAACAACAACAATATATACGGTTATAGATACCATCTATATTAATACACACATTGGTGTATTACTAAACATATTCTCTACGGACATTCGTTGATATCAACAATGTTGTACTAATTGCAATGCTTGTTACAATACTCGTTGTACGATATAACGAGTTATTGTACTGTGTGCGGGTTACACTACAGGTATGTGTGTGACGTCATCGTTAATCAAATGTAGACCAATGAACACTTAGCAATGGCGGAAGGGTGCCAAACAATGGTTATTGTGAGGTGTATTGTAAACAATAACTGATGTAAGCTAGATGTTTGAAGTCAATTGTAATGGGTTTAGAATCATTAACACCATCGCTTATACACGTGGGTTAGTAACCTATTACCTCTATCAGTAAGAGGTTAATAGTATTAACTTAATACCCATTACCCAATTGTATGAATAATCTCTTACTAATGTAGTCTAAGCCATTACCAATATATGACGTATTAGATATTGGTCATGAGTCATAACTTATGAATAGTGATGTAAATGATGCTGAGATTTTTAATATCGAGCCGAGAATTTCTCGGAATATTTACCTCGGAAAAAATGAGCCCGAGTTGTGCCGATACTCCAGACAAACAGGCTCGAGCCAATTTGAGAGTTTAGATACCTAAGACTGAGACTGCATCGATTCTTTATATTTGAGCATCATGTACATCACTAGTTACAACCAATTACCTAAACATGTCTCCTAACCCATTACCACCACCATGTAGATCGTATTCGTAACACGTAGTAACCCATTGACGAACACTCTAATAGAGTTAACACATATATCACAATACCCTAATGTGTACACTGTACACTGAACACATTGTACACATTTAAATTTATATAAATATGTAATTGAAAACTTGTATTCTTTATGTATGTTTGTGTCGTATCTTAAAGTTACATACCTATGTTACCTACATACATACCTACATACCTACATATATACATACCAACATACCTACCTATATATATATGAGAAAGTACTCGATACTTTCATTAATGCACAATATACAATGTACAGTAGTGTACAATGTATAGTATACAATATACACTACATCCTACATTCTATAATGTACAGTGTACAATGTACACTGTACATTAGAGCGGCTTGAAAAATATAAAATGTTCAGATAATTTATCGCTTCAGTAAGATAATATTAGAAAACATGTAATATAATTCAATACAAAAAAAATTAACTTAATTCGTAAAATATTGAATAGTCAATATGACTTTCAATTTTAACATAGGATTGATAGGAAATCTTATAATGGAGTAGATACAAAATTAATTCAATACATTTTTTAATATACTTCCTATTAATGCATTTTGTCATATGATATATATGTACTAGAATTAAATATTATTAATAGAATAGCAGAAAAAAACAAATTTTAAATAATAATTTCTTTATAATTTTATCATTTCTAGGATTGAACTTTTTATGTTTATTATTTATTGAATATTTTTTATTTTTTGTTTTAATCAAAAATAAAATTAAGATCAAGTTTATTATATTCTTAATAAATGTATAATATATATTTACTATGTGTGATTATAAAAAAAAATGTGTTCAAATATTTTTCTAGGAATAATCTGAATTTTAATGATTTCTATAGAAAAAATAAATATTTTCAAGGAAAAATGAATAAAAAATGTCTAAGACCTAGTCAATTTTATTTTTTTTTACCATAATATAATTTTAATTATCATTGAGATGAATGCAATAAAAAACTTGTTATAATATATTTTTTTCTAATTTAAAAAAAATAAAAATATTTTTAACTATACAAAATTTAAAATCTGAGTTTGTTAGATCCATATTTTTATTTAAATATACTTAAGTCTCTTAAATGCATATTAAATATATAATTAAATTAGAAGACGATATCAATTAATTGGTTGCCAAGGTATAACTAAAGATAAATAAATGTTACGCATGCGCAGTAAATTTAATTATAAAACAAGTATTTGTCCTATAAAATGTTATTAAACATCATATTGACAACTCAATTGAGTATAACACAATTGTTAGTTGTTACACTACTGTTTATATATATTATATGTTTATAGTTTTTACTGAAGCAACATATTTAATGACTGACGAGCCACCCTACTGTACATTGTACACTCTACATTGTACACTATGCATTGTACACTCTACATTGTACACTATGCATTGTACACTATGCATTGTACACTCTACATTGTACACTATGCATTGTACACTATGCATTGTACACTCTACATTGTACACTCTACATTGTACACTATGCATTGTACACTATGCATTGTACACTCTACATTGTACACTATGCATTGTACACTATGCATTGTACACTCTACATTGTACACTCTACATTGTACACTATGCATTGTACACTCTACATTGTACACTATGCATTGTACACTATGCATTGTACACTATGCATTGTACACTATGCATTGTACACTATGCATTGTACACTATGCATTGTACACTCTACATTGTACACTATGCATTGTACACTCTACATTGTACACTCTACATTGTACACTCTACATTGTACACTATGCATTGTACACTCTACATTGTACACTATGCATTGTACACTATGCATTGTACACTATGCATTGTACACTATGCATTGTACACTATGCATTGTACACTCTACATTGTACACTATGCATTGTACACTATGCATTGTACACTATGCATTGTACACTATGCATTGTACACTATGCATTGTACACTCTACATTGTACACTATGCATTGTACACTATGCATTGTACACTATGCATTGTACACTATGCATTGTACACTCTACATTGTACACTATGCATTGTACACTATGCATTGTACACTATGCATTGTACACTCTACATTGTACACTATGCATTGTACACTATGCATTGTACACTATGCATTGTACACTATGCATTGTACACTATGCATTGTACACTATGCATTGTACACTATGCATTGTACACTATGCATTGTACACTATGCATTGTACACTATGCATTGTACACTCTACATTGTACACTATGCATTGTACACTATGCATTGTACACTATGCATTGTACACTATGCATTGTACACTATGCATTGTACACTATGCATTGTACACTATGCATTGTACACTATGCATTGTACACTATGCATTGTACACTCTACATTGTACACTATGCATTGTACACTATGCATTGTACACTATGCATTGTACACTATGCATTGTACACTCTACATTGTACACTATGCATTGTACACTATGCATTGTACACTATGCATTGTACACTCTACATTGTACACTATGCATTGTACACTATGCATTGTACACTCTGCATTGTACACTCTACATTGTACACTATGCATTGTACACTATGCATTGTACACTCTGCATTGTACACTATGCATTGTACACTCTACATTGTACACTATGCATTGTACACTATGCATTGTACACTATGCATTGTACACTATGCATTGTACACTATGCATTGTACACTCTACATTGTACACTATGCATTGTACACTATGCATTGTACACTCTACATTGTACACTCTACATTGTACACTATGCATTGTACACTCTACATTGTACACTCTACATTGTACACTATGCATTGTACACTATGCATTGTACACTATGCATTGTACACTATGCATTGTACACTCTACATTGTACACTATGCATTGTACACTATGCATTGTACACTCTACATTGTACACTCTACATTGTACACTATGCATTGTACACTCTACATTGTACACTCTACATTGTACACTATGCATTGTACACTATGCATTGTACACTATGCATTGTACACTATGCATTGTACACTATGCATTGTACACTCTGCATTGTACACTATGCATTGTACACTATGCATTGTACACTCTACATTGTACACTATGCATTGTACACTATACGCACATCGTATACATGCTAATATACGCACGTCGCAGATCTCACGCTTGACCAACCGCCTCACTTGTACACCGCTATAGAGTGTACTACACGGACAGTGGCCGCAATGCCTTACCGGTCAATACGTGTGTGTAGGGCACTAGGGTTGACCACTAGGGTCTGACAAACGGACATCTAGTGCCGTGTAGGTGTGTTTAGGATGACATGATAGCAACACGTATACTGATGACTAATTGACACGTATATTCTCCATTCTCCCCAATAATTTACAATATCATCTTCCCGCAACTCTCTATGTAAATTGTGCGTTATTATCACAGAGCTAGAGAGAAATAGAGTGGTAATACGCTATGCCTGGCTGTGTAAGCCAATGCAGAAAGGGTCAATCTATTTTGGTCACCTCAAAATGGCGGATTTGACCTATTTGAACTCTATTTGAACTATAGTTTATATTTTATCAACAAATTAATTTTAATATAGAGTAACATATCATATTTGTATTAATAATCATTTATATGATGTATATATAAAGTATATTTACTTATTAATGTATAGATAATACACATATATAATAATATATTATAAAGATAAATACGCTTTCTCCCTAGATTATGCTTAAATAGGTCAAATCCGCCATTTTGAGGTGACCAAATTAGATCGACGCTTTCTGCATGTCAGACACATTGTTTACTACTCTATTTCTCTCTAGCTCTATGGTTATTATGCATGTCGCTAATGTGATTGCTTGTTTATTATTACTTTACTATTAGTATACGCTATTATTATATGTTTTATATCTACACTTTTTAGAGATCAACGAGATCTATTTAAACAATCGATATAAATAAACTTTCTTTATATAGATGATTTAGACGCATAAATATACATGATTCATCATCGTATATAGATAGTAAAACCACGAGTATGAAATGTAGTTATAAAAACCTCTCTATAAGAAAATAACTATAGTTGTATAATCATTTAATACTATATTATATTTTTAATTTGTTGGAATTGTATATTTTTACCATAAAATAATTCCATTATTATAAAATCTAAGCTAAACCTCGGTATACGAAAACAATATTTCGCTTATTATGAATATAATAATAGGGGAAAGTCTACGATGACCGACCCCTAAATGATTATTTGTAATAACTTACCTTACTTACCAGGTCGAGCTTGCTCGGCAGAAAATAATGTAATAACTTATTCAATATTAAATATATTTATTTGTAATTAGGGTAATATTATGGCAATGAATAATGTGGCTATTTTACATTTTTAATATAATTATATTTTCAAGAATAAACAGGGGGTCGGTAATCGGATACATGTGCCTAATACCGACCCCCTTCTCCTATTACCGACTACCTAAAATAATAGTGGTATAAATAATTGTAGTATTATAATATCCAATAAAAATAGTAGATATACATAAATATAATTAATTATAACATGCATGCAATTTATTTTTTATTACATTTATGTTTAAATAGTAATATTAAATTTAAATTAAACTTTATAGTAATTATATTAAATTAGTGTATATTATAATTTAATATTTATTAATTGGTATGTATATAATCAACTGGCATCATTAATTATAAATCTATATCAATGATACACAATCAACTTACGATATATTTTAAAGTAAAATCACATGGGGTCGGTATTAGGGTAATTTAGGAGGTCGGTAATAAGACAATCATATGGGTTTCTATAATTATGATATATTGGTTAATAGTTATTCAAATTAAATTATTTTTATAATATTTATAAGAATTTTATATATCTACAATATTATGCGCTGTATTAAGTTTTCTTTTAATTAATAAAGTATATACAATTATTTTTAAAAAGTTATTATTTAAAAAGTAAAAACAGAATATTACACTTTATCAAATAACAATTGTAGGATTGGATATTTTTTTAAATTGTCTTATTCATATTTATCATTAAATTATTAACAGTTCATGTATATATAATTTTTTGATATATCTTATAGCTACTAAGATACGAGAGGGGGTCGGTATTAGGAGGGGGTCGGTAATCGGATACTTTCCCCTAGTTATATATATGCAACTATATTGACCATATATGGTAAATAACCCATCTATATGAACGTATTGCATAACTTGTTAATCATGGGCATTTAACTTATATAAATTAACTGGAAAAGTAATTTTTTGATATATTAAATACAATTCAATACTTGCACTTAGAAATATAACTATAATTGATCACGTGATGCAACGATGTACAATGTAGTGGTAGTGTGCAATAATTACGTAACACTATTACGTATATATATAGATATCAGTATACCTAGCTAATTACGGGCACTACTATCACATGCCATTGACACTCAGTGGGAGCTTGTCATCCCTCACGATAATTTCTTAAAAAAACGAGTTTCTTATTGAGGGATGTTACAGTATTTTTATTTTGGTGGAGTACTTTCACCCCTTCCAGGAAATTAGATGACATTTTAACCATATGGCTTTAATGTCCCTTCGAAGCCGCTATCATGTTAAAGCAGCCATGGTTTTAACGAGAGATGATCATTTCTTTATAATAATTATAAAAGATCACTTCTAAATATTATTTTAAGACATATTGTAATGTTCCGGACGAGGCTTGTCCTACTGCTTATGTATCTGACGCCTTAGCCACCTGAGCTACACAGGCAGTAGGATATATAGTACCTATATATATATATATATATATATATAAATTAACTTCCTGTATTGCTCAGTTGGTTATTAGGGGTCTCATATCAATACCGTTTCAGATTTTTCGACCGTCAACTTTGTTCTTCGTCGATTTTTATCCGTCAATCGGATGAAATTGTCGGACAGTATATAAATACCCTCTCATATCAAAACCGTCGATATTTATTAGTACATATCGTCAATTGACGTATATATTGTATTGCCACTTACGTTTTCAGATGTATTTATATAGTATATTGCCACCTATATTTAAATAAACTATATTTTATATAAAGTAAAAATTAAAATTATTTAAATAAATAATGTAGTGATACCTACTATTACAAAAATAATTGATTTTCATTCTTCGAGTTATTTGCTGTCCATCAAAAATAGGATAATTTCTATTTTATTTATCATCAGTCAAAATATAGATCTGGTAGTTTTATCCGTCTGGCGTATATATTCTACAGACATTAATTCGATGGACGAAATGAAAACCGTTTTAATTGAAATGAGAGCCTTATAATTCGTCAGGTGCACAATCAGTAGGACGCGGGTTCGAGCCCCGTCCGGACCAATGAAATAAGTATTAATATAATATTTAGAAGTTATCTTATATAATTTTGTAAAAAATTAATCTAATAAAAAATTATCGGCTATCGTTAAAACCATGCATTAACATGAGAGCGGCTTCGAAGGGACATTAGATTAATATAGTTATAAATACAAATGTCATTTAAGTTCCTATATGGGATGAAATGATTTCACCAAATAAAATAACAATATATATATATATATATATATATATATGTATATATATACCAGCAAATTTCCACACACACCAACAAATATACGTATACATACACATACATCTATATTGATCATAATATTACATAATTATTATATTATATATTCAATAAAGGAATATCAAATGTAAACCTGATTACGATGTGTTTAGTTATTATTATTACCGCCAAGGATTATATAATATTATATAACAATGGCTAACGAAAATATAGGCTTGAGCTACTTATTAATAATAATTATTAAAACACGTCCTAAATGCGTGCTAGCACATATGCACGTTTACATATGTATATGCATATATACAAATACATATTAATATATATGATTGATTACATAACTTTATGTAATTACAATTAACATTGCAATGATCATGATCACTACAATTTATATTGATTACGATTTTAATTTGTCTAAAAAACAATTGTATTAAATAATTGTATTTTTCATTATTATCATAACGATCAATTATTTGTAAAAATAATTGTATAAGATAATTACTTCGTTTTTGGATAATAAAGCCGCGTATAAAAAGTATTCATGATAATCTAAAATCTATTTATATATTTTTAAATGTAATAATATTCGTTACTTATACACCTCAACAAACTTACTTAATCCATTATATTAATACTATTCTACAATGTAATCTACACATACTTCTTTATACATTATGCTTAATTATAAGTATTAGTATATATAGGCTGCGAATTCATATCTATAAAGGCAACATTGTCATCAATTATCCTATTGAAATACTATATATATAGGTACAAGCTACAGTATTGTCACGTATGTCAGGTACCTCATTAAGGGCGGACACGTCTACAGAGGAGCTAGTTCTTTGTCAACATCACGCTCCTTACACAGTGCACATACACGTGACTATTTGTCACTCGGCAAGTGTTCTAAGTATATGTTTATGCGTATTGGACATAAAGGAAGTTGTCACACCGATAGCGTATAATTGTGATGAATACATATATATATATATATATATATATATATATATATATATATATATATCGATATATCGCTATTAGTATCTATTAGGGTTGTAGAAAGTTGAGTAATCGAATCCTAACATTGTAGTATCTGGTCTGAAACGTTCGAGTCGAGTATCTAAAAAGATGGTATCTATAGATATCATACTATAGTAGCTAAAGTCGAGTCGAGTATTTAAAATAAGTCTTTAAAAATTGTAAAACTATAGTTAGTATATATCCATTGCCTCCTCCTACATCATTCTCCTATTCGACTATAGCAATTCCCTACTCTTTAAACTCCCGGACTGCAAACTCATCAAACTACAACAACTCTAAAACGCTGTATTTCGCTGCGTCCATTTACTTCCCCGACGTTCCCCTGACTCCATTACTCATATCCTAAAAAAACTACACTGGCTGCCAGTCCCCTATCGTATAAAGTACAAACTCTCCCTAACCATCCACAAAGCTATTCACCACAATTCCCCTGACTACCTTGCCTCCCTCCTACATCTACACACACCCATCACTACACTCCAGACCCGTTCCTCCAACACCTTTATCCTTACCACCCCCTATTTTTACAAACTCCATTCTTCAAATATACGCTCCTTTGCCCTCTCTGCCCCATACCACTGGAACTCCCTACCCAAACACCTACGAATAAACTCATCAACTCCCTCCTTTAAACGCCACCTCAAGACTCATTACTTCTCCCTTGCCTTCCCTCCCACTCAATAATGTCCCTCCCACGGACGGCCGATTGCTCACGCACTTTCAGTCCATAAACCAAAAAAAGTAAGTAAGTAAGTATATACATAATATATATACGTAAATTATTTAAGTATAATGAATTATGATATAGTTGAAGAAAGCCTTATTTGAAAAGCCTTATTTTAAAGTATATATATTTCATATATAAGGTTATTTATTACTAATTGAAACATCGGTAAAATGACTCACGTAATCTTTTCAATGTTGAACTTAAAATTTAAGATGTTTAACTTTTTTATTTTGATTTGAAGGCTTCGAAGCGGCATGTTTTAGTTTTTGAAATTTTGTTTAGAAAAATCTATAATCTGACGAATTCGAAGCATTACAAGTTTTTGAAATATTACAACCATAGTACCTAGTATATTTTCATTGTTTATATTCATTCATACGCATTACAATTATTATACTATTATACACCATTCATTTATAATCATTATTTATTATTAAATATGAAATATTCATTTAATTGTATTTTTACTTACAACAATTAATTATATAATATGTATTATTACATTTATTTATTTTTATTATATAATTATTTACTTATTTATCATTCGTTTTAATATAATTGTTCATCTACACATTCGAGAACAGCGTTCGCTAATATATTATTGTGTCTAATAAATCATCATCATATATATATATATATATATATATATATATTAATTATTTCATCAATTATAAATTATCAAATATTTATTCAATCTATATAATTATAATATTAATTTTATTAATAATGACATATATTAAAAAATACCTCCTATAACCTCAGTTATATGAGGTTATTGTAGGTTATATTAGGTTATATGATATTATGGAAGGTTATGGGTGGTTATAGGAGGAAACAGAGGGTTGTATGATGTTATAGGAGGTTATAGGAGATTAGAAGAGGTTATAGGGGGTAATTGGGAGGTTATATGAAGTTATGGGAGGTTATAGGGGGTAATGGGAGGTTATGGGAGCTTATATGGGGTAATGGGAGGTTATAGAAGGGTGTGGGATGTTATAGGAGGTATTTACAATAATGACATAATGTGTTAAAGGTGAGAAAGTTCACCAAATGAGAACGGCGATAAATAATGTAAAATAGAATGAGATAAATAAATCATTAGACGTAACAGGTGACCACTACGAAACGTAGTCACGTGGTAATATCGCGGACACTTGGTAGTATCGCAGACACGTGGTAGTATCGCGGTCACGTGATAGTATCGTGAACACGTGATGGTATCGTAGTCACGTGATAGTATCGCGGACACGTGATAACGATGATTGCATAACCGGCTCGGACGTCGTCCGCGGTAAGTAAGTCTGGTACCGCGGTATGGTATTATGTAATGTGAAATAACATAGATTATTACGTAATGCGTATTATAATCACGTGTCTTAGCGCGTGGTACTAATTCAGGGCATCGGTTACTCGCTAGGGTGTGTCTATGTTACGCATCATTAGACTAGATTATAGATCGCGTGTGCATCAATTATGTTTTACACCAAGGTTATGTTCTTGCTAATGCATAATCAGTCACACTCATATATATATATATATATATACAGTATTACCTTTCTAATAGAAAGTTTCTATAAGAAACCTCGTTATAAGAAAACATTTAGAAAATATTTAATTTTAATAAATAATAATATAATATTATCACTAATATATTCACTATTAGGCGGCTTATCAATATTATAATAGGGTAATAGATCATTTGTAATTATTTTCTTGAATATATATATATATATATCGATGATATAGATTATATCACCTGCAAGTTCATTCCATCGTTTAGGTGCAGCAGGAAAATAACTCATCATAAGAATAAATATTTCGCTTATTAATTAAGTAATGATAATTAAGAAAATAATCATGAATATAAAAATAATGGAAAATAATGCATAGGAAATGATCGCGTAATCAGTTACTTTTCATTTCACTACAAATTAACTAACGAACTACCGGACAACCAATGATGTGTTTACATTTAATAAGTTATATACAACGAATTCATTTCATTTAGATACGTAAACATAATTAATAACATTGCTGCAGAGAAACCCCAGCGAGCATTGTGCGCCGTAGGGCAACACGTGACCTAGCTCTATGAAACATACACAGAATATCCTTATATGGAGTTATTGACTAGACAGCGATGTCGGTATATTATTGACGGAACTATATATTATATATATATATATATATATATATATATATATATATATATATATATATTAGTGTTTATATTGTATATCATACTGATGTAAAATATATTCAATATGTGTTGCATATTATTTAACTATTAATAAATAGTATTACTAATATTGCTTTAATTTAAAATATTATCAATAAGTTACTTCATATGTAATGTATCACTTGTGAATTGTGTACAAACACACACTCAATGTAATCGTAACTTTCCTCGGAGGAGGAATTATGCTACATTTCATACAATAATATATACTGTAGATAATATATCAAGTGAATGAGAAATAATATTATTTATAAATATTTAAATTAAAAAATTATGTACGAGAAATACCTGTAGACTACAGGCATATGTTATAATGTAAAGGGTTTTGAAAGTTATTAGTTTAACTGATAAAGAGAATCCCTTTATATATATATTCAAATGTATACATTTATCCGTATATGGTATCAAATATTTTCGATAAACCCTTTAGATATTTATGAAATATGATTAAAGGGTTTGGTAAACGAAACCTTTTACCTATTGATATTCTATAAAGTAAAGGGTTTTGAATACCATTATTTGTAAAAGTGTAGACTACAGGCATTCGAACATATACATACATATATGTATAGGTATACCTATGTACATTTGAAGGCGAATTATTCATTAATGTTGGTAATTCAAAGCACTAAGATTCTCACTCCGACATCTCTTCATCACGTGATCATATAGTGTCATCTCAGGCAGCCATGTTTACCAGCGCAATTAACATTAATCACTATGTAACACTAATTAACAACTATTTCTTATTTTAATTTAAAAATAAAATACAACTGTTAATTATGTACTACGAAAATAAGTTTATTATATAGTAATTTATTGTGTATATATATATATATATATATATATATATATATTATATAATATAACAGTTTAGTAGATATTACCTTTGTATAATATAGAATATTATCTATAGATATTACCCTATATAGTACTATATATAATACATTATACGGAGTCATATATGATGAACAATTGATACTATCTAAACTATAGTTTTGAACGAGCCGAATACGCTTTATTAAAACTAGTAACAATTCCACTATTCAATGTTAACGCTAATAATATGTGGCATTTTAAATTGTTTAAAAATACGAATAAATTAATAACGAGTAAGTAATGACGAGTTAATGAAGTGTTATTGGTACGTACGTGTAAACGCATGCGTAGGCGCGCCTGTGCGCGTGCGTTTTACACTAGTACTATACATATCAACGACGGGGCACCCATCACCACCATCATCACCACTACCACCTTCACTACAACAGCGGTGGCATAGTATACTATAGTATACTATCGCAGTGTCGTCAAGGCCGCGTCGTCGTCGAGGACATGTATTATTAGCATGACGCTAATGCGCGTATACACCTTAGCGCCGCGCTAATAATACATGTCCTCGACAACGAGGACGCGGCCTTGACGACACCGCGATATATCGCCCGCTAAACCACTAAAACCTCCTGAACATCGCCGTCGCCGTCCCCTAAAGGTGGCGCTAGTAGTAACGCTGTCACGTGTGACGAGAGAGACACTAGTAGCGATATAATATAACCAAACAGGCGATATCCGATTAGATTTACGCCGAATATTCGCACTGATTATAACACTGATTATATCACGTGACGAAAGAGGCGCGGAATTATTAACAGTCACGACCGTAGTGCATTGTGCGTACCGGTGTGCGGTGTGCGGGTGCGCGATACGTGCGTATTGCATAATAGTGTATCGTTATGCGTGCATACGTAATCGTAATCGTGACTTGAGGTATGTCCTTCGCGCCGTGTCCTTTTAATGATTCATCGGTCGCGTACGATTATCTACATAATAACATTAACGCACTTATATATCTCTTGCAATTAAAACTAATGAAATACACTTCACCACGATAAGAACTATATGGTTTAACCATCGATATAAAGAAAGTGGATAAGCAATTGAATGTAGTGTATGGCACTATCCGCTACGAGCGCTGCAATCGAAACCCACTATCTGGCCCACTACTTTTTATTTATAATAATATGTATTTATCATATATATATTGATAATCACTACCAATTTTAATATTATATCGGTACTAAAAATAAAATTATATATTTAAAATACATAATATCAACATTCCTCGTAATTTTGTGTATTTAAATTGAAGTTCTAATATTATTTTATTGATTTTATTGATATTTATAATTTAAATCCATTGATATAGATATAAGTCACTTTAATCTATTTCGACGAAAAGACTACTGTTTCAATATTTGACATATATAATATAACTAATATTCAATCAAAATCACTGATACCATTTTGTTAATTTATCGATAAAAGTGTCATTCACGTGTCTATCTTTTACATGCATTGCGTGCGTCAATTGCTTATCCACTTTCTTTATATCGATGGGTTTAACGCGTACATTAAGTCGGCTCGTATAGCATGTTTATTCTATATAATAGATAGGGTATACGTATGTTAAGATAGCCTAGAGAAAGCAAAATCCGAAAACAAAAATTAGATGCATGCATTAGTTATTGAGCGCTTTTTCCGAGAAAATTAGTATGGGATAGATACAAATGTTAACATGGGGTTAATATATAGTAATTTAAAGTGTGCATTAATTTTATATACACCATATTTTAATAAAAACACATACATTGTCTTATAATTATATTTATCAATTATTATATGTCGATAAAAATGTTAAAATATTTCCTGGTTTTTGTTGTGCAAATTCCTAGAAATATTAAAAAAAATATGAATTGTTGTTTTTTTTATTTAGAATTTTTTTTAAAGAATAATAATTATATGTTATATATACATATTAATAGCAATATATATTACCTAATTTTATTATTTATTAATTTAATAATTTAAAAAAAAATTATGATTATAAATTATAATTTATAATATAATTTTTTTTTTATTTTTAAATTATAATTTATATATTAAATTCTATCATAATTAATAGTTATATTTTTTTTGTTAAATTCCGAAGATATTACATATAATGTTACACGTATTTATTAAATAACATAAAGTTCATAAACTACAGAATTATGTTCATTTTTATTAATGCCATCTTAATGCACGTGCAATTTCCTTTACGGTATTTGGTTCGACCAATGGTAACGTTTCTGGTGTTCACGTAATACAACGAGATACAACGATAAAGCGTAGTTAAGAAACATGCGAAATACACGAATATAATATAAAACGCTTATCAGATAGTAATACTATTCATTAGATGTGATTGTGTATCCGTCGATGTTTATTTAAACGAGATAAGACGACAAGAAATGATGTAATAACATTACATAATAGTTTTACTGTAATATCAAATATTAAGAAAGGTATATACATATTCAATGTAAATAGTAGTAACCTACGTTCATAGGTGGCAGTATTAGATACCTATAAATCATGTACATTAATAATTATATAGTAATCAATGAATTATAAAAATGTTGTAATATTTATTTTGAAAACTCTATATAAATCAATGTATTGAAATATATCTTATTTATTTCATTAGACAAATAATCTTCTAAATTGAATATATCATTGAACTAGTACAAAAGTGTAATGCATGCTTAGATTTGTTAAAATGAACATAGAATTCTATATCTATAATTTCCATTTTTTATATATAAAGGATACAAAATGTAATGACATTTTTAGTTCAGATAAAAATATAAATAATGTGGGAGGAGTTAAAGTTGTCACCTAATTAGGTCACCTAGTGACGCATATCTTTCTATCGTACAATATGTCTTAATGTGATATAACACGATGGAAAGCATCCCGATATAGAGAGAGATATCGCAATGTTTGCGTAACGAAATCCGCATACGACATGTCGTGTGACATGCGCGCATTACAATAGGTCTTTAGTTAAGCGTAGGTGTGACTCATGTTCTATAAATAGACGTGTACATGTATATATATATAGGAAACATATTGGTCTAGACCGCTATTTTGTCGCTACCGAGAACAGCCTACAGATAAGGTAATAAAGAGAGAGAGGGGTGAGAATATCACACGATAACTCTGTCGCCTCGAGAACTAAATATAGGCCACGTGATGAGGCTCACTAGTTTGAGTGACAGGTGGTATGTTTAAATAACACGTGATTACTTGTCACTCGGCGTTTGTTCTAATTATTAATGTATACGTATTATAAAAAAGGATGTTGTCAATAACGTTTACTCCGCTTCCGTATAATTGTTATGAATATCATATTTGTGTGTGTATATATGTGTGCGCGCGCATGTGTGCTTGTTTGTATTAACAGTTAGGTAATAAATCATATTTTCCCTATTATAATAATTAGTAAATTCTGATTTTTTTATTGTCTAATTATTTGATTATTATTTATTTATTTATATTCTTATTTAATAGCATTATAACTACGCATTTCTATTAAAAAATCATCACCATTGTCATCATAAATATAAATAATATATATTCTTTTTCAAGCTATTCTGAAATATCTTAATTATTTTTATATTTGTTATACTTTATATTTGTTATGCATATTTATATTTTAAATAAACAGCTAAACTATAGATATTTTAATAATTATTATATAAATATGTTATTATTAACCTTTATTATTAATTATTGTTCTAAATGAGTGTATATTATCGTACGATTATAGTACGATGTTCAGTACGACCTACTAAATATTAAACATTCATTTAAATATTCTATATATATATAATATTCTATCAAATGTAAATTATAATTGAAAAGTTTTGAAAGTTTCGAGATTATACACTTATTTTAAATGTTACATCACTAATATATACATAACATTCTAACACGGAATTAGCATCTTTCTATATTATTGTGATAACATTCTACACGGAGAAATCGCAGTCGGGTTTTATACTATTCTATAGAATCCAGGTATTTCGAATTTTTAAAATTAAATTATCGGTAACATATTTGTATTCCATTTATAATGTTTATATTTATTCGTATAACTAATTTATATTTTATTAAAATGTATGTTTATTAACTAATCAATATACGTAATGTTAATTATAGTAAGCTTTGGTGAGTTTATTACCAATGAGTGTTATGCGAACACGGCTCCGATGTCTACAAACAATTAAACGGCCAGTATTCAAGGCCGCAGTTAAACAACAGTTAAACTCGAGTAACTCATTGCAGTTACATGAATTAAACTGCAGTTACATTAATTAAACTGCAGCTAAACTTGAGTTTAACTGTAGGTTTAACTGTAGTTATACTAGTAACGTAATACTGTAGTTTTATAGCGGGAGTTAAACTGATTACATATAAACTGAGCTATTTACTTAGTTATTACCTAAGTTATAGGTACAGTCAACTCCCGATAAGTCGGACTCGCAAGGGACCGGGAAAAGTGTCCGACTTAGCGAGATGTCCGATTTTATCCGAGATTCAGAATATCATGTAAAAAGACATGAAATGCGCAGCGCGAGTTAAATGGTTACCGAAATATGGAATTATGCAACAATCAGCAACATAAAATGTTGTATTCAATAATATTACTTACTAAAATTATAATATTCATTATTTAAAGTAAACTTTTCTGACAATTTATAAAAAGTCCGACTTATCCAGTATACAGATCATAAAAATTACTATAATATATGTCCGATTTATAGAAAAGTCCGACTTATCCAATCCAACTTATCCGACTTATCCGATTAATGTAACATGGATCTAGATATATCTAGATTTGTATACAAATCCAACCAAACCAACTAAATGTGTCCTACTTATCGAGAAGTCCGACTTACCAGTAGTTCGACTTACCGATAGTTTACTGTATATTATTTTTTTAATATATCAACAATACAATATTATACCTTTTATTTATTTTAATATATTTTCTATATTGTTATTTATGCAAATTAATTATTAATTATTATTTTAATTTTGTATTTACAATTGACAAAAAACTGAGATTAACTTCAGTTTAACTACAGCTTTGAATACTGGGCGTGGTATACCGCTATAGTATGCTATTCATGGTATTATTTGATTGACAGCTAGGGTAGACGCGTAATATATTATTAACTGATGAAATCGATTATATTTTAATTCCTATCTTACAAAATTATTTTTATTTGTAAATATTATATTGTATTTTTTAATCATTTTATTATAAAATAATAATTTAGTAACGATGCTGACTCAGCACATTGAATACACACATCATTACAGCCATCATTACACACATATGATACTTACAATGTTGATGCAGATACAATATTAATAGGATACTTGTGTTTGTTACTAAAGTGATATCACTAATAATATTAATATATATATATATATTGTATATATTCTAAATAATTAACATTTATGATGCTAGATAATAAAAATATTTTAATATATATATATATATATATATATATATATATATATTGTATATATTATAAATAATTAACATTTATGATGCTAGATAATAAAAATATTTTAATATATATATATTGTATGTATTCTAAATAATTAACATTTATAATGCTAGATAATAAAAATATTGATGTAATAATATACAGTATAGGATACTACAGATAAAATTAATTAATTTTATATTATCAACAATATCGCAAACAATATCAATATCGCATATGTTGACTATTCTATATGTTGTATGTCTTCTATTACATAAATACTATTATTATCTAGAAGAAATCTCGTTTTACAAATATATTCATTTAGCAGACGAATTTATCAGAAGAAATCGAGAATAGTATTGTTGTTTGCGTAAAGGGGTGTGTCTTACACGTATCGATGTCCTTTAGATGTCCCCTACATGATTAGTCAGTGCAAATCGGTACGCGGAGAAGGTTATAGAGAATATGTAAATACACCGATAATAATTTAGACTATAGTGCATTATACATTTTTAGTGGGTGCATTTATATAGATAATGGATGCTAATCAGTTAGTGTTCGTATTTAGATTCTTATTCCTTATTATATATGTTTATAGTTGTATATTATTATTATTATTATTATTATTATTATCAGAATTGGTTATAACAACAGGGTAATTATAGAAGCAGAGCTTATCGAGACAATTACACTTTATCACACTGACAAGTCCTAACAAGTACAATTTGGAATAATAAATTCATAAAACAAAAAATAAATTAATATAATGTTGTAATATCTAAGTTGACTTCCTGTTTATACTAAATCTAATTATGAATAACATCAAATAAGTGTACTTCTGAAGGACTTGACAAAAGTATCAAAATATCATCATATAAAAATTAAAAATAAACATTAAGAACATTAAAAATATAAAAAAACTAAAAACAGACATGAAAGGTTAAGAACAATAAATATATGAACTTAATATAAAGAATAATATATATAGGCATATGTATATTGGCAAAAATTCAAAAATAAATTTATAAATTATCTACACTAGGTGACACATATTTAGATGGTTTTCAAATTAATAATTGAACGAGAATGTGTAGAGATAAATTATGTTACTTATTTAATATATTACATATTAGTTTTTATATGTATATAAATAGAAGCGTAATTATAGTATAAAATATAGATAAAAAGAAGAAATTAATATCAAAGTCTGAGTAAAGATAAAATGTATTAAAAATATTAAACTTAATACAAATTTAAAATATTAAAATATAATTTGAGGTAGAAAATAATAATATATCAATAAAATCACGTGGTTAAAACATAATTAAAAATATTATTACTGAAAAGGGAAAGAGATACTAATTTTCTTTTATCAATATTTAATTCATTCCAAACTATTGATCCATATGACATTAAATAATTCATATAGTAATATTTATATTAAGGTTGTATGAAATAAACAGTAGGGGAAAGTAACCTAATACGGACACTTTAATAATACATGGTCTTAACATTTTATGACTCATTATTTGTATTCAAAAATTACAACATATTAATATTATATGATTATAGATATTATTGTGGTTTTAAAATTTTATTTAATCTTTTAATTTCATAGATAACGGGGGTGTCCGTATTCGATACCATGTCCGAATACGGACACCCTGTGTTATAATACGGACACCCAATATATTAATATATATTATTGATGAATCAATCAGAAAAATGATAATTACATTATTTATAATTAATGTTATACAATGTATTCTAATTTAATTAGTTAATAATTTATTTATTTTTATTATTTTTTTAATTAATAATGCAATTTAAGTATCTAAATAATAAGATGTTTAGATTTAGCTTTATTGGTGGTATTACTATTATAACGTACGCGATTTTTATAAAAATCAGAATAATTCATACGCTGGACGCTGATTGGTTATATGGTATCCGTATTAAATCATCTAGAGTATCCGTATTAGGAACGTATATGACATATAGATATATGCTTATAACTTAATAAAATTTGATAACAAATGTAGAAATTATATATATAATTTTAGAATGCTTTATTTTTTAATAATATAATGTTATATTTTATATCGATACATTTGTATATTCTTGAGAAGGTTTTAAGTTGAAATTTTTTTTCATAAATTTAAAAACTTAATAACAAAATCAGTTTATTGGATATATCAGCAATATTTTGAATTTAAAAAAAATACTGTTTTAGACTATTTATATAATTATGAATATTTTACTCATTAACATTTTTTTTGTAGGATTTATGGTTTCTGAGATACCGATATTGTCCGTTTTCGGATACTTTCCACTACTTCGTGTATTCATTTTTTTTAGTTATTATTTTATAATGTTTATAAATACAATGACAACAAGTTTTATAATATATTCTATGCATAAATATGATTATATTTAAAAAAATAAGTATATTTACACAAATCAAAGATATTTAATAACTTATGATATATAAATGGTGTTTTGAACTAAAATCAATAGGTTTAGAAAAAATAAATTTCAATATTTTGTTTGTATAACGTGAATAAAGTCTATATTAGATATATATGTATGCCCATATATTTATAAACAATAAATTAAATGGGGATAAAAAAGTGCGAATAAAGTTTAATCGTAGCTGATTCATTAGGCAGAATGCTACATTTTTTATAATCCAATAGATTTTTAATAATTTATTCTTTAGAAATTTAAAATGTATATGTATGTTTATATATATATATATATATATATATATATATATATAAATGTATATATATATATATATATATGTATATATACACTTATAATAATATTGTTCACTGTAAGGCGTACAGTGTACGTTGAACACACATTACGCAGGTTCGTCTTAGCGTAAGGTTATCCAAATAGTGTACAATGTGCGGATTTAAATTATTAGGTACTCAATCACATACACACATACACACATATATACACACACATACACACATACATATATATATAAATTTAAATATACAATAAAAATCCTATATAAGAAACTTGTTCTTGTAAGAAATATTGTTTCTTAGAGTGGTTTATTTTAATGTGAATATTTAATATAAACTATGACTTCGCTGCACTATAAAACAATAGATTATTACTAATCGTACTACCTGATCATAAGTGTACACGACGTGATGAACAACGAGTTATCACAATGAAGAATACACATGTATATTTCAATAGGTTAAAGGGTTGACTTAAATGTTAACTATCATCGTTATGGAACATGCAGCGCGTGGACACATACAGCGATCCGATACGTGCTATAGGGAAACGTTCGAACTGGTCTAACTCTGAGGTTTTGTAGGCTTTTAACGGTTAGAATAATTCGAATAAGTGTGAACGTATTGAATAATTTAAATATTTTTTATAAATGTATTTACATAACATCTACATATATAGTAAGTATAAGTAAGAATGTTTATTATTAAAATAGTACACAATAATAAGTGATTTATCTGTAAATTTGCAAACTCCGCGGTAATTCCAAGTGTCCGCAATATGTGCCGATACTTTATTTATTTAAGCCATCATTATAAAATTCAATATATAATTAATGAGTTAACATATAAAACTACGTTATTTAATATTAAGATATAATAACTATAACTTAATTATTTTTGATCATCATTCTCCACAAGTATAAAACGTAATAAATAATACAAAATACAAATTCTACCACACCATAAATCAATCAATAATGAACAATTTATTAATTGTTGATTTATTAAAATAAATATATCTGAATATTTTTAAATTATCAATAAATTATATGTACATTTTTCTCGAGGATCAATAAATAATGATCTCTACAATCCACACATTCGGATAGTTTTCTTAGCTCAACACTAGGCTCAACACACCAGTAGAACGCTGCGCTAAAGAAACTGATAGATTAAAGGAAAGAGAATTAACGAGAATTATTAATGCTTACTGCATCACTGAATTCCAGTGTTTATACCTCTATTATAATGTACACTTCATTGTAGTATACCCCAATATATATCCTATGTATACTATGTAGTATAGTGTAGAGTGTATGCATTACTAGTGAACATTAGCATCGCATTATCGACGTCATTACTTCATAACGTGACTTAAGTTAGTTGTTTAAAGTTATGTCATTAGAGTACTATAATTAGTATACTATAATTATATATATATATATATATATATATATATATTATATATATCTATATATTACGTAATAATCATACGTAGATAATAGATAACTGATAAAAGGCCTACTTCTTATAGACGGGTGAAATACACCGCCACACCGCCACATCGCAGATAGACAATACTAGTGTTATGTGGGCATTAACGTCATGCTCTATTGTATCATTTACGTTATATAATGCGCCATTAGCATTGTGTATTTACGTAAACTTGGATTACAAAACTGTAAAATAAGCTTATGTATTGGCTGCTATAAGGGCCACAAACATCCAGGGTGCTGGACATATTATTAAAACGGCCGTGTCACCTTACTTAATTAATATGGTACGTCATTAGTACGTGATATTGCATCACTAATTTACATGACTATATATATTTTTTTGATTAAGTGCACTAAAAGGAGCACTTTATTATTTCCTACAAATTTATAATACCATCATAATCATCATCATCACCAGCATCACCATCATCACACACACACACACATACACACATATATATATATATATATATATATATATATATATATATATATATCACAGTACCACCCTATAACATATTATAATGCCATCGTGAATACTACATATAGATATTGTCCTGTATAAGTACTTGTTAAGTACAATTAAAGTCATTAACATTACCTTTACGAATACATCCGGGTATACTGGGTATCCATCATACACATGTGTTATATATAACCTTGACATGTTTTAATAATACAATATCATATTAAAATATTGATATGGATATATATATATATATATATATATATATATAAACCGGCATGCATAAACCAAGGTGTTTTGTTATTATATGTAAACCCAATATTTATTTTTGTACCATGTCGATTTTGGTATCAATTCATATCTATTTTGTCTTCATTATTTTTGTTTATTTATTTTTTTTTGTATACCTAATAACATATATATTATTATTATTATATACATATATATTTGAAATATGTTTAATATAAATATGTAAATATTATAACTTACGTTATTAAGTTATATGTAAAATGTATATATGTATTCGAATTAATTGTAATATTAATATACATATGAAATTCGTTATATTTTTATATATAATTTAAATTTGTTTAAAAAGTAATCATTATGTAATCAATCGTTAGTCACAGTTTTAAAGTAGATTCTTGTCATTCATTTTTTTAATTTAACTCGATACGGAAAAAACGAGATGAAGAATTAATATTTATTTTAAAATTATTTTAAATATGTAACCTCTAATCTTATGTGTAACCTATAACCTTAGTTAACTTGATTTCTAAATATATATAGCCCATACTTAAACTCGCGTACTCATATAAATAGATACATATTATATTAAATTAATTAATAGATGCATATGTACAACACTTTGGTAAATCATCCAAAAGTAATTGTATACAGTCTATAGATACACAATTAACTTGCCAACTAAGGCCACATACCTATGATCGTGTTGTACGCATCTTACTATAGTTGTTGTTATCGTCATCGGTAACTCATCGCTGGTGATTGACAGTTACCGAGTCACGTGGTGTCAGTAGGGGCGCTGCAACAGGGGCAGAGTCGGGGGGATATGCCCCCCCCCCACTTTAAAATCTAGGGGGACCTCATATGTATTGGCCCCCCCCCCCTTTTACCACAATATTTATTTTGATAGGTTGGCTCCCCCCCCTTCATACACACTATCGTTACAACGCCTCTAGATGTCACGTGTTCTATACACGAGTTACGTAACGCAATGGTGGCTCACGTGACTATGTAGCTGTCACTCACTATAGCTACGTCACGTGATACTCCGTTACAACTAGCGAATACATATTGAGTAAGTACTTAAATAGTACACTACATAGTACTACAGTGTACATGTAATAGACTATAAGTACTACCTATTATGTCATATATTAGCGATGATAGTAATATAAACTACCGACTTATTATTCGTAGGTAAACAAGCGATACACATGTGCACTATTTCCGGTGTGTACACACACTATTTCCGGTGTGTACACACACTATTGCCGGTGTGTACACACACTATTGCCGGTGTGTACACACACTATTTCCGGTGTGTACACACACTATTGCCGGTGTGTACACACACTATTGCCGGTGTGTACACACACGTGCGGTGTGGTAATAAGCTACAACAACTGGCTATCAAACAAACTTCACGGGTTTCCTATCAAATTAATATATACATATCGCACACACGCACACACGCGCACACGCACACACGCACACACACACACGCGCACACCACCGCGGTATTAACGCTGTATACTGCAGACATGACTACCGCGGTGAAGCCCCTACAGTGTGCGGCCTACAGTGTGCGGTCTATAGAGGTATACACGTCACGTGGTCACGTGTGTATGTCACATTATCACGCGTGTGTGTGTCACATGATCACATATGTGTCACGTGTGTATTCAAATTCTCAGTAGGCGACGCTAGCAGCGATTATGAGTGATATGTGACGCATAGGTGTACAAGTGTACATTGTTACTCGCAGTGTCGCCGTCTACTATTGATGTAAATGATGCCGAGCTTTTGATGCCGAGCCGAGACTTTTGGTTTTCGATGCCGAGCCGAGACTTTCGTTTTCGGTAAAAAAAACCGAACCCGAGCCGAGCCAAACTACTAATTTAAATATAGACTATACATCGTATACGGTTATTATAGCGGACGATAATAGTGCTTTTAAACGTGTTGTTACTTATGTAGTCGACCTTCAAATCGTGTACATTTACATATCGATATTGAGAATACCCACACAATTTTTTTTAATTTAGCTCAATATTGGTCCAGAGTATTCCTGGTAAAATTTAACGTGGGAATAGATAGGAAAATACAACAAAAAAAACATAAATATTGTATAGATGTCTACTGATTTAAACATAGACTAAGGTTACTACAGTAATATATGTATACAGCGGACTGCTACAGTCGCTATTTAGGTAGAGTTTAGTTACATATTGTACCTAGTTACTATGAATCTCCGACTAGATGCTAGAGACAGAGCGGGATGGAGAATAGCTACCATGGATGTCGCCAGGGGTCGGTTTCGACTCGACAGCACAAGATAACAAAGAATAAATACCAACCCCCTTAATTACGAGTAATGTATATGACTGTGGTATTATGGTAGCCAATCAAAACGGCGCATATACATAGATTTATTAAATTACAAAACGCACGTACTTTATATATTATTAAATAAAACTTTGAATATTATTACATGTATATTTAAACTTTATATCTGTTTATATTATATGAACCGATGATTGACGGCACTACACATACCACTAAATAATACACTATATATACCACTAAAGAAGCATTGATACTCTAGACAGCATAGTGATAATGATTCTATACACAGAAGTGTTGATCTTAATATGATATTTACACAAATTAAGAATAATTTCAAAGAAAAACACGGATCTATTTTGATTGGATATTATAGATCACATGGGATCAGTATTTGGCTAATTTGGGGGGTCGGTAATTGTGATATCATATAGGTTTCTATATTTAAGATATTTTGATTAATACTTATTCAAATTAAATTATTTTTATAAATTGTAAATTATATAGAAATTTGTTATGCATATCATTACTTTTTCTGTGAATTAATCAAATATTTACAATAATTAACAATTAGAATTGAAATGAATATTTTGTAGTAGATTGAATATTTTGAAAAATAAAATACTTATTTATATGTAAATATCTAATATTTTATGTATATATAATTTGTTATATATTATAATTACTTATACCTTAATTACCTACGAGAGTTTTCTGTATTTGGAGGGGGTCGGTAATTGGAGAATGTCCTCTATATATATTCCCATAATGCTAAGACGCTGTGCCCTATAGTATATATATATATATATATATATATATATATATATACCGCAGTATCACGACACATATTATGTATTCCACTACCAGTATTTCAGGAAATAATATCCCGAAATGTTTGCAAGAAAGTGATTTTCTTGCAAGTTAACTACGTGTAGAGTGTAGTGGGAGCTTCCGGCAACTTGCCGAAAATATAATAACTTTAAAGGGGATATACTACTACAACTTGCTAGAAAGTGATTTTCTAGAAAACATTTCCGGACATTATTTCCGGAAACACTGGTAGTGTGACTCTCTTTAGAAAAAGTAGAAGTTGTGAACCCGTAAATCCATTACCACTGCTGACATCGCTATACTATAGTACAAGTGGTGATGGTACTATAGTATGCGTGTCGGTCGTACTACTACTACTACCTACCGATGAGTTATAACTACTAAGTAACGGTGAACTGGAAATAACGCATGAGCGAGTGCCCTCCTACACATCGTTACCTCGGTGAATACCTATATATAGGTATTACCTTATTAGGGATTCGTATCCAATACATACGATATTATTACTTACGAATATCCCGCCTAAGCGTTCATGTGTTAACAGTTTACCTAGGTACATGTGTACTTATTAACGCATTCTATAGGTACATGTGTACTTATTAAAGCATTCTATAGGTACATGTGTACTTATTAACGCATTCTATAGGTACATGTGTACTTATTAATGCATGATATACGTGCGCAATATACAACGCGAACTACACATAGGTATATCACGCCATTAAGATTACGTGGTACACACACGTTAAAGTGGGCGTAACATAAGCTGATCACGTGGTTATACTAGCGGGTCATTAACTACTCGTGTACGTATGAAGTTATCGTAACTCGGTACAATATAAGTACATTCGAGGTTATGCTGTGGATACGTTTAGCTTACACAAAGTATGAGATTAAAGCAATATTAGGTAGGAATTGGGAGATAGCAATAGAACAGTTTAGAATTATTATTTAGATTTACTATATAGTATAGATTATATAATATATATATAGTATATGCGATATACCGTATGGTATATACCATTATACTTACAAACTTATAATAAATGCTTATTATTATTATTATGCCGACAGTATAGACAATTAACTTTTAATAAATGATATTTTATTAGTATTAATACGTAATAGGGTATTGCGCAATAGTCACACGTGTGTGTGTGTGTGTGTGCGATGACGCAACAATGCATGACTAACTCGAATCTGTCTCCTCTTCCTCCGGGCTTACGAACGCGCCCCCTACAGGTCTGAATGAGAACTACCGCTATCAGAACACCCGCAAAGCAGGTCCTTAGCGAGCGTATCATGGTGGCTCGGCAACTTAGGGTAGAACTGAGGGGGTGAGAGGTAGGGCTTATTAGTGATGCACCGTGGTGGGTGTAGTGGTGGCTCGGGAACTTAGGGTAGAACTGAGGGGTTGAGAGGTATGACATATTAGTGATGCACAGTGGTTGGTGTAGTGGTGGCGTTGGTGGGGGTAGTGGGTGGAATGGTGGTGGCTATGGAGGTGGTAGCGGTGGTTGTAGTTGTAGTTGTGGAAGGGTTAGTGGTGGCTATTAAGAATGATTTTAATGATAATGATGATGATGATGGTGAAGATGATGGTGATAGTGATGATGGCGATAATGAAGATGATGAGTATGATGATGATTTATTTATTGTTTGATTGATTAGTTTATGTAAAACATGTAAATATATGATAATTATATAACTCAATTGTATATAATAATTGCGAAAACAAAATATATATAAGTAAATGTCAAATTAAATATAATATATAATAAATAAATACAAAATTAATTATTAGACAAGTGACATTGTTCTACACTGCGTCGACACGAATGATATTATTCATTTGTATAACATTAATTAGAAGCAGGTTCCAATTATTAGGGGCACTTACACTAAAAGATCTACCAATAAGTGTGATTAAATGGAGATATAATTAATCTATCAGACTTATCAGATCTGTATACTTGTATATAAGTGAAGATATTTAGATTATGCTTGTTAATTATATTCCACAATTTAGAATAAATAAGATTATGAACTTTTTAAATAGATTTTAGAAAATATCAATAATTAGATTTAAAGAAATGAAGTTTATATTGTAACAGATAATGGATAATGTATATATTTTTAATAATGAGTACGGCATATAGAAGATCTAATGATTTATTAATAGTTAATGTCCTACAGTTAGGATAATATAATAAAGTGATATAGCATAGTCTAACCGGGAGAAAATTAGTTAGTGAATGATAATTGGTCAGGTTTTATATGAAATAAATTTACGAATGGTGTTGATTTTTTTCAGATAATTTTAATTTCAGAATGATATAAAGCCTCATTTTTGTATTATGAATTCATTTCATCAATATTAATAATCTCAAAGAGCTTATAAATATAATCATTAAGTATTTATTATATATATATGTATTATATATATGTCTTATATATATGCATTTTAACTGCCTGTGTGGCTTAGTTGACTAAGGCGTCAGACACACAAGCAGTAGGACACGGGTTCAAGCCTTGTCCGGACCATTAATTAATTTTTTAAAATGGGTCTTAAAATATTATTAAGAAGTGATCTTATAAAATTGTATATAAATAAATGATCGGCTATCGTTAAAACATGGATGCCTTAACATGAGAGCGGCTTCGAAGGGACATTAGAGCCATATATGGTTATAAGTGAAAACTTCATCTAAGTTCCTGGGTGGGATGAAAGGACTCCACCAAATAAAATAACAATAACAATATATAAAGTGATCACTTTTTAAAGCTCGAGCTTTAATAATACTCCATATAAGTAGGAGATGTCCTATAGAATATACATCTCCTATAGGAGAGAGCATACCTATTTCACATGACAAGATAATCTATGCTATTTATGTTCTCTATTGTATGTCATATTTATATGTTATATATTAGTATAATAATATATATATATATATATATATATATATATATATATATATATATATATATATATATATGTGTGTGTATGTATTTCGACATTTTATACATTAAGAATATAACTATTTTAGTCAATCGGTGATATTATAGAAACGTAATACGTTAAATAAACATCAAAGAAAGTAGCAAAGGAAGTAGTAGAGGAAGTAAATATAATTGAAATAAAATATAAGCTTAATTCCTTCGGGAGGGTGAATTCTTCTATATCATTGATTCATTACAATATATATATATATATATATATATATATATATATATATATATATATCATATATCATATATTTTAGATACGCGTGTACGCAGTTATAAAGCTTGTCCTCGGAGGACACACTCGAGTCACGTGATAAACACGTGACACGTGACACGAGAGAAAGCGAGAGAAAGCGAGATCGGCTATTATAGGCCCGGTGATGGCACGTGGTATTCTCGGGTGGGTTCGCGATGATGTAATAACCGACTATTGCGTAATAACCGACTATTATGTAATAGCGATAATGCGAGTGCAATGCGTGTGTGTGTGTAATTTACGTTAATGACTAGTGTGAGGGCACGCAGGTAAACGTGTTCGTGTGATATATGATACGTGTATATGTACGTATGTATGTATGTATATATGTATGTATGTGTATATGTGTGTATGTATGTATGTGCGTATGTATGTGTGTATGTGTGTATGTATGTATGTGTATGTATGTAGATATGTATGCGTGTATAATTTAGTCAATGGGCGATAATCCGATATAAGGCGGTAAATCTTATATTTAAATCGAAAATTCGAAGTATAATATTACCCGAAAGAATAACGAATCACGGATAACGTCGTATATCGGATTATCTCGTAACCTTTGTAACGTGATCTTATGGTTCACCGGATGTTGTGATTTTGAAATAAACATATCCGATATAAGCAATTAAATGTATATATATATATATATATATATATATATATATATATATATATATATTAACTATAGTTATAACTAAACTTAGATCTAATTAACGCCTACATACAGATATAGCTATTATTACAAATATATTATATGATATTACTATAAATAGTACTTAAAGGCTATCACCCCAAGCTGAAAAAATTATATCTGAGGAACAAGCATGGTTTCGGAAAGGCAGAGCTACGGTCGAACAGATTAAAAATGTCAGAACCCTTATAGAAAAGCATCTTTATTTCCAGACTAACCTATTCTATAACTACATTGATTTCAAGAAAGCATTTGATAGAGTTTATCATGGAGGAATATGCATATCGTCAACACTATAAAAGTTGGTATCCATCAAGAATTAATCACAATGATTAAAGCTTTATATATTAACAATTCCAGTTCAGTCCTAGTTAATGACAACCTATAGGTAACGAATTGCAATTGAAATAGGCAATTCATTCAAATCAACGGTTGAATACGGAAATGATGTCTATCTGTCAAATTATGTGTTTAAATGTGTTAGAAAATATGGCATGGAAATCAGTTCAGAAAAAGCAAGGTAATGGTAAATAGTAATGACTCCTCTCTTCAGGCTGACATCACACTAAATGATAATAAACTGGAAGAAGTCAACACATTCTGTTACTTAGGAGAAACTCTGACAAAGGATGGTTCATGTGAAACTGACATCAGAATAAGACTAGTTCTGAGAAGTCAGCTATAATACGATTATGTGTTATATGAAACAACCGACAAATACATGTTAATCTAATATAATTGATATCGCGAACCCGCCCTTTCAAAATTAACATATGGATTTGAGGGCTAGGACCATTTAGAACCATAATATCAGCTTGAACATTAACACAGCAATTATAACACAGCAATTAAAGCAATTCATAACGAAACAATGAAGAAGAAACTGCAAGTATTTGAAAATAAATCACAAAGAAATCTTCTTGGCATAAAATACCAGTAAAAAAGGATGAACGCGTTGGTAAAAGAGAAGATGGTAGCAATAATCGGCAAATATGATCGTCTGTTACACATGATCAAACGACGTAATCTAAAATGGTATGGGAATATATCAAGAGGTGATGGTCTCAGCAAAATGATAATACAAGGCTGGACTCGAACGAAACTGTTGTACACAATCTACGATCGCGATGGTTGGATACAGTGTGTTGCTAAAGGGGGTATCCCACTACAAGTATTTCCGGCAACTTTCCGTAAATATAGTAACTTTAAAACGATTTTCTATCAAGTTGTAATGGGAATTACTATGGAAATACTTGTAGTGGGATACCCCCTTAATGCAGAAATTAAAACTAACTTGATTACATTTCGCTATTCGAAACAAGGGGTAACGTTACATTCGTGTATATTGTTTCCTACGACCCATAAGCTATTTGTATAGGTAACCTATCGTGACTTCGAGATAGATTCGGCGCCCCTAGAAATAAGCCGTAATTCTGATCGTATGGTTTAGTCGTACGAAAGCTTACGAGTATCGTACACTAAGAGTGACGATACAATAGGTCTTCATGATGCATATTGTTGGCACACCGTAAGCGGGTATGTACCTATGGGTATAGGTATGGTACTATGGGTATGTACCTATGGGTATAGGTATGGTACTATGGGTATGTACCTCGTAATGGGTATAGGTATGGTACTATGGGTATGTACCTCGTAATGGGTATAGGTATGGTACTATGGGTATGTACCTCGTAATGGGTATAGGTATGGTACTATGGGTATGTACCTCGTAATGGGTATAGGTATGGTACTATGGGTATGTACCTCGTAATGGGTATAGGTATGGTACTATGGGTATGTACCTCGTAATGGGTATAGGTATGGTACTATGGGTATGTACCTCGTAATGGGTATAGGTATGGTACTATGGGTATGTACCTCGTAATGGGTATAGGTATGGTACTATGGGTATGTACCTCGTAATGGGTATAGGTATGGTACTATGGGTATGTACCTCGTAATGGGTATAGGTATGGTACTATGGGTATGTACCTCGTAATGGGTATAGGTATGGTACTATGGGTATGTACCTCGTAATGGGTATAGGTATGGTACTATGGGTATGTACCTCGTAATGGGTATAGGTATGGTACTATGGGTATGTACCTCGTAATGGGTATAGGTATGGTACTATGGGTATGTACCTCGTAATGGGTATAGGTATGGTACTATGGGTATGTATATCGTAATGGGTATAGGTATGGTACTATGGGTATGTACCTATGGGTATAGGTATGGTACTATGGGTATGTACCTCGTAATGGGTATAGGTATGGTACTATGGGTATGTACCTCGTAATGGGTATAGGTATGGTACTATGGGTATGTACCTCGTAATGGGTATAGGTATGGTACTATGGGTATGTACCTCGTAATGGGTATAGGTATGGTACTATGGGTATGTACCTCGTAATGGGTATAGGTATGGTACTATGGGTATGTACCTCGTAATGGGTATAGGTATGGTACTATGGGTATGTACCTCGTAATACTTTTTATTTTTTTAATTTGGATGGTTAAATAAAATCGGAACGGGGTCAATAATTGCATGGGAACATAGGGGTGCGTGCGTGCGTGCGTGGGTGCGTGCGTGTACACCCGTGTATGTGTGTCACATGGGTTCCTCTACCACGGTTAGAGGTCGACTAGCAAGGTTATAGAGATTTAGAAGTCGCGCGGGTTTAGCTGAAGGGTAAGGTCACGCGTTAAGGTCACGCGACAGGAAGTCGGTGGCTGCACCTAGCGACAAACAGTGTGAAGATCGCCACTCGACCAACTCACCACGAACGTGCATTACCGACACAGGCGTAGACGATGTGTACACAGCACATATAGAGTTATGGGTACACAGTGTACACGTGGTACCTGTATTGTGCCATAGTGATGACGTCATAGTGTGTATAGCTCACGTGTCACAGATGTAAGCATGCATAATGACCCGCACACTATAGTATAGCGTACGACGTGTATTACACATAGGTATGTAGGTATGTAGGTATGTAGGTATGTAGGTATATATATATATACAGTTTTAATAATACTTTTATACAGTTAATACAGTTATATAATTATTTCAACAGTTACCCAGGTGTTAGAAGCCTAAATATCATATTAATAATAATAACAACAACAACTCGATGTGAACGTTCGATACACCTCTGCCACGTTAATCAGTCGTTATCGTTGTGATGTTACGCTGCGCTATTAAAAGTATGACCACGTGTGCTTTACAGTCACGTGATGTACACTCTTTAAATACGTGACCGCACCACTAGCGGATATGTCC
Organism: Osedax fenrisi; assembly: GCA_964019155.1. NCBI lineage: Eukaryota > Metazoa > Annelida > Polychaeta > Sabellida > Siboglinidae > Osedax > Osedax fenrisi. The sequence continues at coordinate 63,397,982 of OZ025242.1, forward strand.
TCCGTAGCGGATATGTCCTCGTGAGAGTATTACGTAATAACGCCAGCTGTACTGCTAGTGATGTACTGATGATGCAGAGCCGTTTTATGTCGAGCCGAGATTTTGGTTATCGATGCCGAGCGGAGACTTTCATTTTCGGATAAAAAACGAGCTTAAGCCGAACCCAACTCTAACAAAACGAGCCCGAGCCGAGTTGATACTTCAGGTAACTGAGACTGAGACTGCATCATGCTTTAGATTTGACTGGCACCACTTACCTCACCAGTGTGTGTGTGTTACCGTGTTGGTTACGTAGTAGAGGTCACGTAATAGAGAATAACCCAGAATGCAACGGTTTCAACTAGTCATATCACGTGTCCGTGTCCGCTAAATCGGGGTTTCACACTTAGCAGTATGTCGATATATACGCGCGTTTGTGGTTTAGCGCATATATATATATATATATATATATATATATATATATGTGTGTGTGTGTGTATAATTCTATTTAGCTATATATATATACCAGTGGTTCCCAATTGGGGGGCACGACCCACAAGTGGGTCGCCTGCCGTTTTTTTGGGGGTCACATGATTTTATAAATTATAAATAAATAACAAAAAATGGTGTAAATAATTATGTAAAAATAATTGTCTTATATATTAAGTAAATATATAAGGTAAATATAATTTTAATATGTATAATAATATAATTGTATTCAGATAATGTAAGCTATATTTATTAATTATTATATTTTATTAATGTATGCTATATTTTTCTTTTTTTCATAATCATATTAATTATTGTTCTATAGAATATATTATATGGGGAAGTACTTACCATAGCAATATAAAATGCATTTAAATTTTACAAAATAAATGTATGAGAGCAATATATAAACTTTATAATAAAACCAATATTGATTACATTTTTTTAAACATAATATTCTTAAATTTTAAGATATAATAAATATATCTATTTATAAATATATGTTTAGAATATATAACAAGCATTATAACCATAGTTCAATTTGTAAATTATTTACCTATAATTGCTCCTTATATACTTGTCGGTTAAATAGAACATTCTTAATACCAAACACAAGATTTTATCATGAGAAATTTAGTATTCGTTACAAAGGCCCATGTTTATGGAATTCTTTATATACAACCATATCATCTTTAACGAATTTTAATACTTTTACAATGCATATTAAAACATGCTTTTAAATAATTATATCTAATCATTTACACCTTATCTGTATTGTTTGTTATTTTATTTACATGGTCATCTTTTATTATTTTTAGCTCTTTTAAATTGTTCGTATTGTATAAATATTGTTTATCTTTGTAGCCTTGCGTTAGTCTTTCGTTTTATTGGATTTTTATAGTTTAACCTATTTATTATTTTAGTAACTTTTTACATTTTTAAATATTTTATCATATATTTTTATTATATTTTATTATTATTTTATTGTTATAAACATGATGATTTCTTGGTATTGATAGATAAATTTAATTTTATTGTATTGATTTATTATGAGACAGAACATGAATGAACAAAATAGAATTGCAAAATATTTATACTCTTTATATTTATTCGTTTTTGTATTAATTCTCTCATTACTAAGATCAGGTTGGTATCTCGATAAGATCAATATAACTTCTATACTATACCTGGGTTTTTGATCTCGCTCATCAACTGAATCTGATATTATTATTATTATAACATCAACAATTGCAAATCAAAGCAACCACATACAATTGCTGAAGAACTTATTTTATATCGTGAAATTTATTGCCAGTGAATCTCAATTGAAATAAATTCAAAAGACGTATATTGAAAATGTATGCACTCTATCAGAAAAACAGCCATATATTGATAAATTGGTATCAATAATTCAAATACACTATATTTAAAAATAATATATTACATATTTTATATATTTGTAATAACTTATTTATTTAAATATTTTATTTGAAAAAATTATACTTAGGTCGTTTTATAAAAAATAACTTAAAAAGGGGTCGCCGAAGAAATAGGTCTGAGAACCATACGATCTATACGATCATTATATGTGATTGTATATAGGTATACTTCTATATATAGAGATACTCTCTAAAGAGAAGTGGTGCGTTGAATTAAGTATACCAGTTTGTAGTAGTATTTCGCAAACGCCTTCTTAAGTCTTCTTAACATAATTATATTTATTCTAATGTCAATTCTATATTAATATTTAAAAAAATAAACTAATCCCTTAATTCCGATTTAGCAAACAATGACGTGTATTAATATTTAATGATATTTTCTACGTAGGGATTATTTTATCTTATAAAATATCAATATAAAAGAAACATTATATAAGATTATATAAGATATACAGTAAAACCTTAGTATATTCCATTTATATAAAATAATCCCTAAGTGGCAAATACTTTTAATGTCAATATAATACATTTTTATAAAAAGTGTTGTTTCTTATAGAAAGCGTTTCTTATAGCTAGTTTTATTTTAATATGATAATTTAATACCAACACGATTTTGTATATAGCATTCTATATATACATATATATATATATATATATATATATATATATATACGTATTGGTATATGTATACTGTGAACTATTATAATAGTGTTCCTTAATAATTATGTAATTAAAAGAAGCGTTATACTTAAGATCAAGTTTAAACATTACCATATATGATCATAACGGCCGTGTATGTGTTAATGTGTCGTGTTATGATAACTAATACTAGATTATAGTCTTTGTATACAATGACGCTTGATAGAGGCGCCACCAGTTAACGTTCATATAGGGATAGTATCCTGTAGTATAGTATACTATAGTATATATAGAGGAAATAATAACATAAATAATTATATATTTTATACGAAAAAAAATGTACAATTCAAAATTCTAATAAATATTTATTATTATTATTATATATATATAGTAGCATGGCATATCTATAATCTCTTATTATGACTACACTAAAGCATCACGTATGCACACCTTCACTATTTGTGTCACGTGATGCATGCACGTTACATTGTTTTTATATTTCTAAGTAAATTAATACATTCTATATAAAATATAAAACGTTACTTTTTTAATTAATTTATATAGGTGAAAAAGTATGTAATCATTTCTTATATAGGGGATATTTTGTATACATCGTATACAAGTATACACTGTTTTGCAATGTTAAACAATGCATTGTTATATTCCTAACAAGAGAAATATTTTGTTCATAATGGAACTTTTTCTTATATACGATTTTCTTATAACGGGTATATTGTATGATAAAAAATACAATTCCAACTAATTAAAAACTATTTTTTTTATTATTGAAAAGTTTTTCTTATAACGAGTTTTTTGTATAGGGGTTATACTATATATCTAATATATAATAATACGTAATTGTATAGTATATTAACGTATAGTGTGTTAACTAGAATATATATAACTATAGATGATTTTATAATTATAATTTAACAATATATTGCGTATATGCGTACGAGAATAACTGTATCGCCTGCCTGGCTGGTGTTGCCTTGATATGTTATTATTAGATTTCTACTATTATCCTCTATTCACTTTAATTCCCCTAAATTATTAGATTTATAAATTAAACTTTATCGTTTTGTTTTATTATTTGTTATATATCTATCTATGTATTGTTCTCATTCATTGTTATCTATATTGTATTATTAAATGCACCTCTCGGGGGTGGACACACTTGTGATACATGTCAATAACACAAATTATCAGCATCATCATCATCATCATCATCATCATCATCAATATCATCATCAACATTATATAGTTAAAAAAATATTAGCCTACATTTATAATTATGATTAAAATAAATTATCATTATTATTTATATATTTATATATATATATATTATAATAATACATTCGTAGGTGTCTAAAATGTCTAGATGGATTACCATATTCATCAGCATAATATAGTTAACAATTATTACATTTATAATTATGATTGAAATATAGTAATCATTATACATATAATGACTACTATATTTTAATCATAATTATAAATGTTGTAAATACAATATTGCATAATATGCATTGCGTAATATATATATATATATATATATATATATATATATATATATATATATATATATATGTGTGTATATATGTATATATGTATATGCCTATAATATTGTATAAATCGAGAATACGTTCATAGTATTGTATATACTATTAAACATGCACGGTTAGACTATCGCCATGTGTATTCAAACGTAACGTATAACAACGTATCTGCATGAATATATATCATATATATCATATATATCATATATATATATATATATCATGGAAGTATTAATGAATGAGTTATACCATCATTACGTAATGGCTGTGCTTAGTGACGTCATAACGAAGTCGACGTTTACTTTAAACTTAGGCCCATATTAAGTACACATATTGTATACAATATACAATGTATAATGTGCACTTATAAATATAAATAAAACCATGCTAATCATTACTAAATTTGTAGGAAGATTTTACATTTTACATTTTTACATTTGACTATATTTTCAATTTCCGTTACTGTAGTAAGTGAAAATAAAATAGAACTTGGGTTAGAAGTAATATTAGTTAATATATCATAGTAAGGTTTATTAAAACTATTTTTAGATCAGCTCCAATAATAGTAACATATTTATTAAAATCAATATTTTCAGTCAGATTTATTATTATTCGTTTTAATAGTGTTTTTATTTGTATTCGTAATAAGATGTATATAACTCTCCATTTATCATTTATATTATTGGTGTTTAGTTTAATAGAATAATAAATGCTTTCAAATTTAAAAAATTATTATTTAAACATTTTATAATTTCGATCTTATTATTAATTTTATTATATATTTAATTTTTATTATTTTTAATCTTAATATTTTAAATTAATTGATCATGTGTTGCTACCCCTTGATATTATTTTATTAATCGTTTCCTACTGTTAAATACAATATTTATGCAGAAAACATTGAAATTCACGCCGATTGTCACCAATCATCCATTATCACCTTCAAGCATGTATCACTACTATTAATAACTGGATCACCAATAATTATTTACTACTTAACCCCAATAAGACTTAATAAGTACTTATGAATTTTTCACCTCCAAATTACCTTCCCACAACAATATTCCCACAAATGTACCTAGGTCATACCCTAATCCCTCATACTACATCAAAATATCTTGGCATACATATCAATATCAAATTAACTTTTGATAAACAAAAATCAACATTAAAAGCTTCAACATTTCATTTATTCAATATAAACAAAATATGTCCCTACATAACAACATCCAATTCACTAACGATTACCCAGGCTTTAATTATATCTCTACTACACTATTGCATACCTATACTACTTTCATCTCACAATAAATACTTTACAACCATCCACCGCTTAACTAACAGATCACTTAGACTAATCTACCGACTAAAAAATACTGACTACACTACAAGTATAACTGATCTACGAACACAACTGAACTAGCCATCCACAAAAAAAAATAGCCATCCACAAAAAAAAATAGCTCAACTTAAATTAATATCCATTCTTCATTCCTCCCTACTGACTAAACAACCTTATTACCTTTATAGACTAATTTATCTCCATACTGCACCACGCCACCTACGATCCTCTAACTATACGGTCCTGACTCAACCATCCTATCGGCGGAAAAAACTTGGGAAGCATCGCTACTCTGTTTGCGCCAGCCTCCTTTGGAATCAACTCCCTTCATCCCTCAAAACCATCAATACATCAACAACTACATTCAAATATAAACTAATGAAGTACCTCCTTGTCCATGATATTTGAACTTGAAATATATTCGTTTTCGACACGTTGTACACTTGTCTGTACTTACTATTACATTTATTTATTGATTTTTATATATTCTTGTTACACTAGAGTGTATATTATATATAAGAATTTTATAATTGAATTAGTGTTTAAATAAAATCATCATCATCATCAATATATAACTTGTATGAAAATAAACGATGGAGCATGATATATCTCGATTGATAGTTGACTTTGTTATGCGAGTACTCCGAACTGATTCAACTTTCTATGTTTTAAAAAAAAAAAATTTAAATAATAATAATAATAATAATAATAATCATTGACATGTAGCCGATAAAGTTATTTCTGGAATGCCTGACATATTCATGTAGGCATATGTCTGGATAGCTATTAGTTATGTTAGATCCTGTTACCTGTTATTTAAAATATACATATATATATATATATATATATATATATATATAATATATAGGTTTATAACGTTTGATAGCGTCTGATTGACCAGCTGTCAACTATAAATAATGAACACATCACTAATCCGTGAACACGTGACCACTCAAATCATAAACAATAACACTCCAATGGGCAGGCATTCACGCGTGCCTATATACGCGTGTACGTGTGTGTGCGTGTGTGCGTGTGTGTGCGTATGTGCGTGTGTAAGTGTACGCGCGTAAAGATTCGATACATGCGCGAATATTCGCTAAAACTATTCTCTAAAAATATTCGCTAAAACCGCGAATATATTCAGCCAATAGTGGCGAATAATCGCTTGGGTGGCCTGCGATTTACGTACGACGTACAATGTACATCGTACATATGTAGCATTAGGTATGCTAATAGTTTACAGTGAACGTATATGTATTTCTCTATAGAAAGTCGGTATTTAAAATTAATTTAAAAAGTATTTAAAAAATGCGGGTAAACTGCATTCCTTATAAGGGTATAACTCCGTAAAAGGGTATTATTGCTTATAATGCTATATATCCTTCTAAGAATACAACTCCGTATAATGGTAACGCCGTATCATATACGAGCAGTGTATATCGCGAGCGTGTTGGATGCGGCCAGCAAACAATCGTGATAAGGTGTTATCCGATGAATCATTAATGAAGACTCATCAACGATGAACAACGTTGTGGTCACGCTGCAATAGACTCAGCTCGATTTTAAATACTTAACGACACGCCCCCTTGTACGAGTGACAGGTACGTTATTAATGCTATCAGTCACGCCTACATATGAGGCCGGTATTAAATCTCGGCACGTCTGAAACTATCGGTTTTATAGTCATATTTCCAAAATATATCATTAACTATGATTATGTATTATACGATTATATATATAGTGTATAGTACACACTATATATAGTCTATACATGATATATTGTGTATTGTAAAGAGTATATATATGCTACTGTTGCTACTATAGTAGTATGTGGCTTTCTCTATAAATCTGAAATTCACAAAAATCAAACTAAAACATATTAGTATACATATTTATATATATAATGTAACTTACAATTTGTAAGTCTATTGACCTACCAAGCTTTATAATCAATATACAAACTACGATCTTTTCTCCTACTTCCCTCTGCCCGGTACTCCTAAACTCCATTCTCCTAAATATTATAAATCTACATGCACCTAAAAAAACTACATTAATTACTGACCGCATCTTTTCTCCTTGATTCTATCACGAACTTTACATCTTCTAGAAAATTGTTCGGTAATTTGAGAACACATTACTGCCACCAACAGAGAATTAATCTATCAAGCAAAGGAAAAAATAAAAATCTACTATAGTTAGTACAAAACCCATCTACCTCAACAAAAAGAGGCATTTATCATCTCTATCGTCACAAATTATTTAAACTGACAAATAAAATCTCCCACTTCCATATGATAAAATCCTTTCCAATATAATAATAATAACAATAATAATAATAGTTTATTTTGATACTTAAACAATAGTATAAACAATTCTCTACAGTGTAATCAAATAATAAATTAAAAACAATAATTATAATAAAATATGTTTATTCTGTCTTGTGCGGAAGATATACTGGACAAATCAAAGGAAAATATATTCTCTTTTTTTGAAAAATTCTTTTAAAATGAAATTGCAAGGATTAATGTAATGCTACTACTGGCGATTCTAATCCGGCCATACTGAGTTCTATCTTATCTAGTATTCCTCCTATTCACTCATTAAGCATATTCACGAGTCTTTGCCTATCTGATGTAAATGATCTACTAATGAAATATCATATCACAGCCTACCTTCCTCACTTATCCCCTTTATTAACTCTTACTTATACGAAAAACTTTCACTCTACTTTTCTCTTATATTATTGAATATTATCTCGAACTCACTAAACTCTGGTCAGATTACACTTTACCCCAAAACTGCCATAATCTCTCCTATTCTAAAAAAATAAACCTTCACCCAAACTCTCTTAGTAATTATCTCCCGATCTCTCATCAACCCTTAAGGATTAATAATTAATAAATACAATATTGAAATAATTGTATCCAAAAAACGTGCCACCCATATACTCATAAGTATATGGGTAGTATACGTCGTTACTTAGTCCCGTGACGATGTGTGATCGTAGTAGGGGAGTACATGATACTGACGAACATAACTTCCTACATTCTTCACGATCAGCAGTCTTATTTAGGACATGTCATCCATCCAGTTTCTCTTTCTACCGCCTTCAACTAAATATTTCAATATATCATCTTAGCTCATATTCATTTTCGACCTGTTTTAAAACAATTTTCATAAAGGTCACTTTATTGAAACAGCTATCCTCAATATTTCTGACACAATATTATCTACCTTAAATAGAAAAATGTGTTTCCAATTAACCCACTTGACCTCTAATGTGCTTTTGACAACCTCGACCATAACATAATAACCTCGCGGTTTACTATAATGGTCTACTATAATTGTACCTATCATGACATTGCAATTGTTTATTTATGATCTTATAAATCATAACATCTCTATTGTGTAATAGACAAATCTTTCCTTCCTATTTCTAAATATTAACCACGGTATTCCACAAGGATCCGTTATAAGTCCACCCCTCTTTTCTGTATCAGACCTTTTTCTGATCTAATTGAAAACGTTCAGAATATCCACTACAATAAGTTTGCTGATGATATGTAGGTCTTATGATATCCTATCTGTTTACTTTACCCATAAATTCCCATAAAACCATTAACACTGAACTAAATTAATGTGGAAACTGCATAATATTATATATATATATATAAATCTCCAACAAACTGATACTAAGTAATGCCTCAAAAGTCTATTTTACTTAAAATATCTATTTCTGATAATTCTTTTCCAAATTTTACTCTAAACAACATGATTAAATCTCCTTCCCATTCATCTAAAAACCAAGGATTTGTCTTTTATGACGAATTATCCTTTAATAATCACATATCATTTATTAAAAAATTCTCCAACTGTCATCTATTCAGAATTTTAAAAATAAGGAAGTCACTTTCCAAAAACCAAGACACTAATCAATACTGTCGTACTATCCCGAGTTGACTACTATTCTCCCCTAATGATTCTACTTTCTGCTTAATCTACTACTCCACTAAATAATAGTATTCATTTCTCAATACGTAGGTACTACTACTTACTGCATAAAACTATTGATCAACTATGTTACAATATATAATCAATCATATTGTGTGTGGCTAGTGGGCTACCCTTCTCCCTCAGATGTAAACTATTTGTTCTCTCCATGATTCATAAATATATATATATATATATATATTATATTTATATATATAGATTCTTTCAACCCTAACTACATGATCTAATTGAAAAACGTACAAAATTACCTTCTCTTCGTTAACAAAATGATCTCTACTTATCTTCCGGAGCTCTAGTAAAACTTGCATAAATGCTAAAGTTCTTAGAAATGTCGGTCCCACTCTATGGAATTCCCTCCCTCCAATCATCCTCCTCATCCTACTCCCCCCTGGTAGATCCTTCAAGCGATTCTAAATATTAATTCTTCTTTTAATCCACTCTCTCTCTACCTCTGATCACTAAATTATCTAATTTATTATTTCTATATTCGTTATTTTGTTTTATTATCAACGTATTATTATCTAATTTTGACAATTGTTCTTTTATTATTATCGTATTATTATTTTGCTTTACCGAACAAGTGAAGAGGCCTAACTGTCCTTGTTTTAGTGATAATATGTCGCTATACATCATCGTCACCACCACCATCATCATCATCAGCATCATCATCAGCATCATCATCATCATCATCATCATCACCATAAGCATATCATCATCATCATCATCATCAGCATCATCATCATCATCATCATCATCACCATCATCACCACCATCATCAGCATCATCATCAGCATCATCAGCATCATCATCATCATCACCATCATCATCATCATCATCAGCATCATATCATCATCATCATCACCATAAGCATATCATCATCATCTCCAACCTCATCATCATCACCACCACCACCATCACCATCATCATCATCATCATCACCATCATCACCATAAGCATATCATCATCATCTCCACCACCATCACCATCATCATCAGCATCATCATCACCATAAGCATATCATCATCATCTCCACCACCATCATCATCATCATCAGCATCATCATCACCATAAGCATATCATCATCATCTCCACCACCATCATCATCATCACCAGCATCATCATCACCATAAGCATATCATCATCATCTCCACCACCATCATCATCATCATCAGCATCATCATCACCATAAGCATATCATCATCATCTCCACCACCATCATCATCATCACCAGCATCATCATCACCATAAGCATATCATCATCATCTCCACCACCATCATCATCATCACCAGCATCATCATCACCATAAGCATATCATCATCATCTCCAACCTCATCGTCACCACCACCACCATCATCATCAGCATCATCATCACCATAAGCATATCATCATCATCATCATCATCATCATCATCATCATCATCATCATATAAATATATATATACATGTAAAATGAATTATAAAAGTATTGTATAAATAGTATAATACTTATTGGTATATATGAATATTAAAACAGTATTGTATATTAATAAGTATACAAGCTTCAGAATAATATAGCACAGTATCACTTAGAGTGTCACTTAGAGTGTCGCTTACTGCCACCTTGTGACACCTAGTCGTATATGATGTCAAATAGTGGCATTTAGTGTCAAATACGTGGCGATATATTGTAGAATAATGTATTATAGTGTCACATATGTGTGAGGTCACGCGTTGTATGATTATGTCACGTTTCATCTATCTTCTCATGTAAATAGCATTGTTTGATTCGTAATTAAATGTATTGTATTCGTATGAAAATGAAAGTTATAAATGTATTATCTCTATGTCATATATATATATATATATTTGTGTATGTATATTGATTGATTGATTGATTGATTGAAAGTTTATTTAAACACTTAAATAAATCACAAATGATTACCAAAAATAAATACCATTAATAATAATAAAATAAAATAGAATAAACCGTACGGAAATTAATAAATAAAATAATAATGACAAACAATATTAGTATTACAGGTTTCCACCTAAGATCAATTGTTATATATATATATATATTTCATGAATGTTTTATGCGATTTTATGGATCTAATATAGGGTGGGATGTATATGTAATATATACTCACAGATAATACATTTATAACTTTAATTTTCATACGAATACACTACATTTAATTACGAATCAAACAACGCTATTTAGATGAGAAGATAGATGAAACGTGACATCATCTTACGATACGTGACCTCACGTGACACTATTATACATTATTCTACGATATATCGCCACACATTTGACACTAAATGCCACTTTTTGACATAATATGTGACTAGGTACCACTACATGGCAGTAAGTGACACATTAAATGACACTCTAGTGTCAGTAGGTATACCTATAGGTAGTGTACTTATATATGTATGGTCCCTATTATAGGTAACCTATACTATAGTATTATACAATACATTAAGTTATACTCTTTGACTCTATTTCAGTGGTTCCAAACCTATGAGCCATGACCAGGGTGAGTTATATTCGGCCTTTTCGTCAAAAGGCCGAATTTTGCCGAATATAAGGATTGTCAAATGCCGAAAATAAGTTAAATTCTGCCTTTTTCATTAGGTAAAGGCCGAATTTAACTCACCCTGGTGATGACCCAAATGTGGGTCATTGTGTTTGGGTTTGGGTCATGAGTCAATTTCTAAAAAATAATATTTAATAATATAAATGCTTTTATAAGAAAATTGGAGTTATGGTCAAGAAAATTTGAAGATGGAAATATATATTTTAATATATATATATATATATATATATATATTATAGTTTATATTATTTGTGTATGATTAAATTATGATAATAAAAAAATAAAAATGTGTATTGGTTCATGGTATATTTTTAAATTAAGAATTATCAAAAAAAATGGTCATGGTGAAAAGTGGTTGGGAACCACTGCTCTACGAGATAATATTAATTATTTAATATAAAATAAATGTGTAATATATATATATAATAGTGTAAGGATTAATTTCCCTGTTACATGCAAAGTCCCAAGACGTACATACAATCATGTTAACACAACGTCCCACACGTAACAAGTTTCATAAATATTGAATAATAAATGTGTTTACATGTGGTTATGTATGTGGTTGTGTATGTGGTTATGTGTGTGGTTATGTGTGTGGTTATGTGTGTGGTTGTGTATGTGGTTATGTGTGTGGTTATGTGTGTGGTTATGTATGGGTACTACGTACTAAGTATATCGTTATTATTATAATTAACTATTATTTACACGTATTACAATTAATTATCAACGCATATCTACTTATATATTTAATATTGTATACACACACCTATATATAATGTATATTATAATATATATATATATATATATATATATATATATATATATATATTTATATATATATATACATATATATACATACATACATATATGATGATGATGATAAGTAACAGTTTATTATAAATAAAATTAGTCCAGTTTGGCCATTCCTTCGTGTTGGGAGAAAATAATAATAAAATAAAAATAAAAATAACAATGTAATAACGAGAAATAATAAGTGATCAAAAAGTAGGTAACATTAATGTTGTGAAGGGAACACGAGATGAACGTAAATAATACAGAAATAATAAGCTGATGGTCTATAAAGTAGAGAAAGAATACTTACATTTTAAAAACATCGTGGGAGCTAAGAGATCGAGTCGTAGCAGGGAGGTGGGAATTCCTGAGAGAGAGACCGGAATATCTCAAAGCTCTATACTATAGTATGTAGATATTGTTTCTAAATATGTGCTGGGATACCATAAGAGTGCTAGCGATGAGAATTATAGTATACTATAATTCTACTATAGTGAAAGCTGCGTATTCGAATTATATCGTTGATATATGTAGGATAAAGCATATATATATATATATACTGTATAAATATGTAAAAAATGTATATATAGTCAAAGGAACATTTTTAAAATTGTTATTCCTTATTTCCGTCTAAATATAAAAAAATTCTGCATAACTTACTTAATGGTCCTTTTTTATGAAATCTTCTAGAAAACAAATTTAAATTATTCAATAATATAAATACGTTTACTAGAAGATTAAAATACACTTATATTTCGATGTATAAAATGCTGAATATAACTTATTTCTTCCTTATTTTATATTATATCTTACATATATTTTAATATATTTTCCAACTATATATATTTTTTAAATATATTTAGTTACTTTATACTCAATTATATTTATTATATTTTATTTGCTTTAATTTATTTTAAACATGATGAAGTAATTACTCGGGAATGGACATTTTTTATTATTTATTTATTTTATTACTTTCTTTATAATGTACACTTTTGAAATACTTGAGCTTTTACAATGCATATAGAAATATTCCATTTGGCATTTACTCTCTTTAGAATGTATTATATTTGACTTTTAATTACTTTTAATTATTTTTGTTAATATTTATTCATAAATATCTATTTATTTATATGAATTTCATATAACTTATATAGTGATAATATTGATATATTTAATTTCCTATACATATGTGTGTATATGTATGTGTTTATGCAGGTATGAATGCGTGTATATATGTATGTGCAATGCACATTGTGCATTTGTATTTGTATATGTATGCATGTGTGTATGTATATATATATATATATATATATATATATATATATATGAATGTGTATGGGTGTGTATGTGTACGTGTGTATATGTGTATATGTATGTATGTGCATGTGTATGTGTATGTGTATGTGTATGTGTATGTGTGTATGTGTATGTGTATGTGTATGTGAATGAATGAATGAAATCAGTTTATAGACATACGACATACTATGTATATCATACGTCTATGGAGGATCAGTGAAAGCCTAGGCTTTATTTGGTCGATACCTCCAATATGTTCATGTACAGATTACAATATTAGTAAAAGTAATAATATAATAATAATGATTCATGTGTTAGCATTCTTTGTAATAAAATAGAAGATACATATATATATAAATTAATAAAAATAATAAAACACTGTTCATGAACATAAGTTATCATCATATTTCAATCCATTACATTAAAGTAAATAATAAAATAAGATAATAAAATAATTGTATAATATTTAAAATGTATTAAAATATATATTAGTCAAATATGTAAATTTACAATATTGAGAACTTGTTAATAAAAATAGTAAATTATTATAAATATGTGTAAAATAAAAATATCTAAAAGTATGTTATAAAATTAAAACTACTAAACAAAAATTAATCATCTTTCAATAAGACGTGCAATGGCGCCACATTCCTGTCAAATTACAGATGACTAATAATACCAATAATAATTTAAAACAATATTTAAAACAATAAACGAAACAAGATGTAAAACAAATATAAATATTTAAAAAAAAATAAATATTAAAATATATAAAATATATAAAAAAAACTAATATTTACTTATAAATGAATATTTTAATGTTTTTTTTAGAAAAAATACATTATTAATATTCTTTTTTCGTAAAAGATTATTAAATATTAATTCATTATATTACTTTGGTCCTTTAAAAAATATTGTATTTTTTAATTTATTTGATTTCATAAGTGGTAGAATAAATTTATTTTTTAGTTTATTTAACTTGAAATATGAGTTATAATCTAATTTATATTTATTATTTAAGAAATTATAGATTAATAATGTGTTTCTATATATAATTAGATCTTCAAATTTTAAAATATTATTTTTTTTAAAAAAAGGACCAGTATGTGTTAGACGTATTAATGGTAATTTTGATTTATCTATTATTTGTTTATTAATAATTCTTATAACTTTTTTCTGTAACATAATTAATTTTGTAATATTTGATTTATAAGTATTTGACCATACTTCAGATAAATTTAATTAATCTTAAATTAGATAAATAGAACGAATTATATAACAAAATTAAATTTTTTGTATCTAAAAAAGATATTTTTTTTATAGTATATATAATTTTTGACAATTTATTCGATAAATAATTTATATGTTTTTTGTAGGTCATTTGGGAATCTAAGTAGATCCAAAGAAATTTATAATTATTAACTATATCGATTTTAATGTTATCTATTGTTATATCTTTTAATATACCAGAATTTATATATGGCAATATTTTTGTTTTGTCGATATTTAACTTAAGCTTATTTATATCAAACCATTTTTTTAATTTATCCATGTAATATTGCAAATAATATGTTAATAATGTATCATTTTCAGCAAATATAGTTATAGATGTATCATCTGCATATAAATTTATATTAATATTATTTACTTGTTCATTATTAAAAATATTTGATATGTCATTTATAAAGATAATAAATAGTAGAGGTCCCAGAACAGATCGTGTATGTGTATATATATTTATATATATATGAAAATAATATATTGGTATGAAATTATAGTTATTTTGTTGAATCACTCATTCTTTTATTTAAATTATATTTTTCAAATGTGGTTACATCTTTTTAATTATTTTTTAGTTTTGTATAAGGTTATCAAATTGCCTATTATTTTTATTATATATTTGTATTATTATTTTCCATTCTCGAATAATTAACCGGGTAGAACTAGATAAGCTTTGCTTTTTTTCTACCCAGTAGTTCGCTAAACCTTCTGAGTTATATATATTTGTTAGTGGAGTCCTTTTATTCCATCCAGGAACTTAGATGAAGTTTTCACTTATAACCACATGGATATACTGTCCCTTCGAAGTCGCTATCATGTTAACGCATTCTTGGTTTTAACGAGAGCCGGTCATTTATTTATACATCGATAATTTCTAAGTATTATTTGAAAACCTATTGTAATGGTCCAGACGAGGCTTGACACCGTGTCCTACTGCTTGTGTGTCTGACACCTTAGCCAACTAAGCCACACATGAAATTATAATATATATATATATATATATATATAATATTATAATTGCCTGTGTCGCTTAGTTGGATATATATATATATAGAATATATTATAATATCGAACATTCTAATATATGTTAAAACATACTACATCAATAACTTGTATACTTAGATGAACTACATTCATAATTCGTATATACCTATTATCAATATAATACTTATAGTGTATACATAATTAATTAATGTATATAACCTTCAAGCTTGTGTAGACAATAATGTATACAGTGAGGCTCATATAATTATTACGTAATGATTAAATTACATTTATATTGATTATTATCAAAAACTCTTTATCTTTAATATACTATATAATACACAATTTATTATAAATATATAATATATACTATGTATTATATATATATAATATAATATATAATATATATAATATAATATATAATTTACTATATATTATAATAGATAATTTACTATATATTATATAATATATGATATATTATACTATATATTATAATATACTATATATTATAATATACTATATATTATAATATATAATTTAATATAATGATACTATATAATATACTATATTGAATTGAATTGAATTGAAAGTGTATTGAATCCCCTAAATAAATCATAAATGATCTATCAAAAGTATATATATATATATAGAAATACAAATAATAAAAGTTGGTAATACACAAAATACCATTTAAACTAATAAAATAAAATAAAATAGAATAAACCGGAAGTAAAGTAATAAATAAAATAATAATAATAACAACTACTATTAGTATTACAGGCATAGACACATAACGGGCGAAGCTTAATATAAGCTTATATAGGTTAATATAATCTTATAAGCCGTTATTAATATATAACGTCTTTGATTACAGGTGTCCACATGAGATAAATCGTTGTATATATTTCATGAATGTTGTATGCGATTTTATGGATCTAATATAGGTTGGGAGTGTATTCCATAGCTTACACTCACAAAAATATCCTAGTCATTTTCACTAGGTAGCCTAGTAATTTATGAAATAAGCTAGTTATTTATATAAATGACTAGCTTGTAAACGTATTATTTCTTATAAGCTAGTATTTTTTCAAACATGTACCATCCGCTATAATTTATAAAATAAGTTTAACATGGTAATATAGAAATGACTAGCTTATAAATGATAAAAACCAAAAGGCTAGTAATTTTAAATAATAAATGACTAGCTTGTAAACTAAAATGACTAGGTTATACGTTTTATAAAATGACTAGGTCAGGATTTCACAATATTTCTTAAATTTTAGGCTAGTAAAAATGACTAGACTAAATGTTAAATGTATAATAATAACCTAGTCATTTATATATTCAAATAAATCTATATACGCATATTCGTGTTTAGGCATTCATAGTGAACGGTCGTGTTTTTACCATATTGTGCATTCAACCAAATCAACATTCAGATAAGTTATTTAATTTAAAATTTGTTATAAAATCGTATGTATTACAATTATATATTTCTCTATAAATCATTTACTATTTAATATACATTAACTATCATTTGTATATATATATATATATATATAATATCTTATATTTTATATATGTGTATGTATATATATGGATATATAATTATATTTATTTATATATTTATTTAATTTACATAATAATTATGGCTAATGGTAGAATGTCAAATTCTGAATTATCTGACTCTATTAAAAATTATATTAAAGATATGTTTGATACTAATATTAAAGCTATTATTGAACAACATAATACAATTATTATAGATCTAAAAGATACTATATTAGAGTTACAAACACAAATTAAAAATAATAATAAACATAATGATAGCAATACAATATTATATTCTAGTATGGTAACTAAAAATCTTGATGAAATTAAATGTACTATAAATGATACTGTAACCAAAAATATTGAAAATATATATGAAGATAGTAATCGTAAAAAAACTCTCATAATATATAATATAGAAGAAAAAAAATTTAATAAAAAAATAGATAAATTTAAATATGATAAAGATTCAATTAATAGTATTATTAGTGAAATTAGTGATGTTGAAAATATATCCATACAAAATATACATAGAATTGGTAAAATAAATATAGATAGTGAAACCAATGAAATAATAAATAATACAATTAGGCCTATTAAAATTACTTTAAACACAGAGCTAGATAAAATGCATATATTAAATATGGCATATAAATTAAAAAATACAAAATATAGCAGAATTGGAATTTCACATGAATTTACTACTGAACAATTAATAACACAAAAAAAACTACTAACTGAAGCTAAAGATAAAACAAATAATAATACTATATTTAAAGTTAGATTTATTAATAATAACTTTAAATTAATTTCACATACAATAATTGAATCACAAAATGGAACCTAAAATATATACACTTTATGAATATAATAAATTAAATTATGACTTTTTAAATAACTTATCGATAATTATTTTAAATATACGTAGTTTTAACAAAAATATAGATAACTTTTTAACTTTTCTAGGTTTATTTACATATGAACCAGATATACTAATTTTTACGAAACGTGGCTTACTAAATATGATGATCCTATTATTTATTTTAAAAATTATAATATATACCAAATGAATAGATCATTTAAAAATAAAAAAAGAGGTGGTGGTGTAGCTATTTTAGTGAAAAAAATGTATAAAACATCAATAATTGATAATCTATCTATTTCAATTACAGATTCAATTGATATTGTTTCTATTCAAATAATAGATGAAAAATCAAAAAAATACAATATTTTATCTGCTATATACCGCTCGCCTGATAGTGATACTACTGTATTCAATGATTTAATTTTTAATTTATTTTCAAATTATATTAATAAAGATATATTTCTATGCGGAGATTTTAATATAGACTTTTCAAAAAATTCAAATACTACACAAAATTTTAATTATATACTAACTCAATTAGGTCTCTCGTCCATTATTAATATATATACCCGTACAACAATAAATACAAATACATTAATAGATAATATCATAACTAATAGTAAAAATATATTAACTAGCGGTATTATAGAATCTGATATAACAGATCACTCTATTTTATTTTTTATTTTTAATTTTAAACATACAAATTTACATAATACTAATACTAAACCATACATTAGAAATAAAAAAAATATCAATGATTTGAAAAAAGAATTGAATATTATAAATTGGCAAAATGAAATTGTAAGTAATGACCCTTTACATTATTACTCATGTTTTATTAAAAAGTTAAATTTTCTAATGGATAAACATTGTCCTTTAATACATACAAATATAAAAAACGATTATATTAATCCTTGGATTACAAATAAACTTAAAAATGCCATTAAAAAAAAGAATAAACTGTTTTCATTTTATAAAAAACATAAATGTCAAATTTCGCTAATGAGATATAAAAAAATAAAAAATAAATTAATCAAACATTTCAAATTTCAAAAAAATAAATATTATAATGAATTATTTTCTAAAAATAATCAAAGTGATAATTGGAAAATAATTAATAAACTAATTAATAAAAAATATAATAACTTTCCAAATATATTTATTTACAATGGTATTGAAATACATAATGAAAAAGATCAATGCGAATATTTTAATAACTATTTTTCTAATATTGGTGAAAATATTGTGAATACAATACATAATAGTAGTAACAATGATTTAAAATTACTAATATATAATCCATATAGTTTTTATTTCATACCTATTACCAATAGTGAAATAATTAACGTTACTAATAGCATGAAATCTAAAGTATCCATGGATGTAAATAATTATGATATGTCATTGATAAAACAGATTATTAATTGTATTTTATATCCTATAAATCATATATTTAATAATAGTATTGTAACTGGACTATTTCCAACCGATATGAAAAAATCAATTATAAAACCACTATTTAAAAATAATGATAATAAAAATATTATTAATTACCGCCCAATTGCACTTTTACCACAAATTAGTAAAATATTTGAAAAAATTATATATAATAGATTATCCAATTTCATAATTAAACATAAAATAATAAATAAGAATCAATATGGTTTTATTCCAAAATCTAATACAACGATATCGCTTTTAAACATTCAGCATTATATTCTACAAAAAAATAGTGAACATAAAAAAATTGCAACAATTTGTCTTGATCTGAAAAAAGCTTTCGATGTTGTTGATCATGTATTATTATTAAAAAAATTTGAAATATATGGAATAAGAGGAAATATATATAATTTAATAAAAAGTTATTTAAATAACAGAACACTTACCACAAAAATAAATAATTCATTATCGAATACTAAATATGTTAAGTACGGGGTTCCTCAAGGTTCTGTTCTGGGGCCCTTATTTTTTATAATTTTTATAAATGACCTACCAAATGTTTTTAAAAATGTGAATAATATTAATTTAAATTTATATGCTGACGATACATCACTAACAGTTTACGCTAATAGTGATGTTGAACTAACAAAATTACTTCAAATATATATGGATAAATTAAAATATTGGTTCGATATAAATAATTTAAAACTTAATATACAAAAAACTAAAATACTTCCATATTTTAATACTAAACTGACTAATGATATAACAATTGACAATATAAAAATTGATATTGTAGATAACTATACATTTTTGGGTTTGTATTTAGATACAAAATTATCATTTAATATACATATTGATAATTTAAATATGAAACTTTCAAAAATAATATACTTAATTAAAAGGTTATCATATTTAAATATTAAAAATTTGATTTTATTATACAACTCTTTGTTTTTATCTAATTTAACATATTGTATTGAAATATGGGGTAATATTTATAATTCTAATTTAAATATATTAAATTTATCACAAAAAAAAATAATAAGAATAATTAATAAAAAGATTATTGACAATTCAAAATTACCATTAATAAGATTATCGCATACATCAATTTTATTTTATAATAGTAACATTTTAAAACTTGATGATCTTATAACTTTTAGAAATATTTTAATTATATATAATCTTTTAAATAATAAATATGTTAACGATATAACTGATTATTTTAAATTTAATAGAAATAAAACCAAATTTATTTTACCACTTATGAAAACCAATAGATTCCAAAATACAATATTTTTCAAAGGACCTAAACTTTATAATTTAATAATGTTTAATAATATTTTAAAAACTAATACAATTACTCATACTTTAAAACTGAAGAAAGTATTAAAATCATTTTTTATTAAACAGTATTGTTAATTTTTTTATAAATATTAATTATTATAATTTTGGCAAACATCTTTTTTTTAATCATTCTAAAACAATTACACATATTTATTATAAACTGTATTACAAAATTTACACATTTTTATTATAAACATTATAAGTATTACAAAATTTAAATTATAAACAGTATTCAAAATAAACTATTACAAATTAAACAGTATTAAAAAATATAAAAATTATAAAAGTATTATAATCTTAAAAAAAAACAGTATTAAAATTATAAACATGTTTACATTACAGTATTAAAACAAAATCTAAAAAAAATTATTTAATTTATTGTATATTATTTTATCTTCATTTTTCTTTTTTTTCATATTACACTATCGCGATATTAACCTATTACATTTTTATGCTTATTATATAATAATCAATTATTTCTTTAACAGTTTTAATTTTAGTTTTTATTTAAACAGTATTAAATTATATGACATATTGATAGTACAAATTATTTAATTTTCTCTTTCTTTACAATTTAACTTTGAATGCCTATTCACGAATCACAACTTTTATTTTTATAATCTGTATCAACTTTATTTATATCTCCTTTATTATTGTAATTTTATATTTTATCTTTGTTTCTAATTTTAAATTTTATTATTTTCGTATGTGATTAACCTTTTATTTAATCATTTCATTGTTTTTTTTATATTAATATGATTTTATTATTATGTTTATCATTATTTCAATTTTATTATTTTATTTGAATGGAAATGATGATTTGACATTGCACATACTGTTAGGAGGTTTCGAATCAATAAAGATAATCGCTTTCACTGATCCTCCTTAGACTTTGTCTATAAACTGAATTCATTCATTCATTCATATATATAACAATCAATCAATATATATATATATATATATATATATATATATATATATAAATATATATATATATAAATATAATCAAGTGATATAACTTAAATATTAAATTGCATGCAAATAGATGTATACAAATATATTTAATATTAATTAGTTAATAATAAATATATAGTTAATAAAATATCCCCCCTAAAAAATTATTACAAAATAAATTATTTAAAATGTATAATAATCATAAATATTAGACATTGAGAATATATAATCAATTTATATATTATTAATATATGTTGTATTAAATACATATTTATAGACTCAAATATCAATGATATCTGAAATTAAAAATATTTAGGTTGTCAAGCAGAAATTTAAAAAAAGTTTAAACAATTATTTCAAAATAATGACAATAATGTTATAAAACCATTTTCCAACCATATTATTGACAAGAGAACCTGCAGTACCCTGTATTATCAACAACAATACTTATAATAATAAACAATTTAGATGATTATTGGACAAATGGTATGGCTTCAAGTAATTCTACTAGTAGGTATATTAGCTAATATGAAATTACCTTTATTTCTTCTTGACATACCCAGCAAACAGTAATAGCCGCATAATATCAGCATAACAGCATATGTTAGAGCATCACATTTTTACATTGTGCTATTATGCTACCATTATGGTACTATTAAATGTATATTATGTTGCTATTAATTTGTCATGTTATTATGCTGCTATTTAAAGTCTATTATGCTAATATTATGCTGCTATTAATTTTAAAAGTATATTATGCTGCTATTCTAATAATAGTAGCATAATATACATTTAAAATTAATAGCAGCATAATATTAGCATAATATATTATAAGTATATAAATATTTATAAATATAAATATATAAAGTATATATACTTTAAATAGCAACATAACATCAGTATAATAGCATTAAAAATTAATAGCAGCATAATATATATTTAATAGCAGCATAATGGCATAATAATAGCATAATGTAAACATTTGAGGCTCTGACATATGCTGTTATGCTGCTATTATGCGGCTATTACTGTTTTCTGGGTATGTAAAGAAGATATGATTGTCAAAAGTAGATGTTATAAAAAACATTATAACAACATGAATCTGAACAATATTATAACAAATTTTAAAACTACACTGTTAAAAAAAAGAGTTTTCCAGCGTTTATTAAAATATAGAAAACTCTTTTTTTTTATAATGTAGAATACTCTTTTTTTATAATGTAGAATACTCTTTTCTGTAGAATTGATGTAAATATGACTAAATTAAAGTTATATTAATTATTTAATATAGAACAAATAACATATTATACCTTTTATTTATTTTATTATATTTATTATATTATTGTTTATCGAAATTAATTATTAATTATTTTTTTAATTGTATATTTAAGTTAATATACTGTTTAATAAATAAAATATTTTGTTTTAAAAACTTAAATTATTTAAATATCCTATAGATTTTTCTAAATTATCAACTACAATTTTATCGTAATTATATTGATAATACATTTCATGTTGAATAATTGTTCGATATTGAATATGTATCAATTGAATATTGATTAAATATTATATTCAATATTACAATTTTATTATTATTGAATTTAAGTTTTAATCTAACTTAAATGAAATTATATAATCTATTTTATAATATATTGTAATATACGAGTTAATTCTTTCATGTTACGATACTATTTATTAAATAGTATTTACTACACTAAGATACTAATATTTATTTTAATATTTTATTTTATATTTAAAACTACATCAACAACTTAACTTATTAATAGCTATAATAATATTTTAGTAAATAGTTTTTATATGTATTAATAGCTAGAAAACTATTTTTAAAAATTATAGTAAACAAATATTAATTAATATTAAATAATAAATTATTTAAACAGAAATAAATTAAAAGCTAGCCTACCTAGTAATATTTATATTAAAATGACTAGCCTACCTAGTAATATTTGTTTTAGAATGACTAGCCTACCTAGTAATATTTATATTAAAATGACTAGCCTACCTAGTCTAATTTGTTTAAAAATAACTAGCTTACCTAGTAATATTTGTTTTAAATTTACTAGCCTACATAATATTGTTTATTTAAAAATAACTAGCCTACCTAGTAAAAATGACTAGCCTAACCAGTCGTCTTAGACCAAATCAAAATGACTAGCTTACATGTCTAAATGACTAGGATATTTTTGTGAGTGTAGGGTAAATATAACCAATAGCCCGAGTATTCATTTTTGAAGGACGGAGGATAGTGGTAGATAGAAGATGAGGTGCATGGTTTCTAAGAGATGGAAGGGAATATCTTTGTACTAGAAAATCAAAAATATAGGAGAAAATTCGAAGAGTATATTGAGGAATAAACAATAGATAGTTGGCGATAAGAGAAGAATTTGATTATAATATATAATAAATTATTTATTATAATATATAATTTACTATATATAATAATATATACTATATTATATAGTTTAATATATAATATACTTAATAGTGAACCGTGCCGCATCTCTCCGGGTGTTAGTAAAGACAAATAGAGAGTAATAAAATAGAGAGGCAACAATTGAAATATCTATACAATACGATCCCAGTTTGTATACATTGATATATTGATATAATGATATAGAATTTATGGTTAATCTAATTATTAGTAATATAATTACAATTAATAATAATAAGTATAATTATAATTATTAAAATTATAGCTATTTCATTATATTTGTAATCATATAATTATAATAAAATAACCACGATGATTATAATGAGCGCATTACACCTACTTACGGCGCTGATAAGTAACCATATATGGTTATTGTGATGATTATAATACACTATAATTACACCAGGGCGCTCGGTAATCCTCCCAATAAGCGCCGCAGCGCGGCAGCACCGGTACGTTACGTAATAACTACACAAGGGATTACGTAATACTAGCGTCACGTGGTCACGTGGTCTCTAGTAATGCCCTAGTGATGAACTGCCTGCCTGTCACGTGTGTGTGTTATCGAGTAGCGCGCATGCGTGTTACACAATCCTATTACCCCCTCTATTACCACCCCCTCCATTACCCCCACCCGCCCTATTACCCCCCCCCCATTACCACTCCCCACCCATTACCCCCTATTGGTGCCCCTTAATATCCCTTATTACCGACCATGTTACTTCCGTCTAATACTCCCCCATTATAGATTTACACTATTTAAATACGCGCCACCGACTACTGATATACGCCTACTATGTAACAATGGTGACTACCGTACAACATGTAACAATGGTATTGTGCCTACCGTACAACGTGTAACAATGGTATTGTCGCTAGAGCGGGTATTGTTCACGATGCAGTACATCGCGGCGCGCGTTCGATGTACGATTCGTAATACTAATTCTACAATTACGCGCTTTTTGTCGCATCCGCCCATAGACGGATATTCTTTTGTGTGTAGGAGTTTTTATATTATACGTGTCGCCGATGCGCGCTGTTAGCTGTATTTGATTATTGAATATTTAGCGTCGATTTCAAGTGATCATATTTATTCGTAATAATGAAATACACTAATCACGTAAAATTTTATAATAATTTAATAAAAATTAACTTTAAAAATTAAATAATACAAAATATATGAAGTTGTATATTATATGTATACTAGTATACTATAGTATACTATAGTATAGTACACTGTAGTGTGAATACTAGTGCGCATACTATAGTGTATTTGGGAAATACAAAAGTAAACCGTATATATCAGGGAACTTTAGAAGTACAATTACTTACTTTTGTATATATTATACTTTAAATAACAAAAATTCTAATAAATTTATCTTATTACTGTATTCATATTATATATATAAATATATAAATATATATATATATGTAATAATAATTAAATTCTGCATTAGTAGCATATACTCTTGCGTTATATACACACATCGATGACTTACCAAAACACGTGACGTGAATATTCCGCGAATTCAATTGTTTAATATCACAGTCGTTCACTAGTACAGCGTGGGGTGGCTGGGCTGGGCGTGATTCTCTCTACCGAGGGTGGAGGTAGGGCGCCTTCAGTGCTCGGCGGTGGTGAGCTAGTGATAAGCGGGCGATGATAACGCGATGATGAAGAGGCTGACACGACGACGATAGGTGGCGGTGCTGTCTACCTGCGCATCCGACAATAACACAATAGCTGGACGGAGAGATTCGTGGGTGGTCGCCGCGGCGGAGGAGGCGGCGAAATAGTCGTCGGCGAGGCGGGCGTCGCGAGGCGTGGCTTAATCGAGGGCGCGCGTGGGCGTTTCTAAGAAAACTCGTTGAAATCGTCGTTTAGAAAACATATCGTCATTATTCACGTCAGTATACTTGCCTATTGGTTCACTATTGCGTCTATGTGTGATGCAATAGTGAAGCTAATCACAGACATCCAATGATTATAATCTATTCATAGTTTAATATCTATTAGGGTTAACTCTTAATACTTTATACATTTTTTTATACTTGCCTTATTCTATTTAATTGGGAAACCCATAATTAAATTGGTTACTATTCTATATGGTTATAACCAACGTATGTATTATAACGTTAATATTATGTGCATATGTTTATGGGCACGGCAATAGTGGGTGGAAAGAGACAGTCCCTACAACATTTTATTAGTGTCACCCCTACAATATTATTTTTAACATGTAATTACTATAATTATATATTATGTATTTATATATATATATAATATATATAGAGTATAATACGTTACCAATGAGTTGTTTATACATTATATAAACTATGATAAATATCATACCACCCACAACGACACACAAGCAGTAGGACACGGGTTCGACCCTCGTCCGGACCATTAATTAATTTTATAAAATGGGTCTTAAAATATTATTTAGAAGTGATCTTATATAATTGTGTATAAATAAATAATCGGCTCTCGTTAAAACCATGGATGCCTTAACATGAGAGCGGCTTCGAAGGGACATTAGAGCCATATATGGTTATAAGTGAAAACTTCATCTAAGTTCCTGGATGGGATGAAAGGACTCCACCAAATAAAAATAACAATAACAATAACAATAACTACCAGTATTCGCGCGATCTTATGTCCATGACTTAATGTATAAATCTCTTTATAAAGATATATAAGTATATTGTTGTTAATGTTATTATTATTTTTATTCGTTGGAGTCATTTCATCCCATCCAGGAACTTAGATGAAGTGTTCACTATAACCAGATGGCTCTAATGTCCCTTCGAAGCCGTTATCATGTTAAGACATCCATGGTTTTAACGAAAGCCGATAATTTAATTATACATAATTATATAAGCTTATCTATTATAGGATAGTTTCTAAATATTATTGTAAGACCTATTTTAATGGTCCGGACTCACGGGTCTTGAACCCACGATCTACTGCGTGTGTGTCTGACGCCTTATAATGCCTATGTATCCACATATTTTCGAATACTCCTTGAATATCGATACAACCGGCTTCTATTGTATACTATATATATATACGAAAATATGTGAATACAGTAGGGTGTCGTTACTCCCTACATGTCGTTACGTACGACATGGGCGTGGCTAATTTAAAGTTACGCCCACTTAACATACTTCATACATTTATATTATCAAATATAAGTATCACCTATCATTGGCAGACTACCATCGATAGGGATCGCATCGCATCGTATATGTATTAACTATTAACATTATATATATAGCATAGTGTAGTAATGCGTCATCTTCTTTAAATATATTTTATATATGTGTACTATTTTCTCAATTTTTATCATAAATTTAATTAAATTATTTAATTAATTTAATTAAAGTAATACGCGTATTTGCTTAGTAGTTATAATCTACTAACCTTGATATAACCTATAGGTTATTGCTTATCATACGATAGATTGTGTGCATGTTTACGTAGTGCAAGATAATATAGAGATAACACGAGTTATGCGTGTCTTCCTACAGTAGTCGATACACACAACACACAGGCATAGCTAGTTAGGCCGCTCAACTATCGCTCTCTGTACGTTGTGTACATACCTGGCCAACGCTACTACACACACGCGTTCATCACGTACAGGATACACGCGATGAACACTTCTGTATATCGCAGTACAAGCTCGTCGATATAGCGGTATCGTCGATACGTGCGATGTGATCTGACGTGTATTAAGAGGTAAACTAACAAATGTACTTTAATATTTTCGTTAGAACTGATTTATCGTTAGAACAGATATAGTAATGCAATCGGTATATACTGTTATATGTATATATATATATGTATATATATATATATGTATATATATATGTATATATATGTATATATATCTATATATATATTCGTCTAAACATACTTTAATTAGGTGGTGCGCTGCGGGCTCGTACGCCGAGGCCGCAGGCCGAGCCGTCCCCACCTCGACGTTAACGGATAGGAAAATAATTTTTTTAAATTGAGGTGTGATTTTTTTCAAAATTTTTCAAAATCTCTTTCCCATAAAAGTCTTTTTCCGTCAAAAATCTCAACAAAGTGTATACTTAAATTCAAATAATGCTCGATTTAAATTTTTTTTTTGCCAATGTATATATATGAGGTTAGCTACCCGAAATATCATTAGGAATACATAGTATGCGCACACTCATTTTCATCTACGGGCAATATTTCTGGTAGTATTTTGGGTTTATATCGTTAAAATTTAATATTTTATATTTTATATAAATTCAAATAATTCAAATTCGCCGTAAGGAAAACGTAAAGAAAACGTCGGGAGATAAAGTGGGGCAGCGGGGGTAACATGAATGATTTACTTTTTTGAATATGTATTCACGCGATACCAATAATCGTTGAATAGTGTCATTTTTTGATCGATTTACGTAATCGAAAAATTTAAATTCGACGCAAATTTTTAATAACAAACATTATCGTGGAGAATTTTATCGTAAATAATTTCGTAAAAATGAGTTTCTTTAATTTCGAATACATTACGTAGATTTACGAAATGGTACTTCCGGTTTGAATATCTAAATAAAAACAAGTGCATCGGAATTTATTTACCCGTATTATTGAGGTGAAATTCAAGAAAGAGTAAAATCGAGTTTATATTAATTATTTCCTATCTACGTCATGTAAAAATAAATTATTAAACATAGGTTATACGGTGATGTAAGAAATCAAAATCTACAATAATTATTCAATTTCAATAATTTTAACTTTATTAAATAGATAATTAAAATAGAATATAATTTTATAAATTGGGACTCCATATGTTTAATATTCTTCGAGCTACGGCCGAAAAAGTGAAAAATACATGATTTTAGAATAGTCTATTTGACCGACTTCCGGTAATATTTTCGTATAAATTATGGATTCATCAGATTAGGAGTACGAAAATACATGTAATAAAATCAGAAAAATCATTAAAATATGAATAATAGGGTTTCCATCTCTGTTTTAATATTTCGCCAAATGTCATCATGGTCAAAGAAAAAAATATAGATTTATAAAAAAATATTTGTAGTTATATTCATTGTCACTGTTGTGTTTAGGTTGGGTTAAGTTTTAATATTGGTAGATTTTTTTAGTTGCATTACTTCCCGGGTGAGCATATAAAAGCATATTTATTTATATTGTTATTTTCACAGTTGTGGTTAGGTTGGGTAACGTTTTAATTTGTGGAGGTTTTTTTTAGCTGCATTACTTCCCGAGTGATCCCTATAAAAGCATATTTATTTATATTGTTATTTTCACAGTTGTGGTTAGGTTGAGTTAAGTTTTAATTTTTGTATGTTTTTTTTAGCTGCATTACTTCCCGAGTGATC
This sequence comes from Osedax fenrisi, assembly GCA_964019155.1. Lineage (NCBI taxonomy): Eukaryota > Metazoa > Annelida > Polychaeta > Sabellida > Siboglinidae > Osedax > Osedax fenrisi. The sequence goes on from OZ025242.1 coordinate 63,428,378, forward strand.
CCTATAAAAGCATATTTATTTATATTTTTATTTTCACAGTTGTGGTTAGGTTGGGTTAAGTTTTAATTTTTGTAGGTTTTTTTTAGCTGCATTACTTCCCGAGTGAGCCTATACAAGTATATTTTCACAGTTGTGGTTAGGTTGGGTTAAGTTTTAATTTTTGTAGGTTTTTTTTAGCTGCATTACTTCCCGAGTGATCCCTATAAAAGCATATTTATTTATATTGTTATTTTCACAGTTGTGGTTAGGTTGAGTTAAGTTTTAATTTTTGTATGTTTTTTTTAGCTGCATTACTTCCCGAGTGATCCCTATAAAAGCATATTTATTTATATTTTTATTTTCACAGTTGTGGTTAGGTTGGGTTAAGTTTTAATTTTTGTAGGTTTTTTTTAGCTGCATTACTTCCCGAGTGAGCCTATACAAGTATATTTTAACAGTTATGGTTAGGTTGGGTTAAGTTTTAATTTGTGTATGTTTTTTTAGCTGCATTACTTCCCGAGTGAGCCTATACAAGTATATTTTCACAGTTGTGGTTAGGTTGAGTTAAGTTTTAATTTTTGTAAGTTTTTTAAGCTGCATTACTTCCCGAGTGAGACTATATCTGAATATTTATTTATATTTTTATTTTCACAGTTGTGGTTAGGATGGGTTAAGTTTTAATTTGTGTAGTTTATTTAGCTGCATTACTTCCCGAGTGAGCCTATAAAATGATATTTGCACAGTTGTGGTTAGGTTGGGTTAAGTTTTAATTTGTGTAGGTTTTTTTTAGCTGCATTACTTCCCGAGTGAGTCTATAAAATCATATTTATTTATATTGTTATTTTAACAGTTGTTAGGTTGGGTTAAGTTTTAATATGTGTAGGTTTTATTTAGCTACATTACTTCCCGAGTTAGCCTATACAAGTATATTTATTTATATTTTTATTTTCACAGTTGTGGTTAGGTTGAGTAAGTTTTAATTTTTGTAAGTTTTTTAAGCTGCATTACTTCCCGAGTGAGACTATATCTGAATATTTATTTATATTTTTATTTTCACAGTTGTGGTTAGGATGGGTTAAGTTTTAATTTGTGTAGTTTATTTAGCTGCATTACTTCCCGAGTGAGCCTATAAAATGATATTTGCACAGTTGTGGTTAGGTTGGGTTAAGTTTTAATTTGTGTAGGTTTTTTTTAGCTGTATTACTTACCGAGTGAACCTATAAAAGTATAGTGATATGTGTGTGTATGTTTTTATTGATATTTTGAGTTTTAGTTATCTTCATTGTTTCGGATAGGTAGAGTTAAGTTTTAATATTCGTAGGTTTTTTTTATCCGCATTACTTCCCGAGTGAGCCTATAAGAGCATATATATGTATACTATATACCTATATACCTAGCTGCATTACATCACCAAGTGAACCTTACGATCGAACACGGACGAAGCCGGGCCCATTACACCCACACTTAAAATAGTCTCATTCACGGGCAACGCCGGCCACCCACCCTAGTATATATATATATATATATATATATATATATATATATTATTCACATGCAATTATATAATACGTATATATGCAAATAATATAAAAAATAAAAATGAATAAAATACGATATTTGTTAATTATAAAAAATGAATATTTGCTCTCATTGGGCATATAAATAAATAAGTTGTTATATTCAACTATAGTCAACTATAGTATATATATACTATAGAGTATATAGTATACACACTGTATATAGAGTATATAGTAAATTCCCGATATTCGGAAACTCCCTAAAACGGTAAATCCCGGAAAATAGTGTCTTATAACTTGCGTAACTCGCGTAACTTGCCTATTGTTATCATATTTCGCCATTAAACGGTGTCTAACCTAAACGTAGCGTGACCTTACCTATATCGGTGGCGAGTTGTCCTTTCGCTAATTATACGTCACTAATTATGACGTCACTTCCGTCGCGACGTACAATTACGACGTACGCGTAGTTCGGTGCATCAGCACTAGTGTTGACACTGCTATTAGAGATATGTCCTCCCGTGTAACGTACAGCGGAGGACATGCCATCTAATAGTCGCGCGATGTAAAATACGCGATCACCGACCAACATTTAATAATCATGAAATTATTACTCGACGATATTAGGTGTGTCTGGGTTATAATAATTGTACAGTTTATAAATGATCCTGCGGGTGTTGAATCTATCGTGTCTAAAAGGGTTACGCGCAATGTATGCTATGTGCGAACTTGCCGTACGACAAATAGACCATGTAATAGAACATGTTCTATTATTATAGTACGTACAACATAGTTTCTATCGTTTTTTACCCCATTATTTTAACTTTGTTAAAGAAATATGTCGATAATCTCATTTACCTATCTATTTATTTTATTTATAATTATTGTTTCTGATTATTGATTATTTTTATTTATTTAAATTTTAATGTATCCAAAGTTATCCGAAGTAGTTTAACATTCTTAACATTCTTGACACTCTTATTTTCGTGGCATTCATTGTTTATTATAATATCGTTAACAATATTTCAAAATTATACTTTCAATTATATAAAATAAATAAAAACTAAGAAACAACGTGTCAATCAAAATATTGTTTACGTTTTTTGTTATCGATTGTCCCTAGTGAGTGTCAATAATAATCAATAATAATAGATATAGTACAGTGAGCGATGTTACCAAGTATATAATACCCCCCATCTACGCTAGGTAATTAATATGAACCCCTACCGCTAGTAGGAGGTGTATCGAAATCACTGAAATAGATTTAGATTTGACGCGGTTTTTATATGACAATGTTTTCACTGTTATATTAATAACATAAATAACATGCATTATATGTTAGATTTTACTCAACTAGTAGATATTTTTATCATTTAAAACTAAAATATTCCATTGTTTATTTATATATAAGTAATGAACACTCAATTTTCATCTTATAAATAATAATTTAAAACCATTTTTTTACATTTTAAAAGTATATAGTTTTACACGAATTTACATTATAAATATCATATTTATCTGAAATAAAAACGTATGTAGGTGGCGCTATTAATATGTTGTAAATTAAAGTATCTAATTACCGACCCCCTCCTAATACCGATCCTCTCTCGTATCTCAGTAACTATACGAAATATCAACAATTATATATACACGAACTATTAGTAATTTGAATGTAAATATGAATAAGTATTTTGTTTTTCAAAATATTTAATCCCACAATTGTTATTTGATGAAATGTAATATTCTGGTTTTATATTTTAAATATTTGAATAATAACGTAATTTTATGAATATCTCTGTATATTAATTTAATTTTCATAAATATTATACAATTATAATAATTGTAATGAGTATTAACAAAGATATCTTAATTATAATAACCAATATTATTTTCCTATTACCGACCAATTGAATTATCCTAATACCGACCACATGTGATTTATATATCCATTAAAAATAGATCGTTATTTACTTTGAAATTATTTGTAATTTGCGTGTGTATCATTTTAACTCGTCAATAGTGTATTTTAACAGTGTCAATAATACTATACAATATGTATTTAGTATATGGTGTTATATTCATAGTCAGTTAATGTAAAGTTTAATATAGAAATATAAAGTTAAATTATAAATTTAATATTAATATTAAAACTTAAATTCAATGATATATAAATTACGTGTGTTTTGTAATTCATTACATTTATTTATATATACTATTTTGATTTGATATTATAATACCACAGTTATATCCACAACGCGTCTTTTAGGGGATCGGTAATAGGAGAAGGGGTCGGTATTAGGAGGCACATGTATCCAATTACTGACCCGCTGTTTATTCTTATCAATATAATTATATCAAAAATTTAAAATAGCTAAATTATTTATTGCCATAATATTACCCTAATTATAGAATTTCAAATAAATATATTGAATATTGAATAACTTATTATAAATAGTCATGTAGGGGTCGGTAATCGGATACTTTCCCCTACAAAATCGCGTAATAACTCTTACATTTGATATCTTTCCTTAGAAAAAATAGTATACTACACTATAGTGTGTTTTAACGGAAGTATATGCTTACCACTACATATATTCGATAGTGTACACATACATATATGTACATGTATACATCAACATATGTGGGTATAAATCGTATGCTGTACATCCAAGTTATGCTAATGATAAAGTCACTTATTGTCACGTGATTATTGTCACGTGATTATAGTCACGTGATTACAACTGCGCGGATACACGTACCCTGTGTACACGTGACTAACGGATAGAGGGCACATCGCACATACGCACGCATACACACACGCATACACATACACACACGCATACAAACACACGCATACACATGCCCATACGTGAACATCCCCAGCTCGGCTATTTAGATTTATTCACTTAATTGTACAACCTATATAAACTTAAATATAAGAACTTAAATACTCTATAGAGTATGTGTGATTCAATAAATACATATTATTATTCTTATATATATACACATGAAACATTACATGTATACACATATTATAATATATAAAGTATATTATAATAATATTGTTTCTATTTTGAAATGAATATGAGAAATATACATGTATGGTTTCATTCATTTAGCCTATATATATATAAGAATAATAATATGTATTTATTGATTGATAATTTATTTAAGCAAATACATAGCCGAAAATATAATCGAAAGTATAAATATTTGCTAACGATAACATACGTTATAGAAATAAACAAAGAATAATACGAAATTAAAAAATTAAAGAAATTAAAACGTTTTACAGTTACCGTATTGAATCACACATATAATAATAGCGGATACAAATGGACCACTCGAGAAGTCATAGACTTATACATGTTATACATAACTGTAAGGGGCCCAGGATAATACAATACAAATAGTAACATCTATGTTCTTGTGTTTTGATTTATCGTTTATTAAGTTCTTGATAAATACAATAGAAAAAGGAGAACTGCCTGGAATCTATCCGGGACATCTTCAGATGGCTTACTAGCCTTAGGTTGTCCAACTGAGCCATCTATAGACCCACCACTAATATATATATATATATATATATATATATATATATATATATGTAGGTGTTATAATATGAAAGAAATGTGATTTAGAAATCGTAATATTATATTATAATATGAAATGTAAATGCTAGAGCTAAGAATGTTATCCTCATACGGTGACCGCGTCGTCATCTCCGCAACGTCCGCCCTACTAAACCACCGCAGCCACCACCGCCACCGCGATATTCTAGTACAGTAATTAGTATTACATTACGAAATAGTTATATTCGTCGCGAGCCGAGAAATACCGAGAACGTCACGCCTAATGTGTAACGACATATTTCTATAGAAAAAAACTACGAATATACTACTAATACCGCCTACATTTTCTATAGAAAATAATTGTAATCCGATAAGGCTATCAACAAGGCTTCATTGTTACGAACGTGGGTGACGCAATAGCATACCACGTGATTGCTTATATATATATAGTATACACTATGTGTATATTATATAGGTGAGCGTATCGAGTGTGACGTCATAGGGTAAGTGGCTCCCCCGCTAGAGATAGGTAGCCCTCGCGCTATCTCGGTGTTGTAACAAAGGCGCTATTGTGTTAACGCGTAATTACGTCACCTATTTGACCTGCGCACGCGCATACACGCGCTCGTACTAGGCGTACCCGTAGGCGATGCCAGGCGCGTCCACACGTGTAAAGGGGCGTATTAAGGAGCGCGTCCACACGTGTAAAGTAGCGCGCTCACACGTGTAAAGGGGCGTATTAAGGGGCGTGCTCACTCGAGCCGTTGTCGTGCGCGAGATTCTCTGGCCGTACGAGATTCGACGGGCCACTAAGTGTAAGATATTTTTAAGAAAATAACTATTTGAATGCGATTTAAAAACATCTAATTTATGCTTTATACGAATAGATTAATAACATAGTGTATTTGTATATTTTAAAAGTGAATTAATTAGATTTATTTTGCAGGTATATAAATTATAAATGTTCCTAAAAATCTACATCTCCAATAAATATAAACACTGAATACCTTACATATGTTAATCATGGCAATCATGTCAATCGATGTCAATCATTATTTTATATTAATCCAAATTTAAATATTTGATTCAATTATATATAATTAATTATTTTACCGTGAATTAATATTTTACTGATATTAAATATAAAATAATGTGAATTTATATAATAAATATCATTATATAATACAGCGTACGACTTTAATGAACTAGCAGACACGCATATTAAATAACATATAATAACAATACTCATTTAGGGGAGAGTATACTCGAATACCGACATCCTAACAATAAATCACCATAACTTTATTATTTCTCAATTAAATAATTCCAAATTTTATTTATATGTATAGTAGATATATACATATAATAGCTATTTATAAATATAATTTAGTTTTTTTAACTCTGAAATAATAGGGGTGTCGATTTTATGTGCACTGTCCCGTATACCGACACCTTTACACATAATATAGACACCCTAAATATATCTATATTTCTATTTACCATATATTATTTAATATACACTATCAATTCAATTTAAATGGGCGTTACATTTAGTTAACATACGTAATTAATATGTATTCTTAATAAGTAACAATATATTGTAATAACCATATATGTATGTATATGTATAGGTATATATAGGTATATATATATTAATTTATGAATATTATTATAACGAACGCACATTATAAACAAATAACGCTGATTGGTTAAAGGGTGTCGATATTACATGCAATTAGGGTGTCGGTATTATGAAAATGTAAGTTGCTTAGGTAAACGTCAATAACTTTGTAAAAAAATATGAAAAATACAAAATCTTTTCGGCACATTGAAAAATATAATTAGATCTATACGATGTATTTTCAATCGTACGCTGTCATTCACCGTAAACGGTCGCGTTTCACTTTCATATACATTAATTCCGTTTTTTGTATAACAGTCTTAACTGGCTGAATTAGATCCTCGTTTAATACAACTTTACGTATATATTCTATACGCCCTAATGGATCAACCCATTGAAGGATATTGCATAACCTGTTGTAAGCAGTTCAAAGGTACTCGTGGACTTGCTATTCATCGTCGACGTATGCATTTACATGCATACCATATTGAGTACACACATACGATATTAAACAACATCACGTCCCAGTCGAGACAGCGTTGGTGTGAAAGCGTCTCGAGAAAGCTTGTGTTCATCGAAATTGATGTACTCTCCAAAAAAGTGATTCGAAGAGGTTTCAATCAATAAGGAGATAGCGTAGAGGTTTACCGAGAGGTCTCTACAGGCTATCACAACTCGTCGGTCATCTGCGAAGTACAAATCTCTGGTTCGATCACTCCAGACATACGTTAATATAAATCATATTGTACAGCCTGTTTTGCTCATAGACAATCTACTAATTAACAATCCCAATAACGATACTGAAGATACATACGATACTGATAACATTACTGATACTAACAGTACTAACTATTATTCTAACTACCCCTTAGACATTTAGATACACCACATTTATCAGATTACATTGACAATATACAAAATAACATTTTACATAATAACAACATTCATATAAACACTATTAACGACACGCAACCATGCGAAACGATGAATTCGAATGCCTCGTATAGCTATTGTTATGATTTATCTATAGATGTATACAGGTCCTAGATCACAAAACAATATTGATTGAACTAATAAAACAAATATTGTGCAATATATCTTAGATGATGACCTACACCCTAGCAAGTACATATTACTTATAGGTTAACTATAGTTTACAATTAAATATACAGAATTCTAATTTCGACAATATTCAAAATCTAATCAAAATCTAAATATTACGTAACACTATTATTTCTAATAATACACAACGTAATGATAATATAGGCGTGCAATCAAATAGAAAAAAGTTTAAGCGTAAACAAAAGTGTTTATTATTTGCTAAAACGCAACAAATGTATTATAAAAATAGATCCAGGCTTGCTAAATCTATTTTCGACGATGAAGATATTACAAAAGGAATTAATGAAATGCCAATCGATTTACCATTTAAATATTGTAGTGAGTTAATAAGTAAACCATCTATTCCAGTTAACTACTCATTTTTTAATGATAGAATGCATATATATATATATATATATATCCAATTATGATAAACGATGTAAAATCATGTTACAGCACGTTACACGAATGTGCCCCGGGAATACATGGTCTTAAAAATGTGATTTAACTAAACTGGTATAAATAATATTACAGCTGGCTTTAATATTTATCTCATATCGTCTACTGCACCTTCCGCATTTAAACTAGGCCTAACTACTTTAATCCCTAAAACTAAGCACAGTATTGAGCCGTCCCAGTATCGTCCGATAACTATGCATCGATATAAAGAAAGTGGATAAGCAATTGAATGTAGTGTATGGCACTTTCCGCTACGAGCGCTGCAGTCGAAACCCACTATCTGGCCCACTTATTTTTAATTATAATAATATGTATTTATCATATATATATTGATAATCACTACCAATTTTAATATACTATCGATACTAAAAATAAAATTATATATTTAAAATACATAATATCAACATTCCTCGTAATTTTGTGTATTTAAATTGTAGTTATAATACTATTTTATTGATTTTATTGATATTTATAATTTAAATCCATTGATATAGATAGAAGTTACTTTAATCTATTTCGACGAAAAAACTACTGTTTCAATATTTGACATATATAATATGACTAATATCCAATCAAAATCACTGATACCATTTTGTTAATTTATCGATAAAAGTGTCATTCACGTGTCTATCTTTTACATGCATTGCGTGCGTCAATTGCTTATCCACTTTCTTTATATCGATGTAACTATGTCATCGATATTCTGTAGACTATTCCATAACATGTTGGCACGAAGAATTGAAAACACAATTAGTCTTAATCCACTGCAAAAAGCTTTTGTTCGACGTGATGGTATTGCTGAGAATATATGTTTACTTAAGACTATTATATATCAGCATAAAAATGAATTACGCTCATTAAAGATGTGTTTGTGATACAACTTATGATACAGCATCTCACAACTCAATTGTTGCATTAGCCGAAAGAGTAGGGACTCCTAAAATATATACAAATTATATCATGCATACTAATTCTGATTGTTCAACTCAATTAAAATATAAAAATGGAGTATCACCTATAGGTATACTATAGTATACCAGTCAATCGTGGAGTAAAACAAGGTGACTCAATGTATCCGGCTCTTTTTAATTCCATTATAGATTATGTAACTGATAATATGCCAGGTAGTATTAATTTACAAGGAAATAGTATAATAAGCCATATAGCATTTGCAGATGATCTGGTTTTATTTGCGAAAGATGATGCAATGATGCAATATCAAGTTGATCATGTTTTATTTAGACTAACTCAATGTGGGTTAAACGTTAAAAATTCAAAATGCGCTACATTGAATATAATCATTAACCCAAAGAAAAAACAATGGATATGTAACCAATATAGTTTTATATCTATTGATAATTCTATAATTAAAGCGTTAAATATAGAAGACACTTATAGATATCTTGGCTTCAACATAGGCGATAACATTTGGATAACAAAAATAATTCAATTAATGGTTAATGATGACCTCACATCGAAACTGTTGGCAATCTCTAAATCTACTCTAAAACCCCAACAAAAATTGTTTATGCTTACAAATCATCTAATATTTGTCAGACATTGGCTTCGACTACCTTCAGATACATCGCTCGGTGTATTCTACGCACCTAGTAGTGTCGATGGTATAGCTATCACTCGTCTTTTTCTGGCAATACCGTTGCTGCGGCTAAAAAGGATTTAATCTATTAGAAGGAATGATGAGACTATTATTCAAACTCTTCCCGATAGCGTTATTCTTAAATGGTCTACACCTCGATCATATATGATGAATACGCGTTTGTTGATAACACGTCTATAAATAAATATCATTCAATATATTTATTTAATTCTGTCGATGGTAAGGGATTAGCATTAGGCACGCATAGTCCTTTTATTAATAATTGGATAACTTCTCCTATAAAGATGTTTTCTGGTCGCGATTTTTTGTAGATATGGTAAAGCTAAAGCACGGTCTACTGTATACACATTACAGATGTAAACGTAGGTTTCCAAGTATAAATACAAACTGTTTAAGGCGAGGGTGTAATTATAGATATTACTGCTTAAATCATATTATGCAGACCTGTAGATTTAATTTTAATAACATTATTCACAGGCATAATTACGTTAACGATCTTTTAATCACTCTACTGAATAAGTACAAATTTAAAACTATACTGGAACCACACATACGAACACAACTTGACTTAGGCAAACCCGACTTACTGGCATACCGAAATGATATTGTTTATATTATAGATACGCAGATTTCAACCGATACAATAGATACTGATACTAATTACCGACACAAAACTGACTACTATAACAAACCTGAAATACTTTCCTACGCTAAACAACTTACTGGTGCAAAGCGGGCTAAATTAATTGCCTATTGTTTGAACTGGCATAGCATACCATCTTAGTACATTCAACATTTAACACATGATCACATTCTACTATATATATATATATATATATATATATATATATATATATATATGAATATAGTTTATAGTTATAACTGGTGAGGTACGGTGGCGAAGGAGTAAGACACACAGGCAGTAGGACTCGGCCACAACTCCCGTCCGGACCCATAATTATACCTATATTAATATAGGTCTTAAAATAATATTTAGAAGTATGCATATATCATAGTATAACACTACATTGTATAGGAATATGTCGTATTGCACTACATTGTATAGACCACTATGGATATAACCTACATATTATATAATGTATAGAATTAACACATCTAACATCTCTCTTATAACAGTGTATCAATCTAACATAATTAATTCTCTAATAGCATATATATATATGAATACATCAATAATAATTTAACATTTATTAATACTCATGTACATTTACGCATATCATGACAATATATATATATATATATATATATATATATATATATATATATATACATACATATATACGTAGGAGTATATATATAGTATGTATTGTACGTGTACTACGGCAACACCGCGGAGATAAGGAGATATGTGGCTCGCTCTCTCGCGGTCTCTCGATGCCTCTCGTTAAGTGAAACCGGACACACCTATCAGCCGAGTGCCAGTATCCGGTGGTCAACATTGGCCGGATAGTGTTGCCGGCGACCACCACGGTCGTAGTAACGTGTCTAGCGGCCGTCGTTAGTAGTGGCTGCTTAGCCCTGCTTACGTAACGTCGCCGTGAGACAGATAGTTACGTCATATCATCGATTAGCGCGTGTAGTGGGTGAAACCGAACTATTTACAACGCGTTGCGCACCGATATTAAACATAACGCCGAATCTAAATATATCGCCGATTTTTATTTCGCCGATTAGTAAACAAATAAAACCGTACGCTGTATACATCGGCTGCGAAAGTGAACTAAATTAACTAAATAACCGCCATCATTGCGTCCCGTAGTAAATACTCCCCGAGTGGTTACATCATGGAAGATGAAGACGTAACCACCAGTAAGGAAGAGTCCCGCGAGAGGTCGCAACCGGACAGATCACCCGATAAGTCGGGCGAGAAATCGCTTCGTTCTTTCGAGTACTCGGAACACGCGGCCGCCTCGTCGATGGAGCGGCGACCGCCCATAAAGGTTACGCCCCCTCAGCCGCGTAAACAATTCCGCATTCCGGCGCCGCAGATCATAAAGGAGAAGTTCGCCGACAGCCAGATAGCGGACGAGCTGGACCGCGCCAACAGGCGTCGCCACTACATCAGCAGTAACGGACAGCTGAGGCATCGCGACGTCGAGTTCAGTATCGCGGGCGTCAGCTACGTAGCCGGCGACGACGAATCGAATAACGTCTCGACGACGCCCGCCACGCAAGTGCAGATACCCGGTGACGCCATCTCGTCGGCGAAGAAAGAGAAGCGAGTTAAACGGCCTCTGACGGCGAAAGAGAAGAACCGAATGATCTACGACTCGGACATGAGCGTGGCGATGTACACCGTCGACATGGAAGACCTGGAGCCTAACAAACCTATATCGCTTGACGACGAAATAGCGTCCTTGGTTACGGCCAATAAGATACCGGCTATTCGGCAGTACATCGAAGAGCGTAAAGAACTCCGCAAACAGAAGATGCTCACCAAGATGGAAGCCGAGGAGAAACTCTACCTACAGATGAAGGAAGAACACCGGAAACAGAAGGTCGAGGAAGGTCACACGAAGTACAGTCGACGGCCGGATGACTACAAAGCGGGCGAGAAGTCTGTGATGGCGGTGAAGCAGTTGCACACTCTACGCAACCTTAAGAAAAGCGTAGGGGGAGGTGTCATCGACTCTAAGGAGATGCTTCTGACGAGGACGGAGTCGTCGGTAACTAAGGGTAAAGGGGGTACGGGGTTGCAGTTGTTGAACGCGCAGATACATCGACTAGAAGAATACTCCAGAGTGAACGCCCCTTGTCGACTTCTAGTTCCGAGAGAACTCGCCAGGGCCGACACCTCTAATGATATCTACCTAGTGAAGAATCAAAAAGGCAAATACGTTAGACACTTAGAATACATTCTAGTGACACATAGTGACACATAGTGTCAACTAGTGTCAACTATTGACACATTGTATATCGGTATCAGATTTATTCACTATTGTGTGTTGACTGCATATATCTTGTTGTGCGGTGACGATGATGATGATGATGATGATGGTGATGACAATTATATTATTGATGGTGATGATAATATTATGATTATGAAAACATTAATGATGAAAATGATTATGATGATGATGATGATTATGATGATGATTATGATGATGATGATGATGATGAAAACAGTATTTATGTTGATGATGATGATGTCTGTGGTGCTAATGATTATGGGGGTGGTGTAATGCTGATGCAGATGATATTGATAAATTATTATAAATTATGATATTAATAAATATGATAAATAATACATTTATTGTGAATGTAGTTTATACTTTTTACTTTTTTGATTTCATGGACTGCCTGTGCCAGAGCAATTAGCCGTCAATAATAGAGAAAGTTATCGCGAAAAAAATGGGTGTTGACTCAAATCTGTTGAGACAAAGTTTGAAAAAGATGTAAAGTTATGAATGGGACTGGATAGGGTATTTAATTATGATAATATCTCTGTTTAGGTTTTAATATTAGTTTGTATATATTCGATAAACATGATATTGTTATACTTATCTAAGCTTTTGTTAGCATTATATTTCCTTTCGACCCTATGGTAATAGTATTTTATTTTCAAAGAATCGTATTGAACTAATAAAATTTTGGAATAAATATGATTTTTAATTTTTTGAATTGGGGCATATATTTCAGTAAGAACTTTATTAAAATAATCACATGAATGTAGTTCAACATTAATATCAGATACTCATTTAGAATTACAATATTATAATCTATATTAGATATTTCCTATACGTATATGGGTTTATAAACTGATATTTTAAAGAACAGCGAATAGGATTTTGATATGTTATTGTTACAGGCATATAACTGTTGCTGCTCGGAAGCACTGGAACAGTTTTCCCGATGACTTACGGACCATATCATCTCTTTTTACTTTTAAATGTCGACTATATTAATATGAATGGAACAAGCTTCCCTTTTATCTTCGTCTGATTATTATTACGCTTAGTTTTAAAGCTAAGCTAAAAACTTATTTATTCAGTATCGACTGAACTTTGTTTGTAATAATTTATCTCTATGTAGAGAGTATACACTATTGTTAATATATATTATATTTAAACGGTGTCTAAATAAAATAATAATAATAATAATATGTTATCATTATAGTGTATTATTTTAAAGTGTATTATTATTATTCGTGTATTTATGTATTTATATGTTTTATTATATCAACTTTATGTCTATTAACGTCTATCGTTTTCATTTAATCAATAAACCTTTATATTATTTATATATGTCTGAATTATATATAATTTGGCTTTAATTAATGGTTTAGAAATTATAGGTTTTGTAATTTAGAACGAGAAAAGGTGGAGTAATACAAATATCTAATAGATTATGTTGTTAATGAGTTATTAGGAACGTTACGTATGTTGTATTAGATTAGTAGATGAGTTGTGATAGGGATTGTTAGAACCAACATTTAAAATGACTAATAACTCACCGTATGGCTCAGTTGGTTAATACGACAGATACGCAGACAATAGGACGCGGATTCAATCCTTAAATCCGGATACAAACCGTACAAATAAAATAGGTCTTAAAATAATATTTAGAAGTTATATTATATAATTGTGTTTAAACAATTATTGGCTCTCGTTAAAACCATTGATGCCTTAGAATGAGAGTTGTTCGAGGGGAAATTAGAGCCATAGGCTTATAAGTAAAAATATTAATTGAAATTCCTGGATGGGATGAAAGGACTCTACCAATATATCAATAGTTCGATAAATCTAAATTAATTTTGTAATTTCTTCTTAAAAAGATTGGATATATAAATATTCGTTGAAGGAAAAATTAATATTATTCGTAATTTGGAATCGTATGACATTACTAGATTAAGATTGGACTACTAATATTGAAAGCGTACTTGTAGGCTAACTTATAGTATAATAACAACAACACCACCTCTTAAATGAATGTATGAGAAAGTACTTTAGTGTATTTTAATTTAATTAGTTTAGAACATATAGGATACATTAACCTAATAGTATCATTAATATATATATATATATATATATATATATATATATATATATATATATATATATATATATACAGTTGTATTAAGTTAATATTAATGTAGGTTATGATACCTATATGATAAGACTTGTGAAATGTAGCGCACATATCCCCACTGTTCTTGATGCGATAATAGTGAATAAAGTAAAATATATGTTAACTTTTAGAGAGCGAATATTAAATATTAATAAGAATATATTATTAACAAGATATTAAGAATATATATATTATTATGAAAATAATTCTAATTCAACTTTTTAAGAATTAAACATTTCTTATAATATTTACCTGAAAGACATTTGTATAATTATTTCATATATTAGTTATATATATATTAGTTATATTATAATATGTCTTATAATAAACTCATATCAAGATCTCCTATAACCTTAGATATTATAGGTAGTCTTGCTCATATATGTGCTTTGAATTGAACTGAATTGAATGGATCATTAGAATACTGTATAATATTTATGTTTCGCGTGTATATTTATTAATTCAGTAATACACTTATTATAATACTGAGATGAAGAAGTTTTAATATAAAAGTAATCTCTAAACGCTCGTAATGTTTAGTGGATAAGTTCATATAAATACGTCAAATAAATTTAGAAATAAAATGGCAATAACAAAAGGTGAGTAGGAACAATAAACTAAATAGAATATCGACCAGCTAATTAGACAATAAAATTGTTTAAGAATAGATGGAGTAATAACAATATCTAGTATTTAATTTTTAAAATGATTTGATTGAACGACATTTTCATTAATTCTTAATACTGTAGTATGTTTCTATTTTGTAACTACGAGCAACCGAAGAGTTATGGTGATATTATTATTAAATTACACTATATATTGCAACACATTAATAGCGTATATTAAATATATATTTTAATACATAAATATAATAATTAAACAAGTTTCGCTACCCACACCTACACCAGACGAAGATGCCCCCGTTCATCGCTGGTTTGCCCAAGGACGCGCTGCCCAACATCGCGCAGATAAGTCTGCAGTGTAAACTGCCGCACACTAAGCCCACCGGACCACTGCTCACAGTCTTCATAGGCGATCAGGTTTTTACGCAACTACCTACCGCCTGTACTATACTACATATACTAGCGCCTGTAGTACGGGCGTGATCTCTAGTGCTGAGAACCGCGCACACTTGAGAATATTTGCGCGACTTTAGCGAATAATAATCGAGGTTTTACGGCGGATGTTTGTGAATATCGGCGAATACGCTTGTTTCGAGTTATATTCGCGAGAATTTACGATATGGTAATCGCGATTTTTATGCATCAAAAATAGCGGATATTACGAATATTTACCAATACGGTTTACGATGAAATATTCGCGAGTGTCAATCAAACTTTGTGACCTCCTCAGATGTACTACGTCTATTTTAATATCATGTACGTCTCTTCGAACAGCAAAAGAATCAATTCGGCAACAAGAGAACCGAGTTCAACTTGCACGATCTCCAGAACAATCTGAACCGTCTGGGCGGAGAATACAACGCCCTCTGCGACCCGCATTTGAAGGTCAGTAGACATCGGTGACCTATTGGTTATTCGTTAAGAAGCGGTCACGCTCTAACTGTCATCTCTATTGTCAGTGTACGACTTATATTCAAATCTAAGTGTTATCGTCACGTGTTCAACATCATCATCATGGTCACGTGTTTAAATCATAGTTTGTTCTCTTTCACATTATTTCTTACCGACAATACGAGATGCAATTACAATACAATTATGTTATTTGTTGACACGTATCTAGCATTATATCAATACTAACAAACTTTCATAATATCTGTAAAGTATCCGTCATCTATTTAGTTGTTTTTCCCATCGCTATTATTTAATACCTCTATATCGTGAGAGTTTAATATTATATCAATGATATTGTATTTAAAGTATTCATGACTCATGAATCATGACTAGATCTCATTATTATCGGACACAAAATACAAAATATTCATAATACAAAATTTACGAATCCGAGAATCATAAATAATCCAATAAATCATAAGTGTTTTTTTAAACAAATATCTTATTACTACTATAGTATGCAAAATATATGTCACTCTAAATTGATATATAGATATCCAATATAGTATATATAATAGACATATGTATCTACAACAATAAACACGACAACGACTAAAACCACCACACGTAGAAATACCTACGCGATCACGAGGTAAGGAAACGTCTCCAGGAACTAGGCCTTATCGCAGCGGACGGACGCGTCATCGTTAGCAGGGAGGACTACAACCGTTACAGGAGGTACCTGTACTATATGTCGCGTCAGCAAGAGGTTAGTGAACAGCGCTACGTATATTCGTATGATACATACTGTTTGATTACTGATTTTTCAATAGTATCTAACCAAATACGTTATATATATTAGGCTTTGCTAGGGGCGTTTGAACGATGGTGTGTATGTAGGGGATAGACCGACCAATACATATAAAGTTGGTGGTAAAAGTGGGGGGGACCAATACATATTAGGTCCCCCTAGATTTTAAAGTGGGGGACATATCGGTTATATGGTTATACAATTCAAGATTCATTCAATGCCTCCAATGACATACCATGGTAAACTGTGTACTTAGTATCCAGGCTACATTATAGAGGATCTAGGAGAAGGTAACTCTGATTCCAAATCTTTCGGCAGCATTGTAGTAATACCTCTTTAGGTAAAGGCTAAGAGAGTGCAGCTCTGAAATCAAACATACTGAGTAGATGTGTTTCAATAGTGCGATAATGCGCACCTTTATGCTTCAGTAGCGCAATCTAGAACTAATACATATGTTATATATATATGGTATATACGGGGGGTTACGATTAAAAAGGACGAGTTTAGTTGCAAAGCTTAAATTTTAAATGTGAAATAAATTTATATAGGCTCATTTTGGGATGTAACGCAGCTATACAAAATACAAGCAGGACAAAACTAAACCAATTAAACCAAATAACCCATAAATACTAATACAATATATATATATATACATACTATTAATTCGTATTTCAAATGTAACCTCTAAACCTAAACTCGTCCTTTTTGATCGTCTCCCTATACGGGTATACCCGTCAAACTAATACATATTTTAGAACAAGTTCTAAATAAATCCGGCAGATAATCAAGCGGATATATATATTTTATGAGTTTATGATATATTTGGTATAATTGATTAATGTCATCTATTAACTAAATATGTATATAATAATAGCGGATATATATTTTTTATTTACAACAAGATACCATACAATCAGGCTAAATCATTCTCGCAGATATCCTTAACGACATATTTTCCAGATAATCAGACTAATTTTTTAGTATAAAGGCAGCGTAACTTCTTTATTTATAAGTTAGAATACAGTGCTACTTAGATGTATTATAAGTTTATCCTCATTGTATTCAACATTATATAAGTTCCTGATTCGAATACCTCAATAAATAAACTATAATGGAAACTTAAATATTACATAATGCGAATGCGCAGATGTAATTTATAAATCGAGAATTTTTAGATTTGAGACAATAAGTGGTTGATATCGCATATCCATTATATTACTTGGGTCCCAGCAAACAGTAATAAAACATAATAGCACAATGTAAACATTTTAGGCTATTACATATGCTGTTATGCTGCTATTATACAGCTATTACTGTTTGCTGGGGTGTTTAATTACGATAATTATTAATATATATATATATATAGGTTAAATAATTTATATTATAGCCTATAGGTTACATATACCCCGAACTCGAGACTACAGTAATCACATTCCCGCAGAAGTACGAAGAGCGTCACGGTCGAATGGATGCCGAGGGAGGCGTGTGGGTCAAGCGAGTGGGGCGAATGAGGCGGTCGATAACGTCGAGGCGTTGCGAGACCTCTAAGACGTGCGCGATGAACGACGCTCTGGAGTCACTCAACCGTTACGTGTCACCCGCCACTCACAAGGAGGCGAGACGAGCCGTCATAAGGCGGAGGCACTACGGACACGTCAGGAGGCGACAGGCCTTCCAAGGGGTAGAGAAGCAGGAACGGTTAGCCAAGCGAACGCTGACATCCTCGGAACATCGGGATTCGGCATCGGATGTTGACGAATGATGTTTTAATGTTGAACTTCGATTTAATTACATATTCAATATTGAATGATGATGTTATGGGTATGTTATAATGTTGTTATTGAATTCTGATATTCTGAAGATATTCTGATGATGTTCTAAGGACATTCTGAGGATGTCAATGTTTTTTATGAATGTGAGCGATTTATTCTGCGCTATATGTAGCAAGACCTCTAACAATATCGAGATTAGGTAGTATAACCTATAGAAAGTATAACATGTAGTTCGGTTCTCTAAAATAATCGAGTGTACAATATACACTTTACGATGTAAATATACGATGTAAATATTTTAATAAATAATATTGTAACATAATAATATATTCAATTAATGAACGATTTAGTTTAATAATTCATAACTCGGATTGTGTGTATGTATATTGTGAATTAACTATAAATAGGATTATAAATATACATCGATTATTTTGATAGATTACACAAGTTTATATAATGTAATACATGTATATAGGCCGAATATATAGAGTATTATTATTCTATGTCATAATATTATACTGCAGTATATTTTATATAGAAGAGAATAACTTTATGTGTGTAAGGAATTTCAAAGAAAGTGTATCGATTATTGTATAGTGTTTTATGTGGATATAATTAAATAAGTTACTTGGTTCCTATATTATTTATAAATATTTTATATCATTCTAATTATAAAATAGTTTATAATTAACACATTTTATCAAATATTTAAACATATCTATAGTTAACACAACTTAAAACAAATGTATTACTTAATTAACTATTTACAAGACTTATATCGAAAATTAATTTAAATTTTAGATATTTTAGATATTTGACATATTTTACATATTGCTGGATCATATATTTTTAGTTTTAGGTCAAATACAAATCTATAAGTGGATAAACACTTGTGCTTGAATAAAGTTATATTTCTATCGGCAAAGATTTTCAAAAGTTTTTCTTTTTTCCTTCGGAAAATCTTTGCTATTGGGTTCTATTATTTTTACTTTTCTATACTCAGTGTTATTTTTATTTGAAAATTGAAATGTATATTAATAATTTGCTAAACATTCATGATAGTGAATTAACTTTATTTATTATCATATTATTTAACTTGGTTTAAATGCTAAAACTATTCTATTTTAGGAAGAGTGTTATTTTTATACCTCATTTCAGATTTATTATAATATGAGTTTAAAGGTAATCACGAACATAAACATTATTTTACTTTCAAAATTATTAAAAAAAAATCATTTTAAAAATGTCATATAAAATGTATTATTTATTACATATTATGAAAGCATTCAATTATTTATATAATATAGTATAAAGTGCATACATATATTATATAAATAATATAAACTTATAATAATCACTAATAGTCATAATTGGCCAAAAAGACCTTTTTTCTCTTATATTTTTTTGTTTTTCTCCTAGTTTAAAACTAAGTTTTTGTTTTTTTTTCGAGTTTATTGGTTTGTTCAAGGTTTTTTTATGGTTTTTGGGTTTTTTCAACGATGAAAATATAGAATTATCTTAGAGCAGACCGCTGTTTGTTATTATTATAATAATAATTATAAGAATGTAAGATTTCAATTTGGCCGGTACTTATATATGCACTACTGCACTTACTGCACTTACTGCAATTTTCAGTCACTAGTAGTGTGACATTATACGCATTATAAGATATTTTATAGTAACACAATATTGTATATGCTCAATTGGGGATATAATGCAGCTAAAAAAACAGCAAAATAAAACCAAACCAAAGAAATCACACAACCCCAAAATAAAAATTGAACTCTGACATTCTAATAATAATCGGCGGCCTGTTTTCAGATTCACGAAAATATATAATAATTATATTTTATAATTTATATATGATAATTATATATAATATATAATTATTATAATATTATAATAATTATAATATATAATTATTATAATAATTATAATTTTATGCTGAATACTGACATCGGCTCCCAAAAATTCACGTGTCAAACAGAGTTCAATTATACATCTCGCTTTTGTGTTATATTTCTCATTAAATTATTAATCGAGTAGTGAATTCGTGTTTTATATATACATACATATCATTATGATAATCATAATACCATTTGTTTATATATTAATATAATATTATAGCCCTATACGCATTATTAACTTGAACTCTATGTAGTCACGTGCAGGGATGGCAAAAACCCCAAAAATCCAAAATATGTTGCTGTGGTTTTTGGGTTTTACTGTGGTTTTTGGTGTTTTACTGAGGTTTTTGTGGTTATTCATAAAAAATTAAAAGGTATACAATTTTAAAAGATTATTAAAAGTATAGTTTATTATACAAATTGATAAAAGTATAGTTTATTATTAATTTATTGTATAATATACAAGAATGTAGTATATCAAAAAAATAACTTATTTGTATAAGGTTAATTTTTTAATATTTTCTATTGTATTATTTTGTATCTAATTTTATTCTATAGAATGGTAATAAAATATTTTTTTTATTGAATCATTTCTATGAAATTGTATTTTTATTCAATTTTAATTGTTTTCTATTGAATTATTATCTATTGTCATGAAAAATATTATATTTATTCTATAGAATTTGATTTTAATAGTAATACAAGGGAGGTAATACTATTTATTATATTCATATTTTAATATTATATAAATTTTATAACATTATTTATATATTTTCTTAAAATCTAGAATTAGTTACATAATGTAATATATATTATATGTATATATATAAAAATTAAAATTATTAAATGTATAATTTATTAATATAAAAAATCGAAAAACCACAAAATATATCAAAAGGTTTAAACCCAAAAACCCAATCTCGGCCAACCCTGGTCACATATTGGAGGCCGATGTCGGTCTAAATCTAAATTTATAATAATATTATACTAAATATATTGATTATAAGTAACATTATTCGCTTAATTTATATTAGTAAAATGATTTTGATAATAAAGTAGTCAATTAAACCATAAAATATTAATTGAAGATTTTTTAAATTATAATAATGTTTTTGATTTCTAATATAATAATTAATTATTATATATTTAATCTTATTATATTTTGTAATATAGGTTCCTTTTAATATAGTATGTAAATAAATAATAGTTATATGTAAACAATTTATTTAAAAGATATATATATATATATATATATATATAAAATAGAATAGCTATATAATTTATATTTAAGCAAAAAAACAAAAAAACTAATATTTAAATAAAATAAACTAATCTTAATAATTAAGTTAATTTACTACTCATCTAAATAAACTACAAATAAAATCATAATATACTCTAATAACTCTAAGAATTAAAGTTTAAACATGAATTAAATGTATATAATATAATAAGGATTATGGTCAAAAGCTTCGCGATTTTTAAAATTAACTAAATGCCTGTAACATTCTTTATTAGAATTGGTGATTATATTAATAATATTTATATATTATTAAATATATAGTATACATATTATATATTATATGAATAATTGTGAATTTTAATTATATATCCATACTAATAGTATATATCAAACTATAATATAAAATTACATTATTTTAAATAATAAAGAATATTTATCACTCATATTCTCGTGATAATGATATCTATAGACACATATGTAAATATATGTGTAGTTGCGCAAACTATATATATATAGAATCTATATTATAGATACGTGATTATCAAATCAATAATTTGAACAAACTAAATTTTGCGGGCGTTCAAATTATAGCATATTAAAAAAAAATCACATAGATATTGACCAGGTACCTATAATAATAATAATTATTATATATGACATTTAATTTATATTTAGGCAAAAAACCAACACTAAAAAAAACAAAGTAAGTTTTAAAATTAATTATGAATTAAAGTTTAGTATATAATATAATAGAATAAACTATAAATGCTATTTATTTATAATTTGGCAAAAAAACCAAAATACCTCACAATGTCAAAATACCTTACAATTGTATTAATTATATTTGCACAACGTATTTGTTATATATTTACAATATTTAATATATATATATATATATATTTTCGGATTGATATTTTGGGTTTGTTTGATTTCTTTGGTTTGGATTTATTTTTCTGTTTTTTTAGCTTCATTATATCCAGAAGTGAGCCTAATATTGTGCATAGTACACAATTTTTATTTTATTTAATAAATGTGCTTAGTTTAGTGCGGAACCATTTAATAATAAAATTATTTGGACGAATACGTATCTAAGTTAGATTGTACCAAGTCAAAATCCTAAAAGCCTATGTTGGCTAAGGCGTCAGACACACAAGCAGTAGGGCGCAGGATCGATCCTAGTCCTGACCATTAAAATAGGTCTTAAAATAATATTTAGAAATGATCTTATAATAATGTATATAAAATAATTGTGTATAAATGATTGGCTCTTGTTAAAACCATGGATGCCTTAACATGATAGTGGCTACGAAGGGATATTAGAGCTATATATGGTTATAAGTGAAAACTTCATCTATGTTTCTGGGATGGGATGAAAGGACTCCACCAAATAAAAATAACAATAACAATAACCATATTTATTATAGATATCACAATCACGAGAATATGAGTCATAAATATTAGTATGGATATACAATTATAGTGCACGATTATTTTTATAATATTATATTATATTAATTATATAATAACGTGAATACAATATATTTGTACTGTTTATATATAGTACATACAATCACCAATACGAATAAAAAAGTATGCAGGTGTTTAGTGTGTAGCTTAGTTTTAGGGTTGCGAAGCCTTTGATCATAATCCAATTAGATACTAATGGAATACCACTCATAATAAATGATTTATTTATTGAAATCTATGCTTGTTTGGAGTCCATGTTTATGCTATCGATAAAAGTAAATTGCTAGTTAATATATGCGATGCATGTTATGAGAAGATACAATCAATTTGCGAAATATATTAGAGTAATCTACATACGAAAGTAATATGCTATATATATTTATATATTCCTAAAATCAACAAATTGTATTTCGTAAAAAATAAATCGATTTCATACTAACTGATACTAACGATTATTGTACGAGTTTAACCACAGAACCCCTAACCCTAGCCTAACCACGCTACCCCTCACCCTAGCCTAACCATGGAACCCCTCATGTAACCACGACGTCGACCCTGACAGGTACGAAGAGAAGCAGAGAACCGACCTGCTTCGAGCCGACCGCGTCACAGAAAGGATGATAGAGGAACAGATCGCCCTCGAGTCTATCAGGGACGATCAGCAGTTGCGCAGGAAACAGATCAGCATGAAGAGCATCACTGATGTTCGTACCTGTCTCTGTGTGTGTGTGTGTGTGTGTGTGTGTTTGTGAGGGCGCTGTGTAGTATATCGATAACTATGTTTATTTGACTATTAAGATTAATTGATGTTATGTATTATATAATATATATATATATACTAATGATCGAAATATATTAATTCTGAAAGTTCTCAACAAGTTAAAATATTAAAATTACGCAATATTACACAATGAACATATATGTAATTATTTTATAAAATAGGATATATTTTACCTGTTATAATTTCTATATGTTCTAATTTTCTAATTTCTAACTTATTCTATATTTCGTGATAACATTATGAAACTAAAATACTCAATAAGTATTTACATAATTGCCTTGTTACTCAATCAATTTGGAATCATAAATAATATAAAGATGGATTTAAAAAAAGAGAATTTAAAATATCCAGGAAAGATTTTAAATTAAACATAATTTTAAATACCATTATTAAAATAAATTTAAATCTTGTTTACTATCTGCGAATGTAAGCATAATTTCATGTATCCTATAATAAGTTCACATAATTATTCAGTAATAAGAACATTATTATATATACTTACTCGTATCCTCTTTAGAATTATAAATTATTTACTCAAAAATTGTGAATAATGTTTACATATATGTAGAGCATTTAAGAAGTGATACCTAGATAATTTACTTATCATTAATATATATATATTTAAATAGACTTTCTTTTATATGTATAGATATATATATATATATATAATTATATATATATATATATATAATTATTTATATATATATAATTATATAAATATTATTACTACAAAATTCTTCCTAAATCTAATGTAATCCTCTTCCTATCATGAGATAATCATTGTTAATGTTTCCTTAACTCAGGAAAAAAACAGGAGGATGATAAACATTGACAAGGTTGAACGTGAACTAACTGCTTCGGTGTATTACGTGAAGACTAAGAAACTGAACGAAGCGAGGGCTGCTGATAAGAAAGTATAGTATATAGTAGTAGTAGTAGTAGTAGTAGTAGTAGTAGTAGTAGTAGTAGTAGTAGTAGTAGTAGTAGTAGTAGTAGTAGTAATAGTAGTAGTAGTAGTAGTAGTAGTAGTAGTAGTAGTAGTAGTAGTAGTAGTAGTAGTAGTAGTAGTAGTAGTAGTAGTAGTAGTAATAGTAGTAGTAGTAGTAGTAGTAGTAGTAGTAGTAGTAGTAGTAGTAGTAGTAGTAGTAGTAGTAGTAGTAGTAGTAGTAGTAGTAGTAGTAGTAGTAGTAGTAGTAGTAGTAGTAGTAGTAGTAGTAGTAGTAGTAGTAGTAGTAGTAGTAGTAGTAGTAGTAGTAGTAGTAGTAGTAGTAGTAGTAGTAGTAGTAGTAGTAGTAGTAGTAGTAGTAGTAGTAGTAGTAGTAGTAGTAGTAGTAGTAGTAGTAGTAGTAGTAGTAGTAGTAGTAGTAGTAGTAGTAGTAGTAACACTCTACCATCGATATAAAGAAAGTAGATAAGTTATTGATGCATATAAACGATGGATATGCTAATGGCATTTTTATCGATAAATTAACAAAATGGCATCAGTGATTATGATTGAATATTAGTCATATTATATAGGTAAAATATTAAAACAGTAAGATTTTCATAAAAATAGATAGACTTCTATCTATATCTACGTATTTAGATTATATGTGTGAATAAAAGAGTATGATATATTCAATAAAAATACATTTACATACCAAAATGATGAGGAATGTTGATACGTTTTATTATATATAATAACTATCATTTTGTGTACACTAAAATTGATCGTAATTATCGAGATAATAATAATTTAACATTTAGTAGGTATGCAGTAGCTAATGCACTTTAGAGGTTTCCACTGCGGCGCCTCTATCGCAAGTGTCCAACGCTTCATTCAAGCGCTTACCCCTCGCTTGACATCACCGCAGATGAAACAGAAGATGGCTGGCCACCACGTATTCCAGACGGAGAAGCTGCGCATCGAAGAGGAGAAGATGGACGAGATCGACCTCGAACGTAACAAGATGGCCGAGAACAGACATCTCGTGTTGTCCAACAACTGGAACGACTGTGCGGGTACGTGTCGTCATACTAATGTGTCACATAGTGTATAGCATGTGTCACCTACTGTGTAGAATGTGTCACCTAATATGTAGCATGAGTCACCTAATGTGTAGAATGTGTCATCTAGTGTTATTTAATGTATAGAGTTTGACACCTACTGTGTTGTATGTTTGTCTAGTAATCGTACGATGTATAATGAAGTATGTAAAGGGGTTTGGTCATGATGTCACGGCATTGCTGTGCAAAACAAATAGAACATGTTCTATTATTACCGTAAGTTAACATAAAGTACACAGTTTCAAACAGCAATGTCGTGATACTACAAGCATTTTACTGATCATATGAACACCTCTTAAGGGACAGCGAAACACGCAACAAAAATTGTTATGTACATAAATAATTATTTAATAATAATGAATTTATATTATAATTATAAAATGTAATCTTTAATCTTTAAAATGACATATAACTTTATATATAAAAGTAATTAGAAATGCACTAAAAGCTCAATATAAATCATAAGCCAATACAAAATTGTCATGTATCATATCTTTTATCATAACTTTGAATCCTTAAAACACTTTTATTTTTTTTTCAGTTGGAAATTTCTTTGGAATCTATAACTTTTCGACAATTCGATCAATTTTTGATCAAAAATATTTTCTGGCTTCATTTATTATAGAGATCTATTCAGATATAACTTATTTGAATACATAATTCATTAGTCTTGCATAAATATCAATAAATATTTATTTTTTTAAATTACTGATTTTCGATTACAGTTCCTGATCTTTAAATGATTAGTAAATTTCTGAAATAGATTATATATATATATAGACTAATTGTATTTATGTACACTATAAAACATTATGCAATTCTATAATGTATTTCATAAGTTATCATACTTTTTATAAAAAATAAACTTTTTATATGTTCACGGTGTTAGTTTTGTGTATGTTTCACCGACGTCCCTTAAGGGCCGGCGTAACATTCTATATCATTTGTTAGGGAAAATTTGTTTATATTAAACTATTAAAATGTAATTCATTATCTTTAAAATGATGTTAAATATATCATATAGAATTAAACATAAGTGTATCAAATACGAAGTTTAATCATACATGTATGTAATTCAAAATAGTGGGATTTAATAATTATAAAACATGCAAGTAAAACCTTAGACGCCTATATCTCTGGTGATTTTTTTGTTGATTTTTTTTTTTTAATGTTAATATCTTTTGTACTCTTTTATGAATCTTTATAACATTTTCTGAGTATATACATATATGGTTACTATTATATAGGTATGTAAGCTAAAGTAAATACTATCTATTAATATAATTATTTGAAAAATAATAAAAAAAAATGTTAATACATTTTTTTTAATAATTTTAATATTATAATTAACTTTTCTTTATTTAATAATACATTTCTTATTTTATGATGTACATCTATATAACTAGATATGAATGTTATCTAGTTAATTTTAAATAAATTAGAAAAAATAATCATAAATAAAAATTATTACCTGTTAACAAATAGCCATTTTTCTTAATCTTTTACATGTAAATGCCAGCAAGGTTACGCCATCCCTTAAGAAGCATTTCCTAATACATGTACGATGTACCCTGTACACTGTTCACTATATATATATATATATATATATATATATATATATATATATATATATATATATATATTGTACACTATATATTTACATTGTATACTGTATATACACACTGTACACTATATATATACATCGTACACTGTATATATACACTTATACATTGTACACTATACAGTGTACAGTTACCTCGATATTGATACTTACACTACGCACTCGCTTACGCACGGCTCACTAACACACCTGTGACGCCACCCATTACAGACGACTTCGAACAGAACTGCGCTATCCGCCGGCTCGAGAAGAAACAGGTCGACAACAACTACGTCAACAACTTCAACATCAGACTGCACATCATCAGACAGGAGAACGACGAAAAGGGTTGGGCCACTCAACATCATGTCTATGTGTGTGTATATATGTGTGTATATATATATATATATATATATATATCTATATATATGTCTCTATCCATATGTTTGCATCTCGTAATATATTTATTAATGTACGTTTGAATCAAATATATATATTCCATAGGATCTATAGAATTGAGAATAGTTTAACATAATATCTACAGACTGTTATAGTGCACATGTATTGCATGAATACGATTTGATATCGTAGCTTTAATTAAATTTTACGCCATTTTTATAGTAAACCAATGTAATTATTTCATATTGTAATACATTATAATTAAAATAGTATATAATAATAATAATTATTAGAAGAATTTTAATAATAATTTTTTTTTTCTGTTAATTATAATAATATTTATATGTTTTCTTCTAGAGGGCTTCAAAATAATATGCTTATTTTCTTATGTTGTTGCCCATTAAATATATCGATTACCTTATTTGTTGTTAATAGCGATCATCTACGGCATGGTATTATAATCGTAATACATACGCGTGTAATAAGTCTATAATGTTTATATAGTAATAGTTTATATCATTATTGTTTATATAGTTATTACTTGTATGGGGATGAGAGTATTGGACGTAATCCAATAGATTACTTTTGGGGGTTTGTATAAGAAATCCAATGAAAACCTCGAGGCTTTTGATCTGCTACAATTATATAACTATTTAATCGTTTGGATAAAACTATACTAGTATCATTATTAGCTGATCAGAATTATAGTCTATTTTAGTTTAAATTTAGTTTATTTTTTGTTTAAATTTTTAAATTTTAAACTTTCAAGTTCTAGTAATGACTATAGGTATTAGTATTATAATTACATAATATATATATATATATATATATTATTTAAAATATAATGTTTAATATCGTTGTTGATACGTTACTTTAACGTGATGTCACATACTGCAGTATGGTACCAGCTGGTATCACTACCTACTGGTTTGATGAAAGTTGAATTATTCGAATATATATTTGAAAATATCAAAATTTAAAATGAATTATTCGATAGTATGGAATATTCAATATATATAATTTGATATTTCCGAGAAATACATTCTATGTTAAACCAATATTGAAACCTTTAGAATATTGAACTCTTTAACACCTTTACATCACTATTTATAATACAGTTAATTTATATATAATTTAATAGTTTATAAAAGTATAGAAATATTTCTATACTTATTTTGGTCATATTTAATATTGATGTGTTCAATTCTTATTTACAAATATATCATTAAATAGTTATTATCATATTTATGTTTACTTTTACCTTCTCAATTGAATAATGTATTAAATAAAATAAAATATTTACAATTTACAATATTTACAATGATACAATTTCTAAATATATTTTTTCGTTTGGATTTTAAATTAGTAATAATTGGTTTTATCTAAAATTACTACAAATATTCTAATATATTCAATTTTAAGTTCATAACTCCGCAAATCCCACTCGATACAGCCTACGTGTGTACACTAACTAATAGTCCATCTACGTCTATCATTTTTAATAACAATTACGATGATGATATTTATGTATTTGTTACTCTCTCTTTTCACACATTTACACATAAATATATAAACCCCTTCCGAAACAATAAAATAATGTTTTAAAATGAATTTACTAGTGATCTTATGATACTTATGAATAACATAATACTCGGCTATCGTTAAAACCTTTAAATGCCTAAACATGAAAGCTATTTCGAATGGACATTAGAGCCATATATCAATAAGCAAAACAATTGGGACTCTATTTTCTACGTTTCTGGATAGGATGAAGGGACTCCTCCAAAATATAAAATAACAATATATATATATATATATATATGGTAAATATATTTCATTTATAAGTAAAACTAACAACAATATAACAATATCTTCAACATTATCAAATGATTACACATGTATAAACATCCATACTAATATATAATGATGCGAGTACACAATGCATGCGTGTGTGTGTGGGTGTGCTATGGCATTTAAGAACTTCACCGAAATAGCAATAACAACTATATTTATATAGAGAATATAGCACATATTATATACAAATGTCTCGTCGTAACCGATCATTTATAATACCGTATATATCTATCTATATATATATATATATAATGATATATATAACTACCTATCTATCTATATATATATATCTATATACACACATGCCACGAACAGAGAAGAACTACAAGTACGACATGAGACGTAGACGACGGATCGCGATGGGCATAATAAAGGCGGAGGAGGTGGCTGTGTTCGACGAACGCTGCGAGCAGGAGATACTGAAGCCGAGCTACCTGCAGTCCATCCGACAGACCGCCGACGAGGAACGCAGACGCCCGAACCTCACGAGCCCCGTGTACCGGCGCCGTCCCATCCGACCCGTTAACCCGAACATATTCGGTACGGCGCAGGAACCCTATTGGCCGACCGCGACCGGCGACGATAAGTCGCAGAGCCGGCGCGGCCACCATCGCAGCAGCAGTCGACAGCCTACGTCGTCGTTGGACGGGGATATCAAAGTGGCGTCCGCTAAGAAGGGCGGTAAGAAGGGTGGTAAGAAGGGCGGTAAGCAAGGTCACTGTAAAGGGGGTAAGGGTAAGGGAGGTAAGGCTAAGGGTGGCAGGCTGCCTAAACTAGTGACCCGTGTACCCACGATCAAAGCTGCCGCCGACCGTAAACAGTATACCAATCGCGATTCGCTTTTACCGTACAGTTCGGATTAACACCCGCCCGGCACCCCATTCACGTTGCCCCGCCCACCCCCTGTGCGCGGCGACGCTCGCTTGTTTCCGTAATAAATGTTAGCGACGTAACGTGACTCGTTTTTCTCGTTATTAACTCAACCGAACGGTAGTCGTTGTAGTGGGATATACGCTATTTAAAATATACGCATAATGCGATATTTACAAGATTATGTAAATCAACGTCACTTTTAAGATATATCATATACAACTTGGTAATATATTCTTATGATATATATACTTAGAAATAGAAGAAAATTAAATATAGTTAAACTGAAATAGATAAAAATGTATACTAGATATATATATATATATATATATATACTAACATAAATATGTAATAGAGATTAAAATAGTATTAAGAAATGTATTAAAACATCACAAAGTATTAAAATAAATATGATTATAAGTATAGATAATAATTAACTATACTCTTCACTAAGTGTAATGTGTTAAGATAATATCTAGATTTATACTATTTATGAGCTTCTCATTTTGTTCAAATCTTCGAATACATAATATATAGCATGATTATGCAAAATCTTATTCAAAATATATACCAATTATTACATCATCCAATTATATATTAACATATAATAATAATATAAATTTTATAGTTATATAATTAGAGTAATATAAAATAATAATTGATTTATAGTATTTATGTGTAAAACACTTCAATAATATTAACAATTAATATTCTTGGAAGTGTTATTAGTAATTATGTTTAAATAATAATATTATTATTGTTATTACCATAACAACAACAGTAACAATGAATAATGATAACAATTACTAATGGTAATGACAGACTATGATTTAAATAAATCGTAACTTGTGTCCAGTTTTAAAATTTTATTTAGCAGGTCGTTTTAATAGCTTGTGTCGTGAAACGGCGCTTACAAAATCTAACAAAATTATAATATGGTGGTAAGGATTTACATAATAGAAGGAGAGTTTTATAGTCATATCCTGGGATATGCGTACCATGGTAATCCAGTTTAGTTGTAGTCTTTAATTTGTAATAGAGATATGATGTAGTTGATAGGTTTCAGATTGAAGATAATTCTGATTGTCTATTTACTAAGCGGTCGATGTTAGTTCATAAAGAGTGTTTTATACCGGTTAGTATCGAGTTGTGGCAGGAAATTATAAGTAATTCGGTGAGGAGTTTAATAGTGGGAGGTAAGTCGCAGATATATGACCTTATTGTTTTAGTAGTTTTATGTTTCAGTCGAGTCTAGAGAAGAATTTACAGTGAGGCCAATTTATGTAACTTTACGTACGCAAATAAGCGAGGTATTGTCTACGTGAAGTATTGGGAAAGTATGTTGAGTAGTTCAGTGTTGGTCGAGTTTAGTATCAATCGATCAACCACTTAAGTGGTCGTGTGATTGTGTATTAAATGAAAGCACATTTATAGTTCGTGTTAGCATGTGATGTTATGTTATCAGCGTACATAGTGTATCGGATGTTGGGGAAGGTGTTCGTGATGTTAGATAGTAGAAGCTATCGCTTCTTAAGTACATCGAGAAGTTATCGGCCAGAGAATCTAACTTAGAGTGCATGGACTTGTGATACTTCGAAGTTGTTTTTGTGTGGCGCTGTGCATAGTGTATGTTTTATTATCGTTCAGTGATGTATTTAGAGAAACATGTCGAGGACGTATCAGTTATGCCGAGTTCGGATGTAGGGTGAACAGTGTTTTATAGTCTAGTATGGAGAGAGCGGTAGACAGGTCTAAGAAAATAACGCGAGTTAAATGAAATATAGATAATGTATACAATATATATATATATATATATATATATATAATCACAATAATAGTTTATTTAGACACTCACATAATAGTTTAAACAATTATCTTTGTAATCGAATAATGTTTAAAAAAATAATTATAATAAAATATGTTTCTTCACTCTTTTGCTGAAGTGGAAGGAGAACTTATTATCGCCAGAGGTAACTTGTTCCACATCGTAACAACATACATCCTGAAATACTTCTTTGTGATTTGTAGTCGACATCGACCATCTTCAAGTTTCATTAGATAACGCCTCGAATAGCCAGTTATTTTCTCTGATAGTACCGTTGATAAAAGGAAGGTACTCAGGAAATAATTACGTTTTTAATTAAACATATATATATATATATAAAATGTACTACTTAATAAATATGCTTTTATAATGAATCTGTATATAGAAATATATATATATCCACTAATATATGTTAACTCTTGTTTATACATAATCTAGATAATTAATGTTGTTTATTTTTGGTGAATAAATTAATACAATAAATATCAGGTGCGATTAAAGGGGTATAATTCAATTAAAATTATATATGCAATTTCCAGTGTAATAAATGCCAGAAAATAATTAATTAACATGATATCAAACTATAATCTTAAACAAGGATATATCCTTATATAGGTATAGATATACCTACTTCATAATAAAATATACTGATCGTGCATTCATCACTTGAGTTCAGCTAGTTCAGAGAGCAGATGGTTGTTCCAAGACCTCCTATAACCAGAGGTTATAGGAGGTCTTGGTTGTTCACCCTCGATGACATGTTAACCTAAACTCAGTTTAAAACTGCCAACATGCGTTAATATATATTAAACGTTATACGGCAAAAGTAGTATATATGTACTAAAGTGACATTCATTTTATTCTAATCGGTCACTGTCAATGAGAGGTTATCATTCACCTGTCGCGGTAAACAATTACAATACTACAAAGGTTATTTGTATATTGAGCTTGAAATGATGATACAAAGTATGATTTGTATGATGAATTAAATAGAAATATTAATAATGATCTTCTCATTGCATTATAATTTATAATTCAATTGTGTTAGTTAAGTACCTTTCCGATCGTAATAATATTTATATATATTCTATACTTGTAATATAATAAGAAATATATGTAATAATATATGTCATAATGTTTTCATTGCCATTTACTACGTTTGTTTAATGAATCATTATAACTTTTACTCATATCATACTAGTCGTATGCAATGAAGCTAAATGATACAGGCTTGGAGATGAAACCGTTACTTTGTACTAATATTACGTAATAATTTATCAAACTTTTATTATTCAATAAAATAAAAAAAAATTGAAAATAAGTATTATTTTATGATTAACAATTTGTATATATCCTTAGTAACTATAGTTACTATATATTTATATTGCAGTTATATCAAAGATTTTCCGAAGGATGCTTCGCATAATCTTTGGTTATATTATAGTTATATAGTTATACCAAAGATTTTCCGAAGGAAAGATATAACACTTACGCGAAATCGTGTAATTCGAATTTGTATTTTTTAATTAGAATTAATAATATATAAGAAAAATAGTTTTAAAAATTTTTTTTTTTCATATAAATAGTAAAAAAAATGTCTCAAATAATTCATGGGCCCCCCAACATTTGGGGCCCCGGGCAATTGCCCGATTTGCCCCCCCCCCCCCTTAAGCCGGCCCTGAGTATATTGTATGGTATTATATAACATCGGTTATAGGAGGTCTTACCTTCGGTTGCCGTATACGGTATATATACACCGTATTGCTACATACCGCAGTATACTGCATGATTATCTCGATTACGTGCATGTAGTGTACTTTACATATTTACATATTAACGTGGTAGTTAGTACATCTATGTTTTAAGTGAACTTATTTCAAAAACTTAGTATAATTTTTTCTAAAAATCCGTATATCAATATTATTATTATATACGCAAAATATTATTAGATACATATATATATATAGTCTAGTATTTGTTATTTATAAAGTTAGTATGAGTGAGATTTGTTAAAGTGTCCAATGGACATGTCCAGTGCACTGTCCATTAATACTGCGTGAGAGATGGCTGGTATCTCACCAGCAGTAATCTACCACTTGTTCATCAGTCGTATACGACCTATAGCCTATAGACTCTATACGGTTAAGGTCGCTTGTTAATAAATGAATATTCGTTAAATATTTAGATAGAAAATTATATATTTATATTGCAGTTATATCAAAGATTTTCCGAAGGATGCTTCGCAGAATCTTTGGTTATATTATAGTTATATAGTTATACCAAAGATTTTCCGAAGGAAAGATATAACACTTACGCGAAATCGTGTAATTCGAATTTGTATACAAAATACCCTGATGCCACCTATAGCCAGGGCCGGCTTAAGCATACTATGGGCCCCGGGCAAAAAAAACGTATGGGCCCCATAATAATTTAATAACATATTAAATTGGCCATTTTGGCAAAAACTAATATGTATAAATCTTCAATTTTATCATATGTTATCATTATACTAATTATTTTGTAATTTGTTTGTATACTTTAATCAACTCCTCATAATAATTTCTTTTCTCGCATATATATTTAGAGCAGTGGTTCCACCTTTTTTCACCGTGACCCTTTTTTTATAATTCTTAATTAAAAAATATACCATGACCCAATGACAAATTTTATTTTGTTATTATTATACTTTAATCATAAAATAATCATATAAACATTAATATACATATATTTAAATATATATTTCCATCTTAAATTGTTCTCGACCATAAATCCAATTTGCATATAAAAGCATTTATATTATTTTTTAGAAATTGGATCAGGACCTACACAAAATACTCAATGACCCAAGTATGGGTCATGACTCATGAGTCATGACCCATAGGTTGGGAACTACTTCTTTATAGAGTGCATACATATTTTGTATTACCGCTATTATCTCAATGTAACCTAATTGCAATACTTTTCTGATCGACTTTATTCTACAAAGTAATTATCTCCACGGTTTTCATTATATCGAAGTCTCAAATTCTAAATTGCATTTTATTGAATAAATACGTTCACTCTAGTAATGTAATTTAAGTTATATTTTAACATATATAATATCAGATATAAATTATGTAATTATAAGAAGTCCTCAAGAATCTGCACTAACATAATCTGCTTGCGATCACCATTTTATATTCGATAGGCTAATGCTTTTAATAAAACATATTATATTCTTCTTTAATCTAGATGTTAATATAAAATTAAACCTATTCTTTATATAGTTTGGCTAAATAAATTATATTGATTTGGGATGAAGGCAAAGATTATTGTTAGGATTATTCCTACACTTGTCGAAGATTTAACGGCATTTTTCCCAACCAGATTTAAGGAATACACAGTGTAGATATGTGAATCCATATTGACAATGGACTATGGTTATTATAATATATTTCATGTCATTGAATCTTCCAGACATATGCTGGCATTTTCATAACTTTGAGCTCTATAATCTATTATAATTATATTATTATTGAAACAATTCTAATAGATCGGTAGCTAAATATTGACCAATGTGATAAATTATAACTGATAAATTATCAGTGATAATGAATCTCAACGTACAATCGTACGTCGTAAATCAATAAATACCTATAGTTAGTAATAATAGTAGGCTATAATACCTACTTAACTTGATATAAATAACGATAATATATATCGATGTGATATATATGGAATTAAGTACACTGATATATAATATAATATTTTTAATTTTGTATTTCTTCAATTATGTAGTTATCAGTGATAACTTATCACCTATTCTCCATTGTGTGTATTTATTTGTAAATAGATAGATGAGGGTGATGTCAATCTAAACATTCATTTGCAAGTAATAGGTGGATAATTGCAAAAATGCCTTTAGTATTATATGTATGTTATATATATATATTTATAAATAATATCTGTTTCAATAAATATAATATCTTTCTGTATACAAATTTGTTTAATAGGTGGATAATTGCAAAAATGCCTTTAGTATTATATGTATGTTATATATATATATATTTATAAATAATATCTGTTTCAATAAATATAATATCTTTCTGTAATGATAGTATGTTGAAAAAGATAATCATTTTATGTACATAATTCCCTTTCATCAATAGACATTATTAACAATACTATAGGAATAACCTAAAGCAGAATAATCCTATTTAAATTAAAACTATTATATATATATATATATATATATTATGTGTACTAATACAACTATAATAATATATACATTATGAGAATATACACATTTGATTAATACGAGCATAAGATAGAGAAAGTTAATTATTTTAAGACAAATTATTTTGAAAATATCTATTTTTTTAATTACTATAACAATTATAAATCTATATGGAATATCGTTTTTTGCGTAATTTATAATCAATATAATCCTTTACAAATATCAGAAATCATAGTTAAAATATATCTTATAAAATATATTTAATTTTAATAAAAAAACGTATACTTTTTGTTTTGTAAACTAATTATAGAATTATAAATTGTTAAGATTTAACTATGGTTAATAATAACTTAATACATTTATCATTTATCACCTTCTAGTTTATCAAACAATTATTTATCAATCGGTTTCATACTATTTGATCTAACAATCAGAGACGTGTGAGAATATCTATGTTATCACTATTAGCATGTGCTCCAAAATCTTCATGTAGATTTTTACACCATATCTTCTTGTCAATTTAGAAATTTTTGTAAAATGCACTCTTCAAATCGGCCTAAATGACTCATATTTAATTAATTTATTATATTATTTTTATTTTTTTAATTAGAATTAATAATATATAAGAAAAATAGTTTTAAAAATTTTTTTTTTTCATATAAATAGTAAAAAAAATGTCTCAAATAATTCATGGGCCCCCAACATTTGGGGCCCATGAATTATGAACTATAGTTCCTAAAAGTAACCCGCTATAGGTGGCATCAGGGTATTTTATATATGTGTTGTTTATAATGTAAATTCGTATTTAACTATACACTTTTAAAATGTTAAATAATATGCTTTAAATTAATATTTATATGATGAAAACCAAAGATACTACGAAGTACTACATACTACTCCTTCGGACGATCTTTGTGAAAACTAAGTGTTCATTACTAATATACATAGACATAGGAGCGAATTCGCTCCTATGTCTATGCTAATATATAACAAACAAATATGATATGTATGTTTTAAATGCTATAAGTATATATTTAGTGAGTAAAAGCTATAGCTTTTTATAGAAATTATAATTTATATTGCAATGAAAACATTGTTGCATGCAAACAGATCCGAACCTAAATCTATTTCAGTGATTTCGATACTACTGCTAGCAGCGGTTGGGTATATTACTAAATTACGTTGCATGCATAGGAAGCGTTATATCTTTGCTTCGCAAAATCTTTGGTTATACTATCATTATATTACTAATCTATATTGATGTGTATTATAAAGACATCCTATAACTTCTGAGGTTATCGTAATCATTATACCTAAGTCGATAAGTAGCATTAATATTATAATATAAGAAGATATTATATTAGAGATATTATATTAGAAGAGATATATCTCTTCTCATATTATTTAAACAATTGTTAAGTAACTTAATTAGCCTATATATTAATATTGAATTCAATACCTCATATAACCTCGCGAGGCTATAATAGGTATTGATACATTTGACTCTAGAGAAGAATATAGCTATATTCTAATCCATTCAAATTAATAAACACGCGTGTTTATTAACCGCGGTTACAACTTTTCTAAATTCGGTAACTTAAAATATATAGATTTAGGAAATATATTTAACTTATAGAAGTAGGTATTAATTAACCTCATTTTAATGTCTATGATTACACTTCTCCAAAGAATTTACTTCGGAAAATCTTTGATCAAAGATTTTCCGAAGTAAATTCTTTGGAGAAGTGTAATCATAGACATTAAAATGAGGTCGACGTCCTAAGCCTTGTTACTATTATTATAATAGCAACATACTATCAGCATAATATACTTTAAATGGCAATATAATAGCACAATGTAAACATTTGAGGCTATTAGATATGCTCATAGTTGGCAAAAAATCTTTTTTTTTGGCTCCAGGTTTTTTGGTAATATGTTTTTTTCCTAGTTTTTATTGTTTTTTGGAAAGTTTTTTGGGTTTTTTTCGTGGTTTTTTGGATTCAACAAGGTTTATTTATGGTTTTTTGGTTTTTCATGGATGAAAATAATTATTTAATATAATTATAATTATTGTATAATACTATACAAATTATTAAAAATGTTGTAATACATGGTCATTTTAATAGAGTATGTAAATACATAATATTTATATATAATAGAATAGCTATTTAATTTATATTTAATCAAAAAACCAAAAAACTAATATTTAAAAAAAAATAATCTTAATAATTAAGTTATAACTTACTATATTTAATTTACATATATGAAACGTAATTAATAACTACTAACTGTCGCTACTAATAGTATGATCGAATAACCTAAATAGTATAGGTACGGATCGGTTTCCATACAACAATATTTATAGCTCAATTAAAGTACATGCAATATAAATTAGATTTTACTCGCCACATATATATGTATATCATTTAAAACCTATATATCCTATTGTTTTGTTATATATTAGCAATTACCACTTAGTTTTTATCATATAAATAATAATTTAAACATATTATTTTACTTTATAAACAACACCTAGTTCCTATAGGAACTATATATAGTTCCTAGACCTATAGGTGTTGTTTATAAAGTAAAATAATATGTTTAAATTATTATTTTATAAAATAACCCGATATAGGTGGCGCTGTAGGTGTGTAGTATACAAAATTGAATTACACGATTTATCATGTGTTATATGATTAAACTTTAACTAAATTTAGTAATCGCACCCTTAAGGGTGCGTTTTTTGTAATATACCAATTTCCGATGGTACATTGGGATATTGGTATGTCTATGGAAAATTCATCCATAATATATATTATATTTACATTATGTTGACGGATTACGATCAAAAAGGATGAGTTGGTGCGAAATGGTTAAATCTTAAATCCGAAATAAATTTGTATAGGCTCATTTTGGGATGTATACATTATAATGCAGCTAAAAAAAACAACCAGGATAAAACTAAACCAATTAAACCGAATAACCCACAAATATCTATACAAAATGTATACACCTATGTATATAGTATATAGTATATAGTATATACTATTAACTCGTATTTCAAATGTAACCTTTAACCCTCAACTCGTCCTTTTTGATCGTCTCCCGTGTTGACGGGACGTTAAAGGGACCACGTCGTTGGTACATTGTGACGTTGCATTTGTTGTAACACTCAATGTACCAACGTCCCAACGTAAAACCTGCATTTAAAATTAAATGTATAATAATACAGATGGGACATTGGTCTGTAATAACTGCCTATTATGAGTATAACTAACCTAGTTGGTATCCAGGACCAGAATGTATGTATCATCTAAAGATACATATAATGGGTGTGGCTTAGCGTCATACCCGAATAGGCAGCTACAAAGTGACAGCCTATAACATATTACTACATCTCCTTTCTTAAGATTAATAATATTCAAATACCTTGATGATTATATTTAACTAAAATAATAATAATAATAATAATAATGAACTAAATAATGAACAACACATAAATAATATACCCACCACCCTCTTCCCGTATCTTAGTTAATCTCTATTAATCGATCAGGTGGTTTTGAAATTCTTCCTGACCGAGTTACGTAAGAGGTATTCTTTAATGGTATAATCATTTGTCTATTACGTCTTATAAACCTTTTGACGGTATCTAAGACATATGATCGAACACTCTCTGGAGATCTATATGCTATTTTGGCTACTTTCCTTCTCCTTTGGGTGATGACGTAATATGTTGAAAACTGTAACTTTGTCTATTATCGATTTCATCAATTAGTTTTACTATTCCAAGTCCTACTGATAATCTTCTGGATAATAGCCCTACGGTTTGTTTTTCTAGTATAAATATCTCTTCTTTCCTTTATAGGTGACAATCGCATCAAAACATCCTATAACTTCTATATGAGTATTATTAGGACCTTTAAGAATTGTTGTCGATTGTCTCATCTTGGGTAAAGATTTGCTAAACGGTATCACTGTAACG
The DNA here is from genome assembly GCA_964019155.1 of Osedax fenrisi. Lineage (NCBI taxonomy): Eukaryota > Metazoa > Annelida > Polychaeta > Sabellida > Siboglinidae > Osedax > Osedax fenrisi. The sequence goes on from OZ025242.1 coordinate 63,469,620, forward strand.
CTAGCACCTGTATCTATTTTTAAAGATACTTGTTCTTGGTAAATTCCTATTTGAAGTCCTACTCTTCTTGTCCAATCTTCCTCTTTTTGATTTATACTTTCCTTTATTTCGCCTAGGAACTTTATGTTTTCCTTTATAATTTCATTCGTTTCTCTGCAATGGTTTTTACAACATATTGCCCAATGTCCAATTTTCTTACATTTCATACATTTTTGATTGTACGCTCTACATTGTTTTGGTGGATGCTCTAAATTACATCTTCCACACTTCTTGTTATTTTTCGTTTCGATGTTGTGCGTTTTCTTTTTATTTTCGAATCTCTTGTATTTTCTCGTTTTATCTTTGATGTAATCTATACTTTCCTTAGCATCGTGATTAATCGCCTTAACTTATAATATGCTAGTTTCTTTTATTTTAACTGTTTCTACAATCTTTTCTGCGGTTAACTCATACTGAGCAGCCTCTTGCAAAAATCTTTGCCTTAGATTTTCATCTGTCATTCCTATTATTAATATGTTCTTAATGAGGGAATCTTTCAGATCCTGGAATTCGCATGTTTTTGCCAAATTCTTCAGTTCCGAATAATATAATTCTATTGATTCTCCTTCGGTTTGATCTCTTTTGAAAAAAACATATCTCTCGTATGTTGTATTTTTCTTTGGTGTGAAATAACTTTCAAACTTATCCTTGATCCATTCTAGATCTTCTTTGCCTTTTATAGTTATCTTTTTTTTTCATTTTCCGTTCTTTCAAAGGTTTCTTCTTTAAATGAGTTAAATATTTCTACTCCGTCTGGACCTATAATATTTAGGAATATTGCTACCTTGACTTTATCCTTCTTTTCTTCCAGCTCTGCTGCACATTCATATATTTCAAAGGCTTGAATCCATCTCTTCCATTCTATAGCACTGGTATTATCTGTATTTAATTTATCGGGTATTCTGTACTCTGACATCTCTCCTTACAATAATTAACAATAATAATCACAATATAATATATAATAATTATAATAATTCGCAATATAATATATAATAATTATAATAATAATTTTTAATAATATTCTCCGTATATAATTATATAGGAATATATATTATACTATAGAATATGTAATAATAACTATATATAAACTACATATATATATAATATAATCACTGATTTAAAAAATATCTAGATGTTCTATATATTAAATAAATTCACTAATTTATAAAATATCTAGGTTTCTATAGAAATAAATAAATTCACTGATTTATAAAGTATCTAGGTTTTCTATAGAAATAAATAAATTCACTGATTTATAAAATATCTAGGTTTTCTATAGAAATAAATAAATTCACTGATTTATAAAATATCTAGGTTTTCTATAGAAATAAATAAATTCACTGATTTATAAAATCTGATATATATACTAAATATTTATACTTTTAATATGTTCACATTTATTCTCTAAATATATATATTTATATATATATATATATATATATATATTACTTTTCCTACCACTTTATATGGTATACTATATCTAAGGTATAATATATACATATATAAATATACTATATTATATAGTATATAATAATAACACAATACTATGTAATAATATATAATATTAATAATAATTCACTGATTTATATTAATATTTAATATAGTTAATTTATATATAATATGTTATAAATGTTATAAATACACTGATTTATATGATATATGTTATAGGGTTCTTAATTAAGCCCGCTGTCACCATGTAATAACTGCCTATTATGAGTATAACTAACCTAGTTGGTATCAGGGACCAGAATGTATGTATCATCTAAAGATACATATAATGGGTGTGGCTTAGCGTCATACCCGAATAGGCAGCTACAAAGTGACAGCCTATAACATATTACTACAGGTACATTACAAAAAAGCTTTCTAACTTGGAATGTTGGTATGTTACAAAAAACGCCCCGATAAACATATATATAACACTTACGATAAAATCGTGTAATTAAATTGTATACATATAATTTATATTACTTGTATACAGAAAGATATATCTTTCCTTAGAAAAATCGTGGAAACTATATAAATAAACTACAATTATAAACATAATATAGGTAACCTACTCTAATAATTAAAGGTTAAATATGAATTAAATTAATATATTATACATGTAAATATATTTAAATGCATTTAAATGTATATATATATATATATATATATATATATATATATATATGAATATGGTCCATAATAGTAACCAAACAGTAATAGTAACCAAAAAATAGTTATCGCCAGGTGGCGTTTTATATGGCAACCATATTGTAAACAAACATTCTAAAAATAATTTTTATTTTAAAATAAATACTAATAATTACTCTAATTAATATATAAAAAAGAAATTATAAGTTATTAAATAGAAGTTTTTAATTGTCATAAATTAATTAATGCTATACAATTGTGTACCATTATTATATTTTAACTACAAAATAAATAGTTGTTAATAAGTGAATTTAACAACTTTTTTCATTAATAATTTTAAATTTAATAATTATTGAAAAACGTCATATTCAATATAATATCTCTAAAGCTATATTTATATATAATAAGTATGTATTAATTTTTAATATGTATAAAATATAAAATCAAAGTATAACTTACAAGTTTATTCAACATTTAAGATCGGCAACTACCTAAATTATTTAGTAAATGCTATTTAAAATAGGCGCGTTCATAGTAACTATGAATCATAGTATAATCAAAGCCCTGGACTTTGGTATAATATTAGGATATCAAATTTCGATAACATTTTACCATCAAGCGCATTCAAAAATTAAAACTTAAACTAACCTAACCACAACAGTGACAATATACTTTTATAGGCTCACTCGAGAAGTAATGCAGCTAAAAAAACCACCAAAAATTAAAACTTAACCCAACCTAACCACAACAGTGTAAATATACATTTATAGGTTAACTCGGGAAGTAATGCAGCTAAAAAAAACACCAAAAATTAAAACTTAACCCAACTTAACCACAACCGTGACAATATACTTTATAGGTTAACTCGGGAAGTAATGCAGCTAAAAAAAACACCAAAAATTAAAACTTAACCCAACTTAACCACAACCGTGACAATATACTTTTATAGGCTCACTCGAGAAGTAATGCAGCTAAAAAAACCACAAAAAAATAAAACTTTAAAAAAAAGCAAATTTATTAACAAATATTTGATTGTACACTGTACAATTTACAGTTACTATAACATATAACATATCGATGGATTACATTGTTATACATATATAATGTATAGGTTCTACTTGAAATTAAACGGGCATTCTAAAACTATATAGATATCATATTTTCGTAACATATTCGAAGTAGTATAAATTAATTTCTAATATTATAAATTAAAATTTAATAAAAAATCAAATTTATTAACACATATTTGATTGTACAGTTACTATAACGGATAACATATCGACGGATTACATTATTATACATATATAATGTATAGGTTCTACTTGAAATTAAACGGGCATTCTAAAACTATATAGATATCATATTTTCGTAACATATTCGAAGTAGAATAAAATAATTTCTAATAGTATAAATTAAAATTTAATACAAAATCAAATTCATTAACAAATATTTGATTGTAGAGTTACTGTAACGGATAACATATCGATGGATTATATTATTATACATATATAATATATAGGTTCTACTTGAAATTAAACGGGCTTTCTAAAACTATATAGATATCATATTTTCGTAACATATTCGAAGTAGAATAAATTAATTTCTAATATTATAAATTAAAATTTAATAAAAAATCAAATTTATTAACAAATATTTAATTGTACAGTTACTATAGCGGATAACATATCGATGAATTATATTATTATATATATATATATATATATATAATGTATTGGTTCTACTTGAAATTAAACGGGCATTCTAAAACTATATAGATATCATATTTTCGTAACATATTCGAAGTAGAATAAATTAATTTCTGATAGTAATAATTGTAATTTAATCACACACACAATTATTTATGTATATATATATATATATATATATACGTATTATATCTGAATAATCGCGTATGAATATAAATTATATTGCATATTATTTAAATGCATCACTAATCACTGAATGTAAAGAGCATATAACTTTATATAAAAATAACTCAATAGATAAATGATAACTATATTACAACGACTCGTTGAACGAGTGTAGTGAAGCATGACGGCGTTGGTTCCAATAATATGTGTCCCTATATACAGTATAAACACACATATATGTATACAAATATACTATATTATATAGTATCTACAATCTAATAATATATCTCTATGTAATTGTATATATGCATTATAATAAAAAGTATACATATGTGTAATATACACAATTAGTATTACACTCATAAATTATCTTCGTATTTTATTATATGATATTTTGATTGACAGTTTAAGGCAAAGGACAGTTGTCCTTGATTGCGGTCTAGTTTTTAAATATATGTTGCTTCATTTTGATTGGCCGCCCTTATCGCGTATACACCATAATATATAGTCACTATACTAGTGTATATTAAATATATCGTATATAGGTACACATACTAAGATACGTAGAGATTATGTAATGCGTGAAATGCATACTATTATATTTAATATTCTTATCTTATGATCGCATAGTAGTCTAATTATTAATGTATGATTCAACAATTAATCTTTCAACTAGTAGTGATGTGATGTTAAAATGTGATCGAAATTTGATATCCTAATATTATACCAAAGCCCAGGGCTTTGATTATACTATGATTCATAGTTACTATGAACGCGCCTATTTTAAATAGCATTTACTAAATAATTTAGGTAGTTGCCGATCTTAAATGTTAAAATTTGAACATTCAATTGAATAAACTTGTAAGTTATACTTTGATTTTATATTTTATACATATTAAAAATTAATACATACTTATTATATATAAATATAGCTTTAGAGATATTATATTGAATATGACGTTTTTCAATAATTATTAAATTTAAAATTATTAATGAAAAAAGTTGTTAAATTCACTTATTAACAGCTATTTATTTTGTAGTTAAAATATAATAATGGTACACAATTGTATATCATTAATTAATTTATGACAATTAAAAACTTCTATTTAATAACTTATAATTTCTCTTTTATATATTAATTAGAGTAATTATTAGTATTTATTTTAAAATAAAAATTATTTTTAGAATGTTTGTTTACAATATGGTTGCCATATAAAACGCCACCTGGCGATAACTATTTTTTGATTACTATTACTGTTTGGTTACTATTATGGTCCTATACCATATATATAATATATATATATAATATATTAATAATTAATATTTAATATTTAATTCATATTTAAACTTTAATTATTAGATTATATTATGTTTATAATTGTAGTTTATTTAAATAAGTAGCAACGATTTTTCTAAGGAAAGATACAAGTAATATAAATTATATGTATAACATTTAATTACACGATGTTATCGTAAGTGTTATATATATGTTTATCGGGGCGTTTTTTATAGTATATATACTATTATATTATATAATATATATTATAATAATTATTATAATATATAAGATGTTAATATATTATTATTATATTATATTAAATTTAATTTATATTTAGACAAAAAACTTTCACAAAAAAAACAAAGTAGGCTTAATTAACTATTATTTATTTAATAAAATTGAAGTTTTAAAATAAATTAATAAAGTGTATATAATTATTATAATACTATAATAGAATATATTATATATTTAATATATGATATTTAATTTATAAAACCAAATTTAAAACCAAAAAACCAAATCCAAAAAACCTGCCTAGGCAAAAGCTTTTGAAAGCTTCAAAAGCTTTTGAAAAATCAAAAAACCTCACAATGCCAACTATTATGTTGTTATACTAGTTTTATAAAACAGTAATTACTGTTTGCTGGGATAATAAAATACATTCATAATTATACTTAATTAATTAGTTAACATTGTGTATAATTATCATCGATATAAAGAAAGTCGATTTATATCGATGATAATTATGTAAAAAGATGTCTGGACGAAACGACTATTCAGATCGGACGAAATGACTACATGTATGCGGACGAAGTGACGGACGATATGACCAACGGACGAAATGACTCGGCCCCTTTAAATATATAGCCAATGAAATGAAATTGATAAAATTAATTATTTTTATATTTGAATTTGTTATGATATCAATTTAAATTATATATTGTTGTATATGAAATTAGTTAGTATGATTTACTATATGCGCTATCGTAATGTATAATTTGAACTTACTATATAAGTCATATATTATATAACTATTATGATTATTAATATATTCATGATTTTATGATTACATTTGACGGACATGAAATTCATGTTGAATGTTACATTCAATCAATGTATGTACATTTCTGCTACGGTTATGATACATAAGCCGCATATTAAAAATACGTATAAGATATATTTTATATATTAAATATCACATGTGCCACAGCTTAGTAGTATATAGTGAATAATCATATTAATAATAATAGTAAATATCTATGATATATAATAAATTATTATTATAAATTATAATTATTATAATTTATAATAATAATAATAATAATAATATTTAATATTTTACTACAATATTAAATATTATTTAATAATTTATAATAATAATTTATTATAATATATTATATATATTGTAACAATATTTAATATTATATTATATTGAATATAATATTATTACAATACTTATTTATATTATAATAATTATATAGTACATTAATTATGCTACGAATAAATATTTATAAACTACACGCATGAAGTTCATGATGAACTTTGTTATTTATAGTTATTTAATAACTATAAATAACAAAGTTCATGCGTGTCTCTCAATGCGTGCGTCGCGCTAATATAGTATTCATAGTTACTAATTACTTTGTAGGCTCACTTCGGTATATAAAGCAGCTAAAAAAAATGAAGAATAAAACTAAACCAAATAAATCAAACAAACCAAAATATCAATCTGCAAATATTAATTAATCAATTAAAATGAATGGTGTATACGTATATTTTTATAAAGTCATTATTCCATATATACATGTTTTCATCATCGATATAAAGAAAGTGGATAAGCAATTGACGCACGCAATGCATGTAAAAGATAGACACGTGAATGACACTTTTATCGATAAATTAACAAAATGGTATCAGTGATTTTGATTGGATATTAGTCATATTATATATGTCAAATATTAAAACAGTAGGAATAGATTAAAGTGACTTCTATCTATATAAATGGATTTAAATTATAAATATCAATAAAATAGTATTATATCTTCAATTTAAATACACACAATTACAAGGAATGTTGATATTATGTATTTTAAATATATAATTTAATTTTTAGTATAGATAGTACATTAAAATTGGTAGTAATTATCAATATATATATGTATAAATAAATATTATTATAAATAAAAAGTAGTGGGCCAGATAGTGGGTTTCGACTGCAGCGCTCGTAGCGGATAGTGCCATACACTACATTCAATTGCTTATCCACTTTCTTTATATCGATGGTTTTCATTTAGATTTTATTTTCGTGCATTAGAGCGTATCATAAATTTGCGTAACGCACGCCTTGCGTGAACTTTGCTATTTATAGTTATTTAATTGTTGCCTACCGTCCGTATTCCCCTTTAATATTAATTATATAATTATTATATATATATATATCTATCATAGATATTATCTATGATATAATTATTATTATATATTTAATATATAATTATTATAATAAATATTATTATAATAATTATAATAATATAATATTATGATTTATTATAATATTATATATTATAATAATTATAATAATAGAATATTATTATAATATTATTTATTGATTTATTATAATATTATATATTAAATATAGTATTATAATATGGGAGACGATCAAAAAGGACGAGTTGAGGATTAAAGGTTACATTTGAAATACAAGTTAATAGTATATATGTATATTTTGTATAGATATTTGTTGGTTATTTGGTTTAATTGGTTTAGTTCAGAGTTGGAAAAAATCATGATTTTTTTGATAGAATAAATAAATAAATTTATCAATACAAATTTTATATTATTTAATCAGTTTTATTTAATCAAACTACTTGTATGGTATAGATGCCAACTCATAATGACATAAATTCCATAATTTAAGGAGGGTGTATATGAAAAACTAATACTAATAATATTAATATATTTATTGTTATTTAAATTATTATTTTGTATTATAATATAAAATGTATATGAAATGATTATATTATGATCTTAACAATGTTCCATTGAATGTATATAATTCTTTGATGTTAAATATTAAAGAAACTACACATAAGATAAATATTTGTGAAATCATTTTTTTCAAAGAATGCATAATATAATATTATAGTAATTAATAATTACTAATTATAAAATATATATCAAAGAGCTAAAATCTTTACATTCAAAGAATACATTATATAGCATGCTGCATAAAATATATATCAAAGAGCTAAAGATCTTTTATTCTATAATAGGTTTTTTATATAATATAATTTTAAATATATATATATAATATATTATATTTATTTTAAATAATAATTTCTAGAAATGTCTAGTTTAATATTTACAAAACAAATTAATTAAGCATTATAAATAAATATAACATTGGTAATACTATTAATAATAGTAATCCAAACTATTAATTACATTTTATCAAATTATAAAAAAGTTGATTTATAATCAAAAAAAATCAAAAAAATCATGATTTTTGCCTTCAAAAAAATCAAAAAAATCATTGATTTAATCAAATGATTTAAATCAATTGATTTAAATCAAACAACTCTGGTTTAGTTTTGTCCTGTTTTTTTTTTTTATCTGCATTACATCCCAAAGTGAGCCAAATTTATTTTGCATTTAAAAATTAACCTTTAACCCTCGTCCTTTTTGATCGTAACCCTTATACTATTATATATTAATTATGTAATAATAATTATATCATAGATATATAATATTTATATAAATAATATTAAATATAGTTTATAATATGTATTCGTAGCATAATTAATGTACTATATAAATTATATAATATAATAGTATATTACAATTTGTAGTGACTTTATGAGATATTAATGCATTATTAATACCATAATTATTATAATTATATATTACGGTAATATATAGTGGATAATTTATATTGGTTGTATTAATGGTTTACGATCAAAAAGGACGAGTTGAGTTTCAAAGGTTAAATTTTAAATGTGAAATACATTTGTATAGGCTCACTGTGGGATGTAATGCAGCTAAACAAAACAAAGCAGTACAAGACTAAACCAAATAACCCACAAATATTAATACAAAATATATATATATATATATATATACTATAAACTCGTATTTAAAATGTAACCTTTAACCCTCAATTCGTCCTTTTTAATCGTCTCCCATATCAATGATAATAATTAGGATGAAATATAATGTGTAACATACGTGGAGTAATAGGCAATCATATTATCATCATAATTATGATAATTATGTGCAGATAATATGTATAATATATACATAGTAAGTATATAAGATTAACTTTAAGATATACGTACAATGTATATATATAGTATAGTATATAATAGAAAATTTACGATCGACCTACATCATCTGTAAATATAATACAATATAATCAAGTGAATTTGACGATTGACAGACATATATTTCCATAGTAACTTTACGATCAACGGAAAATGTACGGACATCGATGACCATAGAATTTTTCCGTTGATAGTTAGGTTTTGTTGTTCCACTAATTATATCAAAATATCGAAATATATAATAACAAGTATAGTTTAATATAGAGTATATATCTCTAGATGTATATCATGTATAAAACATGCTTGTTTATATTGTATAATAAATGATTTTATATACAACTTATAATGATTATATGTATTATTATAATAATCAAGCAAATGTTAGGCTTTTAGTAATATAAATTATATAATATTATAATAATTAGTTATTGACTATCGTCACCTATAGTTGGAATATATGAATTATTGACTTTTCATGGCTGTAATGATTACAGTGTAATCTTGTCAATTCGACAGACATTCATCAAATTTGTCAGTTGATCATAAAATTCACTAGATCCATTATTTAGTAGACCTAATAATCACCTGTGATGATATTCATATATTATAATAATTAAATATGAATATTTAGTGGAATCTGATCTTTCACTCCAAAATTATAAAATGGGCAAGAATGTTAGAGGAGTTTAATCGAGAAATAAGTATTGGTATATAATATATATATTTAATATTTATAAATATATATTTTATATTTATAAATAATTTTGAATAAATTAATATATATACATATGATTTCATATATATATATATATATATATATATATATATATATATATATATATTCATTATTACATATGTGACAATATCTAATATCACTCTATAAATACAAATAAAATTCTAATTAATCATTCAAATACAAATATACCAAAGTGTATTTAAATAAAAAATGCATATTTGATCCCATGACTGATTTATATATATGTATATATCAGTGTTCATTCTAGAGCTACCCAGATACCCAAATTGGGTAGTGCCCTAATTTTGTGGGTAGCTGCCCTAAATATATATTTATATGGATTAAGTTTAATTATAAAGTTCTTATTAATATATTTGTAATATCATGAATTAAAAGTGTTATATCTCTAATTATAGGAATATATTATTTAATAAATGTCAGTTTTCCAATGAATATTTATAAAATGACGAGTAAATGTGTTATTATTATTCTATTATTATTTAAGTAATACAATAATGAAGAATTTATTATTTAATAAATAGCATATTTTTTTACATATTTATATAATGGCGATTAAATGTATTATTATTTAAGTATTAAAATATTGAAGAATTTATTATTTAATAAATGACAGATTTTCAATAAATATTTATAAAATGGCGATTAAATGCATTATTATTATTCTATTATTATTTAAGTATTAAAATAATGGAGAATATGAATAACTTCTGTCATAACATTAGGATAAATTCATTATTTTTCAAATAATGGCGAATATATACTATTTTCCCTTTGTTATATCTGTTTGATATTTTATATAAACAAACAATTTAGATTCAAATACAAATTAAATATGAAATATGATAATAAACTGTTTGAACTATATTTAGAATAATCTATTCTTAGATTGGGTAGCAAATTCACTACCAAAAATGAAAATTGGGTAGCAAACTTTAAATATTGGGTAGTGAATTTGCTACCAATTTATATTTATAATGATATATGAAAATTAATTCAATAATTATTTTTATTCCAATTCTTTTTTCCCAATATATATAAATCATGTGATTGTTTTATTTAAAATTTGTAATTTTAATATATTTATTCAAAATCCTATTTTAAAACGTAATATTAAAGTGATATTGGAGATATTAAAAACCATTAAAATATAAAAATAATGAAAAATGTAATCACCAATATTATTAATAAGTTCACTGTTTTTTATATGCATAATAATTACACCGTATACTTTTTAAATTTATTATAATCTAATTTTTTAATTTAAAATTTAATTTTAATAATTTTAAATTATTATGATATTAATATTCAATATTTAATAATATTATATTATTATATTAATTATCATACTTATCATAATTATTATTCCTATATATATAATATATAATGTTTAAAGATAAAGTCATAAATATCATGTATTATACTACTTATTAGTTAGTATATATATATATATTGAATTTAAAATCAACCACACGTACTGCATGTTGATACATGAGCAAGAAATATTTTATATTGATTTTATTATGATAAAATTGGTATCACTTGAAAGCTAATTAAATTATATAATAAAATTCATATTATGTTTTTTTTTAATTTATATTAAACAAAAGTTATTAACAAAAATGTGCAAATAAATGATTACATTTTAATAATCAATAAAATTATAATAAACATTCTAATTAATTCTTTATATTATGGCATTAAAATATCTTATATAAATTATATATAATAATGTGTATCAGTATAATATAATAATATTAATATAGATATAGGTATTTTTGTATATTTTTATATACCTACCTATAAGTATTTTTAAGTATTTATAAGTATGATTTATTATATATCAATATTATAAATTTTAGACTTCATAATTTTCAATAATTTAACTTTTAGACTAACTAATTTTCAATATTATAATATATTGACAACCTAATTTTCAATATTATAAATACTCGACAATCAAATTTTTAATATCTAAATATCTCATGAATCAAATGTTGAGGAGATTGAATATAAAAAGAATTATTTTATATCAATGTAGGAATTACACCTATTAGAATTACAATTTGTAAATCATTTAATTGTAAACGAATAATAAGTAATCGAATCGAATACTTCTTTTGCTATTTATTTACATTGCCTCAGGGTTTAAGCGTCCATCTAATATATCATTTATCATAAATGTATTTATAAATACATGGCAAAATTACCCAAATATGTCATCCTATATTTTACTTAGTAAAATATATTTAAATGCCCTATAATCATTTTTTTTTGGTAGCTGCCCTGAAACCTAGAATGAACACTGGTATATATATATATATATATATATATATATATATATATATATATATAGTATAAAATTCTTTAATTATATATTTTTGAATATTAAAAAAATTCATTACTTTTTTTCATAATTATATATATATCCTAATTATAACTTATTAATGCAAAGTTAAAAATATGATAAATTAAATAATTATATGCTAATTAAAAAAATTAGACTTATATATTTTAATTTATCATTTTATTTTTCTATTAAAATAACTATTAATATAACTAATAAGAATATTTCACTCATTTAATATTGTTTATTTACTATTTAATTGCTACATAAACCCAGTTATTATTTTTTTATGGTTTTATTACTATTATGGTATATAATATATACTATATATATATATATATATATATACAGTAAAACATCTCTATAAGAAACCTCTTTATAAGAAAAACCTCTGTATAAGAAAATTGTTCACACATTTGGTTGGAATTCAACCTTTTCCACATTAAAAAACCTCTTTATAAGAAAATTTTATAAGACAAATTTAAGAAAAACCTCTTTCTAAGAAAATTATTGTATACAAATTTTGTATTACAAAATATATATAAGATATTTTTTTTTCTTAAAGGGGTTTCACACCGAACGCAATTATTAACTATAATAATTAGAGGTTAAAGTTTAACTTTAATATTTAAATCCAATATTTAAAATAAAATAAATGCTTATCTGTAAAAGGGGTTTCACACCAACTCAAACGCAATTATTAAATCTAAAAAAGTAGGTGTAAACCCTCTTTTAAAAAATATAGTTAAACTTTAACCTCTAATAATTCAAGTTAATAATTGCGTTCGAGTTGGTGTGAAACCCCTTTTACAAATATTATATTACATAAATAGCTCGAAATGATTAAAAATGAATTAATAATTGTTATTGTATATCCATAGATTTATTCAAATTAATTAATAAATGTTATCATATCTTTAAATGTATTGATGATACAATTTATTATATTATACAATTAATTGTTAAATAATAGATTATTATAATATTCATTATATTATATTTATTATATTCATCGATGATGATTCATAATTTATAATTTCTAATGTAAATCTAATAAAATTTCATTATGTATTAACATTTCTAAGCGCAAACAATACAGTATACATTTAAAACAGTATACAAAATATATATACTATATATATATATATCCTATAGCTTATATAATGCATTTTCAATTATAAATTAATTCTTAAAATCATTGGAAAAGTAAAACCTCTTTATAAGAAAACCTCTCTATAAGAAAAAAGTACTGAAAAAAAATAGTTTCTTATAGAGAGGTTTTACTGTATATATATATATATATATATATCATGGAGTAGTTTTATATAGTAAGGCCAAAGATTTTGCGAAGCAAAGATATAACACTCCCTATGCATGCAACGTAATTTAGTAATAGCCCCAACCGCTGCTAGCAGTAGTATCGAAATCACTGAAATAGATTTAGGTTCGGCTCTGTTTGCATACAACAATGTTTTCATTGCTCTATTAAATTACATGCAATATAAATTAACTTTTACTTACTAAATATATACTTATAGCATTTAAAACATAAATATCATATTTGTTTGTTATATATTAGTAATGAACACTTAGTTTTCATCATATAAATATTAATTTAAAGCATATTATTTAACATTTTAAAAGTGTATAGTTAAATACGAATTTACATTATAAACAACACATAGTTCCTAAAAGTAACCCGCTATAGGTGGCACCAGGGTATTTTGTATACAAATTCGAATTACACGATTTCGCGTAAGTGTTATATCTTTCCTTCGGAAAATCTTTGGTAAGGCTTTGTTTTAAGGCTAATCTATATGATATTTATATGTTAGATTATTCTAATATTATATTTAACACATTCTAATAAAGTATTTATTAAAGATAATTAATGTTTTACTGTACTAAATTATTATATATATATATATATATATATAGTGTACTACAATTGTGTGATAATAAAATATTTTATTTAAAATTTAAACTCATATTTATTTGATAATAATTATTAATTGAATAGTAATCGAGATGGAAAGTGTATCCGAATCGAATTCAGAAAGTGAAATGGCTGGCGAAAAGGTGAACAACGACAATAGGCGAACAAATAAAGGTTTACAAATTTAATATTAGAATCATATATTACATTTTTTTATTTAATTAGAATTATGTCTCACTCGTCCACCTAAAGGAGAAAATAAAATTAAAAAAAAGTTTCCTACAAAGGTTATTTATCTATTAATTATATATTATCGATAAATTACATATGAATATGGTTATTTTTTACGTTAGAATTAAAAGTAAAGGTATTAAACGAATTAAATAATATATGTATTAAATATAGTTTCAAATTTTAATTTTACGAAACTATAATAGGGAATTGCGTAATAATGGTTATGAATAAAAGATCATCGATACATATACATACGTCTACACACGTATACATACGTCTACACACGTATACATACATCTACATGAATTCAAACACGATGACGACGACGACTCGTAGTTTATTTCAGTTTATTTATTTACGGCGTTAGATAACTTTGATGACACTTGCTTTTTATAATTTCCCCATTATTATGGATCGATAGAGTAATTGCGGTGACAGCTTTTAAACGGTACACAATGGATGCACTCGTGCGCCGTCGCTAGCAAGTTCAGCGCGAGTTTTTCTTAATGATAAATATCAATAGATATAGAGATTTTAGTGCAACGATACAACTAATTCTATAGATAAAAATAGCGGAAAGCAATCTGTTATTTGATATATATATAATCAGTAAATTTCTCAACATTTCTAAAAAATAATTTCACTTGTAATTATATTGATAAATTATAATCGTATTTGAATTGATATTCATAGGATAAGTGTGATGTGTCAACATTTAAACGGGTTTCATTTATGAATAACTGCAGCTATATAGATGCGAATGATGTTAGTATTAAAAGAGTGAAGACCTGTGATATGAAATATGATTCTATTTTAAAGAAACAATCAGGTCAGTAGATATATTCATAAAAATTTTATATTATTTAACATTATGATTATGAAAGAGGTCATTCTCAATTATTATTATTCAAATCTCATATTGTTAAAATAAATGTTAATAAATATATTTCATATCTGTATATTATGACATTTTCGATCTCCTATTTATTTATTTTTATCATTACATATACCCATCGCTATTATATATTATTAATTATAATTATTTTATTTTTACTTATATTACTTATATACATATATTTAAATTATTTTATTGCAGTTCATTTAATTCGTACTACTAAGATATAATTATAGGTATTGTTTAATGTTTTGTGAGACTTTGCGTTTTGTATTATTTATTTATTTATTTATTATTAAAATTATATCAATATAAATCGTAATAATTAAGTTAATTCAATAAAATTAAACAAAATTAATAATTAATATTTAAACGATATAAATGTTTAAATGTATCATAGACTAATTTACATTACGTCAATAATAGCTGGTTGACACTAGTAAATATTATATAAAATATATATAAAATATATATATATTATATATAATATATATATTATATTTATGATATTTCTAAAAGAACAAATTAAATTACTTAAATAATTATTTCCTGTTATAATTACATAATACTGATTATATCATGATGGTATGCTCTACGTCTGATTACGTTGATGATGTTAATTAGTTAGTTAAAGTCGTTCCAAAGTCATCTAGGGTGTGTAGATAATAAATGTAGTTAATTTTAACAACTAATTCTTAAAATATACGTTAAGTGAATTCCTATTTATCAAATGGAAACAAATTATTATTTAAAGATTTTAATTTGAATAATTACGCTAAGGTAAAGGGTCACTGACATGTTTTAACACCTCTCCCGATCATGAAGAGGATATACATAATAGATCTGGCAAATGTTAGTTTATATTGTTATTGACATAAGTATGTTTGTTATACCACATCTACTACTACCACTACTACTACCACTACTACTACTACTATAATAATGTCATGCCAATATGAAGACGTATTATTAGTATCCGTGCAATCGTTGATACAACAAGAGAAACAAGCCCGCATCATTAAAAAATCACAACGGAAGACATCACCTGAAGGTAGCGCTGTTAACAGGAGCTCGACATCCACTGTAAAGAGCATGGGTACAGCTGAAATGTCTAATGATAGTAAGTGTTTTGTATATACCTCTACTACTACTACTACTACTACTACTACTACTACAACTACTACTACTACTACTACTACTACTACTACTACTACTACTACTACTACTACTACTACTACTACTACTACTACTACTACTACTACTACTACTACTACTACTACTACTACTACTACTACTACTACTACTACTACTACTACTACTACTACTACTACTACTACTACTACTACTACTACTACTACTACTACTACTACTACTACTACTACTACTACTACTACTACTACTACTACTACTACTACTACTACTACTACTACTACTACTACTACTACTACTACTACTACTACTACTACTACTACTACTACTACTACTACTACTACTACTACTACAACTACTACTACTACTACTACTACAACCTGTAGGTTTAGCATTTCTATACATGCCTCCGTTGACCGCGCAACAAATGAGGGACACAGACTTTGTGGGCCGTAGTACGCTGTTTGAGGTCAGACCAGAGTTGCCGGCGTGGTTCAAGTTACCACCTAACGTTAAGATGGACTTTCTGTGTAGGCCTGGCGAACTCAATGAACTCAAGATTCACACGGAGGCTGATAAAAAGCTCTTAGAAGGTGAGTGGCACTCACTGAGTGTAATTCCCGCACCCCGCATCGTAAACTATCGTACCCATTTCAGATATAAATGATATAGCGGGAACCATTACGAGATCCTACCGTTCAATGGCGTTAATGAAAGGCTAGAATACATTATATCGTATAGTTAATCTTTAATACATGCAAACTTGCTACCCTGTATCTATTAATATATGCATAATCAGCTAAATGAGTCGGAGCCAACTGTCCCCGATTCAAATGACCTTGAGTCAATCGATCTTTGTTTAGGTCAAACGATTGTGACATTGGTTTTATTTAATTTAAAATATTTAATTCATCTTTTGTCTTCTTTTACGATTTAACCAATCGCATTAAATTGTTACTAAAAATAACATCAAAATATACATTATATTGTTGATTAGATATATAAGTATAATCTATATATATATATATATATATATATATATATATATATATATATATATATAATATATATCCTCTCTGGAAATATTTTATATAAATTGACATTATTAAAAATATAATTGGATTTATATGCAAATTTATTATATTCGACTCATATTAATGTTAATTTTTTAATTACTTCTTTCGTAGTAATTTTACGATTAATAAATGTTGTCTACATAATTTTTTATTTTAGCCGATGTGATATAATGTATATGTTCATTCTTTACGATTGATATATAATGGAATATGAATTTTTATTAATTTGTAGTCTTATTTATAAAAATATATATATTTATGTTGATATAATTATATATTATTCTCATTATAATCTAGTGGGTGAAAGACTCGAAAAGCCATGCTTTTTCTATCATCCAGGCTATTTGCCAATATGATATTAATATTATTATTATTATAGTAATTATTTTATCATAACATACTATATTTTAAAGAATATATATATATATATATATATATATACATGTTTATATAAATTGCTATGTTAATCATATTAATAGCTCCATTTAGTACCAAGTCAAGAAGTAGTTCTCTTCCACAAAAGATAAACCGCAATATTAATAAGGTATTAACAACATATTAGTATACAAATTGGAATCTATCATTCATATTCCAAAACCTAGACTACTCGATGCTCAATAAACATATATTGTTGAGGGGTGTATGTCCGTTCTATATTCACATATACCTATCTTGTTTTAAATATTCACTAATTATATTTATATGTTTTTGAAACTATTTAAAGAATTTTATAAAACTTTTATTACAATGCTAATTTTATATTATATTTTTAAATAAAAAGGTTAGTAATATAATATAATAATTTAATTAATTTACTTTTTTCTGTTCTGTTTATTAATTTGTATACATTTTTATAATTACTAATACTATTTATAAATAATCACTAATTTTAATAACTTTATATCTTTATAACCTTATTTTTAAAGTATATTAACACTAATGATAATATTGTAGCTTTTCACGTGTAGTGATATATGTTAACGCATAGCTATTTTTCTATGCCTACTGTAACTGTTTAGATGACATGCGTTGTAATATTGATAATATGAACAAATAATAGAAAACATGTATTTTTTATATACTAATTACCAATCACCTTCATAATTTTTATTTAATAATAATAAAATAAAAAATGTATATACAAAATATTTATACTGTCAATTTGTTATCATTTGATGTACTACTAGTATGTTAATTCGCTCTATACATACGGAAATAATTATGTAACAAGTAGTTAAATATATGTTTTATAACAATAGTTAAAATAATAATAATTTTAATTACATTTTTTGGTTTTGATAAATCTAGATAAATTATCTAATATGTTATCAATTTAAAAAAATGTAAATAGTAATCTTTGCTTATTTATTGATTTCATTATATACAGTGTAGATATCACTTAAATTTATGATAAGGAAAATGAAAACGAATGTGAAAATTATAGAATTTTCAAACCGAATTCCATCTGTTTTTAATTTAGTCCATAGTATTATTTATATTTATGATAATTTATAATATATATTAGTATATATGTATGTTATTCTATACTCTTATTTATGTTAAAATGTGTATAACAGCTATCTATATTTATAGTGATTAAAAAGGGTAGAGTATTTTTCAAGCGTATCCTGGTAATTTTAATGTGAGCGAGTTTATTATATTTTTTCGATTCCATATCTATTTCCTACCCTCTTTCATACGAGTCAGGTTATTTAAATCCACTATGAAATACTCCAAAATATCAATATCTGTTTAAATTATTCAAATAATAATATTTTGGTTTAAATTTTATTAAATTAATATTGTTATTTTTAAATTAAATTTTATTTTAAGGAATTACTAAAACCCAGTAATAAATTAATGTGTCATTAATACTTTATAAAATATTAGTATAAAATAACAATTAATCCATAGATAATTTACTAAATAGTAATATACATAATAATAAGTAAAGTGCTGTTCACATGAGCAATCTATTCTATCAATATCGCAGTAGAATACTTATGAATTGCCAAATTGTAAAAGTCATTATTAAAAAAATTATTGCTAAATATTCTAATCCAAATTTATTCTAGTTTTTATGATAATTTATGCAATTGGTAAATAAGCGCATGTAATTTTATAGTATTAATGCATACGCATTTACCTTTCTAGGTGTCAATCTATTTATAATCTTTTACGATTGTAAGTGATTAAAATTAAGTTATTAATAATTAAAGTATAAATTAAGTATTAATAATTAATAATAATTAATTAATTATTATAATTATAATATATAATTTCTTATATAATTATTAAATTATGAATAAGTGTATATTACCACTTTATGATTATATAATGAACCTAAGTTCATATGTTAATAAAATGTATATCTTTTTAATTAGAAAATTACAAGACGCATCAGTATACATAAGTATACTGATGAGTATTAATGCATACGCATTTACCTTTCTAGGTGTCAATCTATTTATAATCTTTTACGATTGTAAGTGATTAAAATTAAGTTATTAATAATTAAAGATTAAATTAAGTATTAATAATTAATAATAATTAATTAATTATTATAATTATAATATATAATTTCTTATATAATTATTAAATTATGAATAAGTGTATATTACCACTTTATGATTATATAATGAACTTAAGTTCATATGTTAATAAAATGTATATCTTTTTAATTAGAAAATTACAAGAATTCTATGTGAAATTACTGGAATAGATTGCTTATGTGAACACCCTAAAGTTTATACCGCTAGGGGATTTTGCAACTGCAATTCTTAATAATTCTACTGCGAAATTGCTGGAATAGATTGCTCATGTGAACAGTGCTTAATATATTGTATATGTTTTAAATGTGAAAGTACAAACATTACTTATAATAACGCTTAAGGGGAAATGTTCGTTTTTATTTGTTGTCAACAATTATTTTACATTAAAATATTAAAATATTATTCATTATCAAAACTATAAGTGCCCTATCTATTCATTATAAACATACACCTGTACAAAATATAATACACATTATTATGTAATATTTATTATACACAAAACTTGATATGCTTATATCTCGGAACTTTTTTTACACAATTTACAATGTTTGGAAGATTCTACCATTTCAGCCGCTAGATAAATATTTATAAATTTTCTGAGTTTATAAATACAATATAGATGATGTTATATAGGTATTTTTGAAATATATTACTTTGATACACTTATAATCAAGCAAATATAGTCTGTTGAAATAGTCAAATAGCCTCTTAATTATTTCTTTATTAATCATCATTTATTTTCAATTAATATTTGTTTGATTATTATTATTTTATTATTTAATCTACAAATATTTATTAATTTAATAATTTAATAATTTAATTCCTGTATTCATCATTTTAAATTCTAATTTTCATGGTCACGATAATAGATAAATCACCAGCTAATTTTTACTTTTTCATTCATCCTAAACTTCCAGTTAAGTCTGATTATTGTATGTATCATAGTATGTACAACGTATTGTATGCATCTCAATCGAAACTATTCACTCATCGTATGTTTATGTATATGTTAACTTAGCTATACACTTACATCACTTATAGGAGACGAACACGGTGCTTTCAGAGTCTGATGCCGATGAAATAGCGAATGTAATCACACATAAACACCGGCGTAAAGGTAAAAGTTTAATATACACGATCGACTGAGAAATATATATAGGGAATGCGTATTCATATAGAGCATTTATTATTAATATTTAATATGCTAAGTCGTTATATAAATTTTATTATAGCCGCATTGATAATATTAAATTTAAAATTTAAATTCATTAATGACATTATTTGATAATAAATATTAATCAAATAGCGATTGACATCGAATATTTATCTGCATCAAGTATAGAAAATGAAATCGGTGAAAAAAAAACTGTCATAAAACAAAGAAAAACAAGTTTGTAAATTTACTATTTTAATTGCATTAAATAACATATTTATATTTTATTAGAAAACTATAGTATTAATGTTAAATCTACATCAAAACGAGGAAGACCCAAGAGTCTCCCAATGGTTATATTTATATTATTAATATACCGAATACATTATAGATCAATTTAATATTAAATATTAATTTTGTATTAGAATTATAATTAAATGAATATGTCATAAATTATTTCAACATTAAATGATTTATTTAATAGATATAGTTAATCATTGTTTTTAATTTACAATTATTTTTAACTTAATAATTGTTGATTAATATATAATCTGTAAGTATAAACTTAAATATTTTCAATTGATAACATTTATTATTGAAATAAACAAAACATGGTATGAAAATTAAATATCAATAATATAAAACAAAAAATTAATGTCGATATTTTATCAAAAATAAAACGAAAATAATAAAAGATATAAATTATAATATATTACATTGTTTAATAGAAAGCACTTCGAAATATTTTTAAGAGAGTACCAGAGATTATCTCGTAATCTAAGCTCACAAAGAGGGTAGACTCCATTAAAATAATAATATAACTATGGAAATAAATATATTTACATGCTTAAAATTATAATTATATACATTTCATTGTTTAATAGATAAGTACTTCGAAATATTTAAAAAATCATTCTAACTTTAAGAATACTATACAATAATAAATATAAAAGTCAAAAAATCAAAATCTGTAATAATAGTAGGGAGTACATTATTAATTTTATATTTTAATTGTATAATTAATTTGAAACATATATAAACAAATAGAACACGTTAATAATAAAACAAACCAATAATATTACGAAACAAATAATATAATACTTATCACTATAATCTGAAATAATAGTAAATTATTAATATTCTATTTTAATAATATAATACATTTGAAACATATAAACTAAATATATATAAAACAAAAATATAATACAGAACAAACAAACAAAATATACTCCCCACTTTACATCTGTAATAATAATGAATTATTAATTTGTTATTATAGTATATTTGAAATATAGATATAAAAACCCTAATTCTACAACAAAATACAAATTTAAAAGAAACACTGAAAAAATAATGTAATAATTAAGATACAAAATGAAACATAAATCAATATAAAATTATAAATTTCTGTTAAAAAAGTAGTTTTTCAAAAAGATTTTGTTTATTTTATTTTTAAAAGATGAAACAGATACCGATTTTATTATATCATTATTTAATGAATTCCATATATTAACTGATCTATTATTTATTATAATTTTAATTGTATTATCATAATTATGTATTGCATTTAATTGTATACAATGACCTCTAGTTCTACAAGTATTCGAAATGTTAAGGATATCAGATATATTTATATCTGTATAATTATTTAACAAATTTTAAATTGTGGTTAGATCTATTTTTAATCTTCTAAGTTCAAGTGATTCTAATTTAAAATATCCCAATCTCTCTTTATATAATTTATAATTAATAGTTGATTATTAATTAATAATTGAATATCTATATCCGCATCTTGTAATTAATCTTCTAGTAAATAATCTTTGCACTCTTTCAATTAGGTCTATTAGACTACGAAATTTACTAACCTTTGAAAACGGTGATCAAATTATGGATTCAAATTCTAAAATTGGTCTGCAATAAATGTAATATACTTTTAATAATTTGATGATTGTTATTTCTACTAATATTTATTATTTGATAATTTAATTCCTATAATTCATCATTTTAAATTAAATTTTTCATTGTTCCGTTAATAGACATCCAAACTTTTGCTTTTTCATTCATCCTAAACTTCCAGTTAAGTCTAATTATTATTATATGAAATACATGAACGTGTATAAAAACTAATAATCTTTGTTATTTGAAATCAAATGCGCATACGTTTGGTAAACATCCAGAGATGGTTCGAATACAATTAAAATAATTATTCAATTATTCTATCTTATATTTGAAAATACCATCTGAATATTATTAATGTTGTGTCTACAATAAACGCACACATAAATATTATGATCTAGAAAGTACATTTATTTATGATCGATATCGAATTGTGTTCATCTTTACACATTTAAGCTGGTTGTGGAAATATTTTAAATATTTTAAAAAATGTAAAAAAATATTATTAGATAAATATCAAATATAGTTTGTTATATATAACATATCCGAAAATTAGAGTTCAAACCCATATATAAAACATTAAAATCAAATATTTAAAACTCAACCTATTTTTAAAAATATAAATATAATATATGTAAATATCATAAAATATAAATTATAATTTTAGTACTATATTTAAACTTGATTTTCTCAGAATAATTATTTTTGCTAAATTGTATTCCTAATATATACTAAAACTCCGAAAATAATGCTCATTACTTGATGAAATTTTCAGTATTTATTACATATTATGTTTATATTATAAAAATATAGGCTTATTCATTTATTTTCATTATATCATATATAAAAAATAATTTTAAATAAAAATAAAATGAAATAAATTGTTACCATATTTAAATGACTTATATTTCGGAAAATACATAATATTTTCTTATAATGCTACATTTTCTTATAAACAATATTCCACACTACAATATGCCGTTAACAGAATTAAAATAACTTAATTATGTCAAATTAAGACAAATAGACTTTAAAAATAAATAAAAATCGCTATCTTTTTACATTAAATTCTCACAACCAGCATACCCCCTTAAGATGTAGGCATTTTAAAGATAATAATTGATGCAATACTGCTTATCACGATAATTACCCTTTGTTTATCTCGATATATATCAGTAATAATTAAATAATATGAAAATAGTAATATAACCGTAGTAATATCGCGTCATCTATTCTCAACATGTTTTTCAATGCGTACTAACGTATCGATTCATCGCAGTCGTTATATTAATATATAATATAAACATGCAATGTAATAATACATGTGTGTACATAGTCTACTTAGCTACACACTTACATCGCTTATAGGAGACGAACACGGTGCTTTCAGAGTCTGATGCCGATGAAATAGCGAATGTAATCACACATAAACACCGGCGTAAAGGTAAAAGTTTAATATACGCGAGCGACTGAGAAATACATATAGGGAATGCGTATTCGTATAGAGAATTTATTATTAATATTTAATATGCTAAGTCGTTATATAAATTGTATTATAGCCGCATTAATAATATTAAATTTAAAATTTAAATTCATTAATGATATTATTTGATAATAAATATTAATCCAATAGAGATTGACATTGAACATTTATCTGCATCAAGTATAGAAAATGAAATCGGTGAAAAAAAAACTGTTATAAAACGAAGAAAAACAAGTTTGTAAATTTACTATTTTAATTGCATTAAATAACATTTTTATATTTTATTAGAAAACTATAGTATTAATGTTAAACCTACACCAAAACGAGGAAGACCCAAGATTCTCCCAATGGTTATATTTATATTATTAATATACCGAATACATTATAGATCAATTTAATATTAAATATTAATTTTGTATTAGAATTATAATTAAATGAATATGTCATAAATTATTTCAACATTAAATGATTTAAATAATAGATATAGTTAATCATTTTGTTTAATTTACAATTTAATTTTAACTTAATAATTGTTGATGAATATATAATCTGTAAGTATAATCTGTAAAACATGGTATGAAAATTAAATATTAATAATATAAAACAAAAAAGTAATGTCTATAGTTGATCAAAAATAAAATGAAAATAATAAAAGATATAAATTATAATATATTACATTGTTTAATAGAAAGCACTTCGAAATATTTTGCAAATTCATCTTTAAAAATTGAATATATTTATTCACTTTATAATCTACATATATATTAAAGCGCTTAAATTTTTGTTTTCGTAGTCGTCGTCGTCGTCTTCGTACAATTGTTTTTCTATCGAGCGAGCGCAGCGAGCCATCTCGACGAATTTTCGAAATTTTTCGACAAAAATAATATATAGGTAATATATAGATAATAAAACCGCAATAATATTTGTATATAATTACCATATAATTAGCGAGTAATGAATATATATTATACGGTTATAATTATATATATTTTATATATTTATATATTTGTTTATTTTATTTATTGATCGAGGATATTTTAAAAAAAATTAAATTTTTTAAATTCGCTATGGCGAGGATATGTAAGCGAGTCTATATCGCGTATACGGACGACATAAAATACGTTATATACGCATTTTTTTCGCCCGATACTAATATTACCCGAACCCTAATAATACTAGATTTCGTTTATACTTGATTTCGAGTTTATAATAATTATTTCCTATCTCCGCCATGTAAAAATAAATTTGTCAACATATACAATGATGTAAAAAATCAAAATCCACGATAATGATTCGATTTCAAAAATGTTAAATGTATTAAATAGATAATTAAAATAGAATATTATGTTATAAATTATAACTAATAATATTTAATATTCTTCGAGCTATGGCCGAAATAGTGAAAAATACGTGATTTTTGAGGGTTAAATTTGACCGACTTCCGGTAATGCGTTCGCTTCGATTATGATTTCAACGGATGCGGAGTACGAAATTTCTTAAAATAAATTGAGAAAAACCATTCATACATGAATAATTGGGTGTCCAGCTCGGTTTCAATTTTTCACCAAATTTCATCATACAAATGGTCAAGAAAAAAATGTGAAATTTATATAAAAAAAAATGCTAATTTCTATTCTATAATGTTAACGGTAATGAGTAGATATAAATGTAGCCATCCGATATGCATTTACTATGATTATTTGCCACATAAATGGTTTTACAAAAGTACATTTCCTATCTCCACCATGTAAAAATTTGAATTTATTATCATTTTAACATGTAAAAATTCAAAATCTATAATAATAATTCGATTTTAATACTATTTTAATACGATTTTAACTGTATCGAATAAATTATTAAAATACATTATCGTGTTATACATATAGATTACTATATGTTATCAATTATTTCGATAACAAATATACAACTGGAACGTGATAGTAAGTTATGATGGAACGTGATAGTACGTTATGATGGATTTTTAGCTGCATTATTTCCCGAGTGAGCCTATAAAAGCATTTTTATTTAAATTGTTATTTTCACTGTTGTGGTTATGTTGGGTTAGGTTTTAATTTTTGGTGGTTTTTTTTAGCTGCATTACTTCCCGAGTTATCCTATAAAAGTATATTTTCACAGTTGTGGTTAGGTTGGGTTAATTTTTAATTTTTGGTGGTTTTTTTTAGCTGCATTACTTCCCGAGTGAACCTATAAATGTATATTTTTATGGTTGTGGTTAGGTTGGGTTAAGTTTTAATTTTTGGTGGTTTTTTTTAGCTGCATTATTGGTTTGGGTTTGGGTTTGGGTTGGGTTTGGGTTTGGGTTTGGGTTTTGGTTTATGTGTGGGTTTGGGTTTAGGTGGGTTGGGTTTGGTTTGGGTTGGGTTAAGTTTTAATTTTGATAGGTTTTTTTTAGCTGCATTACTTCCCGAGTGTGCCTATAAAAGTAGATTTTCACGGTTGTGGTTAGGTTGGGTTAAGTTTTAATTTTTGGTGGTTTTTTTTAGCTGCATTACTTCCCGAGTTTACTTCCCGGGTTTGGGTTTGGGTTTGGGTTGGGTTTGGGTTGGGTTTGGGTTTTGGTTTGGGTTTAGGTGGGTTGAGTTGGGTTTGGGTTAAGTTTTAATTTTGGTAGGTTTTTTTTAGCTGCATTACTTCCCGAGTGAGCCTATAAAAGTATATTTATTTATATAGTTATTTTCACGGTTGTGGTTTGGTTTGGTTAAGTTTTAATTTGTGGAGGTTTTTTTAGCTGCATTACTTCCCAATTGAGCCTATAAAAGTATAGTGATATGTGTGTGTATGTGTGTGGTCATATTTATTTTCACTGTTATGGTTAGGTTGGATTAAGTTTTAATTGTTGTTGGTTTTTTTTTGTAATAAAGTTCTTTTAGTAATAATGTAACTACTTTTAGTAATAAAGTTTAGTTCTTTTAGTAATAAAGTAGTTACGTTTTAGTAATAAAGTTGAGTTGCTTTAGTAAAAAAGTAACAACACAAGGAGCGTTAGCCCTTGATCCGGGAAAAAAGTAACCTAGTCTCTATATATATTAAAGCCCTTAATAGTCGTAGTCGTCGTCTTGGTACAATTGGCGAACGAAGCGAGCCTCGAGATATAGCGTAAGCTATATCGAGTAATTTCAAACTTTTTCCTTAATTAGTAAACGAGTAATAATCATGATATTATTTATAATTTTATATATTTATATATTTAAATAATCTCTATTCTCTATGGCGGAGATAGGTAGAAAGTCTATATCGTGTATACGGACGTTATAAAATACGTTATATTCGCATTTTTTTCTATATTTACTTATAATACGCTATATAGATAATAAATTAGTAATAATATTTCTATATAATTACGATATAATTAATAAACGAGTAATATGTACTATATATACTATATTTATATATTTATTCTATTTATAAATATGATATTCGTAGATGGAAGGGATCCATTGTTATATAGATTCGCTATGGCTAGGATAGGTAGAGAGTTTATATCGCGTATACGGACGTTATAAAATACATTATATACGCATTTTTTTCGCCATATACTAATAATACTCCAACTCTAATAATACTAGATTTCGAGTTTATAATAATTATTTCCTATCTCCATGTAAAAATAAATTCTTAAAATTATTAGGCGATGTAAAAAATAAAAATCCACAATAATGATTCGATTTCAATAAATTTAACTTTATTAAATAGGTAAATAAAATATCATATCGTGGTATAAATTGTGATATCTAATATTTAATATTCTTCTAGCTACTGCCGAAATAGTGAAAACACGTGATTTTTGATAGGTAAATTTGACCAACTTCCAGTAACGCATTCGTCTCAATTATGGTTTTAACGCATGCGGAGTACGAAAGTACCTAAATATATAGAGAAAAACCGTTAATTTATGTATAAATTAAGGTACAGATCGGTTTTAATATTTCACCAAAATTCATCTTACGGTTATAAATTTTAAATATAAAAAAAAAAAAAAAATCTACTTTCTATTATATAATGTTAAGAGTGATGAGTAGATATACATGTAACCACTCGCGATACATTTACTATAATTATTTGCCTCATAAATGACTACAAAAGTACATTTCCTATCTCCACCATGTAAAAACATGAATTTATAATATTTTTATCATGTAAAAAATCAAAATCTATAATAATTATTCGATTTAAATAAATTTAACTTTATAATTTAATCATTTTTTACTTATTTTATTATTATTATACTATCTATGTAATAAAATAATATAAATATTATCGAATAATTCATTAAAGTAACTATTATTAACTAATATATATATACTTATATTTATAATTTTATAACAAAAATTATATATTATAAAAATTATCATTATATTATATTGATATTTAATAATATTATATACATATTTTTTACTTATTTTAGTATTACTATAATATCTATATAATAAACTAATATTAATATTATCGAATAAGTCATTAGATTAATCGGTATTAATTATTATATTTATATTAATTAATTATATTTTAAAATTTTACAAAAAAAATATATCTTTATAAAATAGATATAATTATAAAAATAACATTTATGACGAGTATTAATATATATCATACATACTAGATTTCAGTTATTTGGTTTAACAAGTTTATAATAATTATTTCCTATCTCCGACATGTACAAATAAATTCTTAAAATTATTAGGTGATGTAAAAAATCAAAATCCACAATAATTATTCGAATCAAATACTTTTAACTCTATTAAATAGTTAATTAAAATAGAATATTATGTTATAAATGATACCTTTTAATGTTTAATATTCTTCGAGCTAGGGCCGAAATAGTGACAAATACGTGATTTTTGAGAGGTAAATTTGACCGACTTCCGGTAACGTATTCGTCTCGATTATGGTTTCAACGGATGTGGAGTACGAAAATACCTATAATATTTTAGAAAAACCATTAATATATGAAGTATTTGGGATACAGATCGGTTTTAATATTTCACCAAAGTACATCATACGAAAATAAATCATAAGGAAAAAATGTGAAATTTATAATAAAAAAAAAATTCTACTTTCTATTATATAATGTTAACAATGATGAGTAAATATAAATGTAACCAATCCCAGTGAGGTTACTATGATTATTTACCTCATAAATGACATTAAAAAAGTAAATTTCCTATCTCCACCATGTAAAAACTTGAATTTATAATAATTTTAAGATGCATAAAATCCAAATCTATAATAATAATTTGAGTTTAATAATTGTAACTGTATCGAATAAATTATTAAAACATATTATCGTGTTATAAATATAGATTACTATATGTAATAAATTATTTCGATAAAAAATATATAACTGGAACGTGATAGTAAGTTATGATGGAACGTGATAGTACGTTAAGATGGAACGTGATAGTACATTATGCTGGAACGTGATAGTACGTTATGCTGGAACGTTATGCTGCATTACTTCCCGAGTGAGCCTATAAAAGTATATTTTCAGTGTTGTGGTTAGGTTGGGTTAAGTTTTAATTTGTGTAGGTTTTTTTAGCTGCATTACTTCCCGAGTGAGCCTATACATGTATAGAGATATGTGTGTGTATGTGTTGGTCATAGTTATTTTCACGGTTGTGGTTAGGTTGGGTTAAGTTTTAATTTTTATCGGTTTTTTTTAGCTGCATTACTTCCCGAGTGAGCCTATAAAAGTAGATTTATTTATATTGTTTAATAGATAAGCACTTAGAAATATTGGAAAAATATATTCTAACTTTAAGAATACTATACAATAAGAAATATAATATTCAAATCTCTTATAAGCAGACGAACACGGTGCTTTCAGAGTCTGATGCCGATGAAATAGCGAATGTAATCACACATAAACACCGGCGTAAAGGTAAAAGTTTAATATACGCCAGTGACTGAGAAATACATATAGGGAATGCGTATTCGTATAGAGCATTTATTATTAATATTTAATATGATAAGCCGTTATATCAATTTTATTATATCTGAATTGATAATATATATTAAATTTAAAATTTAAATTCATTATTGACATTATTTGATAATAAATATTAATCCAATAGCGATTGACATCGAATATTTATCTGCATCAAGTATAGAAAATGAAATCGGTGAAAAAAAAACTGTCATAAAACGAAGAAAAACAAGTTTGTAAATTTACTATTTTAATTGCATTAAATAACATATTTATATTTTATTAGAAAACTATAGTAATAATGTTAAATCTACATCAAAACGAGGAAGACCCAAGGTTATATTTATATTATTAATATACCGAATACATATAGATCAATTTAATATTAAATATTAATTTTGTATTATAATTATAATTATATGAATATGGTATAAATTATTTCAACATTAAATGATTTATTTAATAGATATAGTTAATCATTTTTTTTAATTTACAATTTATTTTGAACTTAATAATTGTTGATGAATATATAATCTGTAAGTATAAACTTAAATATTTTCAATTAATAACATTTATTATTGAAATAAACAAAACATGGTATGAAAATTAAATATCATTAATATAAAACAAAAAATAATTTAGATAGTTGATCTAAAATAAAATGAAAATAATAAAAGATATAAATTATAATATATTACATTGTTTAATCTTAAAGCACTTCGAAATATTTTTAAAATTCATCTTTAAAAATTGAATATATTTATTCACTTTATAATATGTAGAATTATTTCTGTTTTTACTCAGTTGATTTTTATATACTTTTATTCAAGATATATTTCACATTATATGAATAAACACAGATATATCAACATTGTATTATTAAAATATCACTAATATTATAAATCAAAATATTTTTTTAAATAATTAATAATACTATTCAATGCATTAATTTGTATACATAGTATGTTGATGTACATGTATTTTAATTTTACATATTTTGAATTGAAAATAATTTATTGAGTAAAAACAAAACATTAACATTTCTGCTCAAAGGAGAATACCAGAGATTATCTCGTAATCTAAGCTCACAAAGAGGGTAGACTACATTACAATAATAATATAACGATGGTAATAAATATATTCACATGCTTAAAATTATAATTATAATACATTTCATTGTTTAATAGATAAGTACTTCGAAATATTTAGAAAATTCATTATAACTTTAAGAATACTATACAATAAGAAATATAATATTCACTCTCTTATTTTTATTCATATTTTCTATATTTGTATTCAATCACAAAACTATATTATAACTATGATTGTATTATGTAATAAATGTCTAAACTCTATTTTATATTGCATATCATTTATAGGCTATAAATTCGTGCAATAACAATGGTGCTATTGACGCTGAGAATAAAATGAAGAAGACAAAAAAGGAAATTAACATAAGTTTATTATATATATATATATATACGTATTATATTATATTAATGTTTTACATTTGATCAGGGAAGCAGGGCTCTAATGCAGGACTTAGTTACTTAAAACAGAATCAATTGAAAAATGCTTTAAAAGAAAAACTATTCATAAAGGTTTACGATATATAAATAATCAATTTGAAATATACTACATATTCAGTGAATAATAAATATATTCGATAAATAATTAATTTCATTCGGTTTATAGTAATAATAATTAATTTCATTCAGTTTATAATAATAATAATTAACTTTATTCGGTTTATAGTAATAATAATTAACTTCATTCTGTTTATAATAATAATAATTAATATTTCGTATTTTCTGTCCGCTATATGACGAATGTACACAACTAGGAATACGATCATTGCTATTTTGCAATAACACAGGCGTTAATACAGTATTATCGCAGTGTTATTGACACTATACCAGCGCGTAACTGACACACATCTCCTAAATAAAGTACCGCGTTCACAGCCGGCCAGCTTTAGCGTATCTCGCGGTGGCGCCGGTGACGATGAGGGGGCCGAGTCAGACTACGACATCAGCTCCGACATGGACTACTACCGAGCGCTGAAGAGCAAAACGCATCACTACGGCAACACCTCCTCCGAGTCGGCCAATAGCATCGTCAGCATCACGGCGCCCTTCTTCCAGCGACAGAACATGCAGTTCATCAACGAGTTCATGGAAAAGGAATTTAAGTTAGGCACACGCGAGTGTGATCGTAACTTAGTCGCGCGACCAGAGTCAGCGATTATCCCGAACCAGGTGATACTGTACCTATTTACCCACTTTATTTTCAGATTAAATGATTTCATTATTCAGAGAATGATATCGATGAATAGTATATTTTTTTTATATTATCTCAAGGTTTATCTAAGGGGGGTAAAGTTTAAACACCTTAGTTTTAATTTTTTATCAACAATCATTCGACTTTAAAATATTAAAATATAATTTATTATCTTTGAAATGATGTATACCTCTAATTATTATAGTTAATAATTGTGTACGAGTTGATGTGAAACCCTTTTTAATATAATATATTTAATTATCCTATAAAGTATTTATTTTAAAATTTACTATTACTATTTACACCTACAACTATATATTTTATTTTCATGGAAATACTCATTGTATTTTAGACATAAACAAATTGATAACAACACATTAGTCACAATTATATACATATATATATATATATATATATACTTCATATCTATGAAGATTTACTATTTGTACTATTAATTGATTCCTAAAATAATTAGAAAACCGATAAATCCGAAAAAGAAAGTATTACGCACGAACAAGTTCTACAATGATATCATGGCCATTCAAAACTACAAAAAACCGAACGAAGATTTTAAGATATTCGCTCCTGGGATAAGTAACGAAATGAAAAAGTTCAAAGTAAGTGCTTTAGAAATACTCCACCTCCTTACGTAGTGTTATCTCTTATTAATGTCACGCGTAATGTTCATTAAATTTATGCGTAAACATAGGAAAAATGAGTATTTCTACAAAGCTAATAACAACTTTAATAATGAATTTTTTTTTAATTTTATATATTTATATTTGTATAATTTATATGACTATTTATATTAGATATATATCATTTAAATAACACCATTTTGAAGCACACTATATTTGTATAATTTAGGTAAAAGTAGCATGAAAAGTATAATGATATAAGTTTTCGATAAATTGAAAATGTGAAGCCTAAATTTTCATTATTAAAAATATCAAATATTATGTGTGCCTATATAGTAACAAAATAATTAGTAGTTAAAATAAGAGTTTTAAACAAAACTTATTATTTATTTATCTATTATATATGTTAAATTTTCTTGTTGATATATATATATATATATATATGTATATTGTATGTATCTTATTGGTAAAATCGAAAGTCTCACAGTAAACACTATCGTATTCACGCACTTCCGAGGACATGGCTATTTTTGATTTTTGAAATTGTATTAGCAAGACAGAAAAATAGGGGTTCCGAATTTAAATCAGAAAACGCCTAATTTTCATATGTATATTACGATTACACGCTGCAAGCTTTAGCGATTTAAAGAGGTTAATTGTTGAAATTGCCTTCGTAAATCATCAGGTGTTTGTGATTTCCGTAACAATATTCAATAAATGTTGATTATAATTTGAACATTTTATTTAGAATTTTCAATAATGAATTAATTTATTAATTCTAAATTAAACGATATATATTTACTAATTTTATTCCTATAAATAAATATATCCTTATATAAGTAAATAACTTATATATTTATGAATAGAATCAATAACTGAGCCCCTAACTATATATTATTGAAAACATATAAAAATGTTATATTAATTTATAACAGGCCCATTTCTACCTCTTTATACATACTTATAAATAACATGAAATACACAATAAATAACCTAAAAATACTAGGAAAAGCCTGTGCCCATCTATTTTTATATAAGACAGTACATGAATATATATCAGCCTAAATAATATTATTTGAAAATTGTATATTTCAACCATATATTTAATGAATAATAATAGTATTATAGTATTTTTGAACCAATATATAAAAAAATAATATAATTTACTAACCAATTATTTTTATCCGATATTTCTATATAGCTTAAAATATGCATGTTATAAGTCACATTTGAGGTAGAAACATAATTTAAACACTTTCAATATTATATTCCATATATTTCAAATTTAGGACATTAAAATAAAATAACGTTGTTCCTAATAAATGTATGAACCCTACTACGCGTGTACATTATCCATCGATATAAAGAAAGTGGATAAGCTATTGACGCACGCAATTCATGTTAAGGGGATCCCGCACATAACACGCAATTTGCCAATTTCGTGTATAAATAGATAGGAAAAACATAGGTCCACTAACAAAAATAGAACTGATATTCTATTCATTCAATTTAACTAATTTGTTTTGTAATGTATTCATAACATGCATAGGAAAATAGAAAGTTATTTGTAATATTATTATTTATTATATTATATATATCTAAATTAAAAATTAGCTATACTAAAGTGATGGTTTTTCTATAGAAATTATCATTTTATACAATTAATTCTATACATTTTATTAATTATCCCTCTATTTTACTATTCACATAATTAAATTCTATTTAAAGCAAACAAAATTAATATAATAATTATTATTGTTTTTATGTTCTATATTTTTGAATGCACATACCTATCGCGAAATAATTATTCTAAGAAAACAGCGTTTAAAGTTTGACAGATTAAAAATGTAATATTAAATAGTATATAATATAGCACTTTTTATCGTCATAAAACACATTTTTATGCCATATCTAGACTGAATTCAAGTCTAATTTGTTTACAAATACTAAAAAACACTACAATAATTATTATTATATAATAAAAAAAAATATATTATCATCACTTTAAATGTGCGAGATCCCCTTAAAGATAGATACGTGAATGGCACGTTTATCGATGAATTAACAAAATGGTATCAGTGATTTTTATTGGATATTAGTCATATTATATAATTCAAATATTAAAACAGTAGGCTTTTAGTCGAAATAGATTAAAGTGACTTCTATCTATATCAATGGATATAGATTATAAATATCAATAAAATAGTATGATATCTTCAATTTACAAAATTCTTAGGAATGTTGATATGATGTATTTTAAATATATAATTTTATTTTTAGTAATGATAGTACATTAAAATTGGTTGTAATTATCAATATATATGTATAAATAAATATTATTTTAAATAAAAAGTAGTGGGCCAGATAGTGAGTTTCGACTGCAGCACCCGTAGCGGATAGTGTAATACACTACATTCAATTGCTTATCCACTTTCTTTATATCGATGACATTATCACACCTACGCTCTATCCTCTTTGTTATCCGAATCATCATCGTCATCGTCATTAACGACTCATTCAATTTATTAGGTGAACACTTTAGGGAAGGGTGATGAACATTCTTCCGAATCCAATGTTTGCGATATTGATTCCGATAACTCTACCTATTAGCGCAGTACGTTGTATTTATATAATATTTTATAATTTACACATTATTTTATTATTTAATTAATATTTATATTTATATATGAAATAAAAATTATCAATTTGAAATTATTCGTGCTTTATTATAAAGAATATGATGATTTGTTAAGCATATGAATGTAGGTGGCTAGTTATAATATTACATAAGCCTCATCCATAACGCAATATCATAGAGAAAGTCACGTATAGTTTAGTAAAGATAGACATACAAATAAACAGATAGATAAGTATATACAGCACAGTGTTCCATAGATTTGTACTACCTATAGTAATAACTGCTGTAATAACATGTCCGGTAAAAACCCATTTTTGTCTATATAATTAAATCGATGTAATAGATAATATACAATTATAAAGTTAAATAATACTACATTAAAATCATAATTATAAGATTTTTTATATATTTTTGTAGAAACAACTTTAATTTTGACATTATGCAAAGATACATTTTAAAAAATAAATAATATGATTTAAATTTAAATAAATGAGTAAAATGACATAATTAAATCGGATTTCCAAAAATATTTGGCCAAATTTTAAAATAAATCTGCTAGATTAATTAGCCATAATATTTATATATATAGATGATCCAATATTACTTTAAATTTCATTACAACATTTTTTGTAAAGGTATCATATGTTTTGGGTACTAGGTTTTTGCAAGTTTGTACCGGTTATCACCAGTTTTTACTGTAAATTAACATTGTGAATATAGGTTTTGAATTTTTTGCCATTTTCCTCCGGTAAAAACAGGTTTTTGCCAAAAATAATGGAATCCTGATACAGCACTATATAGTATATAAAGCATTATCATTTAAGAAGATAATTTAGTTACAGGATTATTAAAATCATCTTTAAAGAGTACTTAATTAATGTTTAGATAATATGTTAAATTTAGTATAGGATAATTAATTAAGAAGATAGATATTTATTAAGAAGATAGATAAAAATTAGATACTCCTGGAGTTTGATAATTTAAGGAATATGACTAATTCAATAATACACACATGATATTATTATTAACATTTTATTAACAAATTTTATCCCGATTTATTTTCAATAGAATTTCAGATAAGGTATCTTGCCTCTTATTTTTGTCAGTTCTAACTGGTTTTTAGATAATTTAGCAATCATAATTGGTATTATAGTACTCACTACATATACTATTTATACATTCATTTTTAATATTTATAATTACAGAACAAGTTTGAAACTTATGATATATACAACATATATTAACTTAAATTTATTAGTTGTCAATTAATTATTTATATACTCAAATTTCAATTAAAAATAATAAAATAGCTCAACTTTGTTTTTTCTACAATATGAGTATTTAACATAAGTAACTACTACATTTAATTCAATGTATGTAATATATATCTTAGAATAGTATCTCATAGATATAAATATATATAAGCACCTTTGAGATATTTTAAATAAATTACAAACTTCGATATAGCTTATCCTCAAAGTTAACTGATAGATTTTTTAATTATATAAACAGAATATTTAGGAATAGATAATTTTGATTGTTTTAAATGTATATTATTAGAGATGTGAGTTAAGAAAAAATATGCTTTAAACGCGTTTTAAACAAAGAATAAAAAATAAGAGACATAAATTTATATATTATGCACTCAAATTTTAATTGAAAAATGAATGATTATTTAATAAATGTATATAAAAAATATAATATTATTATAGTAATAAAGTAAAATTAGATTTCTTTTATATTTTTATATAATAAATTGTATAATAATTGAAAAATGAATGCTAATTTAATAAATGTATACAAATATAATATTAATATTATAATAAAGTAAAATTAGATGTATTTTATGTATTGATATAAAATAATAAATATATAGTATTAAAAAAAGCAGGACTTTGGTATTTATAAGAATTTTATTAAAAAGTATCCTTTTAATACCATATTATTAAAAGTATAAGTATTATTTGTATTTAATAAAAATTATAAATATTATCTTAAAAATACTGAATCAAATATATAATACAATTTATTAAATACTATAATAAATGTATCTATGAATTTAATAAATATAACTCCAAATATATTATTAATTTTTAATATCAATTATATGTGATTTAAAAAAATACAATTTAAAATTATCTTTAAAAAATATAATTAAATATATAATATGATTAATTAAGTATGCATACCATAATCCATTAATAAACTATTAATAAACTATATATATAAATTTAATTATAAAAATTGTAATTAAATAAATTTAACCAGATAAGATATTTAAATTTTAAATAGAATTTGACAATATTTACCAAAGATTATAATAATTAAATATTACTAAAAAAACATGTATAATACAAATATATTAATATAATGTACATTTTCTGAATAATAATTAAAAATATAAAATAATCTTTAACAGATATTAATTATTGTATTTTTCTTTACTTTTTTCATACTCAAAACTAATGAAAAATTTTAAATTATTAATTAAAATTGAACAAAATACAAATTTTACAAAATTAAAAGAATTATTAAATCTATTTGTTTAAAATATTATTTATCCCCTTTAATCTAATTTATAAATTAATTTCTCTTTCATGTCAATGTTATAAACTTTTATTTTTATTGAATATACTAGTATAAGATCATACTAATTATTTTAAAATATGTTATACTATATTTTTAATATAATATAAATATTAAATATTACTAATATTATATTTATATTTAAAGTATAATAATAATAATAATAATAGAAAGGTTTATTGACTCAGAAAACGATGGACGTTTATGTGCGTCAAGTTGAAATAATAAAACAAATAAATAATAATAATAATAAATTTAAAAAGAAGACATTATAATGATACCATATATGTATGTAGTCGACATTTAAAACTCATAATAATACTTTTTTTTTTTAAACTTTAAAATGTATACATAGTATTAAACATATAACATATGTTATATATATATATATAGTGTATACACTGTATATAGACCGGTTCGTACTAATTTTTTTTTTAGTAATTTTATAAACCTTCACATCTATGCCAATTATGTATGCTATGATGAATAAGTGTTTAACATTTTAGACCTATATCTTAAATAGTTTTATGTCACAAGACCTTTTTATTTTAACATTGTATACATATAAAATTTAACATGGGGGAGATATAGAAATAAGTTTTATTCAATTTTTATAAAATTGGATGATTTTTTTAAGCCAACTATGGATATATCCTAGAAACATATATAACAAGTAGTATTAACAGTACAAAATATTTTTCATAACAATCTAGATGACCAAATTTTATAAAATAATTTTAGTAAAAAAAAATATCTAAAAATCGTATAATTTAATATAAATAAATTATTACAATTTAATTTAAAATATACAATTTATAGATAATAATAATACAATTCAAATTAATTATTAAAAAATTAAAAATTATTTTTAGAAAAAAAATTAACATAATTTGTAAATTTGTTTGGATTTTTATTTGAAATATGAAATACAAAATATGTTTACATGTTTTGTAATTTTATTTGTATAAAGGACATTTATAACTTATAGAATTCAATATAATATGATCACTACATTTTATGTAAAGTATAATTATATATATATTAATTTTTTTAAATTAATTATTTTTTTGAATTATTTTGAAATAAATAATTTGTTAAATGGTGTATTTTCTCAAGTTTTAGGATACATTAATATTGGTAATTTGTAGATATAAAAATGAAATATAGATATTATATAATATATATTAATAATAAATATAAATAATGGTATATAATATATGAATTAATATAATATATACTATATATTATATTAATTCATTAAATATAATACAAATAAATAATTAATATTAAATATTTGTAAACATCAAAGATAATAAGATGGCGTCATTACTATACATGGAATATTATACATTATATTTTAAAACTTTAAATGCTTCGTGACCAAAGGTAACTATTTTTTTATACAAATTTTTAATATATATTATACTAAAATATATATATGTATTATATTTTATATGAAGCATTAAAAATTGATTCGAACGAACCGGTCTACTGTACAGTATACAGTGTAAAGTGTACACTGTACAATAGACCGGTTCGTACTAATTTTTTTTTTAGAATTTTATAAACCTTCACATCTATAACAATTATGTATGCTATGATGAATAAGTGTTTAAAATTTTAGACCTATATCTTAAATAGTTTTTATGTCACGAGACCTTTTTATTTTAACATTGAATACATATAAAATTTAACATGGGGGAGATATAGAAATAAGTTTTATTCAATTTTTATAAAATTGAATGATTTTTTTTAAGCCAACTATAGATATATCCTAGAAACATATATTACAAGTAGTATAAACAATACAAAATATGTTTCATAACAATCTAGATGCCCAAATTTTATAAAATAATTTTAGTAAAAAAAATGTCTAAAAATCGTATAATTTAATATAAATAAATTATTACAATTTAATTTAAAAAATTAAAATATATAATTTATAGATAATAATAATACAATTCAAATTAATTATTAAAAAATTAAAAATTATTTTTAGAAAAAAAATTAACATCATTTGTAAATTATTTTTGATTTTTATTTGAAATATGAAATACAAAATAAGTTTACATATTTTTTAATTTTTTTAATTTTATTTGTATAAAGGACATTTATATCTAACTTATATCCATAATTCAATACAATCTGATCACTCAAAATTATGTAAAGTATAATTATATATATTAATTTTAAAAAATTAATTATTTTTTTGAATTATTTTGAAATAAATACTTTGTAAAATGGTGTATT
This sequence comes from Osedax fenrisi, assembly GCA_964019155.1. Taxonomy (NCBI): domain Eukaryota; kingdom Metazoa; phylum Annelida; class Polychaeta; order Sabellida; family Siboglinidae; genus Osedax; species Osedax fenrisi. The sequence goes on from OZ025242.1 coordinate 63,511,072, forward strand.
TTCTCGAGTTTTAGGAGACATTAATATTGGTAATTTGTAGATATACAAATTAAATATACATATTATATTATTAATAAATATAAATAATGGTATATATTATATTAATTCATTAAATATAATACAAATACATAATTAATTTTAAATATTAATTTAAATATTTGTAAACATCAAAGATAATAAGATGGCGTAATTACTATTATACATGGAATATTATACATTTTATCTTAAAATAATAATTTATATTTCAAACTTTAAATTCTTCGTGACCAAAGGTAACTATTTTTTTATAAAAATTATTAATACATATTATATTAAAATATAGATATGTATTATATTTTATATGAAGGATTAAAAATTGAATCGAACGAACCGGTCTACTGTACAATGTATAGTAGTAAACAATATTTATTGAAGTATTTATAAAATATATTTGGCATATTTGTCTAATTATATAATTTGATGGATTCAAAGAAATTCTTATAATTTATTATTAAAATATGATAATAATTGTACGAACATTAATTTATATTCTTTATTATTAGACATTTTTTGGTGAATGTTTACTAACAGAAATAGTATAAATATAATATGCATTATTTTACAAAAGTAGTATGACCTACCAACTATTTATATAATAATAGAGGAATATTCATAGGAGAAATCTAAATAATATGTATAAATCATGAGATAATTAATATGTGTTGACATCATAAGTGGTATATAGAGATGTATTGAATTCATCCTTCTTGCATCAGTGAACCAGATAATCAGATCACATTTGTATAACTTTATGGCAGGTTTACATCTTCATTTAACTGTTGATTAATTTATAACATTTTAGTTTTATAATTAGGGTGATAATAATATATAATTAACTATGTGAATAATGAATTATATGATAATAACATCTATTTTTAATGATATATCATACTATGTTACATCTTTATAAATTGTATTTAACGGCAATGATTTCTAGGTAATCATTTTATGATGAACTAATATTGCATGTGAATATTAAGATACATATAAATAATCATATTTCAAATAAAATAGGGTATATACATTATAAAGAGAACAATATACACAGGACATCAATCAATAATTATTTATATAATCTACTGTAATTGATACATTTTATTTATATAAAATTTATATTAACCTTACAAGAAGCTATAGCTTATATATAAATGGGTGTATTGTGAATATTACTTTGGTCTGTTCGTGCTAGAATGTCCATATCCATATTTGGGTATGAAACTAAAAAGCAAACTTTACTTATACTTGTAACATGATTACAGACAGAAGTATAAACCACTAATAGATTTCTCAGTTATGTCTGATCTGAATATGATGATGCACACCGTCGTTCAGCAATTCTATTCACAGTGAATGCCATCCTTGTGTGATCACTCAGTTAACTAATAACAGTTGTAGTTATTGGGTCAGCATCGTAGTCTCAGAATGTCAAGGGGTCAACAGAATCTACTGCAAGTTGGCATGTTACCCAATTAGCATTGTTATTATTTCATTTATCATGGTTAATAGTACATATAATAGATATATTAAAATATATATATATATATATATATATATAGATTTTAATATACTAAATAATAAAATATTTTATGAAAATATATAATTTACAATGGTAACTTGAAAATAATATAAATGATGTCCAAATATTTAAAAAAAAGTTAAATTATTAAAAAATATGTGATTAATTTGAAAATATATAATAACATTTATTATGAGATGTATTATTCAATTAATAAAATATGAATATATGTATTGTATATTTTGTTAATGCATCTAAATTATATATAAAGATATTAAACATTATATGGTTAAGGATTCAAGAGTGAACATTTTTTTTCTTATGAACTTGTAGGTAAATCTTATGAAACTTAGTTATGAACAATGTAAAGATGACAATTAACAGCTAATAATAGAATTTATTTTCTTATATTTACTGAATTGATTCAATGAGAGAAAAGACTATTGTCATATGTGATAACCATAATTATATTATTAAGTAATGTATGATTGTTAGTTATCATTAATTTAGATATAGGTACAAATTGTATCTAATATTTAAGTTCATTAAATCACCCTGAATATCTTACCATCTCATAATACAACACTTATCTAGATAATCCTTGCCCATATTTGCTGGAACAGATTAAAACAAATCTATATTTTGTAACCTGGATATAATTCCAGCCTATAATATATATATATCTTATTATTCAGATTAGTGTTATATGGAAAATTCCATATTTTTTACATTTTGAAAAATTTATATTTTATGTATTTTATTTATGAAAGTAAATTAAAATGTAATACGAATTTAGGTCTATTAAATATAATAGGAGCCACTTCACCACGTCAAGGTATCGTATATGAAATGGATTTTAACTCAGTTTTTTTTTTAATTAATGTGAGATTTACTGGATTTTCAACCTGAAATTAAAAGTAATTGGCCAAATGTAAATAAATTATACATATTATATATTACACTATGATAGTATTACAGTGTATTGATGTATAATACATTTTATTGCACAGTATTATCTTATATTGTACATGCACCTCACTCGAAATTCAAGAATGCGTTCAATGAAGCGTTATGCCTAAACACGCCCACATTGACATCTCGCTGTTGTATTTCTATATGAAAATCCGGCTGCTATCGAGTCCATCTACCTATATATTTATATATATATGTATATATATGTTAATGGGTGACAACACCAAGAAATATACTATATTATTTGGAAGCAATGTAGGAGGAAAAAACATATTAATATTATAAACTAGAAAATGAAACAGAAAACAGCGGGATGGTGAGAGAGCGTAGCCATAGCAAGATTCTATATTATTATGATATATATATATATATACAAATATATTCATATATATATATAAAAACTATATTGTAATACACAAGAAATGGAAATATGGAAATGAAAAACTATATTTTAATCTTCAGCATTGTAACACCGCATTATTACAACAAGGATACCTGATAACTTATAGAACATATATTAAGAAAATATATGCTATCATTTTGCAAAAAAATAAACTACTAAAAGATGACGATAGAATTTGAATGGCTTCTTTGAAAAGATACAGATAGAACTAAAGCCTATAGGCAAACAACACCCAATATGCTGGACACACCCATTCTCAAGATTCTTTTCCAGATGACGAGCGGTGTAGTCAGACTATACAAGTCTTCTCAAGAGATGCGAGAGTTCGAATCAGACAGATCCTCCGAGATTGCGATAGAACAAAATAGTGTTAGATCGGGATGGCGATAGAACGTAGCCATAAGCAGAAATATATCACAAACTACAATTGTTATCCATGTGCAGTCAATAAATAATAACTATGTGAACATATTTGTATATGTTACTTTATAAATAATACCAAACTACAAGGTAAACCAATTATATATTAATTATATAATAGAATATTTAATAATACGATATTATACGTGTATATTTATAGTAGATCTTATAAGATTTATACGGTTAGAAAACAATACAAGTGTAAGACTCTTAAAGTTTTAGAACTTCATCGTACATGAATATACACAAAAGAATACATATAGAGGAAAGGCCTAATAAATATAATATTTGCACATATAGTTGTAGTATTACATCGCTTTATATAAACGTTCATAAACTTAGGCATACAGGTGAGAACCATACAAATGTAAAATTTGCATATGTAAAAGTAATGTAGTATATATTAATGTATATGTGTGTGCGAATTAATTATCTTTAGGTCAGCGCACGGTAACGAATAAGCGGTATAATTGTGGGTATGAATAGTATATAGGTAAAATATTATATATCGTGTGGCGCTGAGTATTCGGCGAGTTATGGGTTATATAATGTCGATCAGTTGGTCACATCATGGCGAGCGGAGTGGTCAGACTACACAAGTCTTCACAAGAGATTCGAGAGTTCGAATCCGTCAGATCATCCGAGTTGGCGATAGAACAAAATAGTGTTAGATCGGGATGGGAATAGAGTGTAACCATAACGAGATAAAGAAATTATCTTTATTATATCTATTAATTTTATATATATATTAGTTTCAATTTTAGACTGGTTCTTTGCCATTAGCAGAAAGTTGTACACAATAGTGACCTTATTTAGATATAGTATATATGTTTTATTTAGTATATAGGTTATATATATATTATTATATGTGTAGTGGTTGGGTATATATAAATAAGAATATAATCTGTTAATAAGAATATATTCGGATCATACATCTGTAAATATAAGACTGGCTATGCTGTCAATTTAAATACATATATATTTTTATGTGAAGTTATTTGGGGTGGGGTTTAGTTAAAGGGGTTGTAACTTTAGGTGATAAAATGATACGGGGTTGGTTGAGGGAAGTTACCCTGGAAAAAGACTTGTAAAGGTTAGCCATCACGTACAGCCGCACACACACTCTCTTTATCACTCAACTAAAACTAATAATAATGAATGGACTCAAATGAAGTTGGATATAGAACGGATGTATTGATTGTAAAGGTTGGTTAAGTAAGGGAATATAACTTACTTTTTACTTATTTAGGGTAAATGGAAAGACTAGGTAAGCATAACGAATAATTATAAATTATAAATAATTAATTAGTATAAACTATAATTAAGTAACTATATTAAGTAGTATTACGTTTATTTATTCCTATTTATAATTAATCATCACTAAATCAGATATGGATGAATGCAAGGAAAATATTGATAATTGTGATATTAACCTTAAATGTTATAACAAAGTGGGCAACTTAAAATGTAATTGTAAGCCCGAGTATGAAGGAAACGGAATGGTGTGTGAATGTTAGTGTACAATGTACAATGTACACTGTACATACCTAGTTATGAATTCGTTAATAGAGAACATAATATCTCCCTTATACTTAAAATATACTTATATATTAGTATAGGAACAGTAATACTGTTCTTATTAATATATTTTATCAATCATATCGTAATAATTATTATTGCATTGTAGAACCTATGTAACATACAATTTTGTAACGGATTATATAATCACACACTATAGATATATCGAAGAAATGTTATGTATATGTGTGTGCGAATGAATTATCTTTAGGTCAGCGCGCGGTAACGAATAAGCGGTATAATTGTGGGTATGAATCGTATATAGGTAAAATATTATATATCGTGTGGCGCTGAGTATTCGGCGAGTTATTATGGGTTATATAATGTCGATCAGTTGGTCACATCATGGCGAGCGGTGTGGTCAGACTACATGAGTCTTCACAAGGGATGCGAGAGTTTGAATTCGTCAGATCCTCCGAGTTGGCGATAGAACGAAATAGTGTTAGATCGGGATGGCGATAAAGCGTAGCCATAAGCGAGATTCCATATTATTATTATGATATATATATATATATATGCAAATATATTCGTATATATATATATATATATATAAAACTATATTGTAATACACAAGAAAATTAACCACCTTCTTATGTTTACACATAGAAATATATCACAAACTACAATTGTTATCCATGTGCAGTCAATAAATAATAACTATGTGAACATATTTGTATATGTTACTTTATTAATAATACCAAACTACAAGGTAAACCAATTATATATTAATTATATAATAGAATATTTAATAATACGATATTAAACGTGTATATAGTAGAACTTATAAGATTTATACGGTTAGAAAACAATACAAGTGTAAGACTTGCTCATAAAGTTGTAGAACGTCATCGTACTTAATAAACACAAGAGAATACACATAGATGAAAGGCCTTATACATATAATACATGTAAATATAGTTGTAATATTACATCGTTTATATAAAACGTTCACAAACTTAGGCATACAGCTGAGAACCATACAAATGTAAAATTTGCACATATAGTAAAACAACAAGAATATACACACAAAAAGTAAGCATAGCGTTTATAATCTACAAATGAAATATATACACTTAATATAGTTGTATAGTGTTATTCAAACTTAATGGTCTGGAAAAATTGTCTAATTCACAAATTTTACATCATCATATTTGGTTGTGGTAATATAAGTACTTTAAATATAAATACACGCATTAATATCTATATTTGAATTTATATATATATATTTGTAAATGTTATGAATAAATTATATATACCCTTTTTTATATTTACATTATATTATATTATATTTTAATTGTATAAAGTATTATAATTTATAATATACATACTAATATTTAATAGTGAGTAAAGTAATATTTAGATTTTAATATATTGTATTATATTTTATAAATAAAATAAAACATGAGAACATTAAATGTTATGATTTATTATTAATATTTTAAGATATATATCGATAAGAATTATTAAAATGTTAATATGTCTCATAGGATATAGATAACATAATAACCAGGTGTTGTAGTAACTAAATAATCAGACTAATTAAATAAATACAGTATCTTCATATAATTTCTAAATTATTTAAAATTAATGATATACGACCTTTTTTTATTAATAAGCAAATTATAATAAAATAAAATATTATTAGATATTATACTATTATATATATATATATATATTTGTTTTTATAATATACTACTTATATGTCAAAGTAATATAATATATTAATCATTTGAAGTAGTTAAGTTATTGTATTGTTATATGTATGTTATGTAGTGTATATTAGTATATATGATATATAAACTATATTGTAATATATAAGAAATGTAAAATATTGATATCAAAAACTATAATTTAATCGTCAGCATTGGAACATTGCATTGTTATAGCAAGGACACCTGATAAGTTATAGAACATATATTAAGAACATATATACTATCATTTTGCAAAAAAATAAAATACTAAAAGATGACGATAGAATTTTGAATGGCTTCTTTGAAAAAGATACAGATAGAACTAAAGCATATAGGCAAAAACCCAATATGCTGGACACGCCCATTCTCAAGATTCTGATCCAGATGACGAGCGGTGTAGTAATACTATACAAGTCTTCTCAAGGGATGCAAGAGTTTTAATCCGTCAGATCTTCCGAGTTGGCGATAGAACGAAATAGTGTTAGATCGGGATGGCGATAGAGCGTAGCCATAAGCGAGATTCTATATTATTATTATGATATATATATATATATGCAAATATATTCGTATATATATATATATATAAAAAAAACTATATTGTAATACACAAGAAAATTAACCACCTTCTTATGTTTACACATAGAAATATATCACAAACTACAATTGTTATCCATGTGCAGTCAATAAATAATAACTATGTGAACATATTTGTATATGTTACTTTATAAATAATACCAAACTACAAGGTAAACCAATTATATATTAATTATATAATAGAATATTTAATAATACGATATTATACGTGTATATTTATAGTAGATCTTATAAGATTTATACGGTTAGAAAACAATACAAGTGTAAGACTCTTAAAGTTTTAGAACTTCATCGTACATGAATATACACAAAAGAATACATATAGAGGAAAGGCCTAATAAATATAATATTTGCACATATAGTTGTAGTATTACATCGCTTTATATAAACGTTCATAAACTTAGGCATACAGGTGAGAACCATACAAATGTAAAATTTGCACATGTAAAAGTAATGTAGTATATATTAATGTATATGTGTGTGCGAATTAATTATCTTTAGGTCAGCGCACGGTAACGAATAAGCGGTATAATTGTGGGTATGAATAGTATATAGGTAAAATATTATATATCGTGTGGCGCTGAGTATTCGGCGAGTTATTATGGGTTATATAATGTCGATCAGTTGGTCACATCATGGCGAGCGGTGTGGTCAGACTACATAAGTCTTCACAAGAGATTCGAGAGTTTGAATCCGTCAGATCCTCCGAGATGGCGATAGAACGAAATAGTGTTAGATCGGGATGGCGATAAATCGTAGCCATAAGCGAGATTCCATATTATTATTATGATATATATATATATATGCAAATATATTCGTATATATATATATATATATATATATATATATAAAACTATATTGTAATACACAAGAAAATTAACCACCTTCTTATGTTTACACATAGAAATATATCACAAACTACAATTGTTATCCATGTGCAGTCAATAAATAATAACTATGTGAACATATTTGTATATGTTACTTTATTAATAATACCAAACTACAAGGTAAACCAATTATATATTAATTATATAATAGAATATTTAATAATACGATATTAAACGTGTATATTTATAGTAGAACTTATAAGATTTATACGGTTAGAAAACAATACAAGTGTAAGACTTGCTCATAAAGTTGTAGAACGTCATCGTACTTAATAAACACAAGAGAATACACATAGAGGAAAGGCCTTATACAAATACATGTAAATATAGTTGTATAGTGTTATTCAAACTTAATAGTCTGGAAAAATTGTCTAATTCACAAATTTTACATCATCATATTTGGTTGTGGTAATATAAGTACTTTAAATATAAATACACGCATTAATATCTATATTTGAATTTATATATATATATTTGTAAATTTTATGAATAAATTATATATACCCTTTTTTATTTTTACATTATATTATATTATAATTGTATAAAGTATTATAATTTATAATATACATACTAATATTTAATAGTGAGTAAAGTAATATTTTAATATATTGTATTATATTTCATAAATAAAATAAAAAATGGGAACTTAAATGTTATGATTTATTATTAATATTTTAAGATATATATCGATAAGAATTATTAAAATGTTAATATGTCTCATAGTATATAGATAACATAATAACCAGGTGTTGTAGTAACTAAATAATCAGACTAATTAAATAAATACAGTATCTTCATATAATTTCTAAATTATTTAAAATTAATGATATACGACCTTTTTTTATTAATAAGCAAATTATAATAAAATAAAATATTATTAGATATTATACTATTATATATATATATATATATATATATATATATATATTTGTTTTTATAATATACTACTTATATGTCAAAGTAATATAATATATTAATCATTTGAAGTAGTTAAGTTATTGTATTGTTATATGTATGTTATGTAGTGTATATTAGTATATATGATATATAAACTATATTGTAATATATAAGAAATGTAAAATATTGATATCAAAAACTATAATTTAATCGTCAGCATTGGAACATTGCATTGTTATAGCAAGGACACCTGAAAAGTTATAGAACATATATTAAGAACATATATACTATCATTTTGCAAAAAAATAAAATACTAAAAGATGACGATAGAATTTTGAATGGCTTCTTTGAAAAAGATACAGATAGAACTAAAGCATATAGGCAAAAACCCAATATGCTGGACAAGCCCATTCTCAAGATTCTGATCCAGATGACGAGCGGTGTAGTAATACTATACAAGTCTTCTCAAGGGATGCGAGAGTTTTAATCCGTCAGATCTTCCGAGTTGGCGATAGAACGAAATAGTGTTAGATCGGGATGGCGATAGAGCGTAGCCATAAGCGAGATTCTATAATATTATTATGATATATATATATATATATATGCAAATATATTCGTATATATATATATATATATATATAAAAAAAACTATATTGTAATACACAAGAAAATTAACCACCTTCTTATGTTTACACATAGAAATATATCACAAACTACAATTGTTATCCATGTGCAGTCAATAAATAATAACTATGTGAACATATTTGTATATGTTACTTTATAAATAATACCAAACTACAAGGTAAACCAATTATATATTAATTATATAATAGAATATTTAATAATACGATATTATACGTGTATATTTATAGTAGATCTTATGATCATAAGATTTATACGGTTAGAAAACAATACAAGTGTAAGACTCTTAAAGTTTTAGAACTTCATCGTACATGAATATACACAAAAGAATACATATAGAGGAAAGGCCTAATAAATATAATATTTGCACATATAGTTGTAGTATTACATCGCTTTATATAAACGTTCATAAACTTAGGCATACAGGTGAGAACCATACAAATGTAAAATTTGCACATGTAAAAGTAATGTAGTATATATTAATGTATATGTGTGTGCGAATTAATTATCTTTAGGTCAGCGCACGGTAACGAATAAGCGGTATAATTGTGGGTATGAATAGTATATAGGTAAAATATTATATATCGTGTGGCGCTGAGTATTCGGCGAGTTATTATGGGTTATATAATGTCGATCAGTTGGTCACATCATGGCGAGCGGTGTGGTCAGACTACACAAGTCTTCACAAGAGATTCGAGAGTTCGAATCCGTCAGATCCTCCGAGTTGGCGATAGAATGAAATAGTGTTAGATCGGGATGGGAATAGAGTGTAACCATAACGAGATAAAGAAATTATCTTTATTATATCTATTAATTTTATATATATATTAGTTTAAATTTTAGACTGGTTCGTTGCCATTAGCAGAAAGTTGTACACAATAGTGACCTTATTTAGATATAGTATATATGTTATATTTAGTATATAGGTTATATATATATTATTATATGTGTAGTGGTTGGGTATATAAATAAGAATATAAGCTGTTAATAAGAATATATTCGGATCATACATCTGTAAATATAAGACTGGCTATGCTGTCAATTTAAATACATATATATTTTTATGTGAAGTTATTTGGGGTGGGGTTTAGTTAAAGGGGTTGTAACTTTAGGTGATAAAATGATACGGGGTTGGTTGAGGGAAGTTACCCTGGAAAAAGACTTGTAAAGGTTAGCCATCACGTACAGCCGCACACACACTCTCTTTATTACTCAACTACAACTAATAATAATGAATGGGCTCAAATGAAGTTGGATATAGAACGGATGTATTGATTGTAAAGGTTGGTTAAGTAAAGGAATATAACTTACTTTTTACTTATTTAGGGTAAATGGAAAGACTAGGTGAGCATAACGAATAATTATAAATTATAAATAATTAATTAGTATAAACTATAGTAAAATATAAATATGGTTATATATATTAAGTAGTATTACGTTTATTTATTCCTATTTATAATTAATTATCACTAAATCAGATATGGATGAATGCAAGGAAAATATTGATAATTGTGATATTAACCTTAAATGTTATAACAAAGTGGGCAACTTAAAATGTATTGTAAGCCCGAGTATGAAGGAAACGGAATGGTGTGTGAATGTTAGTGTACATACCTAGTTACGAATTCGTTAATAGAGAACATAATATCTCCCTTATACTTAAAATATACTTATATATTAGTATAGGAACAGTGATACTGTTCTTATTAATATATTTTATCAATGATATCGTAATAATTATTATTGCATTGTAGAACCTATGTAACATACAATTTTGTAACGGATTATATAATCACACACTATAGATATATCGAAGAAATGTTATGTATATGTGTATATTAATGTATATGTGTGTGCGAATGAATTATCTTTAGGTCAGCGCGCGGTAACGAATAAGCGGTATAATTGTGGGTATGAATCGTATATAGGTAAAATATTATATATCGTGTGGCGCTGAGTATTCGGCGAGTTATTATGGGTTATATAATGTCGATCAGTTGGTCACATCATGGCGAGCGGTGTGGTCAGACTACATAAGTCTTCACAAGGGATTCGAGAGTTTGAATCCGTCAGATCCTCCGAGATGGCGATAGAACGAAATAGTGTTAGATCGGGATGGCGATAAAGCGTAGCCATAAGCGAGATTCCATATTATTATTATGATATATATATATATATATGCAAATATATTCGTATATATATATATATATATATATAAAACTATATTGTAATACACAAGAAAATTAACCACCTTCTTATGTTTACACATAGAAATATATCACAAACTACAATTGTTATCCATGTGCAGTCAATAAATAATAACTATGTGAACATATTTGTATATGTTACTTTATTAATAATACCAAACTACAAGGTAAACCAATTATATATTAATTATATAATAGAATATTTAATAATACGATATTAAACGTGTATATTTATAGTAGAACTTATAAGATTTATACGGTTAGAAAACAATACAAGTGTAAGACTTGCTCATAAAGTTGTAGAACGTCATCGTACTTAATAAACACAAGAGAATACACATAGAGGAAAGGCCTTATACAAATACATGTAAATATAGTTGTAGTGTTATTCAAACTTAATAGTCTGGAAAAATTGTCTAATTCACAAATTTTACATCATCATATTTGGTTGTGGTAATATAAGTACTTTAAATATAAATACACGCATTAATATCTATATTTGAATTTATATATATATATTTGTAAATTTTATGAATAAATTATATATACCCTTTTTTATTTTTACATTATATTATATTATAATTGTATAAAGTATTATAATTTATAATATACATACTAATATTTAATAGTGAGTAAAGTAATATTTTAATATATTGTATTATATTTCATAAATAAAATAAAAAATGGGAACTTAAATGTTATGATTTATTATTAATATTTTAAGATATATATCGATAAGAATTATTAAAATGTTAATATGTCTCATAGTATATAGATAACATAATAACCAGGTGTTGTAGTAACTAAATAATCAGACTAATTAAATAAATACAGTATCTTCATATAATTTCTAAATTATTTAAAATTAATGATATACGACCTTTTTTTATTAATAAGCAAATTATAATAAAATAAAATATTATTAGATATTATACTATTATATATATATATATATATATATATATATATATATATATATATATATATATATATATATATATATATTTGTTTTTATAATATACTACTTATATGTCAAAGTAATATAATATATTAATCATTTGAAGTAGTTAAGTTATTGTATTGTTATATGTATGTTATGTAGTGTATATTAGTATATATGATATATAAACTATATTGTAATATATAAGAAATGTAAAATATTGATATCAAAAACTATAATTTAATCGTCAGCATTGGAACATTGCATTGTTATAGCAAGGACACCTGATAAGTTATAGAACATATATTAAGAACATATATACTATCATTTTGCAAAAAAATAAAATACTAAAAGATGACGATAGAATTTTGAATGGCTTCTTTGAAAAAGATACAGATAGAACTAAAGCATATAGGCAAAAACCCAATATGCTGGACAAGCCCATTCTCAAGATTCTGATCCAGATGACGAGCGGTGTAGTAATACTATACAAGTCTTCTCAAGGGATGCGAGAGTTTTAATCCGTCAGATCTTCCGAGTTGGCGATAGAACGAAATAGTGTTAGATCGGGATGGCGATAGAGCGTAGCCATAAGCGAGATTCTATATTATTATTATGATATATATATATATATATATGCAAATATATTCGTATATATATATATATATATATAAAAAAAACTATATTGTAATACACAAGAAAATTAACCACCTTCTTATGTTTACACATAGAAATATATCACAAACTACAATTGTTATCCATGTGCAGTCAATAAATAATAACTATGTGAACATATTTGTATATGTTACTTTATAAATAATACCAAACTACAAGGTAAACCAATTATATATTAATTATATAATAGAATATTTAATAATACGATATTATACGTGTATATTTATAGTAGATCTTATAAGATTTATACGGTTAGAAAACAATACAAGTGTAAGACTCTTAAAGTTTTAGAACTTCATCGTACATGAATATACACAAAAGAATACATATAGAGGAAAGGCCTAATAAATATAATATTTGCACATATAGTTGTAGTATTACATCGCTTTATATAAACGTTCATAAACTTAGGCATACAGGTGAGAACCATACAAATGTAAAATTTGCACATGTAAAAGTAATGTAGTATATATTAATGTATATGTGTGTGCGAATTAATTATCTTTAGGTCAGCGCACGGTAACGAATAAGCGGTATAATTGTGGGTATGAATAGTATATAGGTAAAATATTATATATCGTGTGGCGCTGAGTATTCGGCGAGTTATTATGGGTTATATAATGTCGATCAGTTGGTCACATCATGGCGAGCGGTGTGGTCAGACTACATAAGTCTTCACAAGAGATTCGAGAGTTTGAATCCGTCAGATCCTCCGAGATGGCGATAGAACGAAATAGTGTTAGATCGGGATGGCGATAAATCGTAACCATAAGCGAGATTCCATATTATTATTATGATATATATATATATATGCAAATATATTCGTATATATATATATATATATATATATAAAACTATATTGTAATACACAAGAAAATTAACCACCTTCTTATGTTTACACATAGAAATATATCACAAACTACAATTGTTATCCATGTGCAGTCAATAAATAATAACTATGTGAACATATTTGTATATGTTACTTTATTAATAATACCAAACTACAAGGTAAACCAATTATATATTAATTATATAATAGAATATTTAATAATACGATATTAAACGTGTATATTTATAGTAGAACTTATAAGATTTATACGGTTAGAAAACAATACAAGTGTAAGACTTGCTCATAAAGTTGTAGAACGTCATCGTACTTAATAAACACAAGAGAATACACATAGAGGAAAGGCCTTATACGAATACATGTAAATATAGTTGTATAGTGTTATTCAAACTTAATAGTCTGGAAAAATTGTCTAATTCACAAATTTTACATCATCATATTTGGTTGTGGTAATATAAGTACTTTAAATATAAATACACGCATTAATATCTATATTTGAATTTATATATATATATTTGTAAATTTTATGAATAAATTATATATACCCTTTTTTATTTTTACATTATATTATATTATAATTGTATAAAGTATTATAATTTATAATATACATACTAATATTTAATAGTGAGTAAAGTAATATTTTAATATATTGTATTATATTTCATAAATAAAATAAAAAATGGGAACTTAAATGTTATGATTTATTATTAATATTTTAAGATATATATCGATAAGAATTATTAAAATGTTAATATGTCTCATAGTATATAGATAACATAATAACCAGGTGTTGTAGTAACTAAATAATCAGACTAATTAAATAAATACAGTATCTTCATATAATTTCTAAATTATTTAAAATTAATGATATACGACCTTTTTTTATTAATAAGCAAATTATAATAAAATAAAATATTATTAGATATTATACTATTATATATATATATATATATATATATATATTTGTTTTTATAATATACTACTTATATGTCAAAGTAATATAATATATTAATCATTTGAAGTAGTTAAGTTATTGTATTGTTATATGTATGTTATGTAGTGTATATTAGTATATATGATATATAAACTATATTGTAATATATAAGAAATGTAAAATATTGATATCAAAAACTATAATTTAATCGTCAGCATTGGATCATTGCATTGTTATAGCAAGGACACCTGATAAGTTATAGAACATATATTAAGAACATATATACTATCATTTTGCAAAAAAATAAAATACTAAAAGATGACGATAGAATTTTGAATGGCTTCTTTGAAAAAGATACAGATAGAACTAAAGCATATAGGCAAAAACCCAATATGCTGGACAAGCCCATTCTCAAGATTCTGATCCAGATGACGAGCGGTGTAGTAATACTATACAAGTCTTCTCAAGGGATGCGAGAGTTTTAATCCGTCAGATCTTCCGAGTTGGCGATAGAACGAAATAGTGTTAGATCGGGATGGCGATAGAGCGTAGCCATAAGCGAGATTCTATATTATTATTATGATATATATATATATATATATGCAAATATATTCGTATATATATATATATATATATATATATATATAAAAAAAACTATATTGTAATACACAAGAAAATTAACCACCTTCTTATGTTTACACATAGAAATATATCACAAACTACAATTGTTATCCATGTGCAGTCAATAAATAATAACTATGTGAACATATTTGTATATGTTACTTTATAAATAATACCAAACTACAAGGTAAACCAATTATATATTAATTATATAATAGAATATTTAATAATACGATATTATACGTGTATATTTATAGTAGATCTTATAAGATTTATACGGTTAGAAAACAATACAAGTGTAAGACTCTTAAAGTTTTAGAACTTCATCGTACATGAATATACACAAAAGAATACATATAGAGGAAAGGCCTAATAAATATAATATTTGCACATATAGTTGTAGTATTACATCGCTTTATATAAACGTTCATAAACTTAGGCATACAGGTGAGAACCATACAAATGTAAAATTTGCACATGTAAAAGTAATGTAGTATATATTAATGTATATGTGTGTGCGAATTAATTATCTTTAGGTCAGCGCACGGTAACGAATAAGCGGTATAATTGTGGGTATGAATAGTATATAGGTAAAATATTATATATCGTGTGGCGCTGAGTATTCGGCGAGTTATTATGGGTTATATAATGTCGATCAGTTGGTCACATCATGGCGAGCGGTGTGGTCAGACTACACAAGTTTTCACAAGAGATTCGAGAGTTCGAATCCGTCAGATCCTCCGAGTTGGCGATAGAACGAAATAGTGTTAGATCGGGATGGGAATAGAGTGTAACCATAACGAGATAAAGAAATTATCTTTATTATATCTATTAATTTTATATATATATTAGTTTAAATTTTAGACTGGTTCGTTGCCATTAGCAGAAAGTTGTACACAATAGTGACCTTATTTAGATATAGTATATATGTTATATTTAGTATATAGGTTATATATATATTATTATATGTGTAGTGGTTGGGTATATAAATAAGAATATAAGCTGTTAATAAGAATATATTCGGATCATACATCTGTAAATATAAGACTGGCTATGCTGTCAATTTAAATACATATATATTTTTATGTGAAGTTATTTGGGGTGGGGTTTAGTTAAAGGGGTTGTAACTTTAAGTGATAAAATGATACGGGGTTGGTTGAGGGAAGTTACCCTGGAAAAAGACTTGTAAAGGTTAGCCATCACGTACAGCCGCACACACACTCTCTTTATTACTCAACTACAACTAATAATAATGAATGGGCTTAAATGAAGTTGGATATAGAACGGATGTATTGATTGTAAAGGTTGGTTAAGTAAAGGAATATAACTTACTTTTTACTTATTTAGGGTAAATGGAAAGACTAGGTAAGCATAACGAATAATTATAAATTATAAATAATTAATTAGTATAAACTATAGTAAAATATAAATATGGTTATATATATTAAGTAGTATTACGTTTATTTATTCCTATTTATAATTAATTATCACTAAATCAGATATGGATGAATGCAAGGAAAATATTGATAATTGTGATATTAACCTTAAATGTTATAACAAAGTGGGCAACTTAAAATGTAATTGTAAGCCCGAGTATGAAGGAAACGGAATGGTGTGTGAATGTTAGTGTACATACCTAGTTACGAATTCGTTAATAGAGAACATAATATCTCCCTTATACTTAAAATATACTTATATATTAGTATAGGAACAGTGATACTGTTCTTATTAATATATTTTATCAATGATATCGTAATAATTATTATTGCATTGTAGAACCTATGTAACATACAATTTTGTAACGGATTATATAATCACACACTATAGATATATCGAAGAAATGTTATGTATATGTGTATATTAATGTATATGTGTGTGCGAATGAATTATCTTTAGGTCAGCGCGCGGTAACGAATAAGCGGTATAATTGTGGGTATGAATCGTATATAGGTAAAATATTATATATCGTGTGGCGCTGAGTATTCGGCGAGTTATTATGGGTTATATAATGTCGATCAGTTGGTCACATCATGGCGAGCGGTGTGGTCAGACTACATAAGTCTTCACAAGGGATTCGAGAGTTTGAATCCGTCAGATCCTCCGAGATGGCGATAGAACGAAATAGTGTTAGATCGGGATGGCGATAAAGCGTAGCCATAAGCGAGATTCCATATTATTATTATGATATATATATATATATATGCAAATATATTCGTATATATATATATATATATATAAAACTATATTGTAATACACAAGAAAATTAACCACCTTCTTATGTTTACACATAGAAATATATCACAAACTACAATTGTTATCCATGTGCAGTCAATAAATAATAACTATGTGAACATATTTGTATATGTTACTTTATTAATAATACCAAACTACAAGGTAAACCAATTATATATTAATTATATAATAGAATATTTAATAATACGATATTAAACGTGTATATTTATAGTAGAACTTATAAGATTTATACGGTTAGAAAACAATACAAGTGTAAGACTTGCTCATAAAGTTGTAGAACGTCATCGTACTTAATAAACACAAGAGAATACACATAGAGGAAAGGCCTTATACGAATACATGTAAATATAGTTGTATAGTGTTATTCAAACTTAATAGTCTGGAAAAATTGTCTAATTCACAAATTTTACATCATCATATTTGGTTGTGGTAATATAAGTACTTTAAATATAAATACACGCATTAATATCTATATTTGAATTTATATATATATATTTGTAAATTTTATGAATAAATTATATATACCCTTTTTTATTTTTACATTATATTATATTATAATTGTATAAAGTATTATAATTTATAATATACATACTAATATTTAATAGTGAGTAAAGTAATATTTTAATATATTGTATTATATTTCATAAATAAAATAAAAAATGGGAACTTAAATGTTATGATTTATTATTAATATTTTAAGATATATATCGATAAGAATTATTAAAATGTTAATATGTCTCATAGTATATAGATAACATAATAACCAGGTGTTGTAGTAACTAAATAATCAGACTAATTAAATAAATACAGTATCTTCATATAATTTCTAAATTATTTAAAATTAATGATATACGACCTTTTTTTATTAATAAGCAAATTATAATAAAATAAAATATTATTAGATATTATACTATTATATATATATATATATATATATATATATATTTGTTTTTATAATATACTACTTATATGTCAAAGTAATATAATATATTAATCATTTGAAGTAGTTAAGTTATTGTATTGTTATATGTATGTTATGTAGTGTATATTAGTATATATGATATATAAACTATATTGTAATATATAAGAAATGTAAAATATTGATATCAAAAACTATAATTTAATCGTCAGCATTGGATCATTGCATTGTTATAGCAAGGACACCTGATAAGTTATAGAACATATATTAAGAACATATATACTATCATTTTGCAAAAAAATAAAATACTAAAAGATGACGATAGAATTTTGAATGGCTTCTTTGAAAAAGATACAGATAGAACTAAAGCATATAGGCAAAAACCCAATATGCTGGACAAGCCCATTCTCAAGATTCTGATCCAGATGACGAGCGGTGTAGTAATACTATACAAGTCTTCTCAAGGGATGCGAGAGTTTTAATCCGTCAGATCTTCCGAGTTGGCGATAGAACGAAATAGTGTTAGATCGGGATGGCGATAGAGCGTAGCCATAAGCGAGATTCTATATTATTATTATGATATATATATATATATATATGCAAATATATTCGTATATATATATATATATATATATATATATAAAAAAAACTATATTGTAATACACAAGAAAATTAACCACCTTCTTATGTTTACACATAGAAATATATCACAAACTACAATTGTTATCCATGTGCAGTCAATAAATAATAACTATGTGAACATATTTGTATATGTTACTTTATAAATAATACCAAACTACAAGGTAAACCAATTATATATTAATTATATAATAGAATATTTAATAATACGATATTATACGTGTATATTTATAGTAGATCTTATAAGATTTATACGGTTAGAAAACAATACAAGTGTAAGACTCTTAAAGTTTTAGAACTTCATCGTACATGAATATACACAAAAGAATACATATAGAGGAAAGGCCTAATAAATATAATATTTGCACATATAGTTGTAGTATTACATCGCTTTATATAAACGTTCATAAACTTAGGCATACAGGTGAGAACCATACAAATGTAAAATTTGCACATGTAAAAGTAATGTAGTATATATTAATGTATATGTGTGTGCGAATTAATTATCTTTAGGTCAGCGCACGGTAACGAATAAGCGGTATAATTGTGGGTATGAATAGTATATAGGTAAAATATTATATATCGTGTGGCGCTGAGTATTCGGCGAGTTATTATGGGTTATATAATGTCGATCAGTTGGTCACATCATGGCGAGCGGTGTGGTCAGACTACACAAGTCTTCACAAGAGATTCGAGAGTTCGAATCCGTCAGATCCTCCGAGTTGGCGATAGAACGAAATAGTGTTAGATCGGGATGGGAATAGAGTGTAACCATAACGAGATAAAGAAATTATCTTTATTATATCTATTAATTTTATATATATATTAGTTTAAATTTTAGACTGGTTCGTTGCCATTAGCAGAAAGTTGTACACAATAGTGACCTTATTTAGATATAGTATATATGTTATATTTAGTATATAGGTTATATATATATTATTATATGTGTAGTGGTTGGGTATATAAATAAGAATATAAGCTGTTAATAAGAATATATTCGGATCATACATCTGTAAATATAAGACTGGCTATGCTGTCAATTTAAATACATATATATTTTTATGTGAAGTTATTTGGGGTGGGGTTTAGTTAAAGGGGTTGTAACTTTAAGTGATAAAATGATACGGGGTTGGTTGAGGGAAGTTACCCTGGAAAAAGACTTGTAAAGGTTAGCCATCACGTACAGCCGCACACACACTCTCTTTATTACTCAACTACAACTAATAATAATGAATGGGCTTAAATGAAGTTGGATATAGAACGGATGTATTGATTGTAAAGGTTGGTTAAGTAAAGGAATATAACTTACTTTTTACTTATTTAGGGTAAATGGAAAGACTAGGTAAGCATAACGAATAATTATAAATTATAAATAATTAATTAGTATAAACTATAGTAA
Organism: Osedax fenrisi; assembly: GCA_964019155.1. NCBI lineage: Eukaryota > Metazoa > Annelida > Polychaeta > Sabellida > Siboglinidae > Osedax > Osedax fenrisi. The sequence goes on from OZ025242.1 coordinate 63,532,145, forward strand.
AATATAAATATGGTTATATATATTAAGTAGTATTACGTTTATTTATTCCTATTTATAATTAATTATCACTAAATCAGATATGGATGAATGCAAGGAAAATATTGATAATTGTGATATTAACCTTAAATGTTATAACAAAGTGGGCAACTTAAAATGTAATTGTAAGCCCGAGTATGAAGGAAACGGAATGGTGTGTGAATGTTAGTGTACATACCTAGTTACGAATTCGTTAATAGAGAACATAATATCTCCCTTATACTTAAAATATACTTATATATTAGTATAGGAACAGTGATACTGTTCTTATTAATATATTTTATCAATGATATCGTAATAATTATTATTGCATTGTAGAACCTATGTAACATACAATTTTGTAACGGATTATATAATCACACACTATAGATATATCGAAGAAATGTTATGTATATGTGTATATTAATGTATATGTGTGTGCGAATGAATTATCTTTAGGTCAGCGCGCGGTAACGAATAAGCGGTATAATTGTGGGTATGAATCGTATATAGGTAAAATATTATATATCGTGTGGCGCTGAGTATTCGGCGAGTTATTATGGGTTATATAATGTCGATCAGTTGGTCACATCATGGCGAGCGGTGTGGTCAGACTACATAAGTCTTCACAAGGGATTCGAGAGTTTGAATCCGTCAGATCCTCCGAGATGGCGATAGAACGAAATAGTGTTAGATCGGGATGGCGATAAAGCGTAGCCATAAGCGAGATTCCATATTATTATTATGATATATATATATATATATGCAAATATATTCGTATATATATATATATATATATAAAACTATATTGTAATACACAAGAAAATTAACCACCTTCTTATGTTTACACATAGAAATATATCACAAACTACAATTGTTATCCATGTGCAGTCAATAAATAATAACTATGTGAACATATTTGTATATGTTACTTTATTAATAATACCAAACTACAAGGTAAACCAATTATATATTAATTATATAATAGAATATTTAATAATACGATATTAAACGTGTATATTTATAGTAGAACTTATAAGATTTATACGGTTAGAAAACAATACAAGTGTAAGACTTGCTCATAAAGTTGTAGAACGTCATCGTACTTAATAAACACAAGAGAATACACATAGAGGAAAGGCCTTATACAAATACATGTAAATATAGTTGTATAGTGTTATTCAAACTTAATAGTCTGGAAAAATTGTCTAATTCACAAATTTTACATCATCATATTTGGTTGTGGTAATATAAGTACTTTAAATATAAATACACGCATTAATATCTATATTTGAATTTATATATATATATTTGTAAATTTTATGAATAAATTATATATACCCTTTTTTATTTTTACATTATATTATATTATAATTGTATAAAGTATTATAATTTATAATATACATACTAATATTTAATAGTGAGTAAAGTAATATTTTAATATATTGTATTATATTTCATAAATAAAATAAAAAATGGGAACTTAAATGTTATGATTTATTATTAATATTTTAAGATATATATCGATAAGAATTATTAAAATGTTAATATGTCTCATAGTATATAGATAACATAATAACCAGGTGTTGTAGTAACTAAATAATCAGACTAATTAAATAAATACAGTATCTTCATATAATTTCTAAATTATTTAAAATTAATGATATACGACCTTTTTTTATTAATAAGCAAATTATAATAAAATAAAATATTATTAGATATTATACTATTATATATATATATATATATATATATATATATTTGTTTTTATAATATACTACTTATATGTCAAAGTAATATAATATATTAATCATTTGAAGTAGTTAAGTTATTGTATTGTTATATGTATGTTATGTAGTGTATATTAGTATATATGATATATAAACTATATTGTAATATATAAGAAATGTAAAATATTGATATCAAAAACTATAATTTAATCGTCAGCATTGGATCATTGCATTGTTATAGCAAGGACACCTGATAAGTTATAGAACATATATTAAGAACATATATACTATCATTTTGCAAAAAAATAAAATACTAAAAGATGACGATAGAATTTTGAATGGCTTCTTTGAAAAAGATACAGATAGAACTAAAGCATATAGGCAAAAACCCAATATGCTGGACAAGCCCATTCTCAAGATTCTGATCCAGATGACGAGCGGTGTAGTAATACTATACAAGTCTTCTCAAGGGATGCGAGAGTTTTAATCCGTCAGATCTTCCGAGTTGGCGATAGAACGAAATAGTGTTAGATCGGGATGGCGATAGAGCGTAGCCATAAGCGAGATTCTATATTATTATTATGATATATATATATATATATATGCAAATATATTCGTATATATATATATATATATATATATATATATAAAAAAAACTATATTGTAATACACAAGAAAATTAACCACCTTCTTATGTTTACACATAGAAATATATCACAAACTACAATTGTTATCCATGTGCAGTCAATAAATAATAACTATGTGAACATATTTGTATATGTTACTTTATAAATAATACCAAACTACAAGGTAAACCAATTATATATTAATTATATAATAGAATATTTAATAATACGATATTATACGTGTATATTTATAGTAGATCTTATAAGATTTATACGGTTAGAAAACAATACAAGTGTAAGACTCTTAAAGTTTTAGAACTTCATCGTACATGAATATACACAAAAGAATACATATAGAGGAAAGGCCTAATAAATATAATATTTGCACATATAGTTGTAGTATTACATCGCTTTATATAAACGTTCATAAACTTAGGCATACAGGTGAGAACCATACAAATGTAAAATTTGCACATGTAAAAGTAATGTAGTATATATTAATGTATATGTGTGTGCGAATTAATTATCTTTAGGTCAGCGCACGGTAACGAATAAGCGGTATAATTGTGGGTATGAATAGTATATAGGTAAAATATTATATATCGTGTGGCGCTGAGTATTCGGCGAGTTATTATGGGTTATATAATGTCGATCAGTTGGTCACATCATGGCGAGCGGTGTGGTCAGACTACACAAGTCTTCACAAGAGATTCGAGAGTTCGAATCCGTCAGATCCTCCGAGTTGGCGATAGAACGAAATAGTGTTAGATCGGGATGGGAATAGAGTGTAACCATAACGAGATAAAGAAATTATCTTTATTATATCTATTAATTTTATATATATATTAGTTTAAATTTTAGACTGGTTCGTTGCCATTAGCAGAAAGTTGTACACAATAGTGACCTTATTTAGATATAGTATATATGTTATATTTAGTATATAGGTTATATATATATTATTATATGTGTAGTGGTTGGGTATATAAATAAGAATATAAGCTGTTAATAAGAATATATTCGGATCATACATCTGTAAATATAAGACTGGCTATGCTGTCAATTTAAATACATATATATTTTTATGTGAAGTTATTTGGGGTGGGGTTTAGTTAAAGGGGTTGTAACTTTAAGTGATAAAATGATACGGGGTTGGTTGAGGGAAGTTACCCTGGAAAAAGACTTGTAAAGGTTAGCCATCACGTACAGCCGCACACACACTCTCTTTATTACTCAACTACAACTAATAATAATGAATGGGCTTAAATGAAGTTGGATATAGAACGGATGTATTGATTGTAAAGGTTGGTTAAGTAAAGGAATATAACTTACTTTTTACTTATTTAGGGTAAATGGAAAGACTAGGTAAGCATAACGAATAATTATAAATTATAAATAATTAATTAGTATAAACTATAGTAAAATATAAATATGGTTATATATATTAAGTAGTATTACGTTTATTTATTCCTATTTATAATTAATTATCACTAAATCAGATATGGATGAATGCAAGGAAAATATTGATAATTGTGATATTAACCTTAAATGTTATAACAAAGTGGGCAACTTAAAATGTAATTGTAAGCCCGAGTATGAAGGAAACGGAATGGTGTGTGAATGTTAGTGTACATACCTAGTTACGAATTCGTTAATAGAGAACATAATATCTCCCTTATACTTAAAATATACTTATATATTAGTATAGGAACAGTGATACTGTTCTTATTAATATATTTTATCAATGATATCGTAATAATTATTATTGCATTGTAGAACCTATGTAACATACAATTTTGTAACGGATTATATAATCACACACTATAGATATATCGAAGAAATGTTATGTATATGTGTATATTAATGTATATGTGTGTGCGAATGAATTATCTTTAGGTCAGCGCGCGGTAACGAATAAGCGGTATAATTGTGGGTATGAATCGTATATAGGTAAAATATTATATATCGTGTGGCGCTGAGTATTCGGCGAGTTATTATGGGTTATATAATGTCGATCAGTTGGTCACATCATGGCGAGCGGTGTGGTCAGACTACATAAGTCTTCACAAGGGATTCGAGAGTTTGAATCCGTCAGATCCTCCGAGATGGCGATAGAACGAAATAGTGTTAGATCGGGATGGCGATAAAGCGTAGCCATAAGCGAGATTCCATATTATTATTATGATATATATATATATATATGCAAATATATTCGTATATATATATATATATATAAAACTATATTGTAATACACAAGAAAATTAACCACCTTCTTATGTTTACACATAGAAATATATCACAAACTACAATTGTTATCCATGTGCAGTCAATAAATAATAACTATGTGAACATATTTGTATATGTTACTTTATTAATAATACCAAACTACAAGGTAAACCAATTATATATTAATTATATAATAGAATATTTAATAATACGATATTAAACGTGTATATTTATAGTAGAACTTATAAGATTTATACGGTTAGAAAACAATACAAGTGTAAGACTTGCTCATAAAGTTGTAGAACGTCATCGTACTTAATAAACACAAGAGAATACACATAGAGGAAAGGCCTTATACAAATACATGTAAATATAGTTGTATAGTGTTATTCAAACTTAATAGTCTGGAAAAATTGTCTAATTCACAAATTTTACATCATCATATTTGGTTGTGGTAATATAAGTACTTTAAATATAAATACACGCATTAATATCTATATTTGAATTTATATATATATATTTGTAAATTTTATGAATAAATTATATATACCCTTTTTTATTTTTACATTATATTATATTATAATTGTATAAAGTATTATAATTTATAATATACATACTAATATTTAATAGTGAGTAAAGTAATATTTTAATATATTGTATTATATTTCATAAATAAAATAAAAAATGGGAACTTAAATGTTATGATTTATTATTAATATTTTAAGATATATATCGATAAGAATTATTAAAATGTTAATATGTCTCATAGTATATAGATAACATAATAACCAGGTGTTGTAGTAACTAAATAATCAGACTAATTAAATAAATACAGTATCTTCATATAATTTCTAAATTATTTAAAATTAATGATATACGACCTTTTTTTATTAATAAGCAAATTATAATAAAATAAAATATTATTAGATATTATACTATTATATATATATATATATATATATATATTTGTTTTTATAATATACTACTTATATGTCAAAGTAATATAATATATTAATCATTTGAAGTAGTTAAGTTATTGTATTGTTATATGTATGTTATGTAGTGTATATTAGTATATATGATATATAAACTATATTGTAATATATAAGAAATGTAAAATATTGATATCAAAAACTATAATTTAATCGTCAGCATTGGAACATTGCATTGTTATAGCAAGGACACCTGATAAGTTATAGAACATATATTAAGAACATATATACTATCATTTTGCAAAAAAATAAAATACTAAAAGATGACGATAGAATTTTGAATGGCTTCTTTGAAAAAGATACAGATAGAACTAAAGCATATAGGCAAAAACCCAATATGCTGGACAAGCCCATTCTCAAGATTCTGATCCAGATGACGAGCGGTGTAGTAATACTATACAAGTCTTCTCAAGGGATGCGAGAGTTTTAATCCGTCAGATCTTCCGAGTTGGCGATAGAACGAAATAGTGTTAGATCGGGATGGCGATAGAGCGTAGCCATAAGCGAGATTCTATATTATTATTATGATATATATATATATATATATGCAAATATATTCGTATATATATATATATATATATAAAAAAAACTATATTGTAATACACAAGAAAATTAACCACCTTCTTATGTTTACACATAGAAATATATCACAAACTACAATTGTTATCCATGTGCAGTCAATAAATAATAACTATGTGAACATATTTGTATATGTTACTTTATAAATAATACCAAACTACAAGGTAAACCAATTATATATTAATTATATAATAGAATATTTAATAATACGATATTATACGTGTATATTTATAGTAGATCTTATAAGATTTATACGGTTAGAAAACAATACAAGTGTAAGACTCTTAAAGTTTTAGAACTTCATCGTACATGAATATACACAAAAGAATACATATAGAGGAAAGGCCTAATAAATATAATATTTGCACATATAGTTGTAGTATTACATCGCTTTATATAAACGTTCATAAACTTAGGCATACAGGTGAGAACCATACAAATGTAAAATTTGCACATGTAAAAGTAATGTAGTATATATTAATGTATATGTGTGTGCGAATTAATTATCTTTAGGTCAGCGCACGGTAACGAATAAGCGGTATAATTGTGGGTATGAATAGTATATAGGTAAAATATTATATATCGTGTGGCGCTGAGTATTCGGCGAGTTATTATGGGTTATATAATGTCGATCAGTTGGTCACATCATGGCGAGCGGTGTGGTCAGACTACATAAGTCTTCACAAGAGATTCGAGAGTTTGAATCCGTCAGATCCTCCGAGATGGCGATAGAACGAAATAGTGTTAGATCGGGATGGCGATAAATCGTAACCATAAGCGAGATTCCATATTATTATTATGATATATATATATATATGCAAATATATTCGTATATATATATATATATATATATATATAAAACTATATTGTAATACACAAGAAAATTAACCACCTTCTTATGTTTACACATAGAAATATATCACAAACTACAATTGTTATCCATGTGCAGTCAATAAATAATAACTATGTGAACATATTTGTATATGTTACTTTATTAATAATACCAAACTACAAGGTAAACCAATTATATATTAATTATATAATAGAATATTTAATAATACGATATTAAACGTGTATATTTATATTAGAACTTATAAGATTTATACGGTTAGAAAACAATACAAGTGTAAGACTTGCTCATAAAGTTGTAGAACGTCATCGTACTTAATAAACACAAGAGAATACACATAGAGGAAAGGCCTTATACGAATACATGTAAATATAGTTGTATAGTGTTATTCAAACTTAATAGTCTGGAAAAATTGTCTAATTCACAAATTTTACATCATCATATTTGGTTGTGGTAATATAAGTACTTTAAATATAAATACACGCATTAATATCTATATTTGAATTTATATATATATATTTGTAAATTTTATGAATAAATTATATATACCCTTTTTTATTTTTACATTATATTATATTATAATTGTATAAAGTATTATAATTTATAATATACATACTAATATTTAATAGTGAGTAAAGTAATATTTTAATATATTGTATTATATTTCATAAATAAAATAAAAAATGGGAACTTAAATGTTATGATTTATTATTAATATTTTAAGATATATATCGATAAGAATTATTAAAATGTTAATATGTCTCATAGTATATAGATAACATAATAACCAGGTGTTGTAGTAACTAAATAATCAGACTAATTAAATAAATACAGTATCTTCATATAATTTCTAAATTATTTAAAATTAATGATATACGACCTTTTTTTATTAATAAGCAAATTATAATAAAATAAAATATTATTAGATATTATACTATTATATATATATATATATATATATATATATTTGTTTTTATAATATACTACTTATATGTCAAAGTAATATAATATATTAATCATTTGAAGTAGTTAAGTTATTGTATTGTTATATGTATGTTATGTAGTGTATATTAGTATATATGATATATAAACTATATTGTAATATATAAGAAATGTAAAATATTGATATCAAAAACTATAATTTAATCGTCAGCATTGGATCATTGCATTGTTATAGCAAGGACACCTGATAAGTTATAGAACATATATTAAGAACATATATACTATCATTTTGCAAAAAAATAAAATACTAAAAGATGACGATAGAATTTTGAATGGCTTCTTTGAAAAAGATACAGATAGAACTAAAGCATATAGGCAAAAACCCAATATGCTGGACAAGCCCATTCTCAAGATTCTGATCCAGATGACGAGCGGTGTAGTAATACTATACAAGTCTTCTCAAGGGATGCGAGAGTTTTAATCCGTCAGATCTTCCGAGTTGGCGATAGAACGAAATAGTGTTAGATCGGGATGGCGATAGAGCGTAGCCATAAGCGAGATTCTATATTATTATTATGATATATATATATATATATATGCAAATATATTCGTATATATATATATATATATATATATATATATAAAAAAAACTATATTGTAATACACAAGAAAATTAACCACCTTCTTATGTTTACACATAGAAATATATCACAAACTACAATTGTTATCCATGTGCAGTCAATAAATAATAACTATGTGAACATATTTGTATATGTTACTTTATAAATAATACCAAACTACAAGGTAAACCAATTATATATTAATTATATAATAGAATATTTAATAATACGATATTATACGTGTATATTTATAGTAGATCTTATAAGATTTATACGGTTAGAAAACAATACAAGTGTAAGACTCTTAAAGTTTTAGAACTTCATCGTACATGAATATACACAAAAGAATACATATAGAGGAAAGGCCTAATAAATATAATATTTGCACATATAGTTGTAGTATTACATCGCTTTATATAAACGTTCATAAACTTAGGCATACAGGTGAGAACCATACAAATGTAAAATTTGCACATGTAAAAGTAATGTAGTATATATTAATGTATATGTGTGTGCGAATTAATTATCTTTAGGTCAGCGCACGGTAACGAATAAGCGGTATAATTGTGGGTATGAATAGTATATAGGTAAAATATTATATATCGTGTGGCGCTGAGTATTCGGCGAGTTATTATGGGTTATATAATGTCGATCAGTTGGTCACATCATGGCGAGCGGTGTGGTCAGACTACACAAGTTTTCACAAGAGATTCGAGAGTTCGAATCCGTCAGATCCTCCGAGTTGGCGATAGAACGAAATAGTGTTAGATCGGGATGGGAATAGAGTGTAACCATAACGAGATAAAGAAATTATCTTTATTATATCTATTAATTTTATATATATATTAGTTTAAATTTTAGACTGGTTCGTTGCCATTAGCAGAAAGTTGTACACAATAGTGACCTTATTTAGATATAGTATATATGTTATATTTAGTATATAGGTTATATATATATTATTATATGTGTAGTGGTTGGGTATATAAATAAGAATATAAGCTGTTAATAAGAATATATTCGGATCATACATCTGTAAATATAAGACTGGCTATGCTGTCAATTTAAATACATATATATTTTTATGTGAAGTTATTTGGGGTGGGGTTTAGTTAAAGGGGTTGTAACTTTAAGTGATAAAATGATACGGGGTTGGTTGAGGGAAGTTACCCTGGAAAAAGACTTGTAAAGGTTAGCCATCACGTACAGCCGCACACACACTCTCTTTATTACTCAACTACAACTAATAATAATGAATGGGCTTAAATGAAGTTGGATATAGAACGGATGTATTGATTGTAAAGGTTGGTTAAGTAAAGGAATATAACTTACTTTTTACTTATTTAGGGTAAATGGAAAGACTAGGTAAGCATAACGAATAATTATAAATTATAAATAATTAATTAGTATAAACTATAGTAAAATATAAATATGGTTATATATATTAAGTAGTATTACGTTTATTTATTCCTATTTATAATTAATTATCACTAAATCAGATATGGATGAATGCAAGGAAAATATTGATAATTGTGATATTAACCTTAAATGTTATAACAAAGTGGGCAACTTAAAATGTAATTGTAAGCCCGAGTATGAAGGAAACGGAATGGTGTGTGAATGTTAGTGTACATACCTAGTTACGAATTCGTTAATAGAGAACATAATATCTCCCTTATACTTAAAATATACTTATATATTAGTATAGGAACAGTGATACTGTTCTTATTAATATATTTTATCAATGATATCGTAATAATTATTATTGCATTGTAGAACCTATGTAACATACAATTTTGTAACGGATTATATAATCACACACTATAGATATATCGAAGAAATGTTATGTATATGTGTATATTAATGTATATGTGTGTGCGAATGAATTATCTTTAGGTCAGCGCGCGGTAACGAATAAGCGGTATAATTGTGGGTATGAATCGTATATAGGTAAAATATTATATATCGTGTGGCGCTGAGTATTCGGCGAGTTATTATGGGTTATATAATGTCGATCAGTTGGTCACATCATGGCGAGCGGTGTGGTCAGACTACATAAGTCTTCACAAGGGATTCGAGAGTTTGAATCCGTCAGATCCTCCGAGATGGCGATAGAACGAAATAGTGTTAGATCGGGATGGCGATAAAGCGTAGCCATAAGCGAGATTCCATATTATTATTATGATATATATATATATATATATGCAAATATATTCGTATATATATATATATATATATAAAACTATATTGTAATACACAAGAAAATTAACCACCTTCTTATGTTTACACATAGAAATATATCACAAACTACAATTGTTATCCATGTGCAGTCAATAAATAATAACTATGTGAACATATTTGTATATGTTACTTTATTAATAATACCAAACTACAAGGTAAACCAATTATATATTAATTATATAATAGAATATTTAATAATACGATATTAAACGTGTATATTTATAGTAGAACTTATAAGATTTATACGGTTAGAAAACAATACAAGTGTAAGACTTGCTCATAAAGTTGTAGAACGTCATCGTACTTAATAAACACAAGAGAATACACATAGAGGAAAGGCCTTATACAAATACATGTAAATATAGTTGTATAGTGTTATTCAAACTTAATAGTCTGGAAAAATTGTCTAATTCACAAATTTTACATCATCATATTTGGTTGTGGTAATATAAGTACTTTAAATATAAATACACGCATTAATATCTATATTTGAATTTATATATATATATTTGTAAATTTTATGAATAAATTATATATACCCTTTTTTATTTTTACATTATATTATATTATAATTGTATAAAGTATTATAATTTATAATATACATACTAATATTTAATAGTGAGTAAAGTAATATTTTAATATATTGTATTATATTTCATAAATAAAATAAAAAATGGGAACTTAAATGTTATGATTTATTATTAATATTTTAAGATATATATCGATAAGAATTATTAAAATGTTAATATGTCTCATAGTATATAGATAACATAATAACCAGGTGTTGTAGTAACTAAATAATCAGACTAATTAAATAAATACAGTATCTTCATATAATTTCTAAATTATTTAAAATTAATGATATACGACCTTTTTTTATTAATAAGCAAATTATAATAAAATAAAATATTATTAGATATTATACTATTATATATATATATATATATATATATATATATTTGTTTTTATAATATACTACTTATATGTCAAAGTAATATAATATATTAATCATTTGAAGTAGTTAAGTTATTGTATTGTTATATGTATGTTATGTAGTGTATATTAGTATATATGATATATAAACTATATTGTAATATATAAGAAATGTAAAATATTGATATCAAAAACTATAATTTAATCGTCAGCATTGGATCATTGCATTGTTATAGCAAGGACACCTGATAAGTTATAGAACATATATTAAGAACATATATACTATCATTTTGCAAAAAAATAAAATACTAAAAGATGACGATAGAATTTTGAATGGCTTCTTTGAAAAAGATACAGATAGAACTAAAGCATATAGGCAAAAACCCAATATGCTGGACAAGCCCATTCTCAAGATTCTGATCCAGATGACGAGCGGTGTAGTAATACTATACAAGTCTTCTCAAGGGATGCGAGAGTTTTAATCCGTCAGATCTTCCGAGTTGGCGATAGAACGAAATAGTGTTAGATCGGGATGGCGATAGAGCGTAGCCATAAGCGAGATTCTATATTATTATTATGATATATATATATATATATATGCAAATATATTCGTATATATATATATATATATATATATATATATAAAAAAAACTATATTGTAATACACAAGAAAATTAACCACCTTCTTATGTTTACACATAGAAATATATCACAAACTACAATTGTTATCCATGTGCAGTCAATAAATAATAACTATGTGAACATATTTGTATATGTTACTTTATAAATAATACCAAACTACAAGGTAAACCAATTATATATTAATTATATAATAGAATATTTAATAATACGATATTATACGTGTATATTTATAGTAGATCTTATAAGATTTATACGGTTAGAAAACAATACAAGTGTAAGACTCTTAAAGTTTTAGAACTTCATCGTACATGAATATACACAAAAGAATACATATAGAGGAAAGGCCTAATAAATATAATATTTGCACATATAGTTGTAGTATTACATCGCTTTATATAAACGTTCATAAACTTAGGCATACAGGTGAGAACCATACAAATGTAAAATTTGCACATGTAAAAGTAATGTAGTATATATTAATGTATATGTGTGTGCGAATTAATTATCTTTAGGTCAGCGCACGGTAACGAATAAGCGGTATAATTGTGGGTATGAATAGTATATAGGTAAAATATTATATATCGTGTGGCGCTGAGTATTCGGCGAGTTATTATGGGTTATATAATGTCGATCAGTTGGTCACATCATGGCGAGCGGTGTGGTCAGACTACACAAGTCTTCACAAGAGATTCGAGAGTTCGAATCCGTCAGATCCTCCGAGTTGGCGATAGAACGAAATAGTGTTAGATCGGGATGGGAATAGAGTGTAACCATAACGAGATAAAGAAATTATCTTTATTATATCTATTAATTTTATATATATATTAGTTTAAATTTTAGACTGGTTCGTTGCCATTAGCAGAAAGTTGTACACAATAGTGACCTTATTTAGATATAGTATATATGTTATATTTAGTATATAGGTTATATATATATTATTATATGTGTAGTGGTTGGGTATATAAATAAGAATATAAGCTGTTAATAAGAATATATTCGGATCATACATCTGTAAATATAAGACTGGCTATGCTGTCAATTTAAATACATATATATTTTTATGTGAAGTTATTTGGGGTGGGGTTTAGTTAAAGGGGTTGTAACTTTAAGTGATAAAATGATACGGGGTTGGTTGAGGGAAGTTACCCTGGAAAAAGACTTGTAAAGGTTAGCCATCACGTACAGCCGCACACACACTCTCTTTATTACTCAACTACAACTAATAATAATGAATGGGCTTAAATGAAGTTGGATATAGAACGGATGTATTGATTGTAAAGGTTGGTTAAGTAAAGGAATATAACTTAATTTTTACTTATTTAGGGTAAATGGAAAGACTAGGTGAGCATAACGAATAATTATAAATTATAAATAATTAATTAGTATAAACTATAGTAAAATATAAATATGGTTATATATATTAAGTAGTATTACGTTTATTTATTCCTATTTATAATTAATTATCACTAAATCAGATATGGATGAATGCAAGGAAAATATTGATAATTGTGATATTAACCTTAAATGTTATAACAAAGTGGGCAACTTAAAATGTAATTGTAAGCCCGAGTATGAAGGAAACGGAATGGTGTGTGAATGTTAGTGTACATACCTAGTTACGAATTCGTTAATAGAGAACATAATATCTCCCTTATACTTAAAATATACTTATATATTAGTATAGGAACAGTGATACTGTTCTTATTAATATATTTTATCAATGATATCGTAATAATTATTATTGCATTGTAGAACCTATGTAACATACAATTTTGTAACGGATTATATAATCACACACTATAGATATATCGAAGAAATGTTATGTATATGTGTATATTAATGTATATGTGTGTGCGAATGAATTATCTTTAGGTCAGCGCGCGGTAACGAATAAGCGGTATAATTGTGGGTATGAATCGTATATAGGTAAAATATTATATATCGTGTGGCGCTGAGTATTCGGCGAGTTATTATGGGTTATATAATGTCGATCAGTTGGTCACATCATGGCGAGCGGTGTGGTCAGACTACATAAGTCTTCACAAGGGATTCGAGAGTTTGAATCCGTCAGATCCTCCGAGATGGCGATAGAACGAAATAGTGTTAGATCGGGATGGCGATAAAGCGTAGCCATAAGCGAGATTCCATATTATTATTATGATATATATATATATATATGCAAATATATTCGTATATATATATATATATATATATAAAACTATATTGTAATACACAAGAAAATTAACCACCTTCTTATGTTTACACATAGAAATATATCACAAACTACAATTGTTATCCATGTGCAGTCAATAAATAATAACTATGTGAACATATTTGTATATGTTACTTTATTAATAATACCAAACTACAAGGTAAACCAATTATATATTAATTATATAATAGAATATTTAATAATACGATATTAAACGTGTATATTTATAGTAGAACTTATAAGATTTATACGGTTAGAAAACAATACAAGTGTAAGACTTGCTCATAAAGTTGTAGAACGTCATCGTACTTAATAAACACAAGAGAATACACATAGAGGAAAGGCCTTATACGAATACATGTAAATATAGTTGTATAGTGTTATTCAAACTTAATAGTCTGGAAAAATTGTCTAATTCACAAATTTTACATCATCATATTTGGTTGTGGTAATATAAGTACTTTAAATATAAATACACGCATTAATATCTATATTTGAATTTATATATATATATTTGTAAATTTTATGAATAAATTATATATACCCTTTTTTATTTTTACATTATATTATATTATAATTGTATAAAGTATTATAATTTATAATATACATACTAATATTTAATAGTGAGTAAAGTAATATTTTAATATATTGTATTATATTTCATAAATAAAATAAAAAATGGGAACTTAAATGTTATGATTTATTATTAATATTTTAAGATATATATCGATAAGAATTATTAAAATGTTAATATGTCTCATAGTATATAGATAACATAATAACCAGGTGTTGTAGTAACTAAATAATCAGACTAATTAAATAAATACAGTATCTTCATATAATTTCTAAATTATTTAAAATTAATGATATACGACCTTTTTTTATTAATAAGCAAATTATAATAAAATAAAATATTATTAGATATTATACTATTATATATATATATATATATATATATATATATATATATATATATATATTTGTTTTTATAATATACTACTTATATGTCAAAGTAATATAATATATTAATCATTTGAAGTAGTTAAGTTATTGTATTGTTATATGTATGTTATGTAGTGTATATTAGTATATATGATATATAAACTATATTGTAATATATAAGAAATGTAAAATATTGATATCAAAAACTATAATTTAATCGTCAGCATTGGAACATTGCATTGTTATAGCAAGGACACCTGATAAGTTATAGAACATATATTAAGAACATATATACTATCATTTTGCAAAAAAATAAAATACTAAAAGATGACGATAGAATTTTGAATGGCTTCTTTGAAAAAGATACAGATAGAACTAAAGCATATAGGCAAAAACCCAATATGCTGGACAAGCCCATTCTCAAGATTCTGATCCAGATGACGAGCGGTGTAGTAATACTATACAAGTCTTCTCAAGGGATGCGAGAGTTTTAATCCGTCAGATCTTCCGAGTTGGCGATAGAACGAAATAGTGTTAGATCGGGATGGCGATAGAGCGTAGCCATAAGCGAGATTCTATATTATTATTATGATATATATATATATATATATGCAAATATATTCGTATATATATATATATATATATAAAAAAAACTATATTGTAATACACAAGAAAATTAACCACCTTCTTATGTTTACACATAGAAATATATCACAAACTACAATTGTTATCCATGTGCAGTCAATAAATAATAACTATGTGAACATATTTGTATATGTTACTTTATAAATAATACCAAACTACAAGGTAAACCAATTATATATTAATTATATAATAGAATATTTAATAATACGATATTATACGTGTATATTTATAGTAGATCTTATAAGATTTATACGGTTAGAAAACAATACAAGTGTAAGACTCTTAAAGTTTTAGAACTTCATCGTACATGAATATACACAAAAGAATACATATAGAGGAAAGGCCTAATAAATATAATATTTGCACATATAGTTGTAGTATTACATCGCTTTATATAAACGTTCATAAACTTAGGCATACAGGTGAGAACCATACAAATGTAAAATTTGCACATGTAAAAGTAATGTAGTATATATTAATGTATATGTGTGTGCGAATTAATTATCTTTAGGTCAGCGCACGGTAACGAATAAGCGGTATAATTGTGGGTATGAATCGTATATAGGTAAAATATTATATATCGTGTGGCGCTGAGTATTCGGCGAGTTATTATGGGTTATATAATGTCGATCAGTTGGTCACATCATGGCGAGCGGTGTGGTCAGACTACATAAGTCTTCACAAGGGATTCGAGAGTTTGAATCCGTCAGATCCTCCGAGATGGCGATAGAACGAAATAGTGTTAGATCGGGATGGCGATAAATCGTAGCCATAAGCGAGATTCCATATTATTATTATGATATATATATATATATGCAAATATATTCGTATATATATATATATATATATATATATAAAACTATATTGTAATACACAAGAAAATTAACCACCTTCTTATGTTTACACATAGAAATATATCACAAACTACAATTGTTATCCATGTGCAGTCAATAAATAATAACTATGTGAACATATTTGTATATGTTACTTTATTAATAATACCAAACTACAAGGTAAACCAATTATATATTAATTATATAATAGAATATTTAATAATACGATATTAAACGTGTATATTTATAGTAGAACTTATAAGATTTATACGGTTAGAAAACAATACAAGTGTAAGACTTGCTCATAAAGTTGTAGAACGTCATCGTACTTAATAAACACAAGAGAATACACATAGAGGAAAGGCCTTATACAAATACATGTAAATATAGTTGTATAGTGTTATTCAAACTTAATAGTCTGGAAAAATTGTCTAATTCACAAATTTTACATCATCATATTTGGTTGTGGTAATATAAGTACTTTAAATATAAATACACGCATTAATATCTATATTTGAATTTATATATATATATTTGTAAATTTTATGAATAAATTATATATACCCTTTTTTATTTTTACATTATATTATATTATAATTGTATAAAGTATTATAATTTATAATATACATACTAATATTTAATAGTGAGTAAAGTAATATTTTAATATATTGTATTATATTTCATAAATAAAATAAAAAATGGGAACTTAAATGTTATGATTTATTATTAATATTTTAAGATATATATCGATAAGAATTATTAAAATGTTAATATGTCTCATAGTATATAGATAACATAATAACCAGGTGTTGTAGTAACTAAATAATCAGACTAATTAAATAAATACAGTATCTTCATATAATTTCTAAATTATTTAAAATTAATGATATACGACCTTTTTTTATTAATAAGCAAATTATAATAAAATAAAATATTATTAGATATTATACTATTATATATATATATATATATATATATATATATTTGTTTTTATAATATACTACTTATATGTCAAAGTAATATAATATATTAATCATTTGAAGTAGTTAAGTTATTGTATTGTTATATGTATGTTATGTAGTGTATATTAGTATATATGATATATAAACTATATTGTAATATATAAGAAATGTAAAATATTGATATCAAAAACTATAATTTAATCGTCAGCATTGGAACATTGCATTGTTATAGCAAGGACACCTGATAAGTTATAGAACATATATTAAGAACATATATACTATCATTTTGCAAAAAAATAAAATACTAAAAGATGACGATAGAATTTTGAATGGCTTCTTTGAAAAAGATACAGATAGAACTAAAGCATATAGGCAAAAACCCAATATGCTGGACAAGCCCATTCTCAAGATTCTGATCCAGATGACGAGCGGTGTAGTAATACTATACAAGTCTTCTCAAGGGATGCGAGAGTTTTAATCCGTCAGATCTTCCGAGTTGGCGATAGAACGAAATAGTGTTAGATCGGGATGGCGATAGAGCGTAGCCATAAGCGAGATTCTATAATATTATTATGATATATATATATATATATATGCAAATATATTCGTATATATATATATATATATATATAAAAAAAACTATATTGTAATACACAAGAAAATTAACCACCTTCTTATGTTTACACATAGAAATATATCACAAACTACAATTGTTATCCATGTGCAGTCAATAAATAATAACTATGTGAACATATTTGTATATGTTACTTTATAAATAATACCAAACTACAAGGTAAACCAATTATATATTAATTATATAATAGAATATTTAATAATACGATATTATACGTGTATATTTATAGTAGATCTTATGATCATAAGATTTATACGGTTAGAAAACAATACAAGTGTAAGACTCTTAAAGTTTTAGAACTTCATCGTACATGAATATACACAAAAGAATACATATAGAGGAAAGGCCTAATAAATATAATATTTGCACATATAGTTGTAGTATTACATCGCTTTATATAAACGTTCATAAACTTAGGCATACAGGTGAGAACCATACAAATGTAAAATTTGCACATGTAAAAGTAATGTAGTATATATTAATGTATATGTGTGTGCGAATTAATTATCTTTAGGTCAGCGCACGGTAACGAATAAGCGGTATAATTGTGGGTATGAATAGTATATAGGTAAAATATTATATATCGTGTGGCGCTGAGTATTCGGCGAGTTATTATGGGTTATATAATGTCGATCAGTTGGTCACATCATGGCGAGCGGTGTGGTCAGACTACACAAGTCTTCACAAGAGATTCGAGAGTTCGAATCCGTCAGATCCTCCGAGTTGGCGATAGAACGAAATAGTGTTAGATCGGGATGGGAATAGAGTGTAACCATAACGAGATAAAGAAATTATCTTTATTATATCTATTAATTTTATATATATATTAGTTTAAATTTTAGACTGGTTCGTTGCCATTAGCAGAAAGTTGTACACAATAGTGACCTTATTTAGATATAGTATATATGTTATATTTAGTATATAGGTTATATATATATTATTATATGTGTAGTGGTTGGGTATATAAATAAGAATATAAGCTGTTAATAAGAATATATTCGGATCATACATCTGTAAATATAAGACTGGCTATGCTGTCAATTTAAATACATATATATTTTTATGTGAAGTTATTTGGGGTGGGGTTTAGTTAAAGGGGTTGTAACTTTAGGTGATAAAATGATACGGGGTTGGTTGAGGGAAGTTACCCTGGAAAAAGACTTGTAAAGGTTAGCCATCACGTACAGCCACACACACTCTCTTTATTACTCAACTACAACTAATAATAATGAATGGGCTCAAATGAAGTTGGATATAGAACGGATGTATTGATTGTAAAGGTTGGTTAAGTAAAGGAATATAACTTAATTTTTACTTATTTAGGGTAAATGGAAAGACTAGGTGAGCATAACGAATAATTATAAATTATAAATAATTAATTAGTATAAACTATAGTAAAATATAAATATGGTTATATATATTAAGTAGTATTACGTTTATTTATTCCTATTTATAATTAATTATCACTAAATCAGATATGGATGAATGCAAGGAAAATATTGATAATTGTGATATTAACCTTAAATGTTATAACAAAGTGGGCAACTTAAAATGTAATTGTAAGCCCGAGTATGAAGGAAACGGAATGGTGTGTGAATGTTAGTGTACATACCTAGTTACGAATTCGTTAATAGAGAACATAATATCTCCCTTATACTTAAAATATACTTATATATTAGTATAGGAACAGTGATACTGTTCTTATTAATATATTTTATCAATGATATCGTAATAATTATTATTGCATTGTAGAACCTATGTAACATACAATTTTGTAACGGATTATATAATCACACACTATAGATATATCGAAGAAATGTTATGTATATGTGTATATTAATGTATATGTGTGTGCGAATGAATTATCTTTAGGTCAGCGCGCGGTAACGAATAAGCGGTATAATTGTGGGTATGAATCGTATATAGGTAAAATATTATATATCGTGTGGCGCTGAGTATTCGGCGAGTTATTATGGGTTATATAATGTCGATCAGTTGGTCACATCATGGCGAGCGGTGTGGTCAGACTACATAAGTCTTCACAAGAGATTCGAGAGTTTGAATCCGTCAGATCCTCCGAGATGGCGATAGAACGAAATAGTGTTAGATCGGGATGGCGATAAAGCGTAGCCATAAGCGAGATTCCATATTATTATTATGATATATATATATATATATGCAAATATATTCGTATATATATATATATATATATATAAAACTATATTGTAATACACAAGAAAATTAACCACCTTCTTATGTTTACACATAGAAATATATCACAAACTACAATTGTTATCCATGTGCAGTCAATAAATAATAACTATGTGAACATATTTGTATATGTTACTTTATTAATAATACCAAACTACAAGGTAAACCAATTATATATTAATTATATAATAGAATATTTAATAATACGATATTAAACGTGTATATTTATAGTAGAACTTATAAGATTTATACGGTTAGAAAACAATACAAGTGTAAGACTTGCTCATAAAGTTGTAGAACGTCATCGTACTTAATAAACACAAGAGAATACACATAGAGGAAAGGCCTTATACGAATACATGTAAATATAGTTGTATAGTGTTATTCAAACTTAATAGTCTGGAAAAATTGTCTAATTCACAAATTTTACATCATCATATTTGGTTGTGGTAATATAAGTACTTTAAATATAAATACACGCATTAATATCTATATTTGAATTTATATATATATATTTGTAAATTTTATGAATAAATTATATATACCCTTTTTTATTTTTACATTATATTATATTATAATTGTATAAAGTATTATAATTTATAATATACATACTAATATTTAATAGTGAGTAAAGTAATATTTTAATATATTGTATTATATTTCATAAATAAAATAAAAAATGGGAACTTAAATGTTATGATTTATTATTAATATTTTAAGATATATATCGATAAGAATTATTAAAATGTTAATATGTCTCATAGTATATAGATAACATAATAACCAGGTGTTGTAGTAACTAAATAATCAGACTAATTAAATAAATACAGTATCTTCATATAATTTCTAAATTATTTAAAATTAATGATATACGACCTTTTTTTATTAATAAGCAAATTATAATAAAATAAAATATTATTAGATATTATACTATTATATATATATATATATATATATATATTTATATTTGTTTTTATAATATACTACTTATATGTCAAAGTAATATAATATATTAATCATTTGAAGTATTTAAGTTATTGTATTGTTATATGTATGTTATGTAGTGTATATTAGTATATATGATATATAAACTATATTGTAATATATAAGAAATGTAAAATATTGATATCAAAAACTATAATTTAATCGTCAGCATTGGAACATTGCATTGTTATAGCAAGGACACCTGATAAGTTATAGAACATATATTAAGAACATATATACTATCATTTTGCAAAAAAATAAAATACTAAAAGATGACGATAGAATTTTGAATGGCTTCTTTGAAAAAGATACAGATAGAACTAAAGCATATAGTCAAAAACCCAATATGCTGGACAAGCCCATTCTCAAGATTCTGATCCAGATGACGAGCGGTGTAGTAATACTATACAAGTCTTCTCAAGGGATGCGAGAGTTTTAATCCGTCAGATCTTCCGAGTTGGCGATAGAACGAAATAGTGTTAGATCGGGATGGCGATAGAGCGTAGCCATAAGCGAGATTCTATATTATTATTATGATATATATATATATATATATGCAAATATATTCGTATATATATATATATATATATATAAAAAAAACTATATTGTAATACACAAGAAAATTAACCACCTTCTTATGTTTACACATAGAAATATATCACAAACTACAATTGTTATCCATGTGCAGTCAATAAATAATAACTATGTGAACATATTTGTATATGTTACTTTATAAATAATACCAAACTACAAGGTAAACCAATTATATATTAATTATATAATAGAATATTTAATAATACGATATTATACGTGTATATTTATAGTAGATCTTATAAGATTTATACGGTTAGAAAACAATACAAGTGTAAGACTCTTAAAGTTTTAGAACTTCATCGTACATGAATATACACAAAAGAATACATATAGAGGAAAGGCCTAATAAATATAATATTTGCACATATAGTTGTAGTATTACATCGCTTTATATAAACGTTCATAAACTTAGGCATACAGGTGAGAACCATACAAATGTAAAATTTGCACATGTAAAAGTAATGTAGTATATATTAATGTATATGTGTGTGCGAATTAATTATCTTTAGGTCAGCGCACGGTAACGAATAAGCGGTATAATTGTGGGTATGAATAGTATATAGGTAAAATATTATATATCGTGTGGCGCTGAGTATTCGGCGAGTTATTATGGGTTATATAATGTCGATCAGTTGGTCACATCATGGCGAGCGGTGTGGTCAGACTACACAAGTCTTCACAAGAGATTCGAGAGTTCGAATCCGTCAGATCCTCCGAGTTGGCGATAGAACGAAATAGTGTTAGATCGGGATGGGAATAGAGTGTAACCATAACGAGATAAAGAAATTATCTTTATTATATCTATTAATTTTATATATATATTAGTTTAAATTTTAGACTGGTTCGTTGCCATTAGCAGAAAGTTGTACACAATAGTGACCTTATTTAGATATAGTATATATGTTATATTTAGTATATAGGTTATATATATATTATTATATGTGTAGTGGTTGGGTATATAAATAAGAATATAAGCTGTTAATAAGAATATATTCGGATCATACATCTGTAAATATAAGACTGGCTATGCTGTCAATTTAAATACATATATATTTTTATGTGAAGTTATTTGGGGTGGGGTTTAGTTAAAGGGGTTGTAACTTTAGGTGATAAAATGATACGGGGTTGGTTGAGGGAAGTTACCCTGGAAAAAGACTTGTAAAGGTTAGCCATCACGTACAGCCGCACATACCGCACACACACTCTCTTTATTACTCAACTACAACTAATAATAATGAATGGGCTCAAATGAAGTTGGATATAGAACGGATGTATTGATTGTAAAGGTTGGTTAAGTAAAGGAATATAACTTACTTTTTACTTATTTAGGGTAAATGGAAAGACTAGGTAAGCATAACGAATAATTATAAATTATAAATAATTAATTAGTATAAACTATAGTAAAATATAAATATGGTTATATATATTAAGTAGTATTACGTTTATTTATTCCTATTTATAATTAATTATCACTAAATCAGATATGGATGAATGCAAGGAAAATATTGATAATTGTGATATTAACCTTAAATGTTATAACAAAGTGGGCAACTTAAAATGTAATTGTAAGCCCGAGTATGAAGGAAACGGAATGGTGTGTGAATGTTAGTGTACATACCTAGTTACGAATTCGTTAATAGAGAACATAATATCTCCCTTATACTTAAAATATACTTATATATTAGTATAGGAACAGTGATACTGTTCTTATTAATATATTTTATCAATGATATCGTAATAATTATTATTGCATTGTAGAACCTATGTAACATACAATTTTGTAACGGATTATATAATCACACACTATAGATATATCGAAGAAATGTTATGTATATGTGTATATTAATGTATATGTGTGTGCGAATGAATTATCTTTAGGTCAGCGCGCGGTAACGAATAAGCGGTATAATTGTGGGTATGAATCGTATATAGGTAAAATATTATATATCGTGTGGCGCTGAGTATTCGGCGAGTTATTATGGGTTATATAATGTCGATCAGTTGGTCACATCATGGCGAGCGGTGTGGTCAGACTACATAAGTCTTCACAAGGGATTCGAGAGTTTGAATCCGTCAGATCCTCCGAGATGGCGATAGAACGAAATAGTGTTAGATCGGGATGGCGATAAAGCGTAGCCATAAGCGAGATTCCATATTATTATTATGATATATATATATATATATGCAAATATATTCGTATATATATATATATATATATATATATAAAACTATATTGTAATACACAAGAAAATTAACCACCTTCTTATGTTTACACATAGAAATATATCACAAACTACAATTGTTATCCATGTGCAGTCAATAAATAATAACTATGTGAACATATTTGTATATGTTACTTTATTAATAATACCAAACTACAAGGTAAACCAATTATATATTAATTATATAATAGAATATTTAATAATACGATATTAAACGTGTATATTTATAGTAGAACTTATAAGATTTATACGGTTAGAAAACAATACAAGTGTAAGACTTGCTCATAAAGTTGTAGAACGTCATCGTACTTAATAAACACAAGAGAATACACATAGAGGAAAGGCCTTATACAAATACATGTAAATATAGTTGTATAGTGTTATTAAAACTTAATAGTCTGGAAAAATTGTCTAATTCACAAATTTTACATCATCATATTTGGTTGTGGTAATATAAGTACTTTAAATATAAATACACGCATTAATATCTATATTTGAATTTATATATATATATTTGTAAATTTTATGAATAAATTATATATACCCTTTTTTATTTTTACATTATATTATATTATAATTGTATAAAGTATTATAATTTATAATATACATACTAATATTTAATAGTGAGTAAAGTAATATTTTAATATATTGTATTATATTTCATAAATAAAATAAAAAATGGGAACTTAAATGTTATGATTTATTATTAATATTTTAAGATATATATCGATAAGAATTATTAAAATGTTAATATGTCTCATAGTATATAGATAACATAATAACCAGGTGTTGTAGTAACTAAATAATCAGACTAATTAAATAAATACAGTATCTTCATATAATTTCTAAATTATTTAAAATTAATGATATACGACCTTTTTTTATTAATAAGCAAATTATAATAAAATAAAATATTATTAGATATTATACTATTATATATATATATATATATATATATTTGTTTTTATAATATACTACTTATATGTCAAAGTAATATAATATATTAATCATTTGAAGTAGTTAAGTTATTGTATTGTTATATGTATGTTATGTAGTGTATATTAGTATATATGATATATAAACTATATTGTAATATATAAGAAATGTAAAATATTGATATCAAAAACTATAATTTAATCGTCAGCATTGGAACATTGCATTGTTATAGCAAGGACACCTGATAAGTTATAGAACATATATTAAGAACATATATACTATCATTTTGCAAAAAAATAAAATACTAAAAGATGACGATAGAATTTTGAATGGCTTCTTTGAAAAAGATACAGATAGAACTAAAGCATATAGGCAAAAACCCAATATGCTGGACAAGCCCATTCTCAAGATTCTGATCCAGATGACGAGCGGTGTAGTAATACTATACAAGTCTTCTCAAGGGATGCGAGAGTTTTAATCCGTCAGATCTTCCGAGTTGGCGATAGAACGAAATAGTGTTAGATCGGGATGGCGATAGAGCGTAGCCATAAGCGAGATTCTATATTATTATTATGATATATATATATATATATATATGCAAATATATTCGTATATATATATATATATATATATAAAAAAAACTATATTGTAATACACAAGAAAATTAACCACCTTCTTATGTTTACACATAGAAATATATCACAAACTACAATTGTTATCCATGTGCAGTCAATAAATAATAACTATGTGAACATATTTGTATATGTTACTTTATAAATAATACCAAACTACAAGGTAAACCAATTATATATTAATTATATAATAGAATATTTAATAATACGATATTATACGTGTATATTTATAGTAGATCTTATAAGATTTATACGGTTAGAAAACAATACAAGTGTAAGACTCTTAAAGTTTTAGAACTTCATCGTACATGAATATACACAAAAGAATACATACAGAGGAAAGGCCTAATAAATATAATATTTGCACATATAGTTGTAGTATTACATCGCTTTATATAAACGTTCATAAACTTAGGCATACAGGTGAGAACCATACAAATGTAAAATTTGAACATGTAAAAGTAATTTAGTATATATTAATGTATATGTGTGTGCGAATTAATTATCTTTAGGTCAGCGCACGGTAACGAATAAGCGGTATAATTGTGGGTATGAATAGTATATAGGTAAAATATTATATATCGTGTGGCGCTGAGTATTCGGCGAGTTATTATGGGTTATATAATGTCGATCAGTTGGTCACATCATGGCGAGCGGTGTGGTCAGACTACACAAGTCTTCACAAGAGATTCGAGAGTTCGAATCCGTCAGATCCTCCGAGTTGGTGATAGAACGAAATAGTGTTAGATCGGGATGGGAATAGAGTGTAACCATAACGAGATAAAGAAATTATCTTTATTATATCTATTAATTTTATATATATATTAGTTTAAATTTTAGACTGGTTCGTTGCCATTAGCAGAAAGTTGTACACAATAGTGACCTTATTTAGATATAGTATATATGTTATATTTAGTATATAGGTTATATATATATTATTATATGTGTAGTGGTTGGGTATATAAATAAGAATATAAGCTGTTAATAAGAATATATTCGGATCATACATCTGTAAATATAAGACTGGCTATGCTGTCAATTTAAATACATATATATTTTTATGTGAAGTTATTTGGGGTGGGGTTTAGTTAAAGGGGTTGTAACTTTAGGTGATAAAATGATACGGGGTTGGTTGAGGGAAGTTACCCTGGAAAAAGACTTATAAAGGTTAGCCATCACGTACAGCCGCACATACCGCACACACACTCTCTTTATTACTCAACTACAACTAATAATAATGAATGGACTCAAATGAAGTTGGATATAGAACGGATGTATTGATTGTAAAGGTTGGTTAAGTAAAGGAATATAACTTACTTTTTACTTATTTAGGGTAAATGGAAAGACTAGGTAAGCATAACGAATAATTATAAATTATAAATAATTAATTAGTATAAACTATAGTAAAATATAAATATGGTTATATATATTAAGTAGTATTACGTTTATTTATTCCTATTTATAATTAATTATCACTAAATCAGATATGGATGAATGCAAGGAAAATATTGATAATTGTGATATTAACCTTAAATGTTATAACAAAGTGGGCAACTTAAAATGTAATTGTAAGCCCGAGTATGAAGGAAACGGAATGGTGTGTGAATGTTAGTGTACATACCTAGTTACGAATTCGTTAATAGAGAACATAATATCTCCCTTATACTTAAAATATACTTATATATTAGTATAGGAACAGTGATACTGTTCTTATTAATATATTTTATCAATGATATCGTAATAATTATTATTGCATTGTAGAACCTATGTAACATACAATTTTGTAACGGATTATATAATCACACACTATAGATATATCGAAGAAATGTTATGTATATGTGTATATTAATGTATATGTGTGTGCGAATGAATTATCTTTAGGTCAGCGCGCGGTAACGAATAAGCGGTATAATTGTGGGTATGAATCGTATATAGGTAAAATATTATATATCGTGTGGCGCTGAGTATTCGGCGAGTTATTATGGGTTATATAATGTCGATCAGTTGGTCACATCATGGCGAGCGGTGTGGTCAGACTACATAAGTCTTCACAAGGGATTCGAGAGTTTGAATCCGTCAGATCCTCCGAGATGGCGATAGAACGAAATAGTGTTAGATCGGGATGGCGATAAAGCGTAGCCATAAGCGAGATTCCATATTATTATTATGATATATATATATATATATATATGCAAATATATTCGTATATATATATATATATATATATAAAACTATATTGTAATACACAAGAAAATTAACCACCTTCTTATGTTTACACATAGAAATATATCACAAACTACAATTGTTATCCATGTGCAGTCAATAAATAATAACTATGTGAACATATTTGTATATGTTACTTTATTAATAATACCAAACTACAAGGTAAACCAATTATATATTAATTATATAATAGAATATTTAATAATACGATATTAAACGTGTATATAGTAGAACTTATAAGATTTATACGGTTAGAAAACAATACAAGTGTAAGACTTGCTCATAAAGTTGTAGAACGTCATCGTACTTAATAAACACAAGAGAATACACATAGAGGAAAGGCCTTATACAAATACATGTAAATATAGTTGTATAGTGTTATTCAAACTAATAGTCTGGAAAAATTGTCTAATTCACAAATTTTACATCATCATATTTGGTTGTGGTAATATAAGTACTTTAAATATAAATACACGCATTAATATCTATATTTGAATTTATATATATATATTTGTAAATTTTATGAATAAATTATATATACCCTTTTTTATTTTTACATTATATTATATTATATTTTAATTGTATAAGTATTATAATTTATAATATACATACTAATATTTAATAGTGAGTAAAGTAATATTTAGATTTTAATATATTGTATTATATTTCATAAATAAAATAAAAAATGGGAACTTAATTGTTATGATTTATTATTAATATTTTAAGATATATATTGATAAGAATTATTAAAATGTTAATATGTCTCATAGTATATAGATAACATAATAACCAGGTGTTGTAGTAACTAAATAATCAGACTAATTAAATAAATACAGTATCTTCATATAATTTCTAAATTATTTTAAATTAATGATATACGACCTTTTTTTATTAATAAGCAAATTATAATAAAATAAAATATTATTAGATATTATACTATTATATATATATATATATATTTGTTTTTATAATATACTACTTATATGTCAAAGTAATATAATATATTAATCATTTGAAGTAGTTAAGTTATTGTATTGTTATATGTATGTTATGTAGTGTATATTAGTATATATGATATATAAACTATATTGTAATATATAAGAAATGGAAAATATTGATATCAAAAACTATAATTTAATCGTCAGCATTGGAACATTGCATTGTTATAGCAAGGACACCTTATAAGTTATAGAACATATATTAAGAACATATATGCTATCATTTTGCAAAAAAAATAAAATTCTAAAAGATGACGATAGAATTTTGAATGGCTTCTTTGAAAAAGATACAGATAGAACTAAAGCCTATAGGCAAACAACACCCAATATGCTGGACACGCCCATTCTCAAGATTCTGATCTAGATGACGAGAGGTGTAGTAATACTATACAAGTCTTCTCAAGGGATGCGAGAGTTTGAATCCGTCAGATCTTCCGAGTTGGTGATAGAACGAAATAGTGTTAGATCGGGATGGCGATAGAGCGTAGCCATAAGCGAGATTCTATATTATTATTATGATATATATATATATATATATATATATGCAAATATATTCGTATATATATATATATATATATATATATATATAAAAAACTATATTGTAATACACAAGAAAATTAACCACCGTTATATAGGGGATAGAAGGGAGTAGTGGAGGATATTTTGTATGACTTTGTAGAATTGTAATATATCGATGAATAGTTGATGTTATAATTTCATATTTTCAATTGTAATAGAATATGTATGGTTATATATTATAGATATTTTAATTTTGACTTTAACTCATATATTTCTAGTATTAATATCAGTTTAGTTACACTCAAAAAATAACGAAAAAATAGCGCAATAAGGGAGTAGTGGATTTTAGTACCAAAATAAATCAATAGGTGTCGTTATATACTCGATTCATTTTTTCAGTTTTTATTATTTTAATAATATATATTGTAATATTCATACCGAGGCACGCATTTTATTTAAGATTTAGATTTTAAAAATTGTGAACAAAAATTAATGAAAAAAATTAGACCTATATTACTCGATTTTGATTGGTTTATTTTAATCCACTATATACTTCTCAGTTCGTCCACTATACCCATTTGAATATGGTACTTTAGAATACCTATATCTTTTTACTAATACAATATTTTCATATACTATAAACATAACTTAATAGATAACAAATTATATTTTATTAATATATAAGAAAATATGTATTTAAAATTAATAATCAATGCAGTACAGTACATTTCCAAAACTGGTTTTTATGGAATTTTGAAAAAAAAATATTATGTAATTAATTTAATATATTGATTAACTATTTTTGAAAAAAAATTACTCATTGTTGTAGATATTGTAATTGTCTAAATATTTTGTATATATCTTTTTTTTTGTATCTATGACCATTTTCGCGTAAATGTAAATTAACACTACTCCCTTCTATCCCCTATTAATTTTATTTAATTTTTTTTTAAATTATTATGATAACTATATTAAATAAAAATAAACATTCTGTGAAAGTTTCACCAAAATCTGAGTCGGGGTGCGGGGATGATTATTGATTTCACTTGGAATGACCCAACTATAAATTATAAGGAATGTTGTTTTATTGTATTTTATATATATATATATATATATATATATATATATATATATATAACTATTATTTTTAGTACATTAAGTACATTAAACTTAATCAAATTATTAATATATATAAAAATAATAATTTAAAATTTATATTGGTAAGAATCTATTCCTCTATCACAAAATGCCATATTACACTCAATTGCTTATCCACTTTCTTTATATCGATGCTATAGCCCCACCCCAGCACCCACATATTGAAATTATCGGTTATAGTGCATATAAACCATAATAAATAAATCAAGAGGCATCCGAAACATGCAAAAAAATCATATTAGGTATCAACATAAGTATTTAATAAAAAAAATGTATATTATAATAATAAAATTCAATCTTTTATCTTTACAATGACATGTAACTTTATATATAAAAGTAACTATAAATGTCATGAAATCGCATCATAAATTATAAGACAATACAAAATTATCATGTTTCATATCTGTTATCATAATATATATTATGTGGGTTTATATTTGTATTTATAATTATACTAATACCGATTTTCAATTAGAGTTCCTGATCTTTAAATTTATAGTAAACTTCTGAAATACGTTATATATAGTCAATAAGTATTTTTGTTCACTATAACAAATATTATGCAATTCTGTAATTTATTTCTATAAGTTATTATACTTTTTATAAAAATAAATTGTTCCTATGTTCACCGTGTAATTTTTGTGCATGTTTCGCCAGCCTTTAAACAAATTATATATTAAATTAATATTATTAATTAATTACTAATCTTTTAACTTCGGAATTCCGTCATAGTTCCATCAACTTTTTTCTGCTGTGTCTAGTTCATCTGATACTGTTAATTTATAACAATATAATAATTTATATTCATAAAAACTCATTATTAATTATACTTTTGTAATATATAGAACAGTATGAAGGTAGTATAATAAAAATTACACGTCTATTATTTCTATATTGTATTAAAGTAATAGCAGTTAGTCATTTTAATAGTTATAAAAAATTACATATATACAAAAATTACAAAAAATGATACATACATGAAATAGTAGTAATTTAATAGTATTTTGTTTTTAAAAATATTCAATCCTATAATTGTTATTTGATAAAAAATGAAATATTTGTTATGTTTTTACTTTTTAAATATTTGAAAAATAACTTTTTTTAAATCATTGTAAATACTTTATTAATTAAAAGAACACTTAATACTGCACATAATATTGTAGATAAATAAAATGTTTATAACTCTTATAAAAATAATTTAATTTGAATAACTATTAACCAATATATCTTAATAAGAAACCCATATGATTTTCCTATTACCGAACCCCTAAATTACCCTAATAGCGACCCCATGTGATTTATTGTATCCAATCAAAATAGATCCGTATTTTACTTACAAAATAAGTCGTAAGTTGTTTGTGTATCATTGATATAAATTTAGGATTCTTGATTCCAGTTGATTATATACATACTGATTGATAAATAAATATTAAATAATAATATACACTATTTTAATATAATTACTATAAAGTTTAAATTTAAATTTAATATTACTATTAAAACATAAATTCAATAAAAAATAAATTGCGTGTATGTTATAATTAATTATATTTATGTATATATACTCTTTTTATTGGATATTATAATACTACAATTATTTATACCACGATTATTTTAGGGGGTCAGCAATAGGAGAAGGGGTCTGTATTAGGCACATGTATCCGATTACTGACCCCCCGGTTTATTCTTAAAGGGGTTTCACACCAACTCGAACGCAATTATTAACTCAAATTATTAGAGGTTAAAGTTTAATTATATTATTTAAATCTTCGTAAAAGGGGTTTTACACCTAATTATTAGAGTAATAATTGAGTTAGGGTTGGTGTTAAACCCCTCCCAGCATTCAACTTACAGCAAAACTTAAGTTGAACTTAAGTTGAACTTAAGTTATGATGTAAGTTGAACTTAAGTTTATCGACTTAAGTTGAACTTAAGTTGTGATGTAAGTTGAACGTAAGTTTAAATTTAAAATAAAATATTAATATAAATAATAGTATTTTATGATTAATTATTTATGTTTAATATAGTTATGATATAAAAATATACATTTAAACATATATTTATTAATTATTATAAATTTATGTTATATAACTTAAGTTGAACTTAAGTTATGAACTTAAGTTGAACTTAAGTTATGAACTTAAGTTGAACTTAAGTTACGAACTTAAGTTGTTGATGTAAGTTGAATGTAAGTTTATATATAATATAATAATATTATAATATTATAATATTATAATAATAATAATAATAATAATAATAATAATAATAATAATAATAATAATTATAATTATAATAATAATAATAATATAATAAATATTATATTATATACTTATGTTACATGACTTAAGTTGAACTTAAGTTATGAACTTAAGTTGAACTTAAGTTATGAACTTAAGTTGAACTTAAGTTATGAACTTAAGTTGAACTTAAGTTGAACTTAAGTTGTTGATGTAAGCCAAGCGGTCTCACTCTCGTGATTTTCCGAATATGTAAAAGTGATGGATGTAAACAACAAAATCCCAGTGACTCCATTACGGGATCTATAGATTGTAATCCATAGTAACTATATTTTTCATAAAATTTCACGAAAATGTCTTCAAACTCAATCAAAGCGGGACTCAGATGTGCCATTATGAATTGTGACAACTATTCAATAAATGATACCTTTCCCTACCATAGATTTCCACTAGATGATGAACAATATGTTAATAAATATGAAAAAAATTTTCACAAAATTATTATTTGGAATTTTTTTTATAATTAATTATGTATTATAGAGACTATTTTATAATCGTAACTCTATGAGGTATGCATAGCATATGTAAATATTTTATAATGTATTATATACTCTTATTTCGAAAATTTAAAGTATTAATAATCATTAATAATTATAAAATAGTCATAAAATCGCTGAATATATAATATGAGAATACAGTGGAAACCGGCGCGCTATATCTTATGACATCGGCGCGCATACATCGCGTTTCAAAGTATGCACATTTAAAAAATGATTTTATTAAATAAAATAAAAATAGTGTACTAAGCACATTATTAACCAATAAATAGTAATCCTCAAATATATATATACGTGCCGGTTTTCCACTGATACGTAATATAGCATCCTATTATTTGTATTTTTTTAATGACAGAATTAAATTCAAAATACAAATACTATATATATATATATTATTTCTATATTTTATATTGTGATATCTAATTATATAGATATACAAATATTATATTAAATAGTGATTTTATAAATAAATATATACATTACATAAATACACATATATATAAATACAATATATAATTATATATTTATATTATAGATATGTAATATATCTATTAAAAAATAAGTATTCTATTGTGATACTGCCGTGTATATCTGCGAACTAAGCGCCTAAAGTGTCGGGTCATGATACTGCCGTGTATATCTGCGAACTAAGTGTCGGGTCGTGATACTGCCGTGTATATCTGCGAACTAAGTTTCGGGTCGTGATACTGCCGTGTATATCTGCGAACTAAGTTTCGGGTCGTGATACTGCCGTGTATATCTGCGAACTAAGTTTCGGGTCGTGATACTGCCGTGTATATCTGCGAACTAAGTTTCGGGTCGTGATACTGCCGTGTATATCTGCGAACTAAGTTTCGGGTCGTGATACTGCCGTGTATATCTGCGAACTAAGTTTCGGGTCTGGATACTGCCGTGTATATCTGCGAACTAAGTTTCGGGTCGTGATACTGCCTTGTATATCTGCGAACTAAGTTTCGGGTCGTGATACTGCCGTGTATATCTGCGAACTAAGTTTCGGGTCGTGATACTGCCGTGTATATCTGCGAACTAAGCGCCTAAAGTGTCGGGTCATGATACTGCCGTGTATATCTGTGAACTAAGTTTCGGGTCGTGATACTGCCATGTATATCTGCGAACTAAGTTTCGGGTCGTGATACTGCCGTGTATATCTGCGAACTAAGTTTCGGGTCGTAATACTGCCGTGTATATCTGCGAACTAAGCGCCTAAAGTGTAGGGTCATGATACTGCCGTGTATATCTGCGAACTAAGTTTGGGGTCGTGATACTGCCGTGTATATCTGCGAACTAAGTTTCGGGTCGTGATACTGCCGTGTATATCTGCGAACTAAGCGCCTAAAGTGTCGGGTCATGATACTGCCGTGTATATCTGCGAATTAAGCGCCTAAAGTGTCGGGTCATAATACTGCCGTGTATATCTGCGAACTAAGTTTCGGGTCGTAATACTGCCGTGTATATCTGCGAACTAAGCGCCTAAAGTGTAGGGTCATGATACTGCCGTGTATATCTGCGAACTAAGTTTGGGGTCGTGATACTGCCGTGTATATCTGCGAACTAAGTTTCGGGTCGTGATACTGCCGTGTATATCTGCGAACTAAGCGCCTAAAGTGTCGGGTCATGATACTGCCGTGTATATCTGCAAACTAAGTGTCGGGTCATGATACTGCCGTGTATATCTGCGAACTAAGCGCCTAAAGTGTCTGGTCATGATACTGCCGTGTATATCTGCGAACTAAGTGTCGGGTCATGATACTGCAGTGTATATCTGCGAACTAAGTTTCGGGTCGTGATACTGCTGTGTATATCTGCGAACTAAGCGCCTAAAGTGTCGGGTCATTATACTGCCGTGTATATCTGCGAACTAAGCGCCTAAAGTGTCGGGTCATGATACTGCCGTGTATATCTGCGAACTAAGTTTCGGGTCATGATACTGCTGTGTATATCTGTGAACTAAGTTTCGGGTCGTGATACTGCCGTGTATATCTGCGAACTAAGCGCCTAAAGTGTATATTAAGTATGGATATGTCAAAAAATAGTATGAATCGTATTCAATCAACTATAGTATTTAATAATTATATAAAAAAATTGTATATTTTATTCAACTTGTATATAAAACATATCGTTCATAAAGAAAACATATGTAATACCTTTTTATATATTTTGAATATTAATGATGTACATTTTAAATATTCTGATATATGTGTAGTTACTAGGAAAGTTGTATTATTTTTTTATTAAAAACTGTCTAAAATCAACATTATCAGTTGAAAATTTAGAAACTGTAGAAATCGTCAAATGTGGAATTAGAAAATCAAGAAAATTATTAAAATTAAAACATTTATAAACTATATCAAAAAATGTTTATTATTACATATATATTATAATAAATTATTACATATTAATTATAATATAACTAACTATTTATTGTATATAAAAATATATTATAAAAAGGTTATATAACCTGATATTCAACTATATATACTTAAATAATTTAATAAATATTTTTTTGAATTACATTTCATATTTCAAAAGTGTAGTACGACAGTAGGCACACATTAAATAACTATAAATAACAAAGTTCATGCGTATCTATCAAGGCGTGCGTCGCGCGAATAAATTATTCTTAGTTAATAATTACTTTGTATAGGCTCACTTCGGGATATAAAGCAGCTATAAAAAACTTAAGAATAAAACTAAATCAAACAACCCAAAAATATCAATCTGAAAATATGAATTAATCAATTAAAACGAATAGTGTATACGTATATTTTTATAAAGTTATCATTCAAAATATACATGTTTTCATTTAGATTTTATGTTCGTGTGCACTAGAGCGTATAATAAATTTGCGTAACGCACGCCATGCGCGCAACTAGTGAAGTTTGCTATTTATAGATATTTAATTTGTGCCACCCGCCCGTATTCTCTTTTCAAAATATAGGTTTAAATATAAGTATAGGGATTTATGTATTAAATAATAGTTTAATATTTTTTATATTATTTAAAACTATTAAATTAATAAATATAACTTAAGTAGTAATTATGTATTTATGTATTTAAAGAAATATATAAATTGTAATATTTTTAATTTTAATTTTTCTATATCCCAACATGTTGTTTGTTTACATTTATTTGATTTGTTTACATATTTGATAAGTTTGCATTGGAAGATAGAGAGTGAGATCGCTTGGGATGTAAGTTGAATGTAAGTTTATATATAATATAATAATATTATAATAATAATAATAATAATAATAATAATAATAATAATAATAATAATAATATTAATAATAATAAATAATATATTATACACTTATATTAAACGACTTAAGTTCATAACTTAAGTTCAACTTAAGTTATTGATGTAAGTATTATTATTAAGTTTATATAATTATTTTATTATAGAAAGAATAAAATATTATACTTTTTAATTATTTTGAAATATTGATTTAATTTGTATCTATGCAAATTAATTATAAATTATTATTTTAAATTAATATTTAAGTAAATATACTGTTTTTAATAAATAAAATATTATTTTAAAACCTATAATATTTAAGTAATCCTATGTATTTTAATATATTATCAAAATCTAATTCAGGAGACTTGTGAATTACAATTTTATTCATAATTATATTGATAATACAAATAGAAATCATGTGAAATAATTGCCCAATATTTAATATATAGCGATTGCATATTGATTAAATATTGTATTCAATATTAAAATGATTATATTATTGAATTTAAGTTTTAAATCTAACTTAAATGAAATTATATAATATATTATAATATATAAGTTAATATTTTGCTATGGTAATACTTATACGCTAATATACTATTATTTATTTTACATTTAAACTTACGTTCAACTTACATCAACAACTTAAGTTCAACTTAAGTTATTGATGTAAGTTGAATGCTGGGCTTTTACAGATAAGCATTTATTTTATTTTAAATATTAGAGTTAAACTTTAACCTCTAATTATTAGAGTTAATAATTGTGTTCGAGTCGGTGTGAAATCCCTTTTATAAATATAATTATATCAAAAATTTAAAATAGCCAAATTATTCATTGCTACAATAATATTACCCTAATTACAAACTTTCAATTAATTATATTTAATATTGAATAAGTTATTACAAATAATCATTTAGGGGTCGGTAATCGGAAAATGTCCCTAGGTCCCTATATGTTTTGTATTGATATTTTAGTTTGGATTAGTTTAGTTTTGTTCTGTTTGTTTTTTTTTGTAGCTGCATGTGTAATGTTAATTATTAACTTAATATGTTGAACATATTGAATACATGATCTTACTAAAAAAACCTAAGTTTAAAATGATTATTTACTATTATTTTTACTATTTTATATATTTAACATTTAACGAATATCCTAAAATAAGTAAAAAGTAAATATTACTCAAATTAATAATTATAATTCAAATAAACCAACTTATATGTTCTCTATATTTATTATGAAATATTAATTCTATAATTTGTTTTTAAATTCGTGTAGTTATATTGAATATATAACTATATTTACTAATTAATATAACTTGCTTATTTAATATACCTTATTAATAGAGCGTCATGTACAAGTTGTTTCGTGAGCCATTATTTTCTGATAATCATAAACAAGATTAATCGAGATTAAATGGAATATTTTAGAATTATAAACAGACTCTTGGATATCAACCGGTACTTTGTTTGTTATTTCTAAGTTCATAGTTCAAAAGTTCACAAATTTACCCTAGATCGGAAATTTACATTCGTTTTCATTCTGGTGTTTTAAAAAAATTCAAATTTGTAATATTTTCTTGATAAAAAATATTCGGTATAAATTCAAAAATGGCGCGCATTTAAATTGGCCGCTAACTAAATATCAGAAATTAGACTACTTGCTATAAACATAGCATATCATTTATATTTTAAAATATAATATTATTATTGAAAAGGTTGCAACGACTAGCGGCAATTTAATTTAAATATGTATATGTATTAAATTACTATTATTTTGATATTAACTAATGCTTATTCTATATATTATGTATATATTTCATTATGTTATACTATTATATTGTTAAATATATTTAAAGTATTTAATAAGTACATAAGTTAATCTCGAAGAAGGCCGCTGATTATTATTAGAATTTTTATTTTTGGTTTGTTAGATTTCTTTGGTTTGTTTTTATTTATCTTTTTTTTTTAGCTTCATTATATCCCCATGTGAGCCTATAAAATAGGTTGTTACTATAAAATATCGTATAATGCGTTACTCTGTAAAATTATTTTAAATTGTGCATTAGTTCATATATAAGTACCGACCACATTGAACTCTGAAATTCTTATAATAATCGGCTGTCTTCTTTCAGATAATTCTGTACATATGATATTATAATCATATAATTTACATATTCAATGAATAATATTCATCCATATTTATATTTATATAAACAGTTACTAATATCATTTTAAATATGTGTTAAAATATATATTTTAATAAATAAATACAAAAATGTAACCTACTAATAGTAGGCTACTATTTATAATTGATAATTTAAGTTAACTTATAATATCATAGTAGTATTACATATGAAAAAATTGCTGTTAGTCCGAATACAGCATTGAACATACATCATATGTTTAAATTTAACAATATTAATAGTTAATATAATGTTCAAGTATCAATAACTGGCTCACCAATAATATTTACTACTTAACCCTAATAAGACCGTACTTATTAATTTTTCACATGT
Organism: Osedax fenrisi; assembly: GCA_964019155.1. Taxonomy (NCBI): domain Eukaryota; kingdom Metazoa; phylum Annelida; class Polychaeta; order Sabellida; family Siboglinidae; genus Osedax; species Osedax fenrisi. The sequence goes on from OZ025242.1 coordinate 63,571,808, forward strand.
GAACTCCTCTACCACTGCTATTTTCCTATAATTCTATCTAGGTCATACCCTAAATTACTCCTTCCACTACAACCAAAAATCTAGGCGTCCATATTAATAACAAATTGATATTTGATAAATACTTATCCACTCTAAAATGCTCTACATTCTATTTAAATTTACACCTTCAATTTAAAAAAATACGTCCTTGGATCACAACATCCACCGCAATAACTATAACCAAGACCTCCTATAACCACCGAGGTTATAGGAGGTCTTGCTATAACCCAGAGTTTTAGTTCTCTCTCGACTGCACTACTGCATACCTATCTTATTTTCATCTCACAATAAATATTTTACAATCATCCACCGTTTAACTAACAGATCCCTTTGAACTAATCTACCGGCTAAAGAAAACTGACTTCACTACTAGTATCACTGACCTACGAACACAACTTAACTGGCCATCCGCAAAAAGTAATGGCTCAACTTAAATTATTATCCATTCTATATTCCTTTCTACTAACTAAACAACATGACTACCTTTATCGGCTAATTACATTATATATTGGATCCATCGATGTAAAGAAAGTGGATAAGCAATTGAATGTAGTGTATGTCAATTTGCGATATAGGCTTTACAATCGCAGCCTACTATTTATTTATACATATATATATTGATAATTACTACCAATTTTAATGTATTATTTATACTAAAAATAAATGATATATTTAAAATACACCATATCAACATTCCTCGTAATTTTATGTATTTAAATTTAAGATATCATACTATTTTATTGATATTTATAATCTAAATCCATTGATATAGATAGTAGTCACTTTCGCTGAAAAGCCTACTGTTTTAATATTTGACATATACAATATGACTAATATCCAATAAAAATCACTGATACCATTTTGTTAATTTATTGATAAAAGTGGCAGTCGCGTATCTATCTTTAACATGCATTGCGTACGTCAATTGCTTATCTACTTTCTTTATATCGATGATGCACACACATCCTACGGTCCTACCTGAACCCTCCTTTCGCCGGAAAAAATTAGGGAAGCATCACTACTCTATTTGTAGCAGCCTCCTCTAGAATCAATTTCCTCCATCCCACAAAACCATTAAAACATCAACTACCACCTTCAAACAATTACCTCCTCATTCACGATATCTGAACTCCACATATATTCATGTTCGCTACGTTGTATACTTGTATGTACTATTTATTACTTTTATTATTGTATTATATCTATTAGTCACACTATAACAATTTTATAATTAAATTAGCATTACATAAAATCATAATAATTATATATTATATATGTATTTTATATATTGCCTGCTTCTGAAGGTATTTGGATATTCTGAAGATAAATCATATATCTATTTTATATGTGGCCATTCTGATGGTATGTGGATATTCTGAAGATAAATAAAATATTTTTATCTTAATCCTTGTTTATAGTTACAATATATATCTTATTTTGAACCATCCTACTAGTATAATCTAATATTATTTATTTTATTTTCAATTATTTAATAATTTGTATATCTGTTTCAATAGTATGGATCTAATTATATACCATGTATTCGCCGTTTCGTATTAACATTCCGAATTTTTACGAATAATATTGTGATTATATATTATTGTAATATTTAAAATTTAATATAAATAAATTAAGAATATATATTTTTATCTACAAATTTAAAACAATATTTACATGCAATAAATAATTGGATGAATCAAAATGTTAGTTTCATTAATATATATATATATATACAAATATCTAATGAATTTATAATATATTGTTCATGAAAGTTGATGTTATTATTAATAAATGTAGTAATACATTAAGTGGATGTCACATACCTTGTTTTGGTGAAAATAATTGCAATAAGTGACTATTTGTTAGTTATATACCATACAATTATATTCCATTATATTTTAGTCTATATAAAATCTAAGTAAATTTAATATATTGTTTATTATCTTTAAATTTCCATTTGACAACAATTAATATAATAGTGATAAATCTGTACTTTCTATCATCAATATATTTCATTGTATTTTCACCAATATTGTCAATCTATGTAATCTAATATAATAATTATTTTTTACCTTCATATATTTGTTTTTAAAATATAAATTAATAATATACTATTATTATAGAATTTAAGTTAATCAATATTACACTATTATTTATTTGTTTGTATTATTAGTTAATTTTATTTGTAATATATATTTTTTAAATTTATCATTTAAATATATAATTAATAATGTATTACTATTACTATTTTTTAAATTTCGCTTTATTCTCTGCTTATTTCCATAACATTATTATCGTTAGCCACTATTTCAACTTTCGACTATATATTTGCATAAATAAAAAAAACAATAATTCAATAGTGAAAATATGTTAATTAGTTATTATAAATATTTATTAAATAAAAAACAATGTCCGGAACTACCCGGAACAACCCCGACATCCGCAGTGTACACATTCCACAATCTTTCCCTACAAATGTGATGAATGAAGTAATAAATGCAGCAATACTATTGGTTATGACATTTAAATGGGAATTAATGTATACTAATTCAATTGATAAATAAATATAACATACGTGGAGTTATAACATTAATAGAAATATATGGAGAAACAGCGCATATTTTGCTAAATTCTAAATACAAATAATAGACTCAATCAATAATGGTATCATTTTAAAATTAAACATATAATACTTAAACTTGATACTATAAATATATCACAATGACATATTGTTTATTATATGCAATGATAATAAAAGAATTTAAAGGGTAATAAGATTGTAGTATATTCTGGTGAACCAGCATTACTACGAATACATGGAGCTATAGCACTAATAGATATGATACAATGAGCAATATTTTCAGTTCATTATACAAGTAATTTAATCAATCTATAATGGGGTTTTTGTATATTAAATATAATGTTAAAATCGATGAATCAGTAATAAATAGTGGAATAAAAATAGATGAATAATCAAATTTGATAAAGTAGGACGTTTATTGAATAAAACAGCGTATGCTGTGATACGTACCTCTTCAAGTTTAGACTTGGGCACGCGACAGATACAGTTAGTTGTGAAGTTAGTGTCTCGCGTCTGAATACATCGCAAGCAGCACAAGTTCTCGTAGCCTTGTTTCTTCCACTTGGCGATCAGGTTCTTGTCGGCTATCATCTCTTTGATGCAGAAGTCGTACAATTCTGTGTGTGCGGGGGATGAAGTAATATCAGGAGAGTAGTGAGCGTTTATTAAATCTAATCTACACTTGCACTAGGTCTATATATAACATTAATTGTATTCACATAATTTCAGTCACATTTATTTCAGCTCTTGTATTTAAAACTCAAATAGTACTGGCGATAGCAGCACTACATAGTAAAGCACTGCCCAACACTGGTCGGGGATGATGATTACATAATGAAGTAGGGGTATTATGTAACATATGTTAGCGGGCATAGTACATATCTCTAAGATATATTAGTGCAGCTATTACGAGACGCAAGAGGAATAAAGGAGGTCCGAGTGATGAGATTGGTGGATTATATTATTAGCGATTATCTGCTGCATAAATAACAATACTTTTGCATTCATTTTACATTATTGAGAGTTTCACTAACAATGTGAATTAGTTAATAGCAACTTCGAATAGATAGATTTAGTACTAGTGATGAAAGCTACAAGTCCGATAGAGCTGATACAGTGAACTATTAGCATCGTAGCGAGCCTACAGAGGAACCAATAGGCGCGTGTATCTTAAGCAAACCTCTACTGATCGCCTTCCTCTTGTAGAACAGGTCATAGATGTACCTGGAGCGTTGGTGGTGGATACGGAATATCGGCCATATGGCTTCGACTTTACGTTTTCCCTCATGAGGGTCCGCTTCCACTGAGATTTGAGTATTAGTGTTAATGATTCATATTATTATAATATAGATATGACATTTTATAATTAGAAAAATAACATATTCAAATATTCTGTTCAATGTATTTGATAATGTAAAACTATAAAATAAATTAAATGAACTCCATTTGACATATATATATTTAATATTGGTTATGCAATATCTATTAAAATCAAAATATTAATATTACATAAACATTTATATAATATGTTGAATGACATAATTAAGTATCACCATCATACTGAGAAATCTGATAACCTAGTCACACCATTATTGATAAATGAACAATTATATATATATTAATTACGGAGTTACTTTCTATAATTATTTATATAATATTATAATGTACAACATAAAGTAATTATATATAAAATAACAAAAAATTAAATTATATTATTACAGTGAATGAAAATGTATAGATAAAATATTACTTAATATATATATATTGATGAGTCATTATTTACATTATATTAATACACATAAAAGTTTGATAAGTATAATTATATTTTAAATAAATGTCCTTATATTGTTCTTAACATATATGTCCTGATAATAGGAGTTATAGACGCATATATTTAAAAATAGAACCAAGTTAGTTCTCTATATAATGAAATAACTGCTAAACTCATGCGATACTATATTTAAATATCTTCTGCTATAACTGTGATAATTCAGTTTACCTTACTTAATAAAATATTAGTTAGATATTTAGATAATTAAATATTGGAATATTCTTATATTGGTTGTTCAATTATAATTAATAGATTAATCTATCAGTAGGATACTACTGTCGAATAGAATTCATAAAAGAAACATTATAAATGCCACTAAATTATAAATTAAAATATTTTCAATTGCGTTCCCAAAATATATAAATTATATAGTAATGATGAATAATGTTATCTAAATATATAGTATATCATCACATATCAGTATAATTTTTTTATAGAATTAATTGGTATTACTTATTTTTTAAATAAATTTCTGTATTTCTAAATATATATAGCCCAACTTGTAGAAATATACATAATATATAAAAACGTATATTTTATATATTATTTATATAAAAAAAAAATACAAATTAACATAAAATACAATAGGCTACTTATTGTTAGGAAACAAGTACTGTTGTATATTTACAAAATAGTAAATAGTACTATACTAGTTTTAACTATTATAACGTTTATATGTAAATACTATTTACTAAATAGGTAGTGTGACATATTTATACTGAGTAAATGCGTTCACAATTATACAAATAAAAGATACATTTTATAATGGTGTGTAATAAAAGATAATATTTTAAACATAAAAGTAAACACATTTTTTTTCATTTTTAAAATAAGTAATATAATTATTATATAATATATTATATAAGTTATAAAATGTTAACAATAAATGTATACCATTTAGGATGTTAGATTACACAATAAATAATTAATTTTATATATCTTAAAATATACTTTTTATGTTATTTCTAGAAAATTGAAAATCTGATTTTGTTGACATTATGGGTATATACTAAATAATATGTAAATGTTTAATATTATATAATACAATTTTGTATAATGATGTATGTATAAACACTGAATATGCCCTTAATTTTACAATAGAGCGTATTTCGTATATCCATTATAATACTATTATACTTATACTTTATACATATACTACTAATTATACATACAAAATAAATATGTGATGTATGGTTACATCCAACTAAAGGTAATAATTCATACAGTTCAAAGAACTATAGTTCTATAGTTAGTCGATATTAAATTATTATATTACAAGAAATAAAATATTGACTTGATTAAACTTTGAATATAAGCACAAGTTTTATACCATATATTTGTATATTAATTAGATTGGTATTGCTATATCTCGCTAATATAAAATTCTATAACAGACATAATATATTTAAAGAAGATACGGTTATTTTAATATCTAATATATATACATTACCTATAAAATAAATAGAATTAGTAGTTCGAGATTATCTAGTCCGATATTACTGGATATTATATTCTATATTGAACCATAATCTATCATAATGATCTATCTATCTATAATCATTTAATATATATTAATACATATTAATATATATTCCGATATTTCTATATCAATAGAGCTCTCAATAGTTTAACTATTCTTAATAACTATTCTTAGTATTATTTTCAAATTGTTGTCTGTAGTCGAGATACAGCTGATATATCAATAAGGATACAGAATGAATTCGGTATATTTAAACACCTATACAATTATGTTGTAATTAGAACACCAGCAACAATAACATATCGGTACGTATAATCATATTACGGAATATATCGACAAATAATTTGATACAATGATTATATGTGGTGCTATTTTATTGTATTGGGAATCCTAATTACAATCTAATTATTTAGCTGTATACAAACTAACGGCAATTTTATTTCAGAATATAATTCTGAAAATATATTTTATAATTACTATTATGATATTATAAGTTAATTTTAATTATCAATAATTACAATATAGTAGATTATATTCTTGTATTTATTTATTAAAATATACATTTTAACACATATTTAATATTATAATCAGGATCAATAGAACTTATTCAACGGAAATTGATGTACGTCGATCGTAAAGTTAATCTGATATGCTATACTATGGAAATAGATGTCCGTCGATCATTAAATTCACTTGATTGTAATGTACATCGATAGTAAAGTTAATCTTATATTATAAAATACAATACAATACAATTAATAGAACGATCGATAGACATATATATTCGTCGAATTTTTTAGTGATCGTAAAATTCTGTAGATCCGATTACTATAATATCATATCTGATATGATATCATATCTGATATAATATCATATCTGATATGATATCATATAAAATATTGTTAACAATATAATATTAGGTACGCATACTAAATTTAATAAATTTTCATATTTTTCTCACTCAAATATGAATCGGTTTTTTTAGCATTTTAAAAAATATGGGTTATTTAAAATCGATTTTTATAATAAACTATTTACTAATCATAACAATTTTGGTATCGTTGGAAAGCTAATATAGCATAAACTATATTACGTAAATAAAATATTCTGATTAGCATTGATTGAAATTAAAATATTGATATTTTAAATTAAAGTAATTTATGATTTTTAAAAGTGTCTTATTTTAAACAATATCAAATTTCAAGAAATACAGCGTTATTATCATTAAATTATTAGCTAAATATTAATACTATACATATTATGTATGCATATGCATATTTTTATTAATTGGTATTTTAAAATGAGTGATTGATTTATCTTTCAATTATATTTTATTTATTTCTTTATAGGAAGGATAAATAATTTTTGTTATGCACATTTTTAAATAATTTATAATTAAAATGAATTATTCATCACGTATTTAAGAACAATTAGTAATAAAAACGATCTATTATATATACATATATTATCAATTATATCTTTAATATATTACATTCTAATTAATGTTAATAGATATATAAAATTCACTTATATGATATTAATTTGAAATTTTATTATGAAATGTGGATGAAATAAATAGTAAACTTATATATATATATATATACTTGTAATCATAATATCATGTTTTAGTATTTACAATTAATTATATTATTATTACAGCCAATAGTTAATTAATTTAATTATTATAATTTATTATATTATTATTATAACTAATAGTTATTAAATGAATTATTTCATCTACACCAGTGGTTCCCAACCTATGGGTCATGAGCCAATTATTAATTTAAAAATGTGTAATCTAAAAATTTTAATTTAAAAAAAATGCTCCTATATTATAATATAATACAAATCTAGTTAAAAAACCCAAACAATCAAATTTGTTATTGGGTCATGTTATATTTTGTAATTAAGAATTATCAAAAAAAGGGTCATGATGAAAAAAGGTTGGGAACCACTGATCTACACTAATGATATTACATAATGTGTGAAAATGTCATTGAAATTGGTACATTATTTAAATAGTTATAGTCATATTAATATATTAACTTATAAACTAAAAGCGACATCAATTCCTATTCTTTGCATGTTCAAAATTTACCACTTTTTTGTCTTTCATAAGCCTTATGATAAGGGCATAACTTTGTTTCTATATGATATAAAAAAAACTGAAATATACATTTGTTAAGTCTAGAAATAACGAATTCAAAGATATATAATACATCAATAAATAATCAATTTTCATTTTTTATTTGCATACCTAATATAATATCTATACATAATTCTAAATTTAATTACTTTTATTTCTATATTTAATATAGTATTAACTAATGCCTATCGTATATATTTAATTAAATTAAATTAAATATATACATAATACGATAAGCATTAGTTAATATAGAAATAAAACTAATTTAATAAATATATAGGTTTAAATGAAATAGAAATTATTCAGTTGCAACCATTATTTATGTATTTATTAAATTATTTACATGTGCCGACTTCCTCCATTTACAAATTTATAACAAATTGCAACTTACAATTACTAACATCTATCATAATTAATTAATTAAGTATTATTCATATATTACTATATATATATGTTGATATATATACACATATACAAATAATGTAAAACCAATATAAATAATATATAAAATAAACGTGCTACGATTTTTATTTTATTTAATTTTATAATTATTATAATAATATACAAACTATATTAAATAATAAATATACTATTGTTTACCTTCTTTCATTTTCTGGTCTAATTCGTCTAAAGTTGGTTCAATTAGTTCCCATCCATCTGGACGTGGTTTACGGCTACGTTTAACTTTGGGCATATTGATAATTACTAATTGAAATTATAAAATACAATACTAATTTGAAAATAAATCAATAAACAAGTTTATAATATTTCTTTTATTATACTCGTTAGGGATTCTAAATATTGGATATAATAGGAAACTATTATTTATATTATTAATTATGATTACATTTTGTTTCTTTAGTTTATAATACAAATATTAAAATTAAAAAAATATATTTCTATTATAACAATCATTTGGTTTATTAAATATTAATTAATCATCAATATAATTTATAAATTGTATAAAAGATTAAAATCTTTGATGAATATTTTCAACAAAATTTGAATTAAAATTTATGGAAATTAAAAAATTATATCTTGAATTATCTAAATACTAGTATTTGTTATCTAATTTATATTATTAAAAAATTATTCACTGGTATATAAATACATCCAGTTTTAAATTTATATTTAAATACCAAATTTTAATATATATATATATAAATTATATAATATAATAAAAATTACCAAATTATTTGGTAATTATTTGGCAAATAGTATTTGAAATACAAATATTATTATTATATTATATATTATAAATGTATAACTATTCCAAATTAATGAAAGTAATACAACTAATTGGTCATTGAAGTAAATTGGAAACATTATTTATATTTTACGATAATGTTCGTATTATAGGGGAATACGGACGGTAGGCAAAAATTAAATAACTATAAATAGCAAAGTTCACGCGTGTCTCGCGAATTCATTATATGCTCTAGTGCACACGAAAATATATCTGAATGAGAAACATGAATATATGGAATAATTCCTTTAGAAAAATATATGTATAAACCATTTGTATTAATATATATATATATATATGATATTTAATAAATAATTTACACATACGAATACGAGTATCATCCTATTTTCATATTGATATTTTTGGGTTGTTTGATCTATTTGGTTTAGTTTTAATTTTTTCCGCTTATTTTAGCAGCACTATTATATGCACACCTTGTGCGCAGAGCGTGAACTTTGATATTTATAGTTATTTAATTTTTTCCTACCGTGCGTACCATCCGTATTATATACACAATTCATTATTTAATAATAATAATAATTAATAATAATAATGCATTTTTATTATAATAATTATTATTATGATAATCGCTACCTTTAAGGTAACCTTATTATAAGGCTTATACTTGGTATAAGTTATATTATAACTTATAGTATAGGTTATAGTAATTTGAAATAATTACTCAATAAATAACATAATCACAGTACTCAGTTACTGTGACAATCATTACCGTGACAGTAATGATTAGACGTTTTATATGCAGAGTATATCATAATATATATATATATATATCTATTATGAATTATAACAAGTATAAATAATATCATATACTTAAAGTTTAAGTCTTAAACCATTAGTATACTAACATTTTTTGTAAAATTTTATTATATAGTAAATATAATAGTTATAATAATATTATATAGTAGTCATTTGTATTTACCATATATCATATAGTGATTATAATATACTAATTATATTATATAAAAGCAACTTATTAGAATTCTATGTATTATTACAATAATGATAACCGATGGACCGGTTTGAAGACATTGACATGAAAGTAGCGCTCTCAAACGAGTAGTTTGTGCAATTCTCTCTGTTTATTAAGTGATTATAATCTCGATAATTAGCGAGTAGTTTTGTGGGGGAAATATATTAACGCCTCTAAATTAATCATCAGATACGTATAACTATAATTACGTTTATTCACTAGATTATCATTGTATCTATTATCGTACGCTATAGCACAATTATAATTAAATCAGCGTTAGAATCGTAACGGAGACAGTGCGCACGTTTTCATTTCTTTCACGTTATCGTATTATTGCGTGTTTATTTCAATATCGTGTATCGTCATTAGAAAATATTTCTACTCTATACCTACGAGCATATATTTCGACTATATATTTGCGTAAATAAATTATCAATCTAACATCGTCGTCATCATAAACACGTACGGCTATATACGGCTATGTACGCGTCACATATACACATGAATTCACGCTATATATATATATTATATAAAATCACTTTGATTATACGCTTATCCATTATTGCACTCATATATTTTATTGCGTCATACATGAAGTGTGTGTATATGTGTGTAAATATATATATATATATATATATATATGTATAAATATGAGTATGCATCGAGTAAATATATAAATAGAATATCTGATGATTCGTTTAGAGGTGTAACCAATACCACCACCACCACTGTAAATATAAGAATCACTATTTTTAAAATAACAGCCACCCCATGCAGTTGAACCGACGACCTGATACTAACTAATAATTTGACTCTTATTCAAATATTTATTTATAAGCAAACCTATAATTGTATATATATATATATATATATATATATATATATATATATATAATATATACATATATATATATATATATATATATAGTATATATTATATACCGTAGTAATAAGTATAACTAAAATCTAACTATAAAATTATAATTTTAATTATTTTTATTTTTATTATCAAAATTTATATCACAAATGAATTATTTGTGTGGCTCAGTTGGCTAAGGCACCAGACACATGGGTAGTAGGACGAGGGTTCAAGCCTCATCCAGACCAATACAAATTATATTAAAATAATATTTAAAAGTGATCTTATATAATTGTGTATAAATAAATGATCGGCTCTCGTTTAAATCATGGATGCCTTAACATGAGAGCTGCTTCGAAGGGATTTTAGAGGCATATATGATTATAAGCAGTGATGGGCACGATCACGATCTTCGATCGTCGATCCCGATCGCGATCGACAATCGTTTGAAAATGATCGACGATCGTCAGCAACTGATCGCGTTTTTTAAAAACACATTTTTTAACACATTTTACACTATCATATTCATCTAATTTAGTATGATGTACAGCTTTGTAATGACGTCTTAAATTTGATGATGACGAAATCCCAGCTATTATTTTTTTTCTACAAATCTTGCATGATACTTCAATTGAAGTTAACATAAAGTTAACTTTATTATTAATTATTTTTAAGTCATTAAAATAAAATTTGATTAAATAAAGGGTGAATTTATCCAAGACATTGTATATCTTTTAACTTAGAACTTATAATGATCTAAAATATTAATAAAGTTATAGTCCTATATAATACGCCCCAGGGAAATTGACAGTATGACTTATTTTTGGCTTAGAGACTCTATTATAGAGTAGATAATTAAACGTATTGTTTGATCTTGCATGTCTCGCGCGGTAAAATATTACGATTACATTAGTAAAAAAGATTCATTGGTATATATATATATATATATATATAACCTATATTGATATAACGGCGTGAATGGGTGAGTACTCGCGAGTACTGCGTGGATCATTAGTGGTTCATGCAGCAGCCGGTAATTCATACGCTTATATAATAATACGATCGAGATCGCGATCGACGATCAAAATAATTACACGATCGACGATCGTTAAAAAATGATCGAGTAAAAAGATCGACGATCGTTAGAAAATGATCGATGAAATTGATCGACGTGATCGTGCCCATCACTGGTTATAAGTGAACACTTTATCTAAGTTCCTAGATGGGATGAAAGAATTCCACCAAAATAAAATCACAATAGCAACAATATATATATAATTGTATACCATATAATACAATAGAGAGGTTTAACAATAAATATTGGAACTTTCAAAAAATACTATTTACAGCATACACCCATCACCATATGTTAAATTTCTTCGCTAAATAAAATAAAATGCAATTAACACGTTTATATCAAATTTCAAACATCTCCGATATGGTTCCATCCCAACAAATGTATTATTATAAACATATTACTATTGATTGATTATTATTTAAACAAATATATAATCGAAAGCTTGAAGTTGAATTATGGTATAACCGTAACATATGTTATTGAAATTAACACAGTATAATACAAAATTAACAAACAAAGAATGTGAAACATTTGACAGTGAACGTTGCTAATCAAAAATAGAAATAACATAATTTAAAAATTCCTCGTAAGTAAATGAGAGCATCAAATTATTCGAAGAATTCTTTTACAACTTTATTTAAATATTTTATAATTTTTCAATCTATAATACTAATACATCATTAATTAAATATCAATTATTCACATCATTACACATATTATAAACCATTGCTTATAGGAAGTAGATATCCCATATTAATTTATTCAATTGAAAATATTTACATATAACTTACAGATATCCTGATATGTATATATATAGGTGATAGGTATTATAGACAGGAAGTGTGTGTGTGTGTGTGTGTGTGAGTGTGAGTGTGTGTGTATGTGTGAGTGTGTGTGTGTGTGTAGACAATATAATTTATTGATCATTTTTTTATTATCCCGTCATAATTATTTTGAGATTTCTTATAATGGTCTGCTAGAAATATATATTTTTATAATCACTAATAATAAATATTTATTTAATTAGATATTTGATATATTTCCTTTATCACAACTAAATAAACATTAGAAACTATCCGTAAATTCTTTATAAAAGATCGTTTAAACTATAAAGTTATACGTAACAATATATATATATATCTATTTATAGAATGCGTAATTTAGCCACTAATTTAGAAGTATACCTAACAATAGCTACGCCTAGTATACTAATTCACATCACAATAACAACACAGCATCGACCGAATAGACTACGTGGTCGCCGCCGCGAGGACTACACACTCGGCATGATAGCGTACCACCATAACCGGGGGGAGCCGGTAATGGTGCTCAGGTATAAGAGCCTATCACCCGTCACAGCCGTCGGCTACCTCACAGACGATAAGGACACACTGTTCTCGGGTTAGAGCGTGGTTTACTATAGGTACAGTATCCATGAGCTGAGACGCGAACCCGCTTTAGAAGGTGACTCGTAGCGAACTATGGTCTATAATAGTGGCTAGGACTAGATTGTAGTACATAATAGAGAATCGCTAGGTTTCATTAGTTATATCTGACGATAATCGCAAATAATCGTATTTTATTCGTTTCTCGGAGACATTTCCTCCTTATTTCAATTAACAATTAAGACATCTTTATTTCGATTAACCTGTGTTATATTGTTATGAACAATTTAAACTTTAGATTGTTAGTAATGCGTACTCTGCATAACGTTAATTAGTATACATTAATTACATTAGTATCTAATAGATACATAGATAGATAGATAGATAAATAGATAGATAGATAATGCGTGTGAAGAGAATTTTATTCAGCGCATCGTGTTGGATTGGAATGGAATTCCTTCGGCTCTCGCCACACAAGATCTACTAAACTTAGGTCTACTAACCTTAGATCTACATAAGCGTGATATTAAGCTTATCACTATACTTGTTATTGCGGGCGGTGTCGATGTTTATAGAAATTACTGCTATGGTGGATTATTGTAATATCCACATGTTATTTAGGCCTATTCCTTGCCTACTTTCGTGTTTCACTTTATATTTTATATGCGTCTATAGTCTATAGTCTATATACCAATAATAAATGGGATAATTGATATTGGCTGTCAATTGTAAATCAATTTCCGAAATATAGATAGTAGATATAACATTTATGCTAATGAAAAAAACACAAAATGTATAAAAAATCCTCATAATAAATAGATAATAGTTATACAAGACAATTAAAATAAAGCCTACTGCATATAAAACAATAATCAGAGGACGGAATTGACTTTATTTATGATCAACTTCTCTCATACACATTTCTTACATAACGCCAGGTGATAATGCACATTTTATAACCCATATCAAAGGTATTATAAATTAGACGTAAAGGCCTTTAATGTTGATGCCTTTAATTGTTTACACAACTATCGTTCATGAATTGAATTCTAGAATTTTGTATACAAAAATTATTTTATTAAATGTTCAATTGTTCTATTATAGTGCTCTGATATATAACTGCAATTATGACTATAATGTTAATAATTCTATTACTGAATTAATAGAAATCTTTGGGTATATACTTGCTTAAGGGGACGCGATACAATAGTTTGGTTTACATGTAAAAGATACGAAAAAATGCTATTTTTAGAAATCTATTAACTCAAAAAATATTCACTTTTTTTTTTGTTTTTTAATCTATTAATAATATTCCATATTTTTATATTATATGTTGAAATTTATAGATGTTTACACATCTTTATGTTATACGTTTCTAAATAAACCATTGTATCTCGTCCCCTTAAATAAACATTATTCGAGCGATCAATAAATGATCTCGTACTAAGAAACTGAATTTGATGATCGCTATATTGTGTAGTTTATTTGTATTACACCCCTGTTGATAATATACCCCCTTTAGTTAATACACCCCCTTTAGTTAATACACCCCCGTAGTTAATACACCCCCTTTAGTTAAACAATCATCTGTAATGAATAGCAGTGATGGAGTTACTTGTAAATATGATGTAAATAGTTGAATATAGTTATTGTAATAGATTTCCGTTGATTATAGAGAGAACAGTTGTTAACATAGTTCTCACGCTCTCAATGATTCCGCGTATATTCGCGACACAGCTATAATAGTCACCAGTGTTGACTCACCACCCCTTTTATTCCTCTACATGGTACCACCTATAATGTACTGCACCCCCTACAACATATAGTACCCCTACTACGTGTACAACCCCCTATAACATATCGTTCCCTCTACTTCAACCCCTACACCCTACTGCATCCCCACTGCCCCACTACAACATCCCTTATAATGCATACCACTGCCTATAATATACATCGCCCCCTTCAGTGCATACATCCCTACTACACCCCTACAACAAACTGCTCCCCTGCAATATACATATCCCCCTACAACTTACTACACCCCTACGCGCTATAATACCCCTACTGCTCACCTCATAATGTATAGTTCCCCCTTCAATGTAATCTACTGGGGGTACAGTGTTCCCCCTACAACCTACAACACCCCCTACAACCTACAACACCCCCTACTACCTACAACACCCCCTACTACCTATAATACCCCCTACAACCTACAATACCCCCTACAACCTACAATACCCCCTACAACCTAGAACACCCCCTACTACATACAACATCCCCTACAACCTACAACACCCCCCACTACCTACAATACCCCCTACAACCTACAACCTACAACACCCCCCACTACCTACAATACCCCCCCCCCCCGCTACAGGAGATCAACGCGGCACCATAACCATCTGGTCGAAGCTAACCCGACGACCCGTACACCACCTGACCTCGGTACACAGTCGATCAGTTCTCCGTCTGTTACCACTAGGTGACGCTAGCTGTCCTGGACGGAAAGGTTTCATCAGTCACGGTAGAGACGGCAGTGTTCTCACGTGGAGCTCCGATGAACCCTTCACAGTCATACGTTAGTACAGCGGTGGCATCATTAGTCATCATGCTAACTCAGTTCCCTATGTATCTAGACCAAAGTGTGCAGTATAGTTAACCCTAGTAATAGTCACACCCTTAGTCACTAGTATGCATAGCAGCCACTACCGTCACTGTATACCTGTACTACCACTGTATACCAGTACATTGGTGCATACATGTTATCGGCGTAAGACCTACTCAGCCGATGATATATCGCTGCGTCTCCCCTCTAGGTCACAGCCATCCCAGTGAAGCTATTACTTGTACTAGTACTAGATACCATTGCTCACACACTGCATTAGATCATACCTAACTAGCACACACGCCTCTCTCACCCCCGCGTTGGTTTACAGGTAGGATGAGGTGTAAAGATCGAGGCTTTTGCCCCGTAGAGTTGGTGGCGGGGGTCGCAGACGTACTGGCTATGCCGACCGACGTATCGGGTGAGGTTAGTACCCTACACCGGCTGTACCGTACCCTACACTCTGTACCGTACCCTGTAGACGTACCCTATCGTTGTATTGTAGCCTCGTAGCGTACTATAGCGTATACCTTTAGTATAGTTTAGATTATTCGTTATTTAAGTGGATTTTTTAGTTTAACATTCACGCTCGATGCAATATATTTAAGTTATTCTCCTGTTCTTGTTTCAATATTTGTAACCAAACTATATGCATAATTATAGTACTAATTATAGCTTTAATTATAGTCCTAATTACAGATAACAATTTCACATAGTAAAATAAATCATACGTATATATTAAGTTTGATATGAAATAGATAGGCTTCACTAATGAGTAAAACATAGCAGTACACATCATACGTTAAATGTACCTCCTTTACTTGTCTTGAGTTAACCTGCAATATTGCGGTCAGATCATATGTATTATAAATGTACATTACTATGAACATATCTAATGGATTGGCAATATCCTCCTCTATCCTCCAAGTATACTTCGTAACCCTTTACCAGTATGGCAAGCTTTACATTCATGTTTGTATATTAGTTTTTGCATGGTATATAATACTTTTACGAACAGTATTAACATTTATAATTTATAATAATATATAACAAGTTTGTATAAAATCTAAGTTGTTCGCCAAGTTCACAATTGGACGTGACTAATACAAAAATAGAAATAAAAATGTATATATTATATGTTCAGATATGTAAATATTTTAATATTAAATTAATGTAATACGTATACATATATATATAGAACATATATTATATATATATATATATTAGATATGTAATATCGTTCATTTAATATATGCTAAACTGTGATATTCGTAGATATTATATATAATGTCTAACTATTAAATCAAATGTTTAAATAGGTAATATCCTTACAATGTAGTACACGAGATTCATGACGAATCTTATATTCAATATATAAACCCAGTTTAAAACTGATATTCAATTAGTCTATATTATATATATATATATATATATATATATATATATATATAAAATTGTATCTTACTTATATTTCTATGTAAATAAATATTAAATGGAATTATAGTATATTAAATTATATAGTAGGTTATTAATTTATCACTTTTTTTTCATTATTACTATATACATCTTTTATTCTTGAATGAATTAACATTTACAAGATATAGAATGGACAATCATATATAATTTTCTGAAAATTGACATTTAAATAATTTAGCTTTTATTATATTGTAATAAATTAAACGAGTAGTAAGTTTATTAATTACAACAACATATAGAAAGCCGTTATAATAATATTTAATGTGACTTTTTAAGAAGCAATAATCACAAACTATCATTATGTAATACTGTGTGTGGTGAGTTAATTGTACAGTGTACGAACCCAACCATGTATAAGTAATGCATTATAATAGTGATAGGGTTCATTTCTGTCGTATGATTGCCGCTTATATTTCAATCAGAGTCAATTTTCTATATATGCTATCAATTATTATTAATCTTTGATATATATATATATATATTTATTTATGAAAATATGACCTACTTTTCATCGTAATGGATACCAATCTCGATCACCCTTCACTACTATGTCTGTCTGTCTACTCGAGATTCAGTGAATAAAGAGTGCGATGCGTAGAGCTGTAGATGATAGCGCTATAGTAGTAATACGAATGTATGTTCAATAGTGTATAGAGATACGCGCGCTTAAAGCCTGCGTGGCTCTATAGCTGTCGACCTTGAGATACATCCCTCAATGTCATTAGCGGTGCGCTGCGACGTCATGCACTGCGTGGTAGAGCGAACACGGACTTATGCACATGCACTACTTGTAGTACTTTCTGTAGTTCTATTATTAATGATAACGATATATCGTATACTATAGACTTATTGAATAACAGTTTATATTCATAGTTTGATGTTATGTTCGTGTACACCATATGTCAGTATTTATATTTATTGAGTTTTAATATATATATATATATATATATATAATAATTTCATATATTATATAATGTAGGCATTTTCAATCTATCTCTTTGTATCATAAGTTATATGCAAAATATAACATGTACCCTATGTGTATAGTATGTAATAATAATAATAATTATATAATAGTTTATTGACTTAAGAAAACGATATGTATAGAAAACGTGTGTATAGGTGTCATGATATTAATACATAAACAAATAATAATACATTATAAAAAGTAATAAATTGTATAGATAACATTTATGAAAAAAGTAAATATTTAAATGTACTAAAAGATGAGATAATCCATATTCATTAGGAAGATTATTGCTATACTTAGAAGCAGCAACAGTGAAAGTAGTATATACAATATATATAAAATATATCTTTATAAATGTACATGTTTTTCAATAGAATTATGCATTCATATAGGAATTTCTACCCGCTAGTGTATAAGAATATTTACATATTATATAGTTAAACATAATACGAATGTAACAAAAACTAAAAATAAATAACCTACTATTAATTTAAATTAATATAATGTATTTACATAGTATAATATAAGATTAAAATTCAGGCTTATATAGATTAAATTAATATCAGTTTTAGCTGAGTTTACATATTCTTGTACAATTATCGTAAGGAAATCTCCATATTTATTTTAATATTTACTCATTTTAAATAATATCTATATGTATCACACTTTAACTTGTGATAAATGAACGATATAACAGGTTTACTATATATGTATTCTATATATCTGTACACATATTACATTCATTTACATAATAAAATATTAACATATGCAACTTCTATATGTATATATAACCATGCCCTAGTTTGAACTCTGACAAACTTCTATACAAACGACAATTTTCATTCTATTTAATTATTTATAAAGGTCCAACTTTTATTGTATTCACATCATATATGTTCTACCTTTATAGGTATATACTACATATATGTTATTTTTACAAACTATTAGTCTGATATTATATATATATATATATACTCAGTATTAGGTGCAACCCTTAATTACTCATTAGAATTTCTCTCTTATGAAGAAGAATTAAGAAGTGAGTAATATTTAATTTAACCCACAATACATAATACTTATAATACTTCTACAACACATTTATAGTTATTTATTTTATTGCATTTTTTTATTGCACTCTTTACGTTAATCTAAACTATTCACAATACGATGATCGGGCAAGTGCAAAACATTACATTATATGTGCACGTTATTGCAGACTAGTAGTAGGGAACAATGACTCACCTGAGTGTGTTTAATCTATACATCAGCGCTGCCTCTATACATCTCCATTTCCCGCAAGAATCATATTTTATTATATTTACTTTTTTAACATTATTATTTGATTACACTAGTAGAGAATTATTTCCACTATTACCACTACACCAGGTGGAGCTAGTGAATCACGTGACCGGAGAGAGTCTGGCCACGCTTAAACTAGGGTCTAAAGTGGGTGCGGTGTTCAACTTGAAGTCAGTGGGGGACGCCGCCTGTCTATTGGTCGGCTACGAGGACGGAACGGTGGCCAAGTGGGATCTTAGACAACTGGCCGCATTCGACGTGGGAGTAGAAGAGAAGGAGGCGGAGGCTATGGAGATGCTAGAACACCTGACGGTGGATGAGGGCGACGCGACGTTACCACCCATCTACGAAACTCTCGACGACGTCCCTATATTTAGTGAGTCGCCCCCGCCAGATGATATCACCGCACCACCACCGCTAGCGCCACCTATACTGCAAACACCGACCACCTCGGTGAAGTTCTACGACGAGCCGGTGTTCGGTATGGACGCCTACCTCTCAACAGGGGGCGCCGTCATCGGGTGTACGGGTTCGGCGGGGGACGTCATTAAAACATTCTCCATACCCAGTACCACGCAGCTGTGTAGCGAGGCGGGGGATGGTAGCCCCCCTAGAGTAAACCCCACTAGTACCCATAGCAGCCCCATTAGAGTAGACCCCACTAGTACCAGTACCCATAACAGCCCCCCTATGCAAATGGGTCGTAGCGTCCAGATCCCCAACGATGGGGTGGCATCGGTAGCTTATCGGGGCGACGGTAAGATAGTGGCTTGCGGGGGTTGGGACGGCAGGATACGCTACTTCTCCACGAAGACGATGAAGGCGTTGGCCGTGCTAAAGCTGCACGATAAGACGGTGAACTGCGTCACCTTTGACCTCTACGATAACCTTACCGCCGGCAGCGCAGACGGACTCATATCTATCTGGGACATCTACGCGAAGTAGCGGTGTCAGTGTTTGGTAGTGGTGTCGGCGCCACAATAAAGAGGCGGAGTTTATAAATAATCGTTTTATTTCTTATAAAAAAACATTTAGTTTAGTTAGACTATAAAAATAATAAAATAATAATAATAATCGTGAAAAATTGCTAAGTTGACCAGCGATTACTAAATGTAACCAATCTCTCTCGTATTGGCTACTAATGCAATGTATACAATACATACCTATTACATAATCGTTATATACAATAATACAATGTGATACATTACTTACACAACTGTAATACTAGGAGTCTATTCAATAAATACAATTAGACATGATAACGTTATGTAAATATACATGAATATATATATATATACATGTATAAGTATTGGTATATAATTAAAATTTAATACAATCGAATGTAAAATAAATCTCTAATGGACATATACCTAACAGCTAAATGGTGTTCTGTATAGACGCATGGTGGGGTGGGGTGGGGTGGGAGAGGAATACGTCGAAAGGGGGAGGGGCCTCAGACCCTAGTGTCCAGCAGCAAGGGTCAAGCTAGGCCTTACGGGGGGAACGGTGGCCTCTCATTGCACAGCACAGACCAAACGAAAGCATTAAACTAAATAACTGTGGGTGGGGTGGTTAAATTTGTTAATCTAGTATTGGGTACGTATGCTTGTTTGGGCGCGCGTGTATACGGGGTACCCTGGATATGGCAATGCATCTGGTATTATGCGAAGGATTGTATTACATGCATATTAGTAGAACAGTATACAACTGAGATGTTACAGAGTGGGCTGGTATATCAAAGTCACATGTGAATGTGTGTCTGTTTCACTGTAAGCCATCAAGTAGTGCAAATAAGAGAATATATAGTACAATGAGAAATACAACTTATACTAGCGCGAATGCTGCAGTTTCTATATACGCAGATTAGCTGCGAGTTCTATTAGATAGAGTGAGAGGGGGACACTGTATACGTAGGAGAATATGAACGCAATGCGCAACATTAATTAAGTACAGTGTATAATGCAGAGTCTAGCATGATCTGATGATAAAGTATTAACGACATGAGAGGTATGCAGCAGTATGTGGGCTATCACTGAAATGGGCGCACTATACACTCGGGTGATAACGAAACGCATGTGGTAGTACTACGATATCGCATATTTACACCTATATAGTTATGATATTACATTGTACAATGTAATAATAATTTATTTATTCTAATTCATTTGGGCACACTTTTGTAAATCTATATGTTTATGTTAATATACTAAGATAGTCTACAGTAATGTTGTACAATATATTCATTGCAGGCACTGTATAGTGAAACACTGGTCAGTGGTCATTATTTCTAAATGTTCTTATTTGGTTAAAGAAATCACCTCACATTGATAATACTAGTAACAAGCCCCGCCCCTCAGTGCTACAGTATTAAGCCCCACCTGTCAATGCTACAGTATTAAGCCCCGCCCCTCAGTGCTGCAGTATTAAGCCCCGCCCCTCAGTGCTACAGTATTAAGCCCCGCCCCTCAGTGCTACAGTATTAAGCCCCACCCCTCAGTGCTACAGTATTAAGCCCCGCCCTCAGTTCTACAGTATTAAGCCCCGCCCCTCAGTACTACAGTATTAAGCCCCGCCCCTCAGTGCTACAGTATTAAGCCCCGCCCCACAGTGCTACAGTATTAAGCCCCGCCCCTCAGTGCTACAGTATTAAGCCCCGCCTCTCAGTGCTACAGTATTAAGCCCAGCCCCTCAGTGCTACAGTATTAAGCCCCGCCCCTCAGTGCTACAGTATTAAGCCCCGCCCCTCAGTGCTACAGTATTAAGCCCCGCCTGTCAATGCTACAGTATTAAGCCCCACCTGTCACTGCAATAGTAACCTGTATCATGGCGACGAAAAACTGCACCGACAGCAGAATAAAGATGTATTCTTTGAACAAGTTCACCAATTGTCTTCTGCAACCCTGCAAGATGGATTATTACAGAGATTAAACTGGGGGGTATTAATGTGAATAAAGAGGAAATACAATAACATAAAAACAATGATAAACATAACAATAGATAAACCATATAATATTATTTAATATTAGTCAAGTGTAAACAAGGAGTTACTAGAAACAATGCTAAATAACATAGTGTGTATTTCATTATATATATATATATATATATATATATATATATATATATATAGGGAAAGAGCTGCTTAATACTAGTGATCTAAAAATTCAAATCTTTGCTTGGCTTCGAAGACTTTCAAATCACTAAAAAAATGTTTGGAGACATCAAATCTCTACCAAGTCATGGCTTCGAAGACTTTCAAATCACTAAACAAATATTTGGAGACATCAAATCTCTACCAAATTATGGCTTCGAAGACTTTCAAATCATAAAACAATGTTTGTCATATAAATTATTGAATTTATTGATAGTAAAAACTTCCCATCATCTAATATACAGTTGATCCCCTTTACTTCTACAAACAAAGTCTAATGTGAGAGCACAGTAAAGCTAAACAAATTCCATTGAAGATTTCCTACATACCTACCTACTATAGCTACATATCTACATGAATACCTACTTACCCACCTATATACCTACCTACTTACAAATCTAAGTATATTCATGACTACCTACCCACCCACCTACTTGCTTATATACATACCCTACCCAACAACCCACCTACCTATCTATCTACCTACTCACATATCTACCTATCCATCCACCCACCTAACTACCCACCCATACATATACCTACCTGACTACCTACCCATCCACCTACTTGCCTATATGCATACACTACCCTACCACCCACCTAACTATCTATCTACCTATCCACCCACCTACCCAACTACCCACCCATATATCTATCTACCTTCATGCCTACCTACCAACCTACTTGCCTATATAACTACCCTATCACCCACCTACCTACCTCCTATCTACCCACCCATCCATATGCCTACTTACATACATACCTGCCTGACTACCCACCTATCTACCTACAACCTACCTAACTATACTACCCATCTATCTACCTATATACATACCTACCTCTTTCACAATATATATATATATATATATATGTAGGTCCTACATACCTGACTGCCTACCTACCTCCCCACCTGTATACCTGCCTACATATTTGCCTGCCTATCATTCTATCATACCTATCTAACTAAATAAACACCTACCTACATACCCACCCACCCACCTACCTACATACATGCATATATACACACATATATAATATACAAACACTAAAATAGTTAATAAGTGTACCTATTTCTCTACATAGAGTTATATATTGAGAGACTATCATACACTGTATGCCATCCAATGTATCATATAAAATCGAATCATGAGTATTATATAATAATAACTTAGGATACTCAATTAACTAATTACACCCTTCTCTATTATCTATTAATACATGTTTGTTCACTAATTTAAATCACTACATCTAGCTTAATAATAATCTGTCACTCCGAATCGTATACAAAATCGTATAAATTCTCCTTTTTTTTCGAGTTTATTCCAAATTATAGTACTAATCGAACTTATTAAATATATTCCTATTATATATACAAATAAATAATGACTTATATAAATTATAAGTACATAAATTACATATAATGTAGCTACAATACTATGATAAATAGTGAATTTAATCCATACAAATGTTTGAAAATAGGTGTGACTCGAATTGACTCGAAAATTAGATTTAAGATTTGAAATAATAATTTATATAAATGTTTGAAAATGATGTAACTCGAATTGACTCGATTTGAAACTCGATTTGAAAGATTTGAAAATATAGATCCCTACTTAATACTACTATAGTATTTCATTATAGATATAATATTATATTAAAATGTACAACTTCTATGCTAAATGTTATATAAATATAATTTCATATTTATATATATATATCTTATGAAATCATTTCAAGGTGATGATATAATTGTAATTTTGTGATTAGTGAACATTTCTAATGTTAATTATTAACAAATGCATATTTGTAATATGAAACCTTGTATTAATTGTATATTAGTTATTAAAAGTATATTTATTACAGTTATATTTAGTATAGAAAATAGATAATTGCATTAATACATATTATATAATGTATAAATCACATATAATTAATTATAATCACACGATATCAATTACATATGTATTTTCTTAAATAATAGTTTTCTTTATCAAAATGTGATCAAAGATTTAATATTAAAGATTTTATTTTACATTTCTAGTATATATATAGACTATAATAATAATATAAGATTTGGTGTTACATATGATATAGAAGGTATATTGCAATTATCCATGAGATATCAATCTGTCTGTAGATGAACGAAGTACAAATATACAGAATATAACTAACCAATAGTATATAATAACATTATTATATATATATTTATTATTGGTTAATATTAATACTGATTATTTAATGCTGAATATACCGTATAGAACTTTATAATACAGGAATATAATAAGTAAATGTAATACCTAACCTAAACTAATATATAACTGTTACCTACTAAAACCTAGAATACCAATGCGAACCTATAAGTATGATTTATTCTATACAAATGTATAGGTACATTCAAAATAATGAAATATTCAATTATTATTAATAATCTTGATCAAACAAATAGAGATATATAATGATATACAAAATGATTGCAATGCTCCTACGAATGGTGACTTGTAATATATTTATAATGCAAGTGACTTGGTTGGCAATCTATATTTGCAGTAGGGAAGTATATATAAGGATACCATAAAACATGTATATATGTGTATATTTATATATAGATTTGTTTAGTATTAGATATTTAATCTCTAATATAAATAGAATTCTGTAGACATACTCTATAAGGGGTTTCTTTATAAGAGGTTTCCACTTCAATTTACTAGTTACTAGTTCACAACAAGTATTAGAAGTAATTGCATTATTTACTGGGGGGCCATATACAAGTGCTGCCATCACCACACCTACTACTACTACTACTACTACTACTACTACTACTACTACTACTACTACTACTACTACTACTACTACTACTACTACTACTACTACTACTACTACTACTACTACTACTACTACTACTACTACTACTACTACTACTACTACTACTACTACTACTACTACTACTACTACTACTACTACTACTACTACTACTACTACTACAACTACTGCTAATACTACTACTACTACTACTACTACTACTACTACTACTACTACTACTATATATTAATATCATATTGGCCACACAAACAACATAACAATACAGTATCAATAATTAACAAAGAGTGATATTTACAATGCAATAGTGCTGCAGCTTGATATAGAGTTGTGTGTATTCATACATAGAGCTATTGTATTCAGCTACAAGTGATTCTATTAATTGAAAGCCAGACAGTTTGTATAAAAAGTATCATTTAAAAATAGCATATTATATATATATATATATGTATATATAGAGTATATTTAAATGATATTGTTACAAGTGTATATTTAGAGAGTGGCTATAATGTAAAATGCTCAAAACAACAGGGATCATAAGCATATGTATATGTTAGTTAAGAGCTATATGTACAGTGGCATGTACAATAAGATGGGTCGATCATCTTCATTTCATTTTATTAGATCATATTTTGTCTATTTTTTTTAAAATATGGTCATTTAGAGTATGATTTTAAAGTATGATTGCGAATATGATTTTAAAATTTGGATTTTTTTAAATATAAAAAAAAGTACTACTTTACCCTATATATATTTCGCGCATGACAAATCATTTATATTTAAATATTTATTTATAAATTTTTAATTTTTAATAATAAATAAATCTATATAATTGTATTTATTATGAATCTACGTACCAAAACCCAATTAAAGGAGTTTATTAAACCAGAGTTGATGCGCACCACTCAATTGCCAACTCATTTAGATGTTTTACGACAGTATATGTATATAAATGACGTATCTAGAGACATAAAAAAAATTAAAACCGGTTTTTAGAGCGGCTAAAAACAATTTGGAATTCTGCTTCTATACTAATTATGTGATACATCTATAATTAATATGATCAATATATACAAACGGCAATAAAGTTTTTAAAAACACAAACTTCAAAGTATTTTATGGTAGAAATGGTAAAACTGAGATGGATAAATGTAACCATGTATTTGATATGTTTGCATGTTAGGTACAATGATATTTTTTATTTTGTAGCTAGAATAAAATTATTAATTTTATTGGAAAGAGGATGAAAAAGTAATATTAGGTTCATATTTTACTTTTTTGATATTATTAATAATACAAAAGTTATGGTCAAAAGAATGGCCAGATTTGAGGGTATTAATACAGACAGCTATTACATGTAAAAGATACAAATATTTTGGTAATTCAATGTTGATCAACTAATATTCAATATTTTTATATATTTTTATCACACATTATTTTAAATATGATTTTACATTATATGAAATAAAAAAATAAAAATTTTACAAAATATTTTTTTCAACTTTTTATATGAATTTAAAAAAAAATTTAAATTAATTTTAAATTTAAAAAAAAATAATCTTGATTAATAAATAAATTAATTTACTATAAAAATAATTTAAAAAATTTTAGTTTTAAATTCACAATTAATGTATAATATATTACAGATTACACAGCTAAGAAGTATATATTTAAGTATATATGTTAAGCAATGTACATAGAACACAGTGAAGTCACAAAGACAATAGATTCGGAGTACTATAGCAGTATATATTTCACTAGGTCTACATCATCACTAAATAGTATATTGGTCTATTATGTATATTCAGTATGCTATACAAATTTAGAATCTGTATTTAATATAATATTAAGTCTATATTAATAGTAAATAATATATGTTCTAATATTTAAAAAAAATATTTATACAATTTTTAGTGTTGTAGACAGGGAAGGCAAAAACCCAAAAAATCCAAAATATGTTGCTGTGGTTTTTAGGTTTTACTGTGGTTTTTGGTGTTTTACTGAGGTTTTTGTGGTTTTATATAAAAAATTAAAAGTTATAAAATCATTTTATACCTTTTATTTTTAAAAATGATTAAAATTATAGTTTATTATTAATTTATTGTATAATACACAAGAATGAAGTATATTAATTTAATATATAAAAACAGTGATATCAAAATAATAAAAATACCTTATTTGTATAATTTTTTAATATTTTCTATTGTATTATTTTTTATATAATTTTATTCTATAGAATCAATTTCTAAGAAATTGTATTTTTATTGAATTTTAATTATTTTCTATTGAATGTGAATGTGAATTTTCTATTAAAATGTCATGAAAACTATTATATTTATTCTATAGAATTTGATTTTTAATAGTAATAAGGTAATAATATTTATTATATTCATATTTTAATATTATATAAATTTTATAACATTATTTATATATTTTCTTAAAATCTAGAATTACTTACATAATGTAATATATATTATATGTATATCTATTATAATTAAAATTATTAAATGTATAATTTATTAATATAAAAAATCGAAAAACCACAAAAACCACAAAAAATATCAAAAGGTTTAAACCAAAAAACCTGTATACAAACTGTATACAGGGAGGGGACAAAATCGGCCGACTTTTTCGGTGTAACAGGGGCTTTATATTAAAGAATACATTTATTAAATAATAAAATTATAAATTAAAGTTATATAATAGAAAAATAATTTCAGAGAATTTTATGAATACTGTAAGTAAATTTATTAATTTAAATGTATATTCTATATAGAAAATATATAGGTTTTATAAATTATAACTTATCCCAAGCAATCAGTCTATTGTTTACAGTTTTTTTATTTTATTGATTTACATATTTTTTATATTAAATATTTTTTAAATAGGTTTAAATTAATTATTATGCAATTTGGTATATGGATAGGGATTATTATTTTATGATATCAAAGAATACATTTAGTTAATTATTAAATAATATAACTTATATGATATGAATAATTTCAAAGTATTTTATGAATTATAATTATAATGATCAACAAAATATAATAAATATCAACAATTTGTTAATTTTTTGTATAAGAATATATAATGAATAAATAGGGTGTAATAAAAATGTAATTTAATATTTAATGTTAATATATGTATTTTGTATTTGTATTTGAATACAAAATTTAATAAATATTTGTATTTGTATTTTGTAATTCTTTAAGAAAAATGTATTTGTATTTTATAAAGTTTATTTGACCCCAACCCTGTAAGTAAGTAGTACATAAAGTAATTAATAGTGTTTAAAGTATCAAAGTAATAGTAGTGTAGCGGTACTGACCCCCTTGTAGATGGTGCTGGTGGCAATGATCTTACAGGTGCTCTGTGACTTGAGGGAAGCCATCTCAAGGTTATAGTCGTAGCCTGTACAACAGGACATGGGGGCAATGTCAATCTCTTCGTAGCTGTCGTAGTTTCTCTGGTACTTGGCAATCTTCCAGTCATAGGCACCTGTAGCACCGCAACACTTTAACTGGGGGGGGCGCACTGGGGTTAGTGATTATGTTAGTACTGGGGGGTGGGGTGGAGTGGGGCTGGTGGTTGTATCAGTACTGGGGGGGGGCGCAGTGGGGCTAGTGGTTATGTTAGTACTGGGGGGGGGGTGGAGTTGGGCTAGTGGTTGTGTCAGTACTGGAGGGGGTGGAGTGGGGCTAGTGGTTGTGTCAGTACTGGGGGGGTGGAGTGGGGCTAGTGGTTATGTCAGTACTGGGGGGGGGGGGTGGAGTGGGGCTAGTGGTTGTATCAGTAATGGGGGGGGTGGAGTGGGGCTAGTGGTTATGTTAGTACTGGGGGTGGGGTGGAGTGGGGCTGGTGGTTGTATCAGTACTGGGGGGGGGCGCAGTGGGGCTAGTGGTTATGTTAGTACTGGGGGGGGGGGTGGAGTGGAGCTAGTGGTTGTGTCAGTACTGGGGGGGATGGAGTGGGGCTAGTGGTTGTATCAGTAATGGGGGGGGTGGAGTGGGGCTAGTGGTTATGTCAGTACTGGGGGGGGTGGAGTGGGGCTAGTGGTTGTATCAGTTACAACTGTCTAGGTAGTAGGTTGTAACGGGAGGGATGATAGTGAGGTGTGGGGTGTGGGGGGAACCAATAATTATATAGTCTAGGGACATCAGTGAGAATAGGTAGGCTTGTATAGCCAGCATGTGTGTGTGTGTTATTCAATAGTGATAACATGAGAGGAGTGGCATAGGGCTGCTAGCCATAAGAGACCCGTTGTTAGTCTAATCATTATAACATCAGTAAGCATCAACTTATATGCGAGTTCGAATATTAGAACTAACAATAACATATAATGGGTGTTCGATTAATAAGTTCTGTTTAATTAAGTTCTGATTTCTAAACATATTACGACTACGGTAAGCGCTGCCACTGGAAATGGGCTCGGCCCGACAAAGACTACAGGCGGGTAGAGAGAATGGCGGCGGTTACCTTAGATTGGACGTAGTCAATAGAGTTGCTGAGATCGTCTCGGTCCATATTGTAGCGATGCTGAATGTTCATCTTGAATAGACGGCCGTAGTTAACCTGTTGGTGGTGATGTAGGTGGCGCTAGTGGTGGTTACTATGGTAACAGAGAGGGGGGGGTGTACGATTAGCGGTACTACAGGCGTAGACATCGATTGTGAACAACGTGAATAGCTAGCTTGATTAGGCACAGAGGTCAAGTGATCAAAGAGGCGTGTACTAGAGGCGTACGATGTAGAGGTCATCTATAGAACAGTGACTCTCTACGTCGGTATTGTAACGGTGTGTCGTACATTGTAGCTATGCTGGTCACGCTGTAGCAGACAGGCTATTAATTAGTTGTGGTTCGCATGTGCAGTGATAGTATAGTGTACGCTCATTAATTACATTATCTCACTGACATTATCATCATTAATTACATTATCTCACTGACATTATCATCATTAATTACATTATCTCACTGACATTATCATCATTAATTACATTATCTCACTGACAAATATACATTATCATCAGATTGTACGCAATATGGCATAGTAAGGTTTTTAATTTAGTTTTTTGATATTATTATATGTTTAATATGTGTGTATATTCATATATAACATTTGTATTCTATGAGATTATTGGTACTGATATGGGAGGTATGCAGTGTATATTTAATATGAGAGAAGATACTGCATGGTATAGGTGAGGAGAGATAAATAGTAGATGAGATAAATAACTGGAGGGAGTGAGTGAGTGAGAGAGAGAGGGGGACAGAGAGGGAGAGAGAGGAAGAGAGGGGAGAGAGATAGATAGAGTGAAGGATAGAGAGAGAGAGAGAGAGAGAAAGGAAATAGAGTGAGAGGAGAGAGAGAGAGAGAGAGAGAGAGAAAGAGAGAGAGAGAGTGTGTAACCTTATTCTTATTGATGTAGGTCCATGTAAGACTTGCCACCTCACCACAGATGATAGTGAACAATAGTATAGAGAACTGTGAACAATAGAGAGCAGTGTTAGTTACTATAGCCACCATAGTGGTGGGCAACAGAGCTAGGTCACATAAGTAACATAGGTCACATAGGTCAAAGTGCAAGCATGGGTGGGGGTGGTATACATCTTACAGGGCTGGACTCATTCATAGTCAACAATAACAACATGTAAATAGAACAGTGCTGCTATTGTTTAAATAAAGCAGATTTATTTACACACACACACACACACACACATACATACACATACATACATACTTGTTATGTTGTATTAAACATTAGATTGTGTGTTTATTCATGTCAGTACTAGTGATCAGTGTAGATAAGTAGACATGTAGTGTGTGGGGATGTGTGAGTGTGTGTGTGGGTATGTGTGTGGGTGTGTGTGTGGAGATGTGTGTGAGTGTAGTTACATATATTTCTACATATCACATATACAATAAAGGAATACTTGAAGTAAACTTTACAATAAGTGTACTATATTCTATACACATACTGACATAGATAATTCATTTATATTAATAAGCAAGCCATATAACGAGGCATAATAGTGAGGGACATAGTAAAATATACAATAATATAATATACAATAGTATACTATATTATATAATAATATAATACAATACAATACAATATATAGCAATATGATAAAAACTAATACTTAAGATAACCATTACAATTCTGAAAATTAATCTGATCACTAAAAGTCTTCAGTTCTGTTCTGTTATTATCTAGAGGAGTGCAATTAGTTATCACATACAACCCAGTCGCCATTTCTATTTGATACATTATTTAGAGATGGTTTCATGCGATCTTAATAATGTATTTGATATTAGCAGTGCGTAATATGCACACACAGTGGTTTCAGTACTGGAATAGGATTACTGTGTGTGTGCGACACTCCCTTACATCCCTCGATGACTCACACTCTACGCAGCACTATAGGTGGAGCTATCAGCTGTTTGATGTCAATATAGTGATCGCGTGCAGTCTCCTCGTAGGGTTGTCTATTTTAAATGGATTATTTCTATATTTAAGTCTAATGTCTATATTTAAGTTAATTCATCTTCTGAATATGAATAGCACAAGGTTATGTCCTAGGTTCGTGTTCATCAATTTATTTCACTATATATATCTAATTTCACAGACAATTAAACACTTCCTTCTATACATAACGTGATAATAGTCACTAGTAGTGACATATACACTAAATATAGCTGCTACTGCTGCTACTGCACTGTATTACCTTACTGATAATTCTTAATTTAAAAATATACAATGAACCAATGAAAAATTATATTGTTTTATTAAACTGTATCTAAAACGCTATAATGACTTTTTTTTTGAAATTGGCCCATGACTCATGGGCCAATTTAAATAAAAAACCCAATAACCCAAATTTGGGTCATGATTCATGAACCATAGGTTGGGAACTACTGCTCTATTAGCTTTGATTATTAAGCATAGTGATTATATTGGGGGTTAACTGTACACAATAAGTTATCACATCCAATGATGCATTACATTATATGTGTTAATCAGCTAATTACAATGCAGTAATATGGCAAAATAAAATGCTATTGTATTACAATGACTGTTTTATATTACATTATATTATGGTTTACTTGTAATCTGGGTTGCTGGTGTTTTTGATTTTATTTGATTGTTTGGTTTTTTATATAAAATCATTGATAACAATATTAATGTCAATACTCTAATATCATTTAATAATAGTATAGGTTATGTATATTCAGGTTTGTTGGTTTTTGTGTGTGAAGAATATCCATTTTTATGTATATATAATAATTATTTTAATATATAATATATAATTTTTATTAATTTTTATTAATACATTATTTTATTGAATTTTATTTGTAATAAATACTTCTAAAAGGGGTTTCACACCAACTCGAACGCAATTATTAACTCTAATAATTAGAGGTTAAAGTTTAAATCCAATATTTAAAATATAATAAATGCTTATCTGTAAAAGGGGTTTCACACCAACTCAAACTCAATTATTAACTCTAATAATTTGGTGTAAAACCCCTTTTACGAGGATTTAAATAATATAGTTAAACTTTAACCTCTAATAATTAGAGTTAATAATTGTGTTCGAGTTGGTGTGATACCCCTTTAAGATTATAATTATATATTTCATGTATATTATATTGAAAAGTATTATAGTATAAATAACACAAATAAGGTTTGTTAAAATATGTACATTAAATTTAATTATAAATTAGTATAAATTTATATAAATTAAAATATAAAATATGTCAAGAAATATTTATTTAGACAAATAATAAAAAATGTACAAATAAAGAATAATGATAATAATAAAAAGAATTAAATAGAATTTAGTTCTTTATATAAAAAGACTAATTTGGCAAGCCTTTTCAATTTAATTTATATTATAATATACCATTTTAGAGCAAGTAAATTCTTTGATCTATATATAATAATATTATACACATTTTTTATATGTTAATATATTATAATTAATATCTAATTCTTTGATCCCAATAAATTATGAATAAATTTCAATAAATTTCATATAAAATATCACTATAATTAATAATATTAATTTTTTAAGTAAATTGTTATTTTTTTTATTATGCATATAGTTTATATTATATTATCTATAATATTATTAATTATTAATAATATTG
Source organism: Osedax fenrisi (assembly GCA_964019155.1). Classification (NCBI taxonomy): domain Eukaryota; kingdom Metazoa; phylum Annelida; class Polychaeta; order Sabellida; family Siboglinidae; genus Osedax; species Osedax fenrisi. The sequence continues at coordinate 63,605,912 of OZ025242.1, forward strand.
CAACTATTAAATGATTTTATAATATTGAAATTAATATATTTATAAATAATTTTATTTTTTTGAAGTAAATTGTTATTAATTGTATTATATTTTAGATTTAGATTACCCCAACATGTCACGTGTCTAACCGATAGTTCAAGTAAACAATACGCATAAGGCTTACATAATATGATAGTAATATTAGAGCATACGGTTGTATTATGATATTTATGTATATATAGAACACGACTTCACACTAATTTCCTGTGAAATATAACGCCAGCCGCGAAATGTTTACTTGAACTCTCGGGTATCATGTGACCCATGTCAGTTTCAGTATATTGTTTATATAATAATAATTTTATATAAAAAACAAAAAAAACCATAAAACCAAAAACTGTTAAAAAAACAGAACAACCCTGCTTGTAATCAAGCTAAACACTTTGATAGTAGATACTGTTATCTATTGTAGAGATAACATCTATACAATGGGCTTATAGACTTCTTATCAGACTGCATGACTAACTTGACTAGTGCATTATGGGAGATTTATTAAACATACTGTATGATGATACATTATATGCATTACTATACTATATAATGCTATATAATGTTATATAATACTATATAATGCTATATAATGCTATATAATGCTATATAATGCTATCAAGTAATGCATTATTAATTGATATGTAAACAATTATAAGTGAGACAATAGGACATGTGTGTCAAGGCAATACACACAGTACCTATAGCAGACATGTATAGTATCAGGAAATCTATAGTGAATACACTTTTACACTGATTTTAGACTAGATATTTCTGTAGCAGTCAAAGCTAAGGGAACAATGAAACAGTGATATTATCCACTTGATAGTAGTACTGATGTTGTGTATCTATGTTGACAGTATTAGTGTGTATCTTTCACATTTTATTTGTTTATTATAACTTAGTTTGTGAATGTTTATTGTTAAATAACAAATTGAATGTTTAAATAAACAAATGAATTCCGTATCTGGTACAACACACACACACACACACACATATGGTGGTTTACTTACCATAGCTAGCATACATCTGCTCTCCTGGTAGGCACCTCCACAGCCCAGGAAACCCGCACACGTCATTATTGTACCAGTAGCCAGTAAGATGTAGCACAGCATGTGGAACAGATTGATCTGTATGAGTGTTAGAGTGTAAGGGTGGGGTAAGGGTGGGGTATGGGTGTAGTAGTGTAGGGGTGTGATCTTAAACGAGCTGAGTAAGTGAACGGATTGAACGAGCTGAGCCGGTCATATTGCTCGATCGAGTTTATTATCTTTGGAATTTTAAATATTTCTCTACATTTTTAAATATTAAAATAAATGTTATTAAATGGATGCACTAATATTATTATAGAAGAGGGTAAAATGTATAACTTGTTTATATATAAAGCAATGCAATTTCTTTTATAATAATATATTAGTTAAATATCTATAATAATTATTTTGAAGTGAAATATTTTTAATAACAAATTTAATTAAAGATATTATAATATTGTAATTAACAAAATATATTATTTAATTTTAAAATACAATTGATATTATTATAAATAAAAATCAAGAGTCACACTCATATTCGACAATCTAATCAGATAAACTAGTTTGAAAATCAAGTATGATACGACAATCTAATTTTACAATCAATTTCGACAATCGAGTACGATAAATCGAATCGAGTATGAAAATATAGTTTGCAATTATAGTATGAAAATCGAATCGGATAAACAAATACGACAATCAAGTAAGAGAATGTTGTCGGCTGAGTTACAGATTATCACTCCTCGCCACGACAAAACTGCTACCACGTAATGTAGAACTATTTTCTTATATGATAATCTTATATAAAAAGATTTTTTGTATTATCTTTATTTTCTTTCAAAACTACATTTAGTTTAAATAATTGAGGCTTATATATGTTACGAAATATATTTTTGATATTTTTAGAAGAGACAAATTAGGATGTTTCAGATGTTTAGAAACATAAATTTTGGATGTTTCAGTTGTTTCTAAGCAGGACATTATGGCTGGTTTTAGATCACTAGTGTGTATGTGTGGGAGTATAGTAGTATGCATGTAGGTATAGGTGAGGGTGTGTGGTGGTATGGATGTAGGTGTGTGGGTGTAGGAGTGTAATTGTGGATGTAGATATATGTATCAGTGTGTGTGTGTATCAGTGTGTGTGTGTGAATGTCACATATGCATATCATTATGTATGCATGTATACACATAGACATCTGATGCAATAAGACAATAAGATCTGATGTGAGACATATTAGCATATCTACAGTCTACATTGTACAATGTTCACAGTGTAATGTGTAAACTGTACAATGAATATATATATGAGTTTATCAAGAGAAGCCAAATAGCTAAAACATAGACTTTAAAGGCTCTGATATCAGGGATATCTACATTCACATATGATTCACTATATGATATTGCCTTACTTTATTTGATAGTTTAATTTCGCTATAGATATCAATATTAGTTTATGATAACAATGTATTATAAATTAAAAATAGTATATTGTCATCACACACACACATTGGTTTAATAATAATACATCTTTTCTTTATTTTTTAAAATGGCATTATTATTTATTATTAGTTTTACATCCAAATGCTTATAAACAATTTAATTAATATATACATACAGCTTATTTTGACGAGAATATACACAGGGGCCTCTATTGGCAAATACTTCTATTTATATATATAACAATCACTATTAATACTGATTACATATGTGTATACAATGTATATATTTGTAATTAATTAGTACATATCTACACATTATGATAATGAGGCTCAGTGTATAGTTGAATGCATGCACACATCCATCATCATCATCATCATCATCATCATCATCATCATCATCATCATCATCATCAGTAGCAGTAAGGGCAGTAGACTTGTCATTATTATAGTATTCATACTGACATGCAAAGAACAGAAGACAGAGAATTGATTAGGACATACTAGTGTGTGTGTATGTTAGTAGTAGTCAGGTAGTAGTCAGGTAGTAGTAGTAGTAGTAGTAGTAGTAGTAGTAGTAGTAGCAGTAGTAGTAGTAGTAGTAGTAGTAGTAGTAGTAGTAGTAGTAGTAGTAGTAGTAGTAGTAGTAGTAGTAGTAGTAGCAGCAGTAGTCAGGTGGTGGTAGTAGTAGTAGTAGTAGTAGTAGTAGTAGTAGTAGTAGTAGTAGTAGTAGTAGTAGTAGTAGTAGTAGTAGTAGTAGTAGTAGTAGTAGTAGTAGTAGTAGTAGTAGTAGTAGTAGTAGTAGTAGTAGTAGTAGTAGTAGTAGTAGTAGCAGTAGTAGCAGTAGTAGCAGTAGTAGCAGTAGTAGTAGTAGTAGTAGTAGTAGCAGTAGTAGTAGTAGTAGTAGTAGTAGTAGTAGTAGTAGTAGTAGTAGTAGTAGTAGTAGTAGTAGTAGTAGTAGTAGTAGTAGTAGTAGTAGTAGTAGTAGTAGTAGTAGTAGTAGTAGTAGTAGTAGTAGTAGTAGTAGTAGTAGTAGTAGTAGTAGTAGTAGTAGTAGTAGTAGTAGTAGTAGTAGTAGTAGTAGTAGTAGTGGTAGTGGTAGTGCTAGTAGAAGTAGATATACAATATACACACACTACACACATTCACACATATATACAATGTACCAGCATGACTATATACATTAATACACACCAGGGAAGATATATTGAGCTGTCAATAATCGCATTCCTCACATTAACAGACAGTATTAATATTCATGTTTAGATATTTGATGATGTGAAATATGATTAATTAGGTCGGCTAATCTGATTAACTACTAGGTTCTTGTGTGTGGGTGTGTGCATTTGTGTGTGTGTGTGTGTGTGTGTGTGTGCATTTGTGTGTGTGTGTGGGCATGTATGTATAATTCTATATATGCAGTAAGGGCAAATATCATCTGTTCCTGATGATCTGTTATTATGACTCACCAATAGTCATGGATGACTCATAGGCGTTCATGAATCAGTCATGGAGTACTCACCATTAGTCATGGTACATGAGTCATGGATGACTCTTGGTGGAGTTATAGTTGGGGGAGAGAGAGAGAGGAGGCAGCAGCAGATGCTAGTTGTTATATTGTATACACATATCTCACTACTACTACTACTACTACTACTACTACTACTACTACTACTACTACTACTACTACTACTACTACTACTACTACTACTACTACTACTACTACTACTACTACTACTACTAGGGAGTAGATTATGACAGATCAGATAATGTGGGCTATAATGTATAATGTATGGTAGGACCTAATGGTAAAGCCCATAGAGAACTATATACACTGTACATTAGACCGGTTCGTACTACATTTTTTTTCGTAATTTTATAAACCTTCACATCTGTGACAATTATGTATGCTATGATAAATAAGTGTTTAAAATTTTAGACCTATATCTTAAATATTGTTATGTCACGAGACCTTTTAATTTTAACATTGAATACATATACAATTTAACATGGGGGAGATATAGAAATAAGTTTTATTCAATTTTTATAAAATTGAATGATTTTTTTTAAGCCAACTATGGATATATCCTAGAAACATATATAACAAGTAGTATTAACAATACAAAATATTTTTCATAACAATCTAGATGCCCAAATTTTATTAAATAATTGTAGTAAAAAAAATATCTAAAAATATGATTATTTAATATAAATAAATTATTACAATTTAATTTTTAAAATTAAAATATATATTTTATATATAATAATAATACAATTCAAATTAATTATTAAAAAATAAAAAATAATTTTTAGAAAAAAAATTAACATCATTTTTAAATATTTTTGGATTTTTATTTGAAATATGAAATACAAATATATTTACATATTTTTTAATTTTTTTAATTTTATTTGTATAAAGGACATTTATATCTAACTCATATCCACAATTCAATACAATCTGATCTCTCAAATTTATGTAAAGTATAATTATATATATTAATTTTAAAAATTAATTATTTTTTTGAATTATTTTGAAATAAATACTTTAAAATTAATACTGTAAAATGGTGTATTTTCTCGAGTTTTAGGAGACATTAATATTGGTAATTTGTAGATCTAAAAATGAAATATAGATATTATATTAATAATAAATATAAATAATGGTATATATTATATTAATTCATTAAATAAAATACATAATTAATTTTAAATATTAATTTAAATATTTGTAAACATCAAAGATAATAAGATGGCGTCATTACTATTATACATGGAATATTATACATTTTATTAAAAATAATAATTTATATTTCAAACTTTAAATGCTTCGTGACCAAAGGTAACTATTTTTTTATAAAAATTGTTAATACATATTATACTAAAATATAGATATGTATTATATTTTATATGAAGGATTAAAAATTGAATCGAACGAACCGGTCTACTGTACATTGTACACTGTTCACTGTACACTAACACAATTATAACTATGTATGTATGTGTGTGTGTGTGTATGTGTGTGACCCACTGTGTGTGTATGTGATATAGAATACTAGAGTTCATATGTGTATTATTAATGTAATAGATGTATACTGCTGTTATTAGGGCTGTTTGCCTATAGTACATAATAGCATTATGATGTAGAATATTCATGATATACATTTATATTGTTTGCATTAATAGTATTATAATGAAAGTGCTAGTGATGCAGACAGAGATGATACTAATGATGATTATGACAGAGATGATGCAGGTAGTGATGCAGGTAGTGATGCATGTGGTGGTGAAAGACTAACATCATTAGGATCCCTGCTAGTAGTGAAGGTAGCCCTAACAAGGTGGTCAGTGTGTGTGTCCAGCCTCATGTACAGTGACAGACCTACCAGTATCATGCCTAGTATCTGTGTGTAGTGGTGTGTGTGTGTGGGTTAGTATTGGTGCTATTGGTGGTATCACATCACATCAGCTAATATGTTTGATAATGTTATGCCATCTATTAATTGAATTATACATTTGCAGATGCTCAGAAATTATGCTCTGTTATTGAAAATAATAGTTAATTGATATCAATTATGTACACACACACACACACTCACACTCACATATATATATATATATATATTTAAAATGCTAGGAATATCAATAGTGAATGCAGCACAATTGAATAGGGCTATATTAATACACATCATTAATAGACATCATTAATACACATTTCTATACACATGTGATATGCTCAGACTACATCATTGAATAAGAAGATCAGTACTAGAGATATGTACTAATCTATCTATCTACTTCTCATTGTGGTCTGGATTCTGTTACAATGCTTACTGGTGTGTTTAGCAGATGTTTATAACACATTATATAATGAACTGTATGTACATTGTACATATATTGAATATCATCATATATATATATATATATATATATATATATATATTAATATATATATATATATATATATTATATATATATTAAATATATAATATATATATATATATATATATATATATAATATATATATATATGTGTGTGTATCGGAAAGTATATTTAGATAAAATATTTAAATATACTTTAATAACAACAAAATACAATGGAAATATATGTCATATACGTAATAAATAAATAATATAAATAGTAAGTGTATCAAGAAATATCCTCAAATAATATATTATTATGTAACTAAGCGAATATACACATTTGTTATACATTAGCTACTACTACAAGGTATGTGCTGCAGATAACCTTAAGGCAACAGGTAACAGGTAGGGTAAGGTGAGCATTGTCATTAGACATTATTAATAAGCATTACTATTATTACTACTATTAGCGTTGTTGTTGTTAAGAATGATGGTGATGATGATCAGTGATGGTGGTGATGATGATGATTCATGTCTATTTATCCTATCTTTTAACATGGTGAATTATATTATTGCTATATTTATCGGCAACGTCGCACACCCCATTAACACACTCTTCCTTCTGATAATTATTCTTTGTTACATTGTTTTAATATCTTAAATAATTGGTCTTTACAAAATAATCTAATGTCTAATATGTCTAAAACCTCTCTTATTAATTCCATTTTTCTACCAGAAATTGTTGATGGACAAATTATTTCGCCAACAAATTCTGTTAAAAATCTTAGTTTTATTTTTGATAGTAAGCTAAGTTTTATCGATCAAATCTCAAGTGTATGTCGATCTTCTTTTTTGTAATATACACAAAATAAAAACCATTAGAAAGTGCTTACCTCGTAACATTTGTAAGATCCTTATTGAATCTACAGTCCTATCTCGTATTGAGTACTGTCATTCTTTATACCACGGACTTCCTTTATATTCTATAAATTGCATAAATAGAGTTATACGGTCTTCAGTACGCTAACTATTTCGCATACAATTATGTGATCACTGTTGCACTTCCGAAACATTATATGGCACAAAATGGTTATCTGCTAAACAGCGATCAGTATAACATTATTATTATTGTTTAGAAATGCATATACCTTAAATCACCTAAATATTTAAAGGATTTGCTGATGTAATGGATTGAGTCTAGAACATCTATATCGTCTAACAGCAAAATACTTCGTTACCATAAGTTCAAGCTGGCTAGATATGGTAAGAGATCTGTTCGGAATTCGGCAGTTGCACTATGGAATGGTCTACCTCGAGAGCTAAGACTTGTTACATCCATAGAACGTGTCAGAAGTAAAGTCAACGATTTTGTTATTGGTCATTTTTAATATTCGTATATTTTTATTTTATATTATTTATTTTTGTTCACGTTATTAATCTAACAATCCTATTTTTGTACTTAAATATTATTTTATCATTTATTTATTTATGTATTATTATTTTACTAAAACACAAATGAAAACTATCTTTGTTATATTTGTATATAAATAAATCATCTATCTTTATTATCTATCTATCTATCTATAACTTATTGGGGTTATTGGTAATAGTATAGAGTCTATACTATAGAGTCTATAGTATAGACCCATTTAACCCTGGTATAATGCATTCATTTTGAATTAATTATTCTTTGTAATATAAATATAATATATATATATATATATATATATATATATAATATATTATATATTATATATATTATATATATATATAATTCATCATCATCATCATATTAGTAATAGTAAGGTGATACACAAGTGATATTAATACATTTTGTTTACAGAGATTAATTATTTCAAAATGAATATAAACCTGTGTTCTACAGATCATCACAATCTATAGACTTACTAATAACTATAGCAACAAGTGTTTACCACAAATAAGTATTAGCAGCGGAAAAAACCTATTGTTGTCAATATAATTAAACTAATATTGACTATATAATTTACTTTTAAAATCTCATTTATTAATTTGTTATATAATAGATAAAATAAAATTACAAAAATAAGTAATATAAATACAATAGTTTTCCTTATTTTGTACATGGCAAAACATTAATTAATTTAAAAGTTTGACTCAATTTAAAATAAAATATCATTTATAAATGATTATGTAATAACATAAAGTTACTAAAGTAAAAATCATATTACATTAAAATCATTATAATAGGTTTAGCATTCTATAGAAAACACAATTCTATAGAAAATACATTCATTTATTTCAAATAGCAAATATATTCATTAAAAGTTTGATTTTAAAACAATTATTAATAAATAATATATTTTATTGAAATTTAAATAGATGTTTATCATTATGTATCAATACAAATTTGTGTTATAGTATAAATGTATATATTATTCATGAGTCATCACCTTACTAACTCTCTACAAATTCTATTTAACTGGTTCCCATGTCATAAACCATCTCTATTTAGGCACCTCTCCCTAATTCACACCCATTCATCTATTGCCCTTTACTTACCAGTTATTCACCCCATAATCTGCCTTACCCCTTCACTTCGGTCAGACTCGGGCTTCACCCTTATCTCCATCTTCTCTAACATTTCAGAAACGCGGATTCTCATATATTATCCCACACTATTATGCAATCATCTTCCATTATTCACCCGCCCATCTACAACCCGTTACCCTTCCTCTACTACCGCACTTAGTCATACCTTCTGCCTACATTTGTTTGTAGGTATACTGTCATATCATTCTTCCATTATTATTCTTTTTATTCATTTTTATATAATACTATTCGATTATATTGTATTGTTTGTTATTTTATTTACTTGTTCATTTCCTTGCACTACGAGGAATTTTTATAGCTTCGTCGTTGTCCCTAATAAATTGATATTATCATATATATATATATACAATTACACAACATTGCTGAATAATCAACATTATACATATTTTGGTTTATCTTTTCCATGTTAATGAAAATCCCATTACTCAACATAAAAATGTTTAATTTACACCCAGCTTACATTAGTGTTAATTGATTCAACATCCTGTATTGTTATACATCATTCCTAACACTATTGTATATTTGTACATGTGTATAAGTATTTATCCATGTGTGTGTGTGTGTGTGTGTGTGTGTATGAGAATATGTGCTGAGTTTTGTGTATGTATTTGTATATATTATTAATATTATTATTATCAGATGTTGGTATAAGTATATATAATATAAGTAAGGGTAAGTGAATGTAAATGTTTAGAATGATTGTCTGTGCAAGTGTATATATATATATATACAAGTGCATATATTAGTGAGCGTGGGTGTGGTCAATTAGTCTACTGAATTTATAGGTAGGGATTAGCTAAGACTCAGGTGGTCACTTACAATAGCTCTATTGTAGTTGTATCTCAGCTAGAGAGAGAGAGAGAGAGAGAGAGAGAGAGTTAGGTGTATTATGAGAGCTGTTGTAGGACCAGGTAAGGACATATCTCATATAGTGCTGAAGGACATATCCATCATCAGAGCGGTTGTCAGGGTTACCAGTAGTTTGTAATAACTGTACTGTACAGGCTGGTGCCTAGCTACTGATTAGAAGTAGTAGTGGCATAACAAGATGGCCGCTATTAGTGCTGTTTAATACATGGGTGAAATACTCTTTGTTTATAAAACTACTTTCGTATAAAACAATATATACAATAATATTTGTAACATATCATTGGTGACTTAAATAGATTATCTCATATATTTGTGTATATAAATTATGTAATTAAACAAATATATCTATAATTAATATATTTATAAATATATTTGTAATTTATAAACTTGTTGATATTTATAGAAAATAATAAAAATGTTTTAATCTATTGTTCATATGAAGAGAACATTTATACTGAAATATCTAATAATAGATGTATATATATATATATAAAATAATAATATATAGAGGTATATTTCGAGAAACTAGGAGAATAAAGAGAATTGAAATGAATATTGAGAACATTTTTTTGGATGAGGATTTATAATTAAATTTTTTTTTAAATAATTAAAAAGTGAATGCTTCTAAAGCAACATAGGTGTCGTAGTAGTAGTTGAGGGTAGGGAGCAATAGAGTTTGATGTCATTAACATACATATCACAGTGGACTGAGTGATGCGTGGAGTGTAAGGGATGAGGAGAAGCTCAATGACATAACTCTGAGGTCAACCATTAGAGGTCGGGCCTATAGGACAAAGTAAAATATGGAATACGTAAATAACTTATCTTACTTCGGAATATTAAAACTTAAGTAATTAATTTTAATAAGTTTAATTAATTATACAGTCTTAAATAAGAATTTAAATACATCTATATAATCTGTATTTGGCATACATTGTAATAGTTATGACTATCTTTGTTACCATTCACAACGATTATAAATACAAGTTACTATTCTAAGAGTATTGGATGTAAGGTTGTATTAGGGAACAACCAGGCTCTATAATAATATCATAAATGTGGTCACTAATTTTATTAAACAATTAATATTCATTATCAATATTGTAACTAAGAATTACTATTAGTAATAGTCTATTACTATCACTATCGCTATTACTTTCGCTATCACTATCGCTATCGCTATTACTATCGCTATTACTATCAATATTCTATTTAGTGAATTCATAAATTGTATCATTATAATCATCATCATAATAATATAATAAATATATATATATATATATATATATATATATATATATATATATGATATAAATATGGTATTTTATGATATATATATATATATATATGTATATATTAATTATACACTAAGAAAGTACACAATAACTGAATGATAGTAATTGTATTGAAGTTGTATGAAGTCAGACGAATATAGGGTATAATGTTATTCTAATTATATTGGAATATCCACCACACACCTGATCATACACACACACACACACACACACAAATATAAGTGGAAATATAAGTGTGAACAAATAAACTAGAACAAATGAATATATATATATATGCATACATATACATTCGTATAACTATTGTCTAGATTATATATTCAGATAATGATTCCCCTAAAAACAAATATTAGCAGATTATAGATGTTGATATATTACAATATATAATTACTGATATCAATATATGTGTGTATATAATAATGTATGTAATATAACGTAAATGTCGTAACAAATCTACGATTTATTTAGATGACAATAAATGTGTTGTTAGATAATTCAGAAAATCAGCGAAAGCAAATAATGATTCTGTTAATGATTAGAAATGTCCTACTTAATTTATGGATATATGTGTGTATGTGCAACATATGCTAAAGTGTAGCTAATATAAAGGTTAAAACATTAAGTTGACTTCAGGCATTTACTATTAAACTTTAAATTAATATTTAACAATTACAATTATTTTTTATAATTTTTGAATATTAATTTTTATAAATTAGAATTATTGATTAAATTTTTATAAATATGATTTCTATTATGAGTGAAACATGCGAAGTATAGTATTAATATGATATACGATACATATATAAGAGTTTATACTAATACAGTAATGCCTGATTATATACTCATATGTGTGTGTCCTTATGACATGTGTGATTTCACTAATTTGAAATCAAAAAACTGTTTTTTTGTTATTTGTTGTTTAATAACAACAATTTTCCGAAAGAAATATGGTTCACACGACCGAATTATCATCATATTATACATAATAGTAATAGATATGAATGTTATCTACGTAATCAACACATTATTGTTTACACAACCTCAAAAGCTATCGGTATTCAAGTAGACACCTTCATTCCCTATCTGTTACATGTAAAGTCTCGAACGTAATGCCGGACCTTACATTAGCACTACATTTAACTACAGCTAAATAATCACTATTCTGCAGGGTTACCGAACGAATGGAACTATTATTCTAAATTTTTCAAACATGGAGGCGATGTCATACTTAGGTCGGTTGTAATAAAGTACATATACTTATATTCACCCGCGACGGCATACAGCTATTGATAAAGAGTACGGCTTACACTCGTATATAGGGGTACCGGTAAACTCGGACCACTTTTGAAGTAAACTCGGACCACTTTTATGCTTTAACCCATATTATAGAAGTATACTATATATAGTTATTTTAAACTGGTCCGAATCTTCAAAAGTGGTCCGATTTTTACTTCAAAAGTTAAACGAGTTTACCTGGTCCGAACTTTCTGGTATTCGGCTACTATAGTATAACTCATACGTTATGCTTGACTAGACACTTGTATGTATATATATACATGCGTGCTTGCAGCTGTACGTATTATATATGTATATGTGTTAAGCATAACATATGATTTACGAGTGCATTCAGTCTATATTTGTTTAGTCTGATCGGTAGTCAACGTTTATCAATAGCTGTATGCATTGATGCGTGAAGGCAAACACTTATTGTTTACAGCTTCTTCGTGTGCTACGACGTGTGCTTGACATGCTTAACATAAGCGTAAGGGTTTATGGGTTTAAACCTTTTATTTTGTTGGGGATTTCCCAAATCTGACAGTAGTATTTAGTATAATATAATTAATAACTAACAAATTATTATATTTATTATATTATTAATATAATTATTATAATCATTAGGATATTTTAGGTTTGGTTTGGTTGGGTATATTTTATAATATAATCAGGTTTATTTTAGCTGCAATACGACCGTAACTGGAAAATATGAGTTGATGTGAACCCCCTTTAAAGGGTACATATTACAGCCTGTAATTTACAGGGTATATATTACATCCCGACTAAACCTATACAAATATATATATATATATATATACGTTACTGATAAGCCGTTGTAAGTATGATAGTCTATAAATAGATATACACTAATTAATTTGGCCAATCATACGTTATTGTAAAATCACTAATTCTACAAACAATTTTGCGGACATTCAAATCGCGAATATTTTGACCATAATCCATACTATACTATACTGTGTGCATTGTATGTCTTATATATGTATATGTGTGTGTATATATATATATATATATATATATATATATATATATATATATATATATATATATATATATATATATATATATATGATATATAATATATCATATTTACGATATGTATATAGTATTTATTATCTACACATATATGTATAACATACACATGTGTAATATATGTATACATAACAATGTTATGTATACATATAAACTACATATACACGTATGAAATATATGTATACACGCATTGTAAGAATATTCAGTATTATAAACAGTATCATACTCAATATCATACTGTATACCTCGATTTGTGTATTTAATTCTGTATATAGATAATATTAACGAATATCTATCATTAGATTATCTAATAGATAGAACAACTTTTAATCCGTCACTGATATGAATATATATATTTTTGTTATACACTATACAGTAGGTTACGATCAAAAAGGACGAGTTGTAAATGTTACATTTTAAATGTTAAATAAATGTATTCACTTTGGGATGTAATGCAGCTAAACAAAAACCAAGAAGTACAAAACTAAACCAATTAAACCAAATAACCCACAAATATCAATACAATATACTATTAACTTATATTTAAAATGTAATCTTTAAACCTCAACTCGTCCTTTTTAATCGTCTCCCTATACAGTGACCGTATAATACAGGCAACGACATTCGTTGCACGCCTTATATTTCTATCAGCGATCTGGTTATGACCCATAACCGGTTGTGGTTCATAACCGGCGCCAACAATATATGACTAATAGTTTATTCGATATCGCAGCTCGCGCTTTCGGAGTTGAAACGTATATATATTGAGAGAGATACGTACTTTATATATACACACACACACACATACACACACACAGTGTGACACACACACACATTTATTCACGAGTTTTTTAACAAAGGAATTATGACTATAGTTATATATGGAATCATAGGTTTATAGTTTACCTTAGGCTAGATATAGCAATAACGAGCTAGGTCAAATACTATCTATATATTATGACACGTCTATATCTAGAGGCGGGAGTCTCAATTGCGAAAGCGCGCGCTCCGATATTGAATAAAGTATTAATCATAGATTTTTGGCGGCGGTTATGAACGTGTTCCCCCATAACCTACTCTATAGTCACTGTTATAGTTACTATAGTTACTTAGTAAATAATACTTATAGTATATGGTATAGACTATGCCGTATAGTTACTATACTGTATAGTGACTATTATAATTATTATAATTATTATACTATAATTTATACTATACATTATTTATAGTCATTATAATTTTCACTATAATATAGTATTTATTATATGATATCAACTTGATAATCAATAATAATAATTATTAATATTATTATAATAATCAACTTAATAATAAACTAATTAGCTAATCATATATTATAAACTCCGCAGTGTATTGTATTCTGATAATATTGATATAATAATAAATATGTTAAATTAACAGGTTCGCTGAACTATAATAATTATAATAATTCCGGAAAATATCCTAGAATATTATATATATATAAAATAATAAATAGGATATAAGTATAATATTTTAATTACTGACCCATACTATAAAGTTTAACGTAAAAACGATATATTTGAGACATCTTAAACATCCATGTAGTGCCATTATATGTAATTTAATACGAAAATAGTAAATGTAGTCAAATATAAATGTATAATGTAAAATAAACTATAACCCTTGACATAGGTCAATAGCCTGGATATTGGGTTTATTTTAATCCAAGGGATTTTAATAGAACCATGACCTATTTAGAAATATTCTCGTTGGTTATAAACTCATTATTTGTATACATTGTACTTTGTTTACCTTAGTTGTCATGTTCAATAATTTTTTAAATATATTTAATATAAAAAAAATATATATATTTAACATAACATGTAATTCATTACTAATAATAATCCTAATTAAATAATTAAGATTACTATCCTATTGTCAACTATATATTAATCATTATGAATAAAAATGTAGAAAACATTTTAGGTAAGCCACCTTCACCTAAGCCATTAACTAAACTTGGTTCTAAAGTTGTCGTTAAGCATAGATCTGATATACTACTAGATGAACATGTTAGTTTATATTATATTAACTTATATGTTAATTATTATTTTATACTTTTAGTTTTATAACTTTATATTCTAAGAATAATTCTATAAAAAAGATTAACTATAATAATTATTATTTTAATTATTATAATTATTATAATTATTATAATTATTATAACTATTAAATAATTATAAACTTTTTTTTTTATAAAATCACCAAAATACTGTTATTAATACTATATATTTTATTGACGGTGTCTAATTTGTACTCTAAATATTTCTTATATTATAATTATTCCTATATTATAATAATATATATCCGATATATATCATATTAAATTATTAAATTATTAAGTAATTATGATATTTATTATTTTATTAATTCAAATTAATAATAAAAAAATATGAATTATTATATATAATATAAAAAGGACGAGTTGAGTTTTTATGAGCTCACTTTGGGATGTAATGCAGCTAAAAAAATCAAGCAGAACAAAACTAAACCAATTAAACAACTAACCCACAAATATCAATACATAATATATACACCAAAGATTTTGTGAAACAAAGATATAACACTCACTATCTACGCAACGTGATTAGTATTCACACATCCCGCTGCTGGCAAAAGTATCGAAATAGATTTAGGTATGTCGCGATTTGCATACTACACTGTTTTCATTGCTCTATTAAATTACATGCAATATAAATTAAATTTTACTCGACATATATATATATATATGTATAGCATTTAAAACCAACATATCCTATTGATTTGTTATATATTAGTAATGAACATTTAGTTTTCATAATATAAATTTAAAGAATATTATTTTAGTTTTTAAAGTGCATAGTTGGATACGAATTTAAATTATAAACAACACATAGTTCCAAAAATTGACTCTATATAGGTGGCGCTGTTGGTTTTTGTATACAAAATAGAATTACACGATTTCGCGTGAGTGTTATATCTTTCCTTAAAAAAATCTTTGTATATATTATTAACTCGCATTTAAAATGTAACCTTTAACTCCCTACCCAATCACCTACGAACAAACACATCAACTCCCTCCTTTAAATGCCACCTTAAGATTTATTACTTCTCCCTTGCCTTCCCTCCCACTCAATAATTCCCTCCTACAGACGGCCAATTGCTCACGCACTGATGCAGTCCATAAACAAAACAAAAGTAAAAGTAAACTCGTCCTTTTTACATATATTTAATATGTTTAATATTAATTAATAGTAATATCATATTTAATATGATATTAAATATGTAACTAAGAAATTTTAATAAATTCAATAATAATATTTTGAAAGTATTATTAAGATGTATATATGCTAAGCATAATGCTTAAATTTCGCCTTGTAGCTAAATGATCATTTATAATAGATTGATTAATAAACATAATAAACTAATATATGTATACAATTAATTACTTAATTATGTTGCGTTATTATTAAAATATTCCCAATTATTCCTATTATTACAAGTGCTCAAATATAGGTACACAAATAAATGTATTTATAACTTTCTAAAAGTACTCAGAATTGTTTCTATTTAAAATTACAATTATAGTAATGATTATTACAATTATTTAATTATATCCAAATAATACATATAATTCTTTAATCGGATCAACGGAACTTTACGATCAACGGACAAATTCGACGGACGTCGATATCCAGCGATCGTAAAGTTTATCTGATATTCTGAACTATGGTAATCGATGTTCGTCGATCATTAAGTTCACTTGTTTGTATTGTATTATATGTACAGATGTCCGTCAATCGTAAAGTTAAACTTATATGCTAAAATACAATACAATCAATTGAACTTAACTATCTACGGACATCGATGTCCGTTGCATTTGTCCGTTGATCGCAATGGTCATTTGTTCCCTTATTTTCCTATATGTTATTTTTATATATTATTAAAGATCAATCTTTGAAATATACTAAAGTGTATTGTATCTATATATCATAGATATAATTTAAATATATTTATAAATTTTCACTCTAATGCGAATTAACTTATTTTGAATGCGATCGGTTGGTCAATATTTGAATCCCATAATATTCCGTATATACGTAGTATACACACTATATTAGTAATACTATGCATACTACTGATCCTAGTGGTTTCTGGTCTAAAGTGACGCTCTATATAAAAAGTGACGCTCTATCTAAAAAAAGTGATGCAAATTAAAATATTGAATCTCGAAATCTACGTAATTTTGTTCAGTGTATAATATTTCAACATTCAACATACAGCCGTTACAAATAACCTCTTCTTTCACTGACATTACCTAATCACTATTCACCGCCACCTTTACGCCGTCACCCTAATCACCCCCTCGCCCGCGTCCGCAGATCACGCTCGTGAAAAAACTGAACGCGTTCATCGGTCGTAAACTTGACGCCCTCGCCGCCCTGACGCCCTCTAGCGACGAGTACCGTCGTCGTACGCTGGTCGTCGCCGAGTTGAAGCTCGCCGCCGAGAAGATGACGCTCCTGATGACCGTCGCCAGTAAGCTGAACACGGAGCTGATGCATCTACGCCGATATCTGGTGGCTCCACCGCAGCGAGGCGGCGGCGGGCAGGCGACGAGTAAAGACGACGCCGCGAAGAGATTGCACGACGCCCGCCAGAGAACGTTCTGGATCGAGAATCGGATACAGTGCGTCATCGATCAGTCCATCGAGATAGTTGGTAGACCGGCGGGCGGGCGAGCGGTGGTTGTAAGGCGATGTACACGATGTACGCGCTCGTAAAGCATTCGCGAAGCGCGCTATTCGTAATGTAAATCGTATCAAACTATATACTTTTAAAATGTGAATAAATATGTTTTAAATTATTTTGTATACGATGAAAACTAAGCGTTCATTACTAATATTGACAAATCGATAGCGTAGTTTAGTTTTAAATGCTATACATATCTCTATGCTGTGAGTAAAAGCTAATTTATATTACATATCATTTAATTAAACACAGTAAACATTGTTATATGCAAGTCGCGCCAAACTAAATCTATTTCAGTGATTTCGATACTACTGCTAGCAGCAGGATGCCTTAATGATAATCACGGTGCGTAGATAGGGAATGTTATATTGCTTCACAAAATCTTTGTTATTGTATAGTCGATTACATAGTGGAAACAGCTATAATCACCTATAATTAGCTACAATCATCTATAATCATATATATAACACATGTTAAACGGTATATAAGTCATTCATTACTCTTTAAGCGGGGTATAAAGTTTATTTAACATGTAATAGATAGGAAATATACATCAATTCTGTTCCCCTGGGCTGTATAACCAGATTTAATTGATGTCTAGTGTTCACGGTATATTTGATTAATAATATTAAAATGTGATACTTTATTTCTATGTTATATAGTACAGTAAATGTTTCTTTCACAACTTCCTATCCGAATAGCATTATACTCGCGATACATCATATATTAAACTTGTGTCAAATTACATGCGATGCGTAAATAAAACTCTATAAACCCTATAAGTTACATTACCATAGATAACACTATCCAATAAGTAATCATTTATTTGACACTAACACGTATAACTATGATATATTCTGTTACGCGAACCTTTATTAGGAATTGAATCCTACTATACGGGTCTCACATGCTCGATAACCGTTCTCCGTGGATGTATTTACTTCGTTTTTGTATGTAAATATCATTGTTTGCAAGAGCTCATCAATGTTAAACATAGTATTGTTATTATATATACTATTACATTTACTTTTAATTTCTTCAGCATGCGTAAATCATAAAGTATAATTGCATACGTGTTCTTTTTAGCGTATCACATCGTTTTGATTAAATTAAACTATTTATTTGTTTTCAGTTTCCGGATTTGAGCGAAACCACCGATGAACCAGAGAAACGCAGCCAATCAAATCTTCGAACGTCCTCCGCTATGAAATCTGCAGGGTTTACGGGCTGCAATTCATATTTAAATGCGTATATGAAATATATTTAAAATTATATTAATTTATCAACAATTTATTTCCACCACCTATCGTCAGAGTATTAATTTTGATATGAAATTCTAGTGGTTTTAGACATGATAGGTATTATGATAGATATAATAATAGATATTATGTAATTAATATGACACACAAAAAAAGAGCTCATAAATTGTGTATATAAATTTATAAATATACAGATTATTTTGAATGTTACATACGAATGTTTTTATTCATAACAAACTATACATATTGGTATATATATATATATATATATATATATATATATATATATATATATATATATATATATATATGTATATATATATATTTATATTATATATTTATATATATTATATATTTTTATATTTACCTAACCGATATTAATAATTATAATAATGTTATTTTTAAAATTTCAATATTACCTACAGAAATGAAAATGAACAAACCATAAAGAAACAGCTTACATTTTCTTCTGATAAAGGTTCAGAATGTGAATTCCTTTACCGTATATATCTTGTATATAAAATTTAACCAATCATATATTGAATTGGTATGCCAATGAAGGACTAGCATTAACAATTGGTTTCAATAATTTGTTATCATGTTATGCTATCCATTTTAATAATGAATTATTTGAATTTTATTAAATTTTGCAAAATATCATATATAAACATAAACTGATATAATCTAATACATAAAGTCTCAATAATACAGATATATGTATATTGTTAATGAGAAAACTGTTATCAAATTAAATTTATTTAGAAAGGTATGTAATATACGTGTTTGTAAATTATTTAAATTAAAATAAATCATAATTGATTTTTACTACTAACCCTAAAATAGTGGTATGAATAAAAGGTCCTATACCCATCACTGTACAATGTACAGTAGACCGTATCAATTGTTAATGCTTCATATAAAATATAATACATATCTATATTTTAGTATAATATGTATTAACAATTTTTATAAAAAAAATAGTTATCTTTGGTCACGAAGCATTTAAAGTTTGAAATATAAATTATTATTTTAAAATATAATGTATAATATTCCATGTATAATAGTAATGACACCATCTTATTATCTTTGATGTTTACAAATATTTAAATGAATATTTAAAATTAATTATTTATTTGTATTATATTTAATGAATTAATATAATATATACCATTATTTATATTTATTATTAATATAATATCTATATTTCACTTTTTATATCTAAAAATTACCAATATTAATGTCTCCTAAAACTCGAGAAAATACACCATTTTATATATTTTATAATTCAAAAAAATAATTTAAAAAAATGAATATATATAATTATACTTTACATAAAATGTTGTGATCATATTATATTGAATTGTATAAGTTAGATATAAATGTCCTTTATACAAATAAAATTAAAAAAATTAAAAAATATGTAAACATATTTTGTATTTCATATTTCAAATAAAAATCCAAAAAAATTTACAAATGATGTTAATTTTTTTTCTAAAAATAATTTAACAATTTTTATGAAAAATTAATTTGAATTGTATTATTATTATCTATAAATTATATATTTTAATTTTTTAAATTAAATTGTAATAATTTATTTATATTAAATTATACGATTTTTAGATATTTTTTTTTACTAAAATTATTTTATAAAATTTGGGCATCTAGATTGTTATGAAAAATATTTTGTATAGTTAATACTACTTGTAATATATGTTTCTAGGATATATCCATAGTTGGCTTAAAAAAAATCATTCAATTTTATAAAAATTGAATAAAAGTTATTTCTATATCTCCCCCATGTTAAATTTTATATGTATTCAATGTTAAAATAAAAAGGTCTCGTGACATAAAACTATTTAAGATATAGGTATAAAATTTTAAACACTTATTCATCATAGCATACATAATTGTCATAGATGTGAAGGTTTATAAAATTACGAAAAAAAAAAAGTACGAACCGATCTAATGTACACTGTACATCATTCTAGAATCTAATACCGTAAATAATATATCCTATATGGATCCGATATAACAATGTATAAGTACGACCCTCATAAATACATCTCTAAATCGACCACTTAAAGTCGACACCGATCGATCGTAACATAACCGCGTCGTCGTCACTAGATCCCGTAGTACAGCTAGAACCAGTGGAGCGCGGCGATAAAGACGTAGAGACGGAGGAAGCAGACAAAGACGCGGACAAAGACTCCGAAAAAAACGCGGATGAATACGTTGTAGAAGACGACGAGTCGGAAGAGACATCGGAATCTGATTCCACGCTGACTTCGAATAAGTCGATCACGGCCGAAGTGGTTCTGATGAGGAAGAAATCGTCGATAAAGAAGGCCGACATAGGTGAGGAGTATGTATGAGTCTGCGATTATGTCTGTATTACTGCGTCAACGATGTCTGAGTTAGAAATATCTGCTTCGGTAATGAATGCGTTATAATATGTGTATGTATTCTATCTATTTCTATTCTTAAAGGTAGAAGTGTCTAGATATAAACAAAATTAATCGCAATAATATTCCGTATCGTAACTAAAAATGGTTTCCTCGAAAAGGTTAAAGGATCCTTTAACCTTTTCTCTTCCTGTCTGTCTGTATCGTTTTGTTGAGATGCAGACAGTTCGAGTGATATATCGTTATTCCCTTATTAATCTCTCTTCCCCTAGTAGAGCCGCATATACGACTATCATCATATTGTTACCCCTATTACTCTTCCTCGTCTCCCTATCCCTCGCCACTCAATTCACATTCTACTCCTCTCCCTTTTCCTATCACTAAAATGAAATGCAAAAGATTCTGTCTCACATCATTATTCCCTGTTAATTTCTTCTCCATTATAATGTTAAAGTGTCCCCCATTAACCCCCCCCCTACCCCGCCCACCCCCAAGTTGAGCTCCACAAAGCATCACCCCATTAACCCCCCCCCTACCCCGACCCACCCCCCAAGTTGAGCTCTACAAAGTATCCCCCATTAACCCTTCCCCCTACCCCTACCCCCAAGTTGAGCTCCACAAGATGCTCCCGTCAGCCTCCGACGACTACTGGCACTCCGAACATCACCGTTTCCAGTACACCGAGTTCCACGAGTCGTTGCTCAAAGAGAACCCGATCTCGTACCACGGAATGGGCCTCTCCGTTTCCGGATCGTTCCTGACCAATGGTACGTCGTCTGCGTAGATGTCGCAGCATTAGCGTGATGTTACGCCTAAGCTATACACTTCTGTGCATCCGCGTAGTTTCACGTATAACTGTCGACGTAATTCTATAGATTAATCGTATGTTTTCTAATGTTACGAATAATGTAATGTGTTCGTGTCTTGTATGATATATCACTAATTTATTACGCATTAATCTATTTATGTCTACTCATTTTTTTCACGTGTATTTATTTTCTGCGAATATATTTATTCACTTTTTGGTATATATTCCTATTTGTTTACTTTTTTCTAGTAAAAAATTAACTTTATATTTATATATATTATATTTAAATGTTAAATATATATTAAACTCACATAAATTAAAATCCTACGACTATTCACGCTATTTTATACGAAGTATATCAATAAATAATTATTTATTTAATATTTTAACTCTATTATGATTATTCTGACCATGTAAAATATTAGAAATTTAATATATAATTATTTAAAGAGTGAATTCATAGATGATTATTATATGTAAACTTTGATGACTCTGACACATTATTAATCGTTGTGCATCTCTCTCTCGCAGTGTCAGACTTTGATTGCAAACTGCCGTGGAGCTCTATGGAAGAGGATGCAAATATTCATGTTCGTGTTATTCATTTTTGTGGTATTATGTAATATATGTGTACCTATAGAATATATGCATATATTGTAATTATCTAATGTATTATTAGAAATATTATAAATAAATACTTCGAAAATTTCATAAAGATCCATCAAAGGGTTCAAAATTGAGTGGAGTTTGAAAAAAAATGACAATTAAAGAAAAGTTCTGAGATATAGCTTCACATTAGTTGTATATTTTGAATAATAATAATAAGTACAATTTTTTCAGGATCTGATGTTTTAAAATTCAAATTTATTATACTTATATTTACTTTTAAATAACATGTTATATATCATTATTTAGATAATAAATTACTAAATTTTTATATTTAAAAATAAAACTAAAATAAAAAAAATAAAAAAACAGTTTAGAGATAAAACAGAGGTTTCGCAGCCACCGCTTAATAGAATGCAACGATGTAATCATAATGTTTATTTCATAAGTAAACTGCGTAGTGTTTGCTCTTTGATCAGTTATTTTGTATACATGAAAATGTACAAATACGTTTGTTATATACATCAACCTTCGTCACATTTACAAACCTATTACAAAGGTATGCGAGATATTACTATATTACTGCGGGTATTCGTACGACTATTGTATGCATTCGTAACATTACATCACTACTATAGCTCACTTTTATTACATAACCTGTAGTTATACCATTGTCATTCCTTTCCGATGTCACGCTCTCGATTGTCAATTTATTGGATATACTATATTTTAGTAGGATACCCTATACTATAATTGAATAGGCTAAACCAAGGACAGGACATCTGCTAAAGCATATTTTATTAAATTTGTATTTTACGCTTGTGTAATATTATCCTATTGCATCATGGACCAGAAGTACATATTTTAATTTGATACAAAAATCAATGCAAAAACACGTTTTTAAATCAATAATTTCAATATGATTATTACACATCATATTATTTGGAATGTCGACATCGAAATTAGAGAAAAATATAGTTCAATTCAAAGCTAATTTATTTGTGATTTATTTCGTTATTTAAAAAAAATATTTATATAGAAATATAATTTCAAATTATGAAAGAATTTTGTTTGAAAAATAAATAAATATCCTTTATATCTTTGATTCGAAGATTTATAATTAAATATACTACACAAAAGTATATAGTTCAGTGGTCAACATTACCATTGTAGCGATAGTGAGAATATGTCCTGTCCTTAGCTAAACTATACTTTATTGTACCCGGCTAAACTATACTCTATTATAGCTCCTAATTCACATTTACAATTCTGTTACATAATAATGACTACAAAATATGTCTCTGTATTCGTAGTAACAAATTGTCATTATTCGCAATCATTACGTAATAGCTAAACGAACTCAGCTTTGAGATTTTGAGAATGCTATTTATTTATAATACCTTATCATCGAATTCAACATTTGTGTAGTTTATTATCGCCCCTGTCGTACTCTATCGCCAGTCTCTATTGATCGCGATTGTTTATGAGATAGTTAATGAATGCTTTATTGTTATTAACATATATTATTAATACGTTTATTTAGAGGTAACATATCGGAAATATCTAAATATATAAAGTAAGGTGATTTTACGTTCCATTTACGAAGTACCAGAGTAGTGTATCACCTAAAAATAAGCGTATTTATAATAAATACATTATGTATATAAATAATAAATATTATTGTATAATCGAAGACACTATTTTCTTTTGTTTTTTATGTATAGATTTCTACTAAAGGACTTCAAAATAAAAGGTAAATCTTTTCTATTGTTATCTTTTCTATTCATTTCTATTGTTATAAAAAAAAAATATATATATATATCAATTACAATTAATTACGATTAATTATTTCTATAGAAAATATCTCTCGATAAATTATCGCAAAAAATTGGAAGAATGCAAAAAAAAATAAAGGAAGCGGTCCTATTGGCTGTAGATAACTGGCAACCAGATGATTCTGATATTAATGGCCGCATGGACACCGATAAATTAAAATGTTATTATTGTGATTCATATCGTATATAATTAATAACGCAACTAGAAATAAGTTAACCTACACGTTAAAGTAAACACAATTCTGCTTCACATATATCATAGAGTAATTAGATTTTGGTTAATAGTTAATTTAATATTTAATAAATAAAAATCCTAATATTTCGCAGACGATAATCTCGAAACGAAAAAGAAAGATAAAATTAAAGTAAGTGATTCGTCCCCGTACGATATCGTTACGTTAACACTCTTCGCACACACCTTTCACATAGAAACCCACTTTCGTGAGTAAAAGCCATAATAAACTACCTTCGTTGGAGGGTAAAGGTCGTCTAGGTTCATCGATGTCGGGCCGTTTGGTATTCTACTCCAATCCGCTACCGTACCCGGACAAGATTAAGAATACAAAAATAGTTTTGTATTTATTTTACCCATTATTATAGAATAGTTTAAATAATAATTCTGACTGAACTTATTCAATCTCAGTATTATTTTAAATGAACAAGACTAAAAATATAAAATATTCGTATACCACATGATTGTATATATATATAAACATATATATATATTATATATATATGCTGCCTGTATGGCTCAGATGGCTAAAAGGCATCAGATACACAAGCAATAGTACACAGGTTCGAGCCCCGTCCGGACCTTTAAAATAGGTCTTAAAATAATATTTAGAAGTGATCTTATATAATTGTGTATAAATAAATGATCGGCTCTCATTAAAACCATAGATGCCTTAACATGAGAGAAGTTTCGAATGCTATTTCATATAAGTTCCTGGATGAGATGAAATGACTTCACCAAATAAAAATAACAATAAATATATATATATATATATATATATATATATAGTTGGTTATTTCTTCTTTTTATGTTCTATTCTATATATATATTCAAGTATATTATAAATTAGTTATTCTTCAGATTATAGTAGTACGAAGTTACGATCAATATATCGCCTTACGGGTAGGTGGTACGCATAAAACGAAGTACGAACATATCACTCACTTATTTCGTATACGATATCATCACGAATAGGACATCGCCTAAACCTCCCCGCTTCGCCTCCCCGACCAGGACCTACGCGAGTCTCTACCTATCCTCCCGGCGGAGTATCGCGACTTACCCTCGCGCCCTCCGTCGTCCCTATCCACGGCGTCGTGGTCGCCTCGGTACGATGAACTGCCACAGGGGGCGCCACCACCGTGCATCGTTAACCAGCGGTCGCTGTACGATGACACCAAGTTCACGTCGTCGCTGTATCGGCCGCAGTACGGCCAGACCACCGGTCAGAAGATAGACACGCCCCCCCTCGCCTGGCCACGCCCCCCCCCCCCCGCGATCACTAGCCTTAGGGGGTAGGTGCCTTTCTAATCTGATTATATACATTGATTAGGATATCTTGCCAATTAGGTAGTAATTAGTAGTAAACGAGTATTATACTGATCTATAAAACTTAAGTTTATTTTGTATCTATTTCAATCAGTTATTATTTTATTTATAAGGTTAAATGTGAACATTATTTTTTAATAATATAATATTTTTTATATAATCATTTTTTAATAATATAATTGTATATTGTATTAAAAACTTGGTTAGTATAGAGTCTATACTATAGACCTAGTTATTATCTATATATTCTGAAAATGTTATGATTATGTTCGCTATATTGAATACTGTGGGCGTATTTAGCTGGATGTATGTTCCGGAATAAATATACTGTGGAAATAAGATCATAATAAGAAAATATTTTATTTACTAGTAGGATTAAAAATAACAGAATGAATTCCTTAGAAAATAATATTTTCAAAATATACATATATATTGATTATTTTATATATAAAAATATATATATATATATAATTTATTACACCAGTTATTTTAATATCATATATTTAATATAACCTGTATTACAAAACATGATTTGTACATGTTTATATATTGAATTAAAAATATAGTTAACATATATGATAGATTATTTATTTAATTAATGATATCTATAATAAAAAAAAAGTTTGTATTCAATATTATTTTATTTAAAAAAGAACTGGATGAACCTACCCCCTTAATCTAGCTCCTACTTTACTTTTTCCCAACCTCACCTAACCCATCTCTTCCTTTACTTTATCCTACCTTCCCTTAATACATCTATTCTTTACATATCATACACACCCTTCTCTCAACCACCCTCACTTCATACACTCAACATGCCTTCACCCTCACTTCTACCCACAGCCCCATTACCCCACCCCACCCCCTCCATTAGATCGGAGGAAGATGAACAAGACGAAAGAGCCACACCCTAAAGTAGAGAAAGTTGCACGCAAGAAAGGGGGAGCACCTTCGGGTAACTCTGCAACAATGACGCAACATGTTAAGCAGTTAGTGATCCCGATGTCACCAAGTATTAGCTACAGAGGTCACCAAGTATATAATATATACATATATGTATATATATATATATATATATATATATATATATATATATATATATATATATATATATATATATATATAATATAATGGTACTATAATTATTGAGTACAATTTGAATTAAATAACTAATCAAGTGGATATTTACAAAATCTGATATTGTAGACGTTGACATATTAGGTTAGGATGCTATCACTATAGACATGCATTTGGCAGTACTATAGTTGCCTAATTGTCAGCATTTATTTTGTATTAGTTTAAAAGTACATGTGATACGAATCAGTAAATGATCAGCATGAAAATAGATCCTGATCAAATAGTTATCCCTAGGTTTATACATACACAAATACACATGCAAATACATACAAAAACATATACACACACATACATATGCATATATACATATATATATATATATATATATATATATATATATATATACTCATACTCATACACTTGTATACATATATCATATATCTATAAACCAATATTCACAATTGTGTATTTTTACATACTGATATATAATAGTTGGTATATATATATATATATATATATATATATATATATATATATATATATATATAGATGATACATATAAATATTGTTGCCTGAATGCACATCCGTATGTTCCTGAATGGAAATGCCAGCATGAATGTTATAATCTGAGAGTCTATGAATGCATGTGTCATGCTTATCTATGATTGCACTATATACAATGTACAATGTACATTAGACCGGTTCGTACTCAATTTTTTTTTGTAATTTCATAAACCTTCACATCTGTGACAATTATGTATGCTATGATAAATAAGTGTTTAAAATTTTAGACCTATATCTTAAATATTGTTATGTCACGAGACCTTTTAATTTTAACATTGAATACATATAAAATTTAACATGGGGGAGATATAGAAATAAGTTTTATTCAATTTTTATAAAATAGTATGATTTTTTTTAAGCCAACTATGGATATATCCTAGAAACATATATTACAAGTAGTATAAACTATACAAAATATTTTTCATAACAATCTAGATGCCCAAATTTTATAAAATAATTTTAGTAAAAAAAAATGTCTAAAAATCGTATAATTTAATATAAATAAATTATTACAATTTAATTTAAATAATTAAAATATATAATTTATAGATAATAATAATACAATTCAAATTAATTATTAAAAAATTAAAAATTATTTTTAGAAAAAAAATTAACATCATTTGTAAATTTTTTTGGATTTTTATTTGAAATATGAAATACAAAATAATTTTACATATTTTTTTATTTTGTTAATTTTATTTGTATAAAGGACATTTATATCTAACTTATATCCACAATTCAATACAATCTGATCACTCAAATTTATGTAAAGTATAATTATATATATTAATTTTAAAAATTAATTATTTTTTTGAATTATTTTTAAATAAATACTTTGTAAAATGGTGTATTTTCTCGAGTTTTAGGAGACATTAATATTGGTAATTTGTAGATATACAAATGAAATATAATATTATATTAATAATAAATATAAATAATGGTATATATTATATTAATTCATTAAATATAATACAAATACATCATTAATTTTAAATATTAATTTAAAAATTTGTAAACATCAAAGATAATAAGATGGTGTCATTACTATTATACATGGTATATTATACATTTTATCTTAAAATAATAATTTATATTTCAAACTTTAAATGCTTCGTGACCAAAGGTAACTATTTTTTTATAAAAATTGTTAATACATATTATACTAAAATATAGATATGTATTATATTTTATATGAAGGATTAAAAATTGAATCGAACGAACCGGTCTAATGTACATTGTACATTGTACATGTCACACAAGAAGTTTGTGTAATATACTGTGTATGTGTGTAAATATATATATATATATATATATATATATATATATATATATATATACAGTAAAACCTCTCTATAAGAAACCTCTTTATAAGAAAAACCTCTTTATAAGAAAATTGTTCACACATTTGGTTGGAATTCAACCTTTTCCACATTAAAAAACCTCTTTATAAGAAAATCTTATAAGAAAATATAAGAAAAACCTCTTTATAAGAAACTTATTGTATACAAAATAATTACATATAAATAGAAGTATTGTATATTGATAACAATTATAGAAATATCTTATATAATAATTAATTTCTATAATTTGTATCTTTAAAATAATATTATATTACATAAATAGCTAGAAATGAATTAAAATGAATTAATAATTGTTATTGTATATCACTAAATTTATTAAATTTTTTTAATAAATGTTATTATATCCTTAAATGTATTGATCTGGGTATTGTTGAATCAATTTATTATATTATACAATTAATTATTAAATAATAGATTATTATAATATTCATTATATTATATTCATCAATGATGATTCATAATTTATAATTTCTAATGTAAATCTAATAAAATGTCATTATGTATTAACATGTCTAAGCGCAAATAATACAGTATACATTTAAAACAGTATACAAAATAAATATACTATATATATAACCTATAGATATGCATTTTCAATTATAAATTAATTCTTAAAATCATTGGAAAAGTAAAAACCTCTTTATAAGAAAACCTCTCTATAAGAACAAAAGTACTGAAAAAAAATAATTTCTTATAGAGAGGTTTTACTGTATATATATATATATATATATATATATATATATATATAATATATTTATAAATATAGTGATAAAAAATAATTTCTTATAGAGAGGTTTTACTGTATATATATATATATATATATATATATATATATATATATATATATATAATATATTTATAAATATAGTGATATTGTAAAGGTTTAGTATATAATGCAATATTTACTTACATTCTTTTACTTGGTAGACAATTTGAAAACAATAGTTGACATTTTGTGATTCATTATTCTTAATGAAATTTCCAATGAAATATTATTAGATTTAAAAAATAATCAATAATAAATTATTCATATATGTAAATGATATGGTATCTATGAAAAAAATATCAGGAAAAAAAATAACAGGAAAAAAATAACAGGAATATATTTATAATTATATTTGAATATATATGACACATATATTTTAAGGGGAACAATTTTAGAGGGGTCTCACTCAATATCTATGTTTAATAACAATGGTTATGATTTATTGATAATTTATTTAATTAAATACTTAGTCGAAATATATGATCGAAAGTATAAAGTATAAATATTTGCTAACGATAACATACGTTATAGAAATAAATAAAGAATAATAGGAAATTAAAAAATTAAAGAAATTAAAACGTTTTACAGTTACAGTAAATAAAATGATATAATCAAAAAAAAAGAATGCTATTATTAATATATTCATTTACCGTATTATATATATATATATGAAAAATAAATAAAATTTAGGAAATGTTCAATTTTGATATTTAAAATTCACAGTAAGAAGAGCACAAAACTGAAAACCGCGTTTTCTCTGGCGAAAGCGATGGTGAAATTAACAGTTTGTTAGTAGCACCTAAACCCAGGGTCCTAAGTTTGTAGCAATGATTGTAGAGTTATAGAATCTATAAACACTTCATTGTCACTCTATATATCAATAATATTGGATTATTGGCCCCCATAAAAAATTAGAGTAGGCAGCCCCTCACCCCCTATTGCAGCCCCATACTGCTACCTCTACTAGCGCCTGCGTGTCCATTAATAAACATCAACTTTCGTAGCAGCCGAAGATCGTTGGAAGGACATGAAGGGAACGTCGCACGTGTTAAAACACTCAGGTTTACGATGGGAAAGAATTAAGGTTAGTCGTCTGCCTTTGTCAATCACTGAGGCTGTTATGATTCTGTTACTTTGCAATGTTTTCAAAGTCATGCCACTTTTATAAAATATTTGTTTGGCTAGTTTTTTTTCACGATTTGTAGATAAATATTTAAAAAAATATATTTTATAAGTGATAATATTATATATAAATATATTTGTGAATTTTACGCGTGTAAAAAGTGTCTAGCGAATATATACTTTTAATATAAAATAATTTATATATCGTACTTATATGTTTTACTTTTCATTAATATCGATGCTATAAAAACTACGAACTTACAACTTATATCATTGATATCATTGAATGTTAAGCCGAGACCACACAAACGCCACTACTTGCCACTATTTACGTACAATAATCGTGGTGTTTTGATAGAACAATCACGTTAATTAGTTGTTTATAAATATTCGCAAGTGTGTACTCGCATCACTAACGAATCACTATCGTTTCATCACTATTACATCGCTATTACAGCACTATTACATCTCTATTACAGTACTATTACATCACTATTACAGCACTATTACAGCACTATTACAGCACTATTACAGCACTATTACATCACTATTACAGCACTATTACATCTCTATTACAGCACTATTACAGCACTATTACAGCACTATTACAGCACTATTACAGCACTATTACAGCACTATTACAGCACTATTACAGCACTATTACATCACTATTACATCACTATTACAGCACTATTACAGCACTATTACAGTACTATTACAGCACTATTACAGCACTATTACAGCACTATTACAGCACTATTACAGCACTATTACAGCACTATTACAGCACTATTACAGCACTATTACATCACTATTACAGCACTATTACAGTACTATTACAGCACTATTACAGTACTATTACATCACTATTACAGTACTATTACATCACTATTACATCACTATTACAGCACTATTACAGTACTATTACAGCACTATTACAGTACTATTACAGCACTACTAGATCACTATTACAGCACTACTAGATCACTATTACATCACTATTACATCACTATTACATCACTATTACAGCACTATTACAGCACTATTACATCACTATTACAGCACTATTACATCACTATTACATCACTATTACAGCACTATTACAGCACTATTACAGCACTATTACAGCACTATTACAGCACTATTACAGCACTATTACATCACTATTACATCACTATTACAGCACTATTACAGCACTATTACAGCACTATTACATCACTATTACAGCACTATTACAGCACTATTACAGTACTATTACATCACTATTACATCACTATTACATCACTATTACAGCACTATTACAGCACTACTAGATCACTATTACAGCACTATTACATCTCTATTACAGCACTATTACAGCACTATTACATCACTATTACAGCACTATTACATCACTATTACATCACTATTACATCACTATTACAGCACTATTACATCACTATTCTGTAACCAGTATTACACAATCACTATTACACGATCGCTATTACATCACCCCCGCCCCGCCGTCACCCCCACAGAACATCGTACATCACAGTCTGGTGTCGGAGTGCGTCGACGAGAGGATTTCCGCGGCGCGCCACCTGGGGGCACTGGCTAGCTGCGATACCATGGTTCTGTACTCTTTGCACGAACGCCTGATGCTCGACCCCGTGGATAGGGTGCGCTACGAGGCCGGCCGGTCTCTCATCTCGCTCGGAATCTGGGGAGACGAGGTGTTTACTGCGCTTTTATCGTATATTCTAATAGCGGTATGAGTGGAGTAGTGATTACTATTATGTGTACTTATTATAATAGTCGTTAATGGTGAGGTAATATTAGAGGTGGTGGTTGTAGTGACAATTTGTTGTTAAATTGTTTTATTTTAATGGAGTCCTTTCATTCACAGTCCAGGAATTTATATAAAGTTTTCACTTATAACCATATATGGCTCTAATGTACCTTCGAAGCCGCTCTATGTTAAGGCATCCATGGTTTTAACGAGAGCTGATCATTTATTTATACACAATTATATAAGATCACTTCTAAATATTATTATAATAGTCTATGTTAATAGTCTATGTTAATAATCCGGACGAGGCTTGAATCTGTATCCTATAGTATACTGCCTGTGTAACCAACGCCTTACCAACTGAACTACAAGGGCAGTTTGTAAATTACTAATTTATATATTTCTACGGATTTGGAGTGTGAACATCCTAAAAAATCATTGTAGAATAAATATTTTCCATAGATTACCTACAGCATTAACAATAACATTACATTTCAATATATTAATTTTTCCGCCTTAGAAATGTTAATAATAACGTTAATAATAGATTAACAATAGATTATGTGTACGCACTGCAGAATTATTAGTATTAATCATTATGAGCCACTTGATCATTATCATGTTTCAATTCACTGATTGGTCCTAGGTAGACATAGGGTTACATTTATTATAATTATGTCAATATTCAGACTTGTTATAGAATAACAATTAATCGATTAGTTAATTAATTATTCTCACTTATTTTGAATAATATTAATGGCACTAATAATTGATATTAATATTACTATTAACATTAATATTATTAATAATACTATTTATTAACATTAATAATATTAGGGGAATATATATAAACATTAATCATAATATAATGATGAATAATAAGAAAATAGTTATCTGGTTACCTCCTAGGTAGCGCTAGTATACATTATTACGTACTCATTATGACATCATCGTTATTACATCATCGTTATGACATCATCGCCAGGTACAAGATTTAGTAGTCGAGCAGCTGGCCAATGGCAGTCGAGAAAGTAAAGCAGTTCTTCTGGACACTATGATATCGGCGAAGAATATTCAGTTTGTGAATAAGGTTAGTCAGTTATCGATGATAATGATGATTCTAGTAATTGTAGTAATAGTAGTAATTGTAGTAATAGTAGTAATAGTAGTAATAGTAGTAATAATAGTATAATAGGGTGTTCACATGATCTTGCTGTGTCAAAGTGTTGATGTGTGAAACTTGTCTTGCGAAAGTTTTCACACAACAAAATCAGATTTCTCATGTTTTACTTACGTACCGAAAAATGGAATATGTTCTATTTTTGCATTTAACAGATTCTGTAAACACCCTATAAACACCCTATAAGATTATAAAGAAGACCCCCATAATCAATTGATTTAATTAAATATATAGTCTATAAGTATGAAGTTGAAATATTTGCTAATGCTAATTGATACAATCTAATGATAATAATAATAATATTTATTTATTGAATCGTATATACAAATAACGGATACAAATGGACCCCTCGAGAAGCCATGGACTTGTATACATGTTATAAATAACTGTGAGAGGCCCAGGACAATACAAAACAAATATATAATATTTTTTTCTTGTGTTTTGATATATCTTCTTATTAATTAATTAACTTAAGTTCAGGATAAAAAACACGAATTACTAGGTATCGAACACTGATCCTCTCACTTTCCAGCAAGTGAATGTTCCATTGAGCTATAGACCCCAGGCTTAATTAAATATTAATATAAAAAATATAGAAATTAAATTATTCTCAGTTGTGTTAAAGGTAAAATATTGAAATCTGTCGTCTTATCAAGTGAAATAGTCAACATCATTAATTTGTACTTTTAGTCTTTTTTTATGAAATAAAAATAATAAACAAAATAGAATAACATTATTATTAATTTTAATAATAATAATAATGATAGTGAAATTATTATTAATTATAATAATATATACAGTAATAATTATAATATTAATAATATATATTATGACAATATATAAGGTGACATTCAGTGGTTATTAATTAAAAAAGATTATTTATTCATTATTTGATATAAAATTTAAAAGAGTGATATATAATTTATTTACTTTAATATTTAAATCTTAAATTCTATTTTGAATTTCTAAATTAATTTATTTAAAACAGTAGATATATATATATATATATATATATATATATATATATATATAGATAATTTGTAATAAATATTAGACTCGATAAGTAGAACAATGATATTTTCATTAATTATGTGTATGCAATGCTCTCAAGCATTTAGAAATATTCCGAACACGTGGAAAAGCCTTCGTCTAATTCGAGTATCACCCCTTGACTTATACCCCATTCTCCCCACTTCCCTTCACTTATTACCCACTTGGCTCCCACCTCCCCTAATAACTTAACCTTTACCCCCACCTCCCTTAATAACTTAATCTTTATCCCAACCTCCCCTAGTAAATTAACTTTTATCCCAGTCTCCCCTAGTAACTAACCTTTACCCCAGTCTCCCCTAGTAACTTAACCTTTACCCCAACCTCCCTTAATAACTTAAACTTTACCCCCACCTCCCCTAGTAACTTAACCTTTGCCCCTCCCTCCCCCAGTAACTTAACCTTTACCCCAGCCTCCCCTAGTAACTTAACCTTTACCCCAGCCTCCCCTAGTAACTTAACCTTCACCCCAGTCTCCCCTAGTAACTAACCTTTGCCCCCCCCCTACAGAAAACTAGTGTGTTCCCCGAGCTGATGAAGCTGTTGAGCATAATGTCTAAGAACATGGACTCCAGCGATGTGACGTCCTTCAAGGCTGCCGTTTGTCTCGGTAAACTATGTGTTCAGGTGCGTCAGGGGGGTATGTATAGGTGTGTATAGGTGTGGGGGGGGTATAAGTGTATGTGGGTATAGATGTGTGGAGGTATAGGTGTATGTGTCTAGGTGTGCGGGGGTATAGGTGTGTGTGGTTCTAGGTGTATGGGGGTCCAGGTGCATGCGGGTATAGGTGTATGTGGGTATAGGTGTATGTGGGTATAGGTGTGTGTGGGTATAGGTGTGGGGGTCTAGGTGTGCGGGGTCCAGGTGTGCGGGGATTCAGGTGTGTGTGGATCTTTCTATGTATGGATATAGCTACAGATAGATTTGTATTTTAGTCCCGCTATATACGGGTATAGGTGAGTAAGGATTCATATGGTGATGCACATTTGATATTAATAAGATAAAGCGCGTCGCGTGCGAGGATAGCGCATCTCACGCTGCCTGGAGTTATAGCGTAGTGTACGGTATGTATTGCTAAGTCGGGTAACTTGTTAAGTGCGTCGCAACGGTGAATGTGACCTCGTTACGTCCACGAAACTAACGGTTCACCCGACCGTTCGTAAAGCATACCGTCATGTTACGTTTAGGTAACGCTGAACCAGATATTGCATTTGAATTTCGAGTGAGAGAGCGATTGTGAGTAGTAATTATATACAATTAATAAGTAGATAGCTAATCGAGCATTCTAGTGAGTAAGTAATTATGTAAGTAAGCGAGTATATAATTAATCAGCGAGTAATTCGTGAATGATTTATTAAATAATGTATATTACTAATTAGTAATCTAGTTAGTAGTTAGACAAGTGATAGATAATAGCGTATAGCACCTCTGAATACATTATAATACGAGTTCGTCGAGTAACGGGTGATCGATAACGATGTATAACGCGAGATGTACACATCAAACAACCGTTAACTTGATATGCTTCACGACTATATCCACCATCTCCAGGATAAGAATGCTCAGGAGAAACTGCTGCAAGTTATCCGCGATACGGACGACACACACGTCAGAGCACAGGTCAGCAACCGCGCATCAGTCTTCGCTTTACACTCGTTTTAGTACACGCTTAATGTATGTTTCAATCGTTATATTAGATAGTTTAGTAGTCGTATTATTGATATTTCAGCGAGCATTTGTGTAGTTATTTTGTCACATTTATTGCATAATTTAGTAGGGATGTTAACTCTTCATACGCTAGCTATTCGATTAGGATGTTATTCGCGTAGACTTATCCCACGTGTTTAGTCCCTCGCCCTCCTCCCTTCCCCCTACCCTCGTCGTGGGTGCAGGCGCTGAAGATCCTAGTGAAGCAGATGTGTCGCTGCAATAAAGAGATCGTCGAAGCCTCGCTGCATCAACTCGAGAACAGTCCCTGCTACCGGCTGAGGAAGGACGCCTGCGCTCTCCTCATGCATCTAGGTTCAGCGATTACGGGGGTGCCTCGGTATATGATCGGTGTACATTCGTAGGACTATAGTCTTTGTGTAGATCTATACTGATAGATTGATTGAATAATTTTATATTATAATAATATGTAAATATATTATAAATAAGATTAAGATTAATTAAGAATTATAATATACAAATATTTGTTTACTATTCAATTAGTTTGGTTCTAATTTCTGCGATACATTGAATATATAATCATATTTATTAACGCCTACTTTTGCGATGAAATAATAGATAGTCAATAATAATATTCGTTTTAGTATTATGTAATATATTGATATAGCAGATGATTTTTTTAAATATATTCAATCAATGAATTAATTAAGGATACAATTTAATGGACGTTATATAATGTTTATAAACATCTACTTTTAATATCTATTATATTATACTGTATAATTTATACAATATTTAATTATTGAAATTAAAGTGTGTTTTGAAAATTTAATTTATGAATGCCTTAAAATATATTACCCAATTATTGTTGTTAATACTTAGGGATCGATTATTTACTACATATTTATTGTGACCTTGTATAATCAGAGTAAGTATAACATCAAAAGCCTCTATAACCTTACAAGTATCTTACTAAAATTAATGTATTCAATAATTTAAACATATTAATACAATAGTGCTAAATAGTTTAGTATTGATTTATGTGAATTCAATATATTGTGATGGTAGTTTGTTTGAATGATTACACTAATGTAAGAATCTCATTTTGAACACTATATGTATAACAATATTACAGTAGTATATAACAGTACAATAATATATAATAGTATAATAATAGTATATAATAGTATAATAATATAATATGAAATATATTGAGTCATGAATTATGATTAGTAAAGGATTAAGAATAGCTCTTTAATAGATTAAACAGAATAATAATCTCTAGAGTTGCCTATATTATGGA